>CM033474.1:214128519-214728519 GCA_019447015.1 Hymenochirus boettgeri
GATGATAATATAGATAGATAAATATCAGAGATAGATAGATAGATCGATAGATAGCAGAGATAGATAGATCGACAGATAGCAGAGATAGATAGATAGACAGATAGCAGAGATAGATAGATAGACAGATAGCAGAGATAGATAGATAGACATATAGCAGAGATAGATAGATAGATATAGCAGAGATAGAAGATAGACAGATAGCAGAGATAGATAGATAGACAGATAGCAGAGATAGATAGATAGACAGATAGCAGAGATAGATAGATAGACATTTAGCAGAGATAGATAGACATTTAGCAGAGATAGATAGATAGACATTTAGCAGAGATAGATAGACAGATAGAGAGGAGAGAAGATAGATAGACCAGGGATAGCAGAGAAAGATAGATAGACAGATAGCAGAGAAAGATAGATAGACAGATAGAGAGGGGAGGTGACAGGAGGGGGGGGGGGGATTAGATAGATAGCCAAAGACGAGATAGATATATAGATAGAATTTAATATATCTATCTATCTCTGCTTTCCATCTATCTATCTCTGCTTTCTATCTATCTATCTAATCTATCCATCTATCTCTGCTATCTATCTACCTATCTATATCTGCTATCTATCTACCTATCTATATCTGCTATCTATCTCTGCTATCTGTCTATCTCTCTTCCTTTGCTATCGTCCATATCTACTATCTCTGCTATCTGTCTATCTATCTATCCTATCTCTGCTATCTGTCTATCTATCTATCTCTGCTATCTTATCGTCTATCTATCTATCTCTGATATTTATCTATCTATATTATCTATCTACTCTGCTATCTATCTATCTATATAATCTATCTATCTATCTCTTCTATCTCTGCTATCTATCTATCTCTGCTATCTATCTATCTCTGCTTATCTTCATCCTGCTATCCATCTATCTCTGCTATCCACTATCTATCTATCTATCTCTGATATTTATCTATCTATTTATCTATATATCTCTTCTATCTATCGTCTATCTATCGCTATTATATCTATCTCTGCTATCTATCTATCTATATAATCTATCTATCTATCTCTATCTCTTCTATTCTATCTATCTATCTATTCTGCTATCCATCTATCTCTGCTATCCATCTATCTCTGCTATCCATCTTCGCTGCTATCCATCTATCTCTGCTATCCATCTATCTCTGCTATCCATCTAGCTATCTCTGCTATCTATCTATCTATCTCTACTATCCATCTATCTAATCTATCTATCTATCTCTGCTATACCCGTACATGTTGGCTGATGTTTCTGCGGTTTACCCGGTGCCTGCCGGTCAGTCCAGTGTCTGTGAACCCAACTTCCGGCTCAGCTGTGTAGAAGACACACACACTCTTACACACACTCTCTCACACACACACACTCTCTCTCAAACACACACACACACACTCTCTCTCAAACACACACTCTCTCACAAACACACACACACACTCACTCAGTCTGGGAGATAGTGAGGTTGTTAAGTTACCTGTCCTACATTCCTTGGTACAATCTGGGAGACAGTGAGGTAGTTGGGTTACCGGTCAGTGGTACAGAATAGTGCCCAAAAAGGCCCAAATAGGGCCCCCACGATATATAAACAGGACACAAATAGGGCCCATTGCCCACCCATGACACATATATGGCCAAATAGGGCGAAATAGGGCCCAGGCCGCAGAAAAACCCCAGCACACACTCTAGACACCCCACAAAAAGACTTCCCAAAATGCACTTGCACATTGTGCAAGCACACAGTGATTTCATTCACGGTCCGGCCACAGAGCCCTAGGTAGAGAGACACACACACACAACTACACACACACACACACCTTGCTTCAGGCGCCTTACCCGAATTTCCGGCGCTGCTAAGTCCCGCATTACCCTAGCGGCAGCTCAATTGCCGAGGGGATTTGCCGCCTTTTTAAAAAAAAAAAAAGACACTACAGTGCCGCCATGAGCAACTTTTTCAAGTTGCGTCATGGTAGGAGTGGCGCTGAACACCGACTGCTATTTTTATCATTTTATTACATGCATCTGTAACCAGATATTTTTATTATTCTGTATAAACTATAGAATATCAAAGTACTGATAGCATAGAGTATAGTAGCAATAATGGTATAAAGAATGCAAGTTCACTTTGGTTAAAGGACAACTCCACCTTCATAAGAACATGTTTTAGAAAGAATGGCCTCTTTAAAATATGTTGATTATATCATAGTTTGTCCTATGAATTAATTACTGTATGCCTGCTATGCTTCTGGGGGCCTCATGGAAACTGAGCAATTTAGAAACCTGTACTGAGCCTGGGCATGCTCAGAAGAGGCAGACAGTGGATTAACATTCACTCATTGGCTATGATGTCAACTGTCCAATCCATAACTGACAGTTGCTAACTGGAAGAACCTGGAAGCAGAAACAGGGGCAACAGGGCATTGTGCAGAATTTCAGGTTAGACTTATATATTTCAGATTTCAAACTATTACCGTTTTGGGGAGTAAATTTCCTGTATGTAAGTTTTCATTTTGGGGCTGGACTTGCCATTTAACTGAGGATATGGTTCAGAAATAACTAAATAAGATTAATATTAATAAAGTTCCTGAACCAGATAAAATACACCCCCGGGTCCTTAGGTAACTAAGTTCAGTTTAATAAAACTGTTTCTTATTTTTCCTTATGTTTGGAAATGTGCCTCTGGATTGGAAAAAAGGTGCTGTAATTCCAATTTTCGAAAAGGGTAGCCGTTCACAAAAAAGTTCAACTTTTGTGGTTGGTAAGAAACTGGAAATTTTGAACACTTTTGAACGGTAACATATTCTTGAGTATGTTATCCTTATAAGTATCAGCTTGAATTTAGGAGGAACAGATCTATTCACACGGACTTGCTTGGCTTTTATGAGGTAGTGAGTAGGAAGTTGGACTCTTGGCATAGCAGTAGATGTAGTATACTTGGATTTTGCCAAGGCTTTTAGAAACTAAGGTCTGTTGGGCTGGAGTGGCATATTTGTACAAGAATAGAAAATTGGTTCATGAATTGGATGCAGACAGTTTTTAATGGAGCTTCATCAATATGGATTAAATTTCTAATTAGGGGGCCACAGGGTTCTGTGTTGGCCACTGCTATTTAATCTGTTTATTAATGATTTAGAAGTGGGTAATGTCAACAAGGTATCCAGTTTAGAAACAATATATAGAAGGTCGCACACAAAAACCATACAATGTGAAATCAGGTCATGAAGGGGGTGGAACCCTCCGAAACATTGTGTGTGTAATAGTTCAATAAAAGATTTCACATTGTATGCTTTTGGTGTGTGACCCTCCATATATACAGGGAGATTCATTAAAAGTTCTTATCGTTTAAAATGGTGCTAATTTTGTCCCAACCAATCAGATCTTATTTAAAGGGGAACTGTGGTCTCCAAAAATGTTAAGGCCAGTTTCATACCTTTACAACAAGCAATCAACCACCTCTCTACGTGCCCCACAGCCCAAGATGACTGACCAGAAAGTTAATGCAAAGGCTGACATGTGACATCCCTAAGGCTTCTCCTGCACAGTACCGCCAGCGAGCACAGCCTCAGACTCCCTCAGTGTGTGAGGGAGACAGGAAGTCTCTCCTCCTATCTGCTGTGTGAAGTCCTGACAGAGAAGGTAAGGGAATCTACAGCCCATCTCTTTCACTGTGTAAAAACAGCCTTTTTTCTGTAGGGTTGTTTTTCTGTAGGGGGTGGGTCTGTGTAACCCATGGCACCAGTGAGTGGGCGGTGCTTAGACACCTGCGGGTGGGTGGGGCTTAGGCACCTACAATTGGGTGTGGCTTAGGCACCCGTGAGTGGGCGGGGCCACGGCACCCCTGAGTGGGCGGGGCCAGATGCAGCTGTAAGCTAATGGGCCATGGGGGGCCTGCAACTGGAGGGACCAAGGGGGCTGCAAAGGGGAGGAGGAGACACAGGACAGATTGACTGACAGTTTCAGATCAGGGAGTGCAGGGGACTTGGTGATGCTGCTGCCATATCACACACACAACTGTAAATATCTTCAAAACTAAGCAAAATAAACAATAGAAATAAATTGCAAAAATTCTCAGGGGAGCAATTCCTATCAATTTACCTCCATTTACCTAAAGTCATTTTTGGACCACAGTTCCCCTTTAACATTTGAAATCTAACATCTGATTGGTTGGGGCAAAATTAGAACCATTTTAAACTATAAGAACTTTTATTGAATAACCCTGATTGTTTCTAAATTGGATACCATTTACCCCATGGGGTAGGGGTTGGAAGGGTCTGCACCCCTGCTGTTGGATGTGTATGTGAATTTTTCCTACTGATATTGTCAGCAAGTTTCTGTGTTTTTTTCGGATGACACAAAACTTTGCCGACCATTAAAAGCTACAAATGATGTGCAATCATTGCAGGCAGATCTAGATAGATTGTCACATTGGGCTGTTTAGTGGCAGATGAGATTAAATGTTGATAAATGTAAGGAAATGAAAAAGGGTTCAGAGAAGGGCAACTAAAACGCTACTATTATGTACATTAGAGAAAAGACACTTGCATGGAGATATGATTACTGTGTATGGATACATTAATGGGCCATACTATAAACTATCTTAAGACTGGAAGAAAAAAAGTTCAGAAGTTCGAAATGGGTTTTTCACTGTGAGAATGGTAAAATTATGGGACTGTCTTCCATTGGATGTGGTGATGGCAGGTTCATTGGATGGTGTAAAAAAAAAAAAAAAAAGCTAGAGAAGTTTCTTAAAACAAAAAGAATGTTCCATGTTACTGGTATTGATGCATAAAGTTGGAGTTGATCCAGGGATATTTTCTATTGCCACCCCCCCCCCCCTTCATACTTCTGGGTTTGTTTTTTGCCTTCCTCTGAATCAACAGTTTGGCAGGCAATGTGAGTATTGCTGAGTAGGTTAGACTAGATGGACATATGTCTTGTATGTGTTCATCTTCAAATACTATACTAATCATAAGTTCTTTTCCATTCTGGTAACTGCCTCCTCCCTCTGCTCAATGAGCTTTTTATAAACTTTAGCATTGGCAGAGGAGGCAGCAGTCAATCATTGGCTGTGATGTCAGCAGTCACAGCTTTGATTGGCTGCATGAAGGGAGGAGTCAGCTTTTTTTCTTCCAAAATAGGGACTAAAGTTATATGTAAATATCTGGTTAATAATCCATCTAATAAAGTGCTGAATATATCGGTTGGGGACAGGTAATGGACATGTGACCAGTTTATTGGTACACACAGTACCAATAAAGCCTCGATACTGTTGTATCGGTGCTTTATCGGCACTGTGTGTGTGCTCTTTTCAGAGCAAGCACAAGGCCACCAAACGATTGGGTTGACCAAGTGCTTGTTCGGAAATGTCATTAAATTTCTCTTGGCCGAGGTAACTTCCTATAGAGGGAGTTTGCCACTGCCGAGGGAAACACACAGATTGTTGAACAATCTGTACTTTGTGTACCCAGCTTTAGTGCATAAAAGGTGGGTGCATTGTACTGCAATAATATTTATTCATCCAGCAGGTTATCAGGAATATTTTACCCATAATCCTCCCTATGTTAAAGGACACAAGTACTTTATTTAAAATTGTCCTCAAATAATCTAAATGATCGGATAACCCCAAGTTACACACCATTACCATATATACTCGAGTATAAACCGTTCCGAGTATAAACCGAGGTACCTAGTTTTAGCTAAAAAAGGGGGGGGAAGATATTGACTCGAATATAAACCGAGTGGGTTAGTATTTGCCACTTAAGATGTTTGGAAACTACAACTCCCAGCATGCTTTATTGCTGGGAGTTGTAGTTTTCAAACATCTTAAGTGGCAAATACTTGCAAATAGGGGTAAATCCTCCTTTATTTGTGCATACAGTATGCATAAATAAAGAAGGTTTTACTCTTATTTGTAAATATTGCCCTGGTGTCCGTGGTATTCTCCTACCTTGTCCGGCAGCCCCTCGCTCCGCATCCTCAGTGCGCATCTGGATGATGTCACTACTCGGCGCTGCAAAGTGAGAGGCGCCGGGTAGTGACATCATCCGGATGCGCACTGAGGATGCGGATCACGCGGCCGCCGGACAAGGTAGGAGAAAGGTTGACTCGAGTATAAACCAAGGTAAGATTTTCAGGCTTTTTTTAAAGCCTGAAAACCTCGGTTTATACTAGAGTATATACGGTACATAAATGAGTCACATGTAGTGTTGGCAGATAAGTGAAATCAAAGGACACATATTAAAAAAACAAACGTGCAGCAGGCTGAGCCACAAATTGTAATTAATACAGTATATTTAATTAATTTGCAATCTGTGCAACCCTAAAAAGGACATTAATATTTCCTTGAAATAAGCAGGTACAACAGCCCTGCTATATAGATTTTGCATGCATGGTGATAATGATCTTCTTGAACCCCTCTATTCTCCTAAGCCTAGCAGCCACATAAATACCTTGCATTTAATAAAATAAAACCTATGCGCATAATCAAAATAACCAGGCATGCATGTGTTAAATTCATCAGCACGAGCTCTAGCCTCTGCTTGCTACACAATGTGCTGCAGCTTGGAGGTCTGAGGAGCTGATCATAAAGAGTACAAGAAGCAGAGAGGAGCTGGTCATGTGACAGTGTTCTTAATGAAGATAGGGTCTTCCAATGGACTTAGGGCATTGGCAAACTTAACAGTGAGGGATGTAATGCTCCATTAACCCTTTCACTGCCAGGAGAATTTCATTTTTTTGTGTTAAATGCCAGAAGAATTTACAGGATTTTGCCCTTAATCGTTTCAGACTAATTTTACAGTAAGAAACCTTGCAGTAAATCAGGAATATTATACATTGTTTTTTTCAGCACAAAGTGTACTTTAACTCGGTAAAAGAATTTTGTAACTTTTCTGGAAATTTTACTGGAATTATGGGTAAAATATGTAAAAAAAATGTAAAAATTTGCAAATTTTCATGGATTTTTCCCATTTTTATTTATAGTTATCTAAGGTTATGCACAAAAATCTAAGTGTTTCTAAAAGCTCTGATACTCTCGAGTACAACGATACCAGATATATGTAGGTACCCGACTTTTCCTGTACAGGAGACCCCCCCAACTAAAACTGCACCTTCAAGAATATTACACCAAATCGAAATGTTATAACCACTACTGACAGTTAACATAGAATATCTACCAAATTAACTAAAATATCCCCACAAGTGAGTGATTTTTAGAAACTACACACCTGCACGATTTTACGAGTGAGGTAAGTTTCGATCAAAATGCAGATACCTGGGCGCAGCTCTTCATCCAATTGTAAGTTATTTTCTCACATTTTCCTTTTTTCCCTCAACTGTAAAATCAGAGACAAAATCAAATGCGAATTTCAGCTAAAAACTGCGGAGGAAAGTTCAAACGCATCTCAAATATGAACGCCTAACCCCTCCCAAATAAAACGGTATGCCACATTCATGGGTATACCCAGAGACATGGCTACCAACTAACCCAGAGCGTGACCAGTGCCAAATGTCAGTAGCAGCAAAAAAAAATTAGCCAGTTTTGAATTTAAACAGTCTGCAGTTTTTCCACAAAACACCCCCCCAACTCAGAAATACCCCCCACAAACTATATATTCCTGAAATCTACACATCTTCAGCTATGGAACGCTGTAGTTTGTTCATTCATACCATCAATAGTGTGGGCGCAGTTCTTCGTAGAAGTTCGCATTTGTCTGAAAAAATAAACAAAAAAACAACTTCAAAAGGTAGAAATCATGCCAAAACCTGATGGAATGTAAAAAAAAGGTACTAAATATCAATCTCCCAAATGTCCTGAATCAAACGGCATGCCATATGTGTGGTTACACACGTGGTCGTGGAAGTGAAAAGCCACGAAGTGAGACAATGCACGATGGCTCACAATAAGCTAAAATATTTAGCCAACTCCGAATTTGGACAGTCTGCATTTTTTTTCCACAAAACACCCCCATATATTAGAAATACCCCACTCAAGCTATATGTTCCTGAAATCTAAACACCTTCATCTATGTAACGCTGTAGTTTGTTCATTCATACCATCAATAATGTGGGCGCAGTTCTTCGTAGAAGTTTGCATTTGTCTGAAAAAATGAACAAAAAACAACTTCAAAAGGTAGAAATCATGGCAAAAAAAATTACTAAATATCAATCTCCCAAATGTCCTGAATCAAACGGTATGCCATATGCATGGTTACACACGCAAACGTGGAAGTGAATGGCCACGAAGTGAGACAATGCACAATGGCTCAGAAACAGCAAAAATATTCAGCCAAATCTGAATTTGAACAGTCTGCAGTTTTCCCCCACAAACCATATATTTCTCGAAGCTACACACCTTTATCTACGTAATTTTGTAGTTTGTTCATTCATACCATCAATGGTGTGGGTGCAGTTCTTCGTAGAAGTTCGCAATTTTAGCAGATTTTCTAAAAAAAATAGAAAGAAAACACTCTCAAAGGTAGAAATAATGCCAAAATCCCAAGTTATGTAAAAAAAAAGTTACCAAATATCAATCTCCCAAATGTCCTGAATCAAACGGTATGCCCTATGTATGGTTACACACGCAGACGTGGAATCAACTAGCCACAAAGTGAGCCAATGAACAATGGTCCAATTACAGCATTTTTTCAGATTTGTCAGACTAAACACCCCTCTATATTAGAAATACCCCCAAAAACTATATATTCCTGGAATCTACACACCTTCAGCTACACAATGGTGTGATTCCTTTATGCATACCACCAATGGTGTGGGCGCAGTTTTGTGTAAAATTTTGCTTTTTTACCAGATTTTCAGGAAAAATTTATAAAAATACAATTCAAAGTTAAAAATCATGGCAAATTTCCATGTCATGTAAAAAAAACTTAATTATCAATCTTCCAAATGCCCTGAATGAAACGGTATGCCAAATGCATTGTTACACACACGGGCATGAAAGCCACTAGTCACAAAGTGAGCCAATGCGTAATGGCCCAATAACAGCAACTTTTAAAATTTTACAATCTAAACACCCCTCTAACTCAAAAATACCCCCCAAAAATATATATTTTCAGAATCTACATACCTTCAGCTAAGCAACGGTGCCATTTTTTCATTCATACCATCAATTGTGTGTGTGCAGATCTTCGTAGAATTTTGCACTTTTAGCATATTTTCTGGAAAAAAAAATAAAGAAATAACAAGTTTCAAAGTTAAAAACCCTGCCAAAACCCCAAGTAATGAAAAAAAAGTTACCAAATATCAATCTCCCAAATGTCCTGAATCAAATGGTATGCCATATGCGTGGTTGCACACAGACATGACCACCAACTAACTCAAATGGGAAGCATGCATAAGTGCAATTACAATAAAAAAATCAAGGTGCTCTGTAATTTCAAACAGCCCCAAAACTTGGAAATGCCCCCCACAAATATCAATCTCCCACATGTCCTGAATCAAACGGTATGCATGGATGCACACAGAGACGTGGCCACCAACTAGCTCAAATGGGACGCATGCACAAATACAATTACAAGAAAAAATCAAAGTGCTCTGTAATTTGAACAGCCTACCCTTTTTCTAAGGAAACAGTCCCAAAACTTGGAAATTCCCCCCACAAACTATATATTTTTGGAATCTACACACCTTCAGCTACATTATGGTGCCAAGCTTTTTATACATACATGAAGAATCCCAGATGCAGTAATCCAAAGAACTGTGTTTTTAGGAGATTTTGTGAAAAATAAAATTAGATGATTCAAAGGTTGAAATCCTATCTAAAATCACTTGACAAGCAAAAAATCCCACTAAATATCAATCTCCCACATGTCCTGAATCAAACGGTATGTCATATGCGTGGGTGCACACCGAGACGTGGCCAACAACTAGCTCAAATGGGACGCATGCCCAAGTCCAATTACAAGAAAAAATCAAAGTGCTCTGTAATTTGAACAGCCTATGCTTTTTCAAAGGAAACAGTCTCGAAACTTGGAAATACCCCCACAATCTATATTTTTTTGGAATTTACACTCCTTCAGCTATGTTACGGTGCCAAGCTTTCATACATACATGAAGAGTTCCAGACACAGTAATCCAAAGAATTCTGTGTTTTTAGAAGATTTTGTAAAAAATAAAATTAGATGATTCAAAGGTTAAAATCCTATCTAAACCCACTTGACAAGCAAAAAAGACCACACTAAATGTCAATCTTCCACATGTCCTGAATCAAACGGTATGCCATATGCATGGGTGCACACAAACGTAGCCACCAACAAGCTCAAATGGGACGCATGCCCAAGTGCAATTACAAGAAAAAATTTCAACAGTCTACACTTTTTCAAAGGAAACGGCTCTGAAACTTGGAAATACCCCACACAAACTATATATTTTTGGAATCTACACACCTTCACCTACGTAATGTTGTCATGCTTTCATATATACATGAAGAATTCCAGACACAGTACTCCATAGAACTTTGAATCACCTTATTATATTTTTTACAAAATCTCCTAAAAAGCACAAAGGTTGAAATCCTACCTAAACCCACTTGACAAGTAAAAAAACCCGCTAAATGGCAATCTCCCACATGTATTGAATCAAACGGTATGCCATATGCGTGGGTGCACACAGAGGCGTGGCCACCAACTAGCTCAAATAGGACGCATGCACAAGTGCATGAAAAAAGTACAAGAAAAAAATCAGTGTTCTGTAATTTGAACAGCCTAATCAACTTGGAAATACCCTTCACAAACTGTATATTTTTGGAAGCCACACACCTTCAGCTACGTGACGGTATCATGCTTTCGTATATAAATAAAGAATTCCAGACGCTGTTATTCATAGAACTCCGTGCTTTTAGGAGATTTTGTGAAAAAATAAAATAAGAGGACTCAATTGTTGAAATCCTACCTAAACCCACTTGGCAAGTAAAAAAAACAACTAAATGGCAATCTCCCACATGTCCTGAATCAAACGGTATGCCATATGGGTGGGTGCAAACAGAGACGGGGCCACCAACTAGCTTAAATGGGATCCATGCGCAATTGCAATTACAAGAAAAAATAAAAAAACGCCACATCCCACCCCTACCCCCACTCCCCCTTTTAGTGGTATTTTAGTGAAAACCAGTTAGTACGGAGAGTCACACAAGTTTTTGCACACTTTACTTATCCTAAAAATTCAATCCGGTCTTTTTTTGGTACGTCTGCAAAATTTCCTACTAAAATAGGCTTAGTTTCCCTTGAAATCAAACAAATAATGATCCAGGAAGTGATTTTTCATTCATTGGCAAAGATCAATAATTTGGTGATCAGAAGTGATCACCAAATTTTGATCTGTCCCCAATTTTTTTTCTAAGTCTTCGCTAAGTAGCAAAGACGTAGAAAAAATCCTATTTGTGAATGGAACTTTGAGTTCCATTCACAAAAAGTATAGTAAAGCTGTCACACTGACAGCAAATTTTTTTTTTTTTTTAAAGGTACAGCCAAAGATCGTATATTCACGATCTGTTGCAGTTTGAGCATTCTCTGCACAAATTGTGAATATACGATCTGTGGCAGTTAAAGGGTTAAAGGATATGTACACTGTAAAAATTATGCTCAATTGAAAGCTGCAGCATTAAAAATGCATTTGCCATATTTTTATCCTTTAAACCCCCACAGTGTCTACCTTTGTAGATGTAAAGTTGCTGACATCTTGTTTGTTTTTAGGTCAATAGTTAGCTTCGCCCCTTCGAGATTTTCAGCTACCTCCTGATTTGTTAGCCTCAATTGTTAATGCCCTGTTGCTCCATGCGTGTGAGCATGACGTCACGACGCACGTGACACCATCGCCATCTTGTGATGTGGAGCGGTCGGGCATTAACAATTGAGGCCGCAGGTGGCCCTTATGTTGGGCACCACTGTTTTAAAGTGATATGGTTGACATCTCAAGCTTACCGATTTATGTGGCTTCTTGAAGACTAGACGATCATTTGAAAATTAGTGGTATGCAAAATCTTTGCATAAAAAAATTCCAGTCTGGGCAATCAAGCAGGACAAAATATTGACCCTTGTTTACCAGGGTTAGACTTCAAAGTCAAGGTGCAAGCACCTGGAAAATTATTTTTTGAAAATATAAACGTTTTAAATCCTAAAAACATTCATGTAAATGTGCCCATAATCTAGTTAGATATTCGGTAGATAAGACAAACCTTTAATCTAATATCTATACTGACCTTCCTGTGACAGTAATGTTTGGCCCATTTCAAGTCAGCTGCAAAAAAGAAAGGGTCAGGCGGATCCTTTAGTGTTGCTGGAATTATGTAAGACAAGTTCCTAATGTATGGGTACTTAAGGTTTCTAACAAGTTTAGTATATCTGGACTTTACTATTACTTTACTAAAATTGTCCTTTAAAAAACAGGTACCTAAGCACATTGAGCAGATGGAGGCTGTCCTTCACCCAAGAATGGTTAAATAGAATATCTGCTTGGGAGCTTGGGCAAAGAATGTTAATTATTGTGGTATGGTTGTCATAGACAAATGATATCCCAAACAATTTCCTCTTTCTGAGTAGTATTTTATGTATTGTTTGGGTAGTAATGCTAGAAATCTTAATAAAATCAATATTCAAAACAACACCAATTTTCCAGGGTGTACTTGCACACAGTTATGAAGGAACTTGACAGGTAGGTGGTCTAAACTTTTTTGGTCAACTAACCACGGATCTACTGTAGATGCAGACTGTTTTAAATTTGCCTGTTTCTTCATTTGAATCCCAGACACACTCTATGGTGGATAAAAATCTGGTAATAATTATTTGATGAAGACCTCTTTAGACCAGACTTTTCAGTTCTGATTTTTGAAGGGAAGCAAGCATAATGTGTCTTTCATCTGCGACACTAGGTAAACACGGGCTGTGGTTTTTATACCTGACTAATATTTTGGTTGATCGAAACAAAATATTGGCGGTTCTATTTTAGCCGCAACCAATGTTGTTCAAACCTCTGTCAAAATTGGATCAAAGCTATTTTCACCATGACCATCAATATTACATGCCGGCTGGTAGCGGTGAATGATTGGTCAGGTTGAAATATCAACCCGTATGTACAAAGTGACTTAAAACAGTCAACTACAACTTCACCTTTGTAGCAGTTTGCGTTTAACTTACCCAGCTTTTACCCTGCTACAACCTGCTGTTTTAGTTTCAGATAATGACCATGTTTCAACTTACATATGAAAATGATCATTATCACCTGCTTAGTAAAATTGGTTAATCATAGACATACAAATTTCATCATACAATCATACAAATTTTCTGACTCTGTTCAAGAATTGGGTTAAAGGCTAAGGGTAGTCATTTAGATTTTTCATGTTATCTCACTTAACACACTTTTACTTTACAGTAAGAAATGTAAATATGAAACTAAAAGGAATCTCATAGCCATAATCTACTTTAACTTGCTGTAAAATTAATGTGACCAAATAGAAACATTTTACATTTTGCGTTTTTTCTAAATCAGGGACGTCAAACGTGGCCCTCCCGATTGTATTGAAAACAACAACTCCCAACATTCCCTGGCTGGATACTGCTGCCAGGGAATGCTGGGAGTTGTAGTTTTTGAACATCTGGAAGGCCCCAAGTTTAATGTTCCCTGCTCTAATTCACTTATTTCACATAAAATGTGATTATGGGGCTGTTTCCTTCAAGTACTTGCCAAGTTTCTAAATGTTTTGCTTCAAACTTGAAGCAAAGTACCAAAATATGGACATGCATTCTGTTACAATGCTATGGCTTGCTTCAAACTAAAAATCTGTTGATTGCATATAAATTTGTATTATCATTAGAAAAGAATCAGAACGTTTGGCACCCTTCACTCGCACATCTGCAATAGTTATTTAAATAAATCGAACAGCCATATAGTAACGTTTGGTGCCTGCACAGACAGACTGCCAATGTTCTTGTTGAAAACTGCTCAGAAGTGCTCTCCAGGGGGTAATCTTAGAAGAAGAACCTTTTTAGGAAGTCTCAGGTTTAACAGTTATGGGAGCTGCAGTAACATAACAAAGCTACTTAAGTAGTTTAACTCATCAGGGGGCAACCTTTGAAGTATCGGACAGCCCCAGGTCCATTTATTGGTGCCATCTCTGAAAGCAACATATACCTAAAATGACATGTTTTACTATAAATGTAGGTATTTTTTATTATTTTGTTTAAAACATTTGTAGCCAATTTAGGCAATTTTTATAGTGCCGGTGTTTCAAATATAACAAATTTTGAAAAATTCAAGCTAAGGCTTGAATTTTCTGTAATATTTGACATTGGTTTCCATTGAGGCAATCATTATGCCAAGTGCTTTCATTCATAGTTTAAAACAACTTTTATATTCTAGATTCTTTGGTCTATAGTATATGCTTTCTTATTGTGCTCTGAACCTTCTGTAATTTTAAATTTCAAGATGTATTTTAAATGCATTTCATTTGGGGGAGGTTTTATTTTATTGATTGTCTTGAAGATGGGTATTGGTCTTTAGGCAGATTCTGCTTTTATATATCTTCATTTAAACTTTTGCGTTATACAGATTCTTTGGGGCAGACATAGAATACAAAGAAAAGGCTAAAAATACACAGATTGATCATTTGGCCCAAGTGACCACGGTGGCCTTAGCTGGGTACATACGATAAAGGGCCAATCCCGTCAATACTGATTGGGTTGGTGAACTATGTATGGCAAAAATGATCGCTTCTGACACAGATTAATGTTCTGTGCCAGGAACTGTTGTTTCGGACAAAAAATTTACATAATTTGCAGAAGCCTTCTTGTACTAAGGTGTAGGGAGTCTGACGCGATTGTAGTGAGTATGGCAGTCACGTACGTGTTTCTTATACTTTTATATAGGGAGTATGGTTGTGACTGTGTGTATTCATATCTGTCAAAGATGACCGTTCGCCGCTTTAGACTGGTTGGGCAAAACAAATTAGTATTGGCTGCGGCAAAAGTAGCCAATATGTACTGTTCACTGCGATCAATCGTGCGATTCATAGTAGGCCACAACACAACCAAATACTACCAGTCAATTTATAAATGTTCCAATTATACATGCCTGAATGTCAGGGTTAGACAGTTTGTTGGGCAAACTGGTTTGGTGCTGCGGCTTTTCCCAATGGGCTAGTACTACATCATATTAAATATGTGGTATTCTGTCAATTTGGAATATTGGGGCATACTCAAATGTATGCCTAGCTTAAATTTCATTTGGGCCGCCTATTACTCTTATCTCCTTAAGGGTAGTTTTACAGGAGCAGCATGTGTTCGCTTATGTATTAAGGTGGGTACACACAGTACCAATCTGTCAAAGATGACAGACAGAATCTGCAGACAGATGGTAGTATAAACAGTTACAAGAGTTCTCCCTATATAAAGTATAGGGAGAACCTTCGTGACTACCAGTCTGACATACTCCCTACAATCGCGGATGACTTCCTATAACCTAGTACAGAGAGCCGACCGCGAATGTGGGACATTTTTTGTCTAAAACGCGAAAAAAGTGCGTTTTCACGTTTGGCCGTACACAGTTTACCGATAAAGGGGCAATCCCGTCGGTACTGTCTGTACCAAGAATGTTCCAAGCTTTAGTCTCCTAGTATCGCACAGATGTTTGAGTCACTGTTAACGAAATGCTAATTCTGCTGCTAAATATCTGGATCTGCTCAGAAACTGCTGCAATACCGCTTGTGTGAATGTAACCTAAATCCCTGATCCTTCCCTGGAAGGCATCCATGCAGACAATAGTTTATATTAAAACAAAAAATTTAAACTTATGGAATATTCCTTTGAATCAGTGGCTATATACGGACAGACTGGCCATTTTTAGTCACATTGAACGTATATATTATATATATATATATAAGTATATATATATATAAATAGGAACTGACGGAACGCGCGGTCTCTCTCTCTCTCTCCTTCTCTCTCTCTCTCTCTCTACACTTTTTTTTTTTTTTTCCCTCTTCGCCCCCTGTATCCCTACCCTCTCTTTCATTTTTCTTTCTTGGGGTGGAGACAGGGTTCTAAATAATTATTTGGTGGCTGATATTAACATGGCATCCCAATTATTATTAAAGGAGAACAATACAAATCCCCCCAAACCACCTTGTCTAATAGAACTTAGGATGAGGAGCAAAACTGCTAGGCTCTTATCCCTGGCCTTTTGGTCGGGGCTCATTGCTCGATCCACCCAACAAAGTACCCATACACAGCATGATTATTGTCCGAAACGGTCGTGCATACACATTGTGCGTCACGTGTCGGCCCCAGCAATTGCATCTTTAGGGTTTTCGCTGCTCCCTTTCTGGCTCCTTAACACGATTAATGGAAAGCCATGTCCTGCAAGGAGTGCATCTTCCCATTGGACCTGACTCTGATTAAGCTACGTTTTGTGTGTGTGTATTTGTTTCAATCACCTCTCGAAAATTAGAAGCTTGGTTTGGCCTAGGGGTAAATATTGACTCCTCTCTCTCCCATTTTCTAACCACATTAACTATGCTGGGAAAACCTAGCGCTTTTTCCTTCACAATATAGCGAAAATCCGCAGGTTCCTTTCTCTCTCCTGACCACCACTATACTTATGCATGCTCTTAGCACTGCGTCCCCAAGTGGCAATTATGAAATAATTATATATACATACATACAAATAAACTATATTTACCTGCTGAGGTTAGAGAGAGGATAGTGTCTGTTTCTTAGGCTGTTCACAGGGTCCCAGTCGAATAGCGTAACCAAAGACAAACATTTTGGTTGATCAGGCCAACAATGCAATGAACTTGCAGAAAATAAACTATTTAACAAATACAGTGATGTGAAAAACTATTTGCCCCCTTCCTGATTTCTTATTCTTTTGCATGTTTGTCACACTTAAATGTTTCTGTTCATCAAAAAACGTTAACTATTAGTCAAAGATAACATAATTGAACACAAAATGCAGTTTTAAATGATGGTTTTTATTATTTAGTGAGAAAAAAAACTCCAAACCTACAAGGCCCTGTGTGAAAAAGAAATTGCCCCCTGAAACTAATAACTGGTTGGGCCACCCTTAGCAGCAATAACTGCAATCAAGCGTTTGCGATAACTTGCAACAAGTCTTTTACAGCGCTCTGGAGGAATTTTGGCCCACTCATCTTTGCAGAATTGTTGTAATTCAGCTTTATTTGTGGGTTTTCTAGCATGAACCACCTTTTTAAGGTCATGCCACAACATCTCAATAGGATTCAGGTCAGGACTTTGACTAGGCCACTCCAAAGTCTTCATTTTGTTTTTCTTCAGCCATTCAGAGGTGGATTTGCTGGTGTGTTTTGGGTCATTGTCCTGCTGCAGCACCCAAGATCGCTTCAGCTTGAGTTGACGAACAGATGGCCGGACATTCTCCTTCAGGATTTTTTGGTAGACAGTAGAATTCATGGTTCCATCTATCACAGCAAGCCTTCCAGGTCCGGAAGCAGCAAAACAACCCCAGACCTTCACACTACCACCACATTTTACGGTTGGTATGATGTTCTTTTGCTGAAATGCTGTGTTACTTCTACGCCAGATGTAACGAGACACGCACCTTCCAAAAAGTTAAACTTTTGTCTCGTCGGTCCACAAGGTATTTTCCTAAAAGTCTTGGCAATCATTGAGATGTTTTTTTAGCAAAATTGAGACGAGCCTTAATGTTCTTTTTGCTTAAAAGTGGTTTGCGCCTAGGTTATCTGCCATGCAGGCCGTTTTTGCCCAGTCTCTTTCTTATGGTGGAGTCGTGAACACTGACCTTAATTGAGGTCTGCAGTTCTTTAGATGTTGTCCTGGGGTCTTTTGTGGCCTCTCTGATGAGTTTTCTCTGCGCTCTTGGGGTAATTTAGGTCGCCCGGCCACTCCTGGGAAGGTTCATCACTGTTCCATGTTTTTGCCATTTGTGGATAATGGCTCTCACTGTGGTTCGCTGGAGTCCCAAAGCTTTAGAAATGGCTTTATAACCTTTACCAGACTGATAGATCTCAATTACTTTTGTTCGCATTTGTTCCTGAATTTCTTTGGATCTTGGCATGATGTCTAGCTTTTGAGGTGCTTTTGGTCTACTTCTCTGTGTCAGATAGCTCCTATTTAAGTGATTTCTTGATTGAAACAGGTGTGGCAGTAATCAGGCCTGGGGGTGACTACAGAAATTGAACTCAGGTGTGATAAACCACAGTTAAGTTATTTTTTAACAAGGGAGGCAATCACTTTTTCACACAGGGCCATGTAGATTTGGAGTTTTTTTTCTCACTAAATAATAAAAACCATTTAAAACTGCATTTTGTGTTCAATTATGTTATCTTTGACTAATAGTTTTTGATGAACAGAAACATTTAAGTGTGACAAACATGCAAAATAATAAGAAATCAGGAAGGGGGCAAATAGTTTTTCACATCACTGTAGTTTATTTCCAGATGTGTAAAACTATGATGTAGATAATACAAGTGACTTGTAAAGTTAAAGGGCATGTCTAGCATAAAAAGAAAACTTTTTATATACTTGTAGAGCACCCCCCTAAACCATATTTTCACATTAAGAATTATCAAAGATGCGTCTGAAGGGACTGTCCCGCTCCCTCGCCGCTCTTCCGGATCTTCTTCCTGGAAGTAGACCAGGAAGTAGAGTGCCTGTCAGTGCAGAACTGCACTGCTCCTGTTTTTGCTCAAAACAGAAGCATAGGGCGATGAGGGACTGGGTCAGGTTATTCCATTCAGAGGCATCTTTGAAAAGTCTTGAAGTTAGAAAAATGTTTTTTTATGCTGGACATACCCTTTAAAAAGTGTGTGTTGAAGCAAGGCAGATATTAATCTATTTGTTGTTTTTTAAAAAAAATAAGAACAACAATTATTTACAATCATTAGTGCGTGTATTGGAGGTTGCATAAAGGGTATGTCCTACCCCCCAAAAAATGTTTTAATGTTATTCAGGGACCCCCAAAAACTAGGTTATGTTTTGCTTAAAACTTTAAACAATGTTCTCAGAGCGAGTAATCATACTTACAAGCTCCACGATCCACCACCACAGCTTTCTGCCATTTTCGGTAAGGCTGTTGGTCACTGCCCTGACAGTGATGTCATGGCCAATGACTGACTGCCATTACTGGACAAGCAAGCGGCGGTGGATCGCGGACTTCTAAGTATTACTCGCTCTGGGAACATTATGTAAAGTTTTAAACAAAGCTTAACCTAGCTTTTGGGGGTCCCTAACAAGTTTTTATTAGGGTTGGACATACCGTTCAAAGGCATATTTCAATGTAGTTCACTATACAGAAAACTTTCTCAGTGCTTTTGAGGGCTAGGCCACATCAGGGCGATTTAACACGTGATCCGATCCGAGGTTGGAACTAATCAGAGGAGTAATTACCAGGAGAGCACACCCTGCAGAGGGGTCCAGGAGCCAGACCTTATTTTTTTCTATGACAAATATACCCTCCTTCCATAAAAACACTGTAGATGAAGCAGGGAGAGAGGCCCTATCGTAGTTTTGCTAGGGAGCCCACTGATTAGTTATGCCACTGTAAGTAATGGAGAGCACGATTGGGTTTCAGCTTGATATAAATGTCAGTCCATTTCAGTAGCAACCGTTATAATTTAAATCACTTTTGTATTATAATTATAAAGCAGGACATAGATATTGTATTGTCCTGTAAAAAATGGAAGCGTTAGGAGGTATGCCTCCTTTTTAAATTGTATAAATCATAGCTGCTGGCTACCCAGTGTAACAGCGGCAGACCCTTATTTTAATTCCCTGAGATCTGTAGGGAGCAAATAGGGTAATTGCCCAGTGCTCCACTCACAGGCAATTGCTCTATTTGCCCCTACAAAACCAGCCGTGCAGTAAAAACAATGGTCTGCTCTTTGGCATTCATGTGTGCCCAGCCTTATTTTCAGCTTTTCCATAAACTTTCTAGGTTCTGCATTTCAGCATGCTATCTCACAATCCTAGTCTGAATACAAATCTATAACTGCCTTCACGCAGCTGTTTATTGTATTTGCAAGATGCAACAGAAACAAGCCAGTTATTTCCTATTATCAAATTCTCTAGATAACCCTTGTTAAATGGGTTACTGTCACTTTAATATGGGAATATACTACTGCTGTTTGCAAAAATCCCTCCAATTAAGGGGATGCCACACTGATGCGGTTTTAAAGGGCAACTGTGATCTCCAAACAAGTTAGGGTTAAATGAAAGCCTGCAGTATTTCCTTTATAATGAGCCGACAATCACATCTCTGGCTTCACCCTGTGAGAAATGATTTTGAGGTGAATGTTCTTCCTGCTTCCAGTAGGTTGAGAGACATCACCTTACCTCTGCTAGCCCCTCTGCCCTGGGGGAGAAGCATGCTCAGTTAAGACTAAATGTTGGGGAAAACAGGAAGTACTCGGGGGGGGGGGGTTGACAGTTAAGAAGAGAAGCCTATTAATGCAGACAGAGGCTGGTCACATGTCTACAAGCTAGTCACATGGCTGAAAGCAGGAAGTAATATTGCTGAACCTTTCCAGCAATAACTTCTCATGACGTTTATCTAAAGATGTGATTTAGGTTTTATTTTGAAGGTATGATGGAAGGCTTTTTATATAATCCTTCCTAGTTTGGAAGTATTCGAGACCATAGTTGCCCTTTAAGCGCGATCTGATTGCAATCCTAATGCAATATTTAACAGCGCACCCTATTTAACAGCGCACCCTAGTGTCCAATTGATCTGACCACACTAGTGCACTGCGCCTTTTTTGCGCAATCGCATTCGCTCCGATTGCAACACTGGGCGATCATAACATGCACGTACCGGTGAAGATCGAGCGGGAGTGCATTGTAGTGTGGCCTCACCCTTACATGTAGCCCTGATGTAAATCTTTACCCTTTCGTGGCAATGATTTAGAATTGAACTTGAGTTCTGCACATATAGGCTAGCATTCAGGGGAGCAACCACAGGGGTGCCCTATAGCCAAAGGGGCCCCATCTACTTGTTTTTCTTATGACAGATATAGCCCCCTTCCAGAAAATCACTGTGGATAAAGTACGGATAGGGGCCCCATCATAGTTTTTGCTTGGAGGCCCAGTGATTCCCAGTTACAACACTAGCATTAGTAGACTCCGTTTCAATATGAGCCCTTATTGTGTTCAGCCAATAGTGATAAAAAGTTCAAGCAAAAGTATTATTGCCTGATATTTGACAATATTAAATTAAACAAAATATTTTACAATGTGTACACTTTTGTTAATAATGGTGCAATGTTCGGAGAGTTGCTATTGTATAGAATGTGCATATAGAATAGTTGCATTCGCTTTTTGAGATATTACATTGTGTAAAATTTTTTCACCTGATTTTTAGTGGTATAATTGTGTGTTGTTTTTTTTTTT
Source organism: Hymenochirus boettgeri (assembly GCA_019447015.1). NCBI lineage: Eukaryota > Metazoa > Chordata > Amphibia > Anura > Pipidae > Hymenochirus > Hymenochirus boettgeri. The sequence continues at coordinate 214,149,924 of CM033474.1, forward strand.
ACTTCATCGTTTATCACAAAAGTTGCGTTAGAATCACGCATTTAAGAACTAAACATTTGGTAAAAAAAACCTATGAACACATTAACGGATCTTTAAGACCTAACTTTGTGATAACTGGTACATTACCCTAGAAATATTTAGCGCATGTGCCTATAATATATACTTTCTGTTAATTCATTAAATATTGATAGGACACAGTTGTCATGAGAAGAAGCAATCAGTCCATAAGAGTTAATTAACTTTAGTGGACTTCGTTTTTCTTTTTTACGGTAAGCTAGTGGTTTCCTAATTTACTGCCTTTTCCATTTCCTATTTGTTCTGTTCTAGGGTTACATTCACTTTGTCAGGAATGTTGGCTTCTGAAGCCAGGGCATCATGTGATTTCTTCTATTCCCCCCACCTTCCCCTTCCCTTCTTTGCTCCCTTGTCATGCTTACTCTCCACCTCCAGTATGTGCCTTAGCACACGCTGTTCAGTAAACAAACTTCAGAGAACCAGAGAGAGCTGGTTTTGATCAGCCAATTCATTCACACAGAGCCTTCACAAAGGGTAGTCCACTGCACATCCCAAGTGCACAGGCTAGGGGGCAGTGAATCGAGTATTTGTTTTCATTGGTGCTTTTTATAGCTGTGAAAAGCCAGCTGTAGCTGTTTAACATTAGCTCAAGTCTTTTATCATGCGGTGATCACACACTAGGCAGAGATATACTGATGGAAACAGAGATGTTAGTCGTGGCGTCATTGGATGAATTTATGTGAATTTTCTTTTTGCGCAGATTTTTAAGCACTAAATAAAACAATAATGGTAAACACAGGTGGGATTTGGGTTAAAAATGCTGCATCCACTTCAAATGCAGGAAATTAATACCTATACAGTTAAGTGATAAAGTAATTGAAAAGGAAAAATGACTTGTGACGTGTGGAGCTGAACAAAGCATAGAAATCCAAGCATCTTCCCTGCACTACAAGTGAACGCACCCCATTTCCCATCTTCTTCATTATTTAATAACTGGATGAAGTGTCAACTAAAAAAGGTTATTGTTTAACCTCCACAGGTGCTGTAAATGTACAAATCACAAGTGAAATAGCAGGATTTTTTTTTTTTTACTTTTATCTCTATCTAAAACAAGTAGATATCACCTTCAAATAGACAATATCCCAACTAAAAAATTAAATCATATATGTGTGTGAATCCAATTAAGCACAATTCACACATTATTATATCCTTTATTGGCTGTGCAAACAGGCAATGTTTTGGCTCTACAACTTGAGCCTTTATCAAGTCTTATATAAGGCATGTGCAAATAGTGTCTCTATTTAACAGTTAAGGTGGGTACAGACGAGGGGACTTTTCGTCCCGACCGAGAATTCGCTACTAGTGAGCTCTTGGCCAGGACAAATGACTGTTGGTTGTGGCAATAGTGTCCCTTTGATAACTGCTTAATTGCCTGTGATTTAACAGCAGTAAATAGCCCATTTGTCCGATCTGGGTGAATGGGTGGCCGACCACTACCAACCAATATACTGCACAAATTTATTATGTCATTTATTTATATAATTTATTATGTATATTTATTCATTAATTGGATAATAAACTCCTTTACAATTTCGTAACATGTATGTCCTTGTTTTTTAGCATGATTAGATATTTTATACGTTATTTTAATTTAATAATTATATACATTCATTATTATAAGTACCTTGATATTTGTATCTTATCTCGCAGCATGGCATTTTGGTTCAGGGGAGGACTGGCCCAGTAGGCTGAGGGGTAAATGCCCCCCTGCTGGTCTCCAATAAAAAATTTGGGCTGCTACAGAAGTTAAGGAAGTTACATGCTTGAAAGGCACAGACACCTCTAGCTCTATCATGTGCAAGAATCCGGAAACTCATCCTAATTGAGATTGTTTACAAGTCAGCCCTCAAGTTCATTAGCAGTGTTAGTTAGCCCTCCAGTCCAGTATCCAGTGTCTAGTTCATTAAATAGTGTTGTCAACCATCAAGAACATTAGCCAGTGTTGTCAGTCCTTCAGATCATTAGCCAGTGTGGTCAGCCCTCCAGTTCATAGACCAGTATTGTCAGACCTCCAGTTCATTAGACAGTGTTAATCAGCCCCCCAGTTTATTATTCAGTGTTTGTCAACCCTCCAGCTCATTAGCTGGTGTTAGTCAGCCCTCCAGTTCAAAGGAAACTTTGGGTAAGTATAACTTGATGTGTACCCAGGGGTGGGGACTTATCAATTCAGGTCCTAACCCCAGGAACTTGTAAGGGGAAGGTAATTAGTTGTCTATAACCACATCATACACTTGATAATGTTGCAGGCAACAATTTAAAGTGGGAACAATGGTCTTAGTGATAAGAGATTATTTGGTTCAATAATCTGCTGGAAACACAATAAGGCAAGTGCTGTAACTTAACAGTTTATTCACCTTGAAGGCCCACTACCTGCATCTTACTGACTCTTAGCTGGAACAGAGGGAAGACGGGGTGGGACAGGAAATAAATATGTATTTAGATAATGACAAAAGAATGCCCATAAACTAAATGTCTATATAAGCAACAGTTACTACAGTCTTAAAAATGGGCATAGCTTAAACAGTGGACCATAGCAAAGTGAGCGTGGTTACAAATGTTGCAATCTACCATGAAAGGACCAGTTGGTTGTATTTGCCCCCCAGGCCAAAAGGTCCCAGTCCTCCCCTGTTTTGGTTTTAACTTTCCCTTCCCTTTTTTTGCAGTTATGCTCTTTGATCAGCAATATGTGTCTTTATTGTTACTTTCCAAGTGTGTACTTTGTTGCTTTGTATTTTAATTTGTTTCATGTGTATTGTAACTATTGTGGACTGTTCTCGGGAAGAGGGTGTGTCAGAAGGTGTGTCTCTAAACCTCTTGTGCAGCCTCTTATAAGGGAGTCCAATATGGCAGTTTCACAAGCCTATGATTAAGGACAGCGGTCTGCCCAAAACACGTCAGGCGTGATCGAGGTCACGTGGAGTGTTTTTGAAAGTAAATCTATCCATGCTTGTGAAGGTTCTCATTCATCCAGGTCATGGTATATCTGTTGTATTCAATTAGATCAACTGGACTTGAAATGTAGTTCTTGAAGACGTTTCGCTAGTCATCCGACTGGCTTTCTCAATTCAGAATGACTTGTACAAGAATCTGTGGCAATTATGTACCCTGGAAAATCCCAATTAGCATATCACAGCAGGTGTTAAGGTGTGGTGTGATTAGATAGTGGCTAAGAGGTGTTATAGGAACACCCAGAGTAAGGTGTTAAAACGCATTGTACATGGCAGACAGTTGGAGTCAATCAGAACTCTCAGGATTTCACCAACAAGATTGAAGATATAGTACTCGGTGTAGAGAAGAAACTATTGTGTCCTATGATGTGACATCTCTCTTCACTTGTATACCCACCAAAGAGGCTGTTGACATGGTGAGAAAACGGCTGGGCCAAGACAGCACTCTTAACAGCAGAAACTGATCTCAACCCAGAACAGGTGTGTTCCTTGTTGGACTTGTGCCTGAATACCACCATTTCAAATACAGGGATAAGTCTATAAGCAAAAACATGGATGTGCTATGGGATCTCCAGTTTCACCTATTGTGGCCAACCTTTACATGGAGGAGGTAGAAACACCGGCGCTTAATACCTTTAAGGGCATAACACCCAGCCACTGGTTCAGATATGTTGATGACACCGGGTTAAAATCCACCAGAAGGAAGTACAAGCTTTCACAGAACACATTAATGCGGTAGACCAAAACATTAAATTCACAAGGAAGAGGTACAAACAACAAACTGGCTTTCTTGGACTGCTTGGTAGAAGTAAGGAAATGGTAAACTGGAAGTAGAGGTTTACAGAAAACCAACACACACAGATCAGTATTTGATGTTTGACTCCACCACCCTTTAGATCACAAGCTGGGGGTCATCAGAACCCTGCAACACAGAGCCGAAACATCCCCACTAGACCAGAGGCGAAGGCTAAAGAAATGAAACATCTCAGAGGAGCCCTAAAAATTGTGGATATCCAGACTGGGCCTTTGTCAAAAGAAGTAGAAGGAAAGAAAAGAACACGAATACCAACAGTGAAGGGGAAAAGCAAGACAGGAGAAAGAACATGGTCATCCCATATGTAGCAGGGGTCTCCGAGAAATTAAGAAGAATTTTCAAAAACATCGTATCCCTGTCTGCTTTAAACCGAACAAACACACTGAGGCAGCAATTGGTACAATCCGAAAGACCCAATACCAAAACACAAGAAAAGCGACATCAATATGCAGTGCAGTGCAGTGAAGAATGCTTGATTTGTATGTGGGGAGACCAAACAGCAACTGCATCAACGTATGGCCCAGCACAGAAGAGCCAATTCCTCGGGTCAGGACTCAGCCGTGTATCTGCATCTTAAGGATAAAGGACATACCTTTGAAGATTGTAATGTTAACATACTGGCGAAGGAACGTGACTGGTTCAAGAGAGGTGTTAAGGAGGCCATTTATGTGAAAATAAAGAAACAAGCCTAAATAGAGGTGGGGGGGTTCGACACCAACTGTCTGCCATGTACAATGCTGTTTTAAACCTTACTCTGGGCGTTCCTATAACACCTCTTAGCCACATCTAAACACCCTTAACACCTGGCTGTGATATGCTAATTGGGTTTTTCCAGGGTACATAATTGCCACAGATTCTTGTACAAGTCATTCTGAATTGAGAAAGCCAGTCGGATGACTAGCGAAACGTCTTCAAGAACTACATTTCAAGTCCAGTTGATCTAATTGAATACAACAGATAAATCTATCCATGTTGGCTGCTGTATTTTGGAGTGTACAGAGTTCCTGGTTATGGTCTTGTACGTCGGAATCAAGCGAGGGGGCTTGGGCAAGTGGCACTCGAGCCACCGACAGGGTGGCTCTTGGTGGTTTTAAGATACCACCTTAGGCAGTAGTTCCATGTAAAGGGTTAAAAACAATGTATTCAAAATGAACAGGATATTTTCAGTTGTATGAAGCTGTCCAATGACATTTAAGCCACTTTAACGAGGAAATAGTGTATAAAAATGGTTGAGTTCCTAAAATGATTTCAATATTTGCATTCAACCCATTTAATTAAAGCCAAAAACTGCATCTTATGTACAGAAATAAAATTATGAAAACTGTGTCAGGGTCCAAATATCTTTGAACCTATCTCTTCTACCTGAAGAAGCCCCTATTGGAGTGACTACCTGAAGAAGCCCCTATAGGAGTGAAACGCGTTGTGGTGACACTCCCACACCCGGCACGCTACAAATGTTTGGATATACACCGACGATACTCTGACCGTATGTATCTTTGCTAAGTCCTGGGAAGATCTCAAGAGCCGAAGGCCACTGCCGGTCACTGAATTGGACTGCCAAGGAGATCGATCAACAACGGAGTTGCCTGGACGCTATAAGCATTAAGGTCACAACTATCTAGCAGATGCTTACCGCACCTCCAAGAAGAGCTACATCGGAGGATACATGCTAGCATCTGGAACAGTGTATTATTACGCTTGCCTATATTGTATCCAAGTGTATCTTATGGCTGCCGAGTGATTGGAGTTTTTTTCTTTTGTGTGCGCACACATTTTGTTATATTTTTGATACATTTTATAGACTCTTCCCCTTGCGGGGGCGTTTTTATGAGGAACAGGACTGGCACGGATCTGTACTTTTTATGAGATCGTGACTGAATTTTACCTTCTTTTATGGTGGATTGAACTATTACGCTATATACAGATTTGTTTTATATTGCTGGCATCTATCCCCCCCTATATATGTGTTAGGTAGGGAGTTTCTCTTATGGTTATTTATTAAGAACTAGAGCGAATAGCTTACTCACTGTGAAGCTGGCCAGCTATGTTTTTATGTATATATGTTTAGTTTAATAAATATGTGTTTATGATAATACCTCTATCCCTGGGTTGGGATATTGTGGGGGTTTTTTCCACGCTCCCTCATTCAGTGTGTATTCTATATACTATCTCTGTGTGTGCATATAAGTGTTGGGAAGCTGAGGATACTTTCCTGCTACTCATCCTGTATCATAGAGATTTTAAGATGTCTAGACTGGGAAGTGAGGGGAGAAGCCAGGTAACCAGGAAGTTAGGAAATGAGGGGGAAGTAAAGAGAGAACTGGTATGATACAAAGGGGCTATGATTAAGGGGTAAAAAGAAGCAAACCCTTGTCAGGAAACTGTTTTCTCTCCAGTAATACCCTCCAGCATACAGTGTATCTCGTTCTGCAACACTCGCTCCTGGCTGGCAGATTGTAAGTACTGGTACAAAGTTGATATCTGCCTTAAATAAACATTTCCATTCTGTTCAGTGGAATAAAGTGAATACAGAGTAATTACTTAAAGTTCACTGGGAGCCTGTCTTTATCCTGGGCGGAGGCACGCCAATCTGTTATTCCTGGTCTCTCACATAGCGGAGACACAGGGCTCCTGTAGCGCCAATCCAGATTATAAATGCCAAACTTCTATTCTGTGTAACCAGAGGGCTATATTTGGAGGCACCACTGAGATTCGAAGAAGCAGAAAACCACAAATATGCCATTGCTTACCTCAACAGAGGTTTATGCTTGGGCCCTAAAGGAAAATGCAAACCCTAAACACACCTTTGTAGTTGATCATGTACCACCAGAGGTTTCACTTGAAATGATAGAAAGTACCATGACCAGTTATAGACACTTGATGTCTGCATGCTTGCTAGCATATGATGGGTCTTCAGTGGAAGGTTATGCCAGCCTCCTGTTTAAAGTTGATTATGCATTAAATGAGGATTGGAGGGCCATATATTCTATTTTCTCAGAGCAGCTTATCAATGGGATGCCCTTTGATTTACCCAAGACCTCCTGTTACAACTCAAAAAGGGGAAACATCCTCCCAAACGTTAGCTCCTATTGCTTTGAGGAGAGTGCTACCACCAACCCCTTGCAAGTTGGCATCCACAATAAAGCACAAATATACTAAAACTGAAATAGTGGAGCTAAAAATACCAATATTTCAGAGAATCTCCTAAATCAGACATTAGCTAAAATGACTGAGACATTGGATCAAGGATTGCAGTTAAGCCATTATAAAAAGCCTGCAGAGGATGTGTCTGCAGTTGTGCTCCGACTAGAAAATATTTTGCATAGACAAAAGTTTCCACAGGTTATTTCAGCTTGTGAAGTAGACAGATTACACCTTAAAAGTTAACTATTGTGTGTATAATTTTTTAAAAATACAGTTAAATTGATAATTACTTTGGACATGGATATAGGACTGATAATTCCTACCCCCCAATATTGTTTCTGTAAGGAGCACCAGCTCAAACAAAACTGATTTCTCCTCCTGGCTTCAGCACTATCTTTAATACAGGAATAGTCCAGGACTAACCTGGCAAATGAAAACTGTACATGATGTAGCTCCTCAACAAAATGATATTGTGAGATAGGAATAATCAATCCGACCTCCCTGCCCCAGGTACTTTGAATTTTTAAAAAGTTACATTTTACAGTATAGTTATCTTTTAAACAGGTATTAAAGTGATGTCACCATTGTTTCCAATGTATTCATCTTTTCAAAAGACTCTGAGAGATAAAACAGACCTATAACTTGTGAGTTATTAAGCAAGAGGAAGCAATCCTACACTTTGTGGGACACTTACCTACACCAAACCACAATTCTAATGTTCCTTCCAAAAAGTATAACTACTAAAATGAGATATGCTTGTGAAGGTTCTCATTCATCCAGGTCATGGTATATCTGATGTATTCAATTAGATCAACTGGACTTGAAGTTTAGTTCTTGAAGACGTTTCGCTAGTCATCCGACTGGCTTTCTCAATTCAGAATGACTTGTACAAGAATCCTCGGGTCAGGACTCAGCCGTGTACCTGCATCTTAAGGATAAAGGACATACCTTTGAAGATTATAATGTTAACATATTGGCAAAGAAACGTGACTGGTTCAAGAGAGGTGTTAAGGAGGCCATTTATGTGAAAATAAAGAAACCAAGCCTAAATAGAGGTGGGGGGGTTCGACACCAACTGTCTGCCATATACAATGCTGTTTTGACACCTTACTCTGGGCATTCTTATAACACCTCTTAGCCACTTTGCAATCCCACCCTTAACACTTGGCTGTGATATGCTAATTGGGATTTTCCAGGGCACATAATTGCCACAGATTTTTGTACAAGTCATTCTGAATTGAGAAAGCCAGTCGGATGACTAGCGAAACGTCTTCAAGAACTAAACAAGTCCATTTGATCTAATTGAATACATCAGATATACTAAAAGGAGACACTATCTTCTCCTCAGACTCCAAAGTTATATCAACTAGAGCGGAAAACAGGAGTCCATCTGCTAAGCAATTAACTAAATGTTTTGTGTGCGGCAAGCAGGGACACTTCATTAGAGATTGTCCTGATAAAGATGCTTTAGCGACCATGCAATATATGTTCTGCAGGAAGCATGGAAATCTGGTAGGCCCCAAGCACCTTATGGACATTCTTTTAGATGAGCATCAAGAGCACCTATTTGACACTGGATCACAAGTTACTGTTATTAACCATAGTTACTATGCCGTTCCTGTGATACTGGGTACAAATGTTTTTGAAGTCTATCATACAAAGAATTATGGTGACAAGAGCCACTCCCTTGTCTAATGAGAAGTCAAATGCTATTTGCAGTACCTTTTCTATTACTTGGATGTATGGACTATTGCAACACATAACTGGTCACACACTGGTCCTCCAGGCAGCATCAGAACTGTAAGAGCATTGACATGTGAAACCAGAAATGGTCCAAAAAGGAAAATATTTTCTGATTGAATCCTGCCCTGAGGCTGTGACCCCAAAGGGGCTGCAAGTTGTTCCTGAGCTAAAGGTCTGGGAAAAAAATTACCAGCTACAGTTTTAGTGACAAAAACCTCACTTCATCCTGTAATCATTAAGCCTAAGGAGGAGTTGGCCTACTGTCATCCAGTGCAGGAGATTAATAAATTAATAAAGGTTAGGTAAAGGCACAATGTAGGATGTGCTAAAAACTCACAACACACTATTTGATTATCTAATTCTACTCCTTTGTGAGAGTGGCCAAGAAGAGTGCCTTTCAAGACGGAGAGAAATGAAAGGGAGAGGAATTATTGACCGAAGTCCCTATCCATCTCCAATAGTTATAATAAGAAACAAAGATGGGTCAATTCGCCTGTGTGTAGATTACCGCACTTTTAAACAGCAGTACAGTACACGATCAATACACCTTACCTTTAATTCAAGAGATATTAGAAGCACTCAATGGTAGTAAATGGTTTACTGTGGATTTACGCTCTGGTTAAATACCAAACTTCTATTCTGTGTAACCAGAGGGCTACATATGTAAATATAAAAAATAACTTCTAAATAAATAAATTGTGCACATTTTGTATCAATGGTCATATTTATGAATGACTCCCGTCCGAGTGGCCACACACGTGATAAACACCCGATGTGGGCGTTTGTCGCACACTTGTTCACGTGCTTGTACGTTTGTACGAAGCTTATGGCAATCAGATGGGTGAGAACTTATCTGTCAAGGTTCTCATTCTTTGAACTATAAAAGGAGGGTGGGGTTGGGACTTAAGTTCCAATTTAGGATATTTTTTTTCTTAATAGGGTTTCCTTTTTAAAATATAAAGGCATTTAGATATATTTGATTATGGAAAGCAGATGGTTAGTGTAATTTATGTATCATGTTTTTCTGCTTCATCCATAGAAAAAAGTTCTTTAGTGAGCTAACTTATGTAATTAGGGCTATTAATCATATCCCCGTAGAAGCCTTAAATACGGTATGCAACACCCCATTAAACTGAAAAGCACATTTTTAAAGGAAATGTGATTGCTTCACTGCTTGAGGTTAAACTAGAAGAGCAATAAGTCACGAATTGCTGCCCCGACTTCAATTTCATTTTAATGATAGTTATATTCATATAATGCAGAACTTTTGAGGCATTCAGATAGTGAACAGAGTGTCCTGCCAACCTTGTAGTGTTGGTCATGTCTATAAAAAGAATACTCTTTGAATTTTGTTCATCCTTGCAAGTCAACAAAGATGATAATGATAGATAAGCCAATGCTTGGTATACATTAACCCACGATAAGCAAAAGAGAAGTGAATAATCGCAGTGAATTTAAGACCGTATAAGTGGATGCACAAGAGTCATTGTTTTAATTATAACTGTAGAGATATTTAGAAAAAGGTGTTTTGCCGCATTTTGTGACTCGTTAGCACTTTGTGATCCGTATAACATTTTTTTACAATGTAAATTTTAGAAAGTAGGCCCCATTGTGTGCGCTATGATCTATTGCGATTTTACAACGCATGTGATCACCAATTTTGGTCCAGTTTTGTCAGTTTTGTCAAAGTCAAAAGTAATACAAGTCTGGACACGATCAACATGGCATGTGATTTTTACTTTACTGACATGGCAAAAGCGAACAGACGTGTTTTTACTTGCGCTCCAGTGGGGCCTCAGAACACACAGACCACACTGGCCTTGTATCCACTGCAATAGATAAACCAATTGTTAGCCTTTTTAGATGGTAATTAAAGCAATACCAGTTATAATATTTTGTCTCATTTATTTGTGTGGCTTATTGAAGACCACATGATTGGCAAAAAAATAACCAGCATGGCCAATACATTTTATGTTTTTGTGAAAGATTTTTTTTAAAAAAAAAATTGGGTGGGAAATTTCTGTCATGTTGAAAATTTACAGCAATATTTTGATCAGTGATCCTTATTGTATTATTAGTTTAAAAAAAATAAAAAAACTCCACCAAATGGAAACTTGAACAGGTCTATTTTAAAATACAAAAAAGCTGAATTACGATTAAAATGTTGATGCTGCTCAGTTTTTGTCTATAATTTTTCTATTTTTTTTTGTAAACACCAGATCCAGGTAAAGCTGGGTACACAGACATGATAAATCGCGGATACCATCCAATCCTTTATTATGGCTATGTGTAGTGCATTTTTCGAATGATCGCAAGGCAACACAATCTCTTATAAATTACAAAAAATTTCACTTGGCTGTGGGCATCTCGCTGTACAAGAGTTTCCCGCGGTCGTGTATGCTGTGTATAGGGAGAACACTTGGGACTGTGTGTACATTGATCTTTGAGAATGACAGACAGAATCCAGCTTTAGACTTTTTTAGGGATGATGTCAACAATATTGGAGACCCTCAAAATATATGTAGCTGATGCTTTAGACCAGTGTTTCTTAATTAAGTGTATGGGGGACCCTTAGGTTTCCCTAAAGCTTTGCAAGGTGGGTTCCTCTAGAGACAGTCATAGGAACTTTGAGTGCATTTTGTTAATTATATTTGTCTGTTATGTTTTTATAAATTATGCATGTTGATAAATTGATGACTAAGAAAAAAAGAAATTATTAAAAATACATATACTTTTGTCGGGTTTCTCTAACACATAAAATTTTTTAAGGGTTCTGAATAGATAAAAAGGTTGAGAAACTGTGCTTTAGACATTCTGTAGCAGACGAGAGCTACATCACCCAGGAGGCTACCTTCCTTCTTTTCTTTATACGCTTGTTCTTGGTTGTTTAGGTAGTGTGGCAAAATGTCATAATGACCAGAAAAAAGTGGAAGGTCAATGTTAGCGTATTTACTATCACAAAATCGCCTTTTTCCACCTGCTGATAGCTGCCTTGGGCGTATAGCCAGGTGGTCTACCGGTGGTTGACTACCCGCCACTGTTTACCATATATATAAACGAAGAAGGGGACTCCAACAGCAGTATTCAACTGCAAAAAACAAAGTTTTTATTGCGACATGCCATGTTTCGGACTGAAGCATGGCATGTGCGAAACATGGAATGTCACAATAAACACTTTGTTGTTGGCAGTTGAATACTGCTGTTTGAGTCCCCTTCTTCGTTTATATATGGTGAAGATTAACTGTTGGGTTGGAACAGTAAGAAAGTGCGGGCCCAAAGAATTAACCTGGGTTTCTGTGTTCAAACACCACTGTTCAATGGGCCTGCAACCCTTCTCTTTACCCACCTTGTGCTGTACCAGAAGCAGCTGTTAAAAACAGCTGCTTGGAGAGCTGCCCAACACTGCAATTTATTTTTAAAAACACTGCAAATATCTGTTACATACAAACTTACATACAAATACCTGGTTCGTAACCTGGGGACTGCCTGTACTGTAATATAATGTACAAAATACTGATCCTCAAACCTTCATAGAAAAAGATTAAAGTTAATCAGAGAACGTTATTAAAGAAAAGGTATAAATAGATCAGTGAACTGAAATTGGGTCAGTGTCCCACACATCATGTTGACATTTTCTGTCTAGCCACAAAAGTGTAGAAGAAAACAAATTAAAAATAGCTGAAGCTGTCATGGCACATAGATGTTTTTGTGTGTTCTATTAAGATTGTGTCAAGACTTATCACTGGAAAAAAACAGACTTGACAACCAATCATATCATGGTACACGATATATAACAAGAAAGGAAAAGCGGTTTAAAAAAGTGTAAAACCATGTTTTTCAATGGGTGTGCCTTCTGACAACCAGCAGTGCAGTATTGGAAATATTTCACTATAACAAACATTTTTGTTGTAAATTTCAATAGTCTAATGGAACCGATTTGATTAAAATACACTGCAAGAGCATATGGGTAATTATGAAATTAAGTCAAACATTAAAAAACGTTTGCACGTGTCACACATATATATATGTTCCATTACCTGGAACATATATATTGTACATTTAAAAAAAAAAAAACTAAAAAAATCCTTCTGCTTTACTTCCCAACTGAGTTGTTTGCGAATAACGTGGTAAGAGAGAAATATGACCAGAACTTCTACCAATACCAGACCTGTTAGGGTAATTAGGGAACATAGCAGGGGGAGCTTCAGCAGTTAAAACAGTACACGTGGAAACAAGACCACCAGTCAAATTTATTGTAAATTAGCAAAAATCAAATAGTAATGGACGGTCACCTTCCAGTGAGGAATACCTATTTCTATGCTTGAAATGTGGGCACTAATCTATTGTCTGCACCTCCAGACTTTTTTTTGTAGGCTTAACTAACTTAACAGCAACAAACACTTTTTAGTACTTTTAGAAATATGATTAAACGCTTTTCTCTGTTGAAAAATGGCGATATGTAGCAAAATGAGTTTTATAATGTCTAATTTAGTGTTGAAAACTAAAACTATATATATATATGTGTGTGTGTGTGTGTATATGTATATATATATATATATATATATATATATATAATAGCCTTTTAATAAAATTTCTACAAATAATTTGAAAATAATTAATAGTATATTCATGTGTAAATAAAAAAGTTTTTAGTTTTTCATATGTAGAGCTGTCTAGTGAACCAATTTGAATTTGTGTTTCCTTAATGAGGATACTTACCTGTCGAAACAATAAGGTGAACTAATGAATGGGAACTTGTTTGTTATATTCTTTGGAACTGTGAGATGATGTTACCAGCATGGCACAATTCAAATAGTTTTAAAGGGCATGTCCACCCACCAAACTAAAATTTCAGGTTAACCTAATTAACCCTCAAAACCTACACCTTGTTAGGTTAAAAAATCTCACTGACTAAGCATGCTTACCAGCACTCTTGCTTCTCATTTGCTGCTTTGTTCCTTTTCCATGCAATCAGCAGCAGAAGAGGCTCATCTAGTAACAGCCATAAGTGATTGGCTTTGACATCAGCATCACAACTCTCCCTGATATGCGCTGCCAGGAAGTCGGTGAGAGCCATTGAGGGATCAGGTGCTGGTAAGTTTTAGCATTAAAACAATTTAAATTTGGAGGCTATCAGCGTCGGTCGTTTTTCAGCTGGGGAATTCGCCAAACAGATGGCAGCACAAAAGTCAGATCTCACCCCTAATTAACTTAAACATGAATGAAAGGGGGTTAAGGGGTGGTTTGTAAAAGTTGTAAAGAAGTCCATGTTTTTACCTGGGTCCTGAAACGTATGTATGAGAGAACGTGTGTCTCTTTTCCCTGTCTCTTTCATATTCTTGTACACTGATTTTTATTTTTTTTCCTTCTTTATACTTTGCTTTCTTTCTGCTTTAATAACAATATTGGCTATTCAGGTAAATTTATGGTTGTTCTTGAATGTATGTTATTGGAACGTCATAGAATATGGTACAGTGTCCCTATATCTAATCTTTTATATAATTCTTGCCATTATAAGTGGACCCATTATTGTAAAGATCAAAATATTTTTGCCCTAAAACCGTTCATTTCAGTAGCTATAATTAAGTTACTATTTAAAATATTCTAAATGGTTATATGCAATCAGCAGTATATAAGTAAGCACTGTTCTGCATAAACACAGTAATGTACTTTATACATTTACATCTAACAGAAGGCAGCCATGAGATCTGAAGATGTAATAATGATATGGATATGTCCTCAAATCATCTAAGTCTTCATATTGATGGAAAGAGTTTCTGGTATGATGGCATTTCAATTAAAATAACATTACTGTTCCCAAGAGAACTGATTTAGAAAAACAGTTCTCTGTGTTGCATACATTCTTGGTTTTACAGCTAATGTTACAGTATATGTAAGTTATGTATGTGCGTGCAGACTCTTGACTGCTGACTTTCACTTCTCCTCAAATAGCCTCATGTACTGTCGTAAACTCTTTTCTGAAATGGTTTATTTTGCACGGTTACCAGTGCTTCCTGTCCTTTACATTTATGCTGACTGGTTATCCCTGTGTGAACTGCAATTATTAGTCACAAGATCTCTCTGTGCAAAGTATGTATATATTGCTGTAAAAATATAACCCCCTATTTCCATATACAGTATAAATATCTTTACATCTCTCACTTGTTAGTTTTATCTGTATATCTGCTAAATTACTGTTGCTTGCTGTATCTCATAAAAGTTTTTTTCATTCTAAAATAGTATACTGTTTAATATGATATATAATATGTCGTCTGCGGTAATTGCCTGCAATGTGTGTTGTTTAAAAAAATGTAAAAACAATCAACCTTTACCTGTACTTAAATACACAATGAAGCAAAACTACTCTTTTCAGTCTTTCACTTTTATCATTGTTTGGCATATTATCTCTGCTGTAATCAATGTTTCCTTTAAATCATTTTTAACCAACTTTCGTTTAGTATTCCAGAAACACAAAAAAGCTTATTTATTGAGAGCCACAAGTGCAAGAGATGATTTATAATTTTGCTTGCCACAGTGGGTAAAACTTTTTTAGAACCAAAGAAATGACCACTCCAGTGAAAGCCTTTTGAGCATCTAGAGCAGGGATTGGCAACCAGTAGATGATGATTATTATTATTATTATTGTGGATTTATATAGCGCCAACATCTTCCGTGGTGCTTTACAGTTGCATTAATATACATGGGGAAAACATACATGTTACATACAAGGGTAGTGTAAGTAATACAAAGTGCAAATAATTTAAGTGATGGTCCAGCAGCATGCAGTGTGGTAAGTTACAGCATTACTGTGGTACAGTAGGATGGAGGGCCCTGCCCGAGAGCTTACAGTCTAGAGGAGATGGGGATGAGACGTCACATAAATAGAGGGTCTGCGATGGGTCAGTAAGAGGGGTAGGAGTGTCCAGGTCCAGATTGTAACCTTGCCTGAAGAGGTGAGTTTTGAGGTTGCGTTTGAAGATATGAAGTATTGGTAAGTGACGTATAAAGCGAGGAAGGGAGTTCCAGAGCAGAGGTACAGCACAAGAAAAATCCTGTATACGGGCGTGGGAAGAGGTGATCAGATGTGAGTGGAGGTTATGCCTTGGGTAATATCGGTTAAACAGATCAGAGATGTAGGGGGGGCTGTATTGGAGAGAGCCTGTCCTTCCAATCAGTATTTCATTGGTGGCCAGTGACGCTGAATACACACAAATGTATGTATACACGTCTGCCCCACCTCATACAGCGTGGGCCTCTTTCCAACTATTTAAAGGAGAACTAAACCTAATTTTATATACTCCAGAATCTGAAAACAACCCCCCTAAAAACACCAATAAACTATAAAATGCCACTTTAGTAAACTCTGTTAAAGTAAAGTAAAGCCTGTTAAGAACTGTATAAAGTATCTGTGTGTATGTTCAGTGTCAGACCACACCTCCTGACCTCAGTTACATGCTTCCTTGCTTTATCTGTCCTGTAAAAGGATTGGCTAGAGATTATTAATGGGTGTGACTAACTGTAACAAGTTTGTGCCATAGCTAAGGACTGAGCATGTGCAGAACATAATGGTCGTTGACCAAACTGTCTGATATTAGAATGCTGAGAAGTAAAGCACAAACCATATGTTATTTAGGTAAATTTCCCAGCACCCGTATCAAAATGAGAGGTAAGACACAGATTACTGGTTATATATCAAGGTGTTCTGCCTTCTGGTTCAGTGTTGTTCTGTGGCTTTAGTTGCCCTTTAAGTTGCCCCACTGTAAAGAAACATCAACAGCAGCAGTAACAGTGTGAGAATGAATTGATTGGGAAAACCCAGCTGCAGTTTGGCTGGCCAATTTTGGGGAATTCACATGGGTGGGAGGGTCCCTAGGGCACTAAGATGGCTAGAAACGACCCTGCACCGAAATGATCTATTAGTAAACAATTCACCAGAGAGTTTATTGTTCGTCACAATAATAAAGTGATCATCACTTTCAGTATCAAAGGTTTCAGTATCTTAACTATCACTGGTGTTAATATTATAGGCTGTGAACGACTACTGGCCTACAAAAAAAAACATGTCCATGGATAGAGAATTAGTTGCTGGATCGCAAACAGAGAGTAGTGGTCAATGAAGCTACATCTATAAGTGCTAGGGTTCTGGATGGAGTGCCTTAAGGTTCTGTAATGGAGACTGTACTGGAGACCCTGGGGCAGTTCGGTTTGGATCCTTGGACAAATCTGCAAGGAGTTTGTATGTTCACCCTGTGCTTGCGTGGGTTTCCTCTGGGCACTCTACTTTCCCCCACAATCATAAAGACATACTGATAGGTTGTATGTGTTAAATAAATGTGCTTAGATTGTAAGCTCTTCGAGGCAGGGCCTGATGTGAATGTATACATGTATTTGTAAAATGCTACGGAAGATGTTGGCACTATACAAATCCACACTAATAATAGTAAAAATAATCTGTAATAATAATCTGTTTATAAATGAGTGAGAAGGGAGCTTTGAGAGAAAAGTCTGTCTTTGCTGATGACACATTTGTAATATTCAAATGATGTGCAATTGCTGCAAGCAGACCTAGATAGATTATCAAAATGGGTTGCAGAATCTCATCTGCCATCAAAATGGCTGAGATTCAATGTTGATAAATGTAAGGTGATGCATTTGGGGTTTTACAATCCTTGTGCTACCTACACCATAAACATCTGTGCTAATTGAATCACTAATGGAAAAAGATTGAGTTCTAGTAGATAACAGACAGAAAGAGCTCGGAGAAGGGCAACTAAAATAATAGAGGGAATGGAGGGGCTTGACTATGCAGGCAGATTAGACAAGTAAGGGCTGTTTACATTGGAGAAGTGATGTTTGCGTGGGGATATGATCACTTTATACAAATATATTAATGGGCCAAATAAACTCTCTGGTGTATTGTTCACTAGTAGGTCATATCAGAGGACTTTTTAACATCCTTTAAGATTAGAAGAAAATAAGTTTCATCTTCAGGTTAGGGAAGGTTTCTTTACAGTGAGAACGGTGAAACTGTGGAACTATCTTCCAGCAGATGTGGTAATGGAAAGTTTATTGATTAGCTATAAAAGTGGGCTGGATACGTTTCTAAAACTAAAAAATATTGAGTATTAATACCTACAGTGATGTGAAAAACTATTTGCCCCCTTCCTGATTTCTTATTCTTTTGCATGTTTGTCACACTTAAATGTTTCTGCTCATCAAAAACCGTTAACTATTAGTCAAAGATACCATAATTGAACACAAAATGCAGTTTTAAATGATGGTTTTTATTATTTAGTGAGAAAAAAAACTCCAAACCTACATGGCCCTGTGTGAAAAAGAAATTGCCCCCTGAACTTAATAACTGGTTGGGCCACCCTTAGCAGCAATAACTGCAATCAGCGTTTGCGATAACTTGCAACAAGTCTTTTACAGCGCTCTGGAGGAATTTTGGCCCACTCATCTTTGCAGAATTGTTGTAATTCAGCTTTATTTAGGGTTTTCTAGCATGAACCGCCTTTTTAAGGTCATGCCACACATCTCAATAGGATTCAGGTCAGGACTTTGACTAGGCCACTCCAAAGTCATTTTGTTTTCTTCAGCCATTCAGAGTGGATTTGCTGGTGTGTTTTGGGTCATTGTCCTGCTGCAGCACCCAAGATCGCTTCAGCTTGAGTTGACGAACAGATGGCCGGACATTCTCCTTCAGGATTTTTTGGTAGACATTATAATTCATGGTTCCATCTATCACAGCAAGCCTTCCAGGTCCTGAAGCTGCAAAACAACCCCAGACCATCACACTACCACCACCATATTTTACTGTTGGTATGATGTTCTTTTGCTGAAATGCTGTTACTTCTACGCCAGATGTAACGGGACACGCACCTTCCAAAAAGTTCAACTTTTGACTCGTCGGTCCACAAGGTATTTTCCCAAAAGTCTTGGCAATCATTGAGATGTTTTTTAGCAAAATTGAGACGAGCCTTAATGTTCTTTTTGCTTAAAAGTGGTTTGCGCCTTAGATATCTGCCATGCAGGCCGTTTTTGCCCAGTCTCTTTCTTATGGTGGAGTCGTGAACACTGACCTTAATTGAGGCAAGTGAGGCCTGCAGTTCTTTAGATGTTGTCCTGGGGTCTTTTGTGGCCTCTCGGATGAGTTTTCTCTGCACTCTTGGGGTAATTTTGGTCGGCCGGCCACTCCTGGGAAGGTTCATTACTGTTCCATGTTTTTGCCATTTGTGCATAATGGCTCTCACTGTGGTTCGCTGGAGTCCCAAAGCTTTAGAAATGGCTTTATAACCATAACTCAGGTGTGATAAACCACAGTTAAGTTATTTTTTAACAAGGGGGCAATCACTTTTTCACACAGGGCCATGTAGATTTGGAGTTTTTTTTTCTCACTAAATAATAAAAACCATCATTTAAAACTGCATTTTGTGTTCAATTATGTTATCTTTGACTAATAGTTAACGGTTTTTGATGAGCAGAAACATTTAAGTGTGACAAACATGCAAAAGAATAAGAAATCAGGAAGGGGGCAAATAGTTTTTCACATCACTGTATACTATATTTCTGGTTTATCCAGGGATACTTTCTGTTTGAAAAGGCACATAGGTTCAATGTACTCTCCCCGACTGTGGGAGCTGACTCCTCTAGTATCCCACCCTCAAAGGAATTTGGTATAAAATTGGTATAAATTGAGGGTTGCACTCCAAGATATAAGTTCAATTCTTTAATCAGTGACCACATATTAAAACACAAACGTATTTTTGATGTGGTCAAAGAATTTAACTCATATACAGTTTCTGACAAAAGTCTTGTTGCCTGTGTATTTTTCAGTAACTCCTGCTATTAACCTGATTTTTAATTGATCAATTGGTGTTAGAAATAGCTCATATGAATAGCTAAAGCCCTCCCAAATAATATTAAATGTACTGGTAAAAAAATTTCACTGAAAAAAGATTTATCATTTTATCAAGACAGAAAGTTCAAAATGTTGCAAGACAAAAGTGTAGTCACCTACACAAAAAATTATCTACTTTACAGCCAATCCAAAAATATGTCAGCAAATTAAGTAGTGGTGCTGTGAGATTCAAATTTAATATCTTGTACAACTTGTATGAGCTTGAAGGACAGCATCCATGCGGTTTGGCAAAGATTCATACATTTTATTGATAAAATCATCAGGAATAGCCTGGGAGTCTTGCATGCCTCCCAGAGTTCATCAATATTCTTTGAATTGTCTTCATTGCTTCCTCTTTCATCTTACCCCACATATGCTCAATGATGTTCATGTCAGGTGCCAATCCTAGAGCATCTTGATCTTCTTCGCCTTAAGGAACTTTGATGTGGAGATGGAAGTATGCGATGGAGCACCATCCTGCTGCAGAATTTGGCCTTTTTTATGGTTGGGAATCTATGAGGTAGCTAAGATTTCTTGGTATTTTACACTACTGATGTTGCCTTCCACCCTGCAGATCCCTCGCACACCTCCATACTGGATGTAACCCCAGGCCGTGATTTTGCCTCCACCAAACTTCACCGTTTTCTGGGTAAATCTTGGCTCCATGCAGGTTCCAGTAGGTCTCCTGCAATATTTGTGGTGACTGTGGTGTAATTCAACAGAAGATTCATCTGAAAAATCTACCTTTTTGCCACTTTTCCAGCGTCCATCCTTTTAGCAGGCTGTGGGACTTGGCAAATGCCACATGGGTTTTCAGTTGTCTTTTGTTTAGTGCTGGCTAATGGTCACTTATTCGACCATGGAGGCCATTTCGAGACAGAATCTGACAACTTGTTCTGGTTGACACAGGGATTTCAGGTGACCTGGTCTCCTGGAGCTCTGCTGCAGTTCAAAATGGGCTTGCCTTGGATTTTTGAGCCAACAAACTGTCCTCTCGAGCAGTTGTCTTGCGGGGTCTGCCTGACCTGGGCTTGTCAAAAACTTCTCCAGTTTCTTCAAATCTTTTCTTTATCCTCTGAACTTGACGCTGAGAGACATTGAAGGTGTGCGCCACATCAGCAGTGGATTTGGTCTTCAGCCTCTTGATAATCAACACTTTAGTCTCAAGGTGAATCTTAGGCATGTTTGCAGAGGTCTATTTGCAGTTGATGTGAAGGTCTAAGTGTACTGGGGTTCTTTTTATACACACCTGACACATAATTGGTCTATTATTAGTCACAGGTGAAGCCCATATAACAAGGCAACAAGACTTGTCTTTGCAAAAATTGACTCAATGGGCTTTACCAAGCTGTGAATATTAGAATACTTTTTGTTAGTTTCGTTTTGCATGGAAACATTATTACAAAAGCTGTTTGGGGTAAAATGAACCATTTCTTGAAAAAGAATCTGCATTAGAATTATTGATAAGCGGCACTTCAGGTCTATTTGTACACAAGCGACAAGACTTTTGTCAGAGACTGTATTGTGCGACCCTCAATTTATACCAATTTCATACTTTACGATTGGCATTTGGAGTCTGGAATCCCCTCCTTCCCCCCCCCTTTCTCTGGATCAACTGTTAGGTAGGGTATAAAGGTTAGACTAGATAAATTATATTCAACCTCAAATACTATACTACACATCGAAGTCGATACAGTCTGCTGCATATTCTAATGGAAATGCTGACCAGACTTGCATTTTGCTCGTTATATAGGTCAGGGATGTGTAACTTTTGTCCCACTAGATCTTTAAAAACTACAAATCCCAGCATTCCTTGGTTGCAGAATGCAGGGAGTTGTTTTAAAACTTCTACATAAAATGCCTCATATGGAGTCCCCAAATTCCTTCACATTCCCAAAAATTAAAGGATTAGTATTTGTCTTAACCCCTCCCCATCACTATAGCAGTTACTGCTCCACTCAATTCATAGCCTGGGCTCAGGGCCGGCCTTTGATATGGGCGACCTGTGCGGGCGCACAGGTTGCACTACTAGGGGGGCGCCAGCAGGAAGTGTTAGGTCACGGACGTGTAGGTAAAGTTGTGCATCAGTGCCACAGCCCCCACAGTTACAGTCCTGCAGATTAAATGTATGTCACAGCACCACCCCACAGATAAAGCCCCAACACATGTAAGCTTTACATAGGTTTTCTGTATGCTGTGCTGTTCTGTCTGTGCATTTTATGTAATGATGTACGCACGATATATACAAGCACACATTGCAAATACAGTTAGACAGTAAGTGCAGGTGGCGGACTTCATTTGAAGCAGGTCAAGGCAACAAGCATTAAGCAGTGTGCCCAGGGGGGTGTTTTGGAAGGGGTGCTAGGCATCAGTAACTAATCTTGCACAGGGTGCTATTAATGCGAAGGCCAGCCCTGCCTGGACTGATAACGGGATATTAACAGCACTGTTCTTTTACCACAGGTTTGAGGTTGGCAGAGTGAGAGCACACACTGGAACAACAGACCCTTCTTTGCACCCAATAACACAACATGGCAGCACAAGCACATGTGACCTGCATACAGAGCGTGCATCAGGTTTTTCATGCCACCCTTTTATGGCCTTGATGATCTATCAAGAGTTAGATAATGTGTACTTACATTTTTTCACAAATGTGAACATTTTGCCGGGAGTTTTGTCTGACCTTGGGGCCTAGAACTAAATTATTTAGTAAGTCACAACAGTGTTTTCCCCAGTAATTATTTCCAGCTGGGTGGCTTGAAACAGAAGCTGAATGGACCACATGGCTAACACTTTATACCACATTCAGACGTACATTCATTGTATACCTGTTATGTTGTTTATCTTTTTACCTGTCTTTGTAGCAAGATTTCATATGTGGGGTGTATTACGAGGAATTTGAAGGAAGGAGTATGGGAACATAAGCGAGAAGTTTAAAAACATAACTGTGATGGCTGTGGGGAGACACTTTGTAGAGTGTAATGGTGGAAATAACAGATTGTTGGGGGGGCCAGCGAATTAAACAGATCCTCCGACCAGTGTTTATTGATTTTACATGCATACCACAGGGTTTAAATTCAGCGTGGGACATCACTAATCAGCATGGAATTAGTAATGGTAACGGTCATGAAACTGTATCTATGGGTGTAGATGTAGTGTTTATCTTAACGCGTTTAAAAATAACTACTTTTGTATGTTACTTTTGACTTAACGAGAAATATAACAAATAGACACTATGTACCCCTAAAAAGGGTTTGATTATAATGTTTTTCATTTATCTGCTTTGTATTATTTCTGGTATATAGTTTTTGTGTTAATCATGATTGATTGATTAAAATTGGGGGAAGTTGTCTATTGATGTGATGTAGGGGCTTTCTTTATTTTATATAGTAAAGCCACTTTTGTTTGTACCCATGCATTAAATGCTGGTTAAGCAAAAAACTCATTAAGCATTTTCATTGTAAATAAGAGATTTTTTACCATTAATTCCAGACAATGCATTTTTCATATATTTCCTGTAAGTTGATGTATATTGGAGCTCTTCCCCATTTGAGTTCTTGTACTTTTGAAGTTTCATGCTGACGCGACAGGCGCGGGGCTGCTCTATCTAGGCCACAGGATATGAGGGTTGAGTACACCCTTTAGAACATGCGATATTATGTTTTTTTCAAGTTGCCCATTTTCTTATCTATCACCCCTTCTTTATCTTATCACCCCTTCTTTATATCTCTTATGCTTGATTATTTGTGAACTTTATATAGATTGTTACGCATCCCCCCGCACTCTGTATAGTTGTTACAGGCTTTCTAATAAATATTTATATTAAAATCTCCTGTGTACCAATTTGCTAGTATATATATGTCTGTCTGACTATCTTATATTAGCCAGTTCACATGCATAGTAGCCCCAGTTGTTAATACTTTTTGTACATTTTCCACACCTCATTGCTACTATATATCTTATTCTACCTCATAGATGTCATTTATCATGCACAGATGAAATCTATATATATGGTGTATCACAAAAATAATTAATTCATTAACACATTTCCTTTAATTGTTTGAGACCTATAAATGATGGGATAGATCTTTTGCTTTTTTATGTAATTTGGTAGGGTTAACCATAATGAATTAGCCAAGTGGCCAATGAGGGAATCTGTTATTCGTTGTCCAAATGCGAAGAAACAGACAAATTTGCAAAGGGATTGATATGAAATGAGCAGCGTATCAACTGCAGCAGAAAAAGATAAACAGGAGGATTAACTGTTTACTTAAAGCTGAGGATAAGTCTGCTTGTTTTTCAGTCAAAGAAGAACACAATGTACTGTTGTATCTGGTTTCAAGAGCGTGGTGTTTATCATCTTTCCCAGTGCTGTGGTTGGTAGGAATAAGCAGCGAAAGCTCGCCACCCACTCCAGAGTCTTCCCTGCTTCCTAAAGAGGCCTCTCTATGTTACAGCACTGTAAAAGAGGCAGAAAGATAGCTTTTCTTGGTGATGATATTTTACTGCCTGTCACAAGCAGATATATTGACCTAGAGCAAGAAAAAAAAAAAAAAGACACAAATAAAACACTGATTCCTGGAATTCAGCAAGAACAGCTACTAGGAGAGCTTGTAATCATTCCCCATGTGCTTGCTCTGTACACTTACTTCCACATCTCTGCAAATCAGAGCCAGTGAATGACAATAAACACAAGAACAAGAGAGAGAAATAACACTGGAGAAAGCATTATAAATTAGAAAGGGAAAAAAGAAGACCCCCAGATATATATCAAACTTGCTACTTATTTCTCTTGTTAGCTAAAGCTAGTTTGAGTGTCATATACTTACATGTAATAGCCTTTTTCTTATTTCAATATCTAAAATGTTTCTATTGTTTATTTTACGAATATTTAAATAAAGCAAATGTTAAAGGAGAACTAAACTTAATTTTTTAAAATCCTAATGTG
The DNA here is from genome assembly GCA_019447015.1 of Hymenochirus boettgeri. Classification (NCBI taxonomy): domain Eukaryota; kingdom Metazoa; phylum Chordata; class Amphibia; order Anura; family Pipidae; genus Hymenochirus; species Hymenochirus boettgeri. Next base: position 214,174,496 of record CM033474.1, read on the forward strand.
AAAGCTTTTCTACCCAGAATACCTATACATTGAAAGATTATATCTGTTGTATTCAATTAGATCAACTGGACTTGAAATGTAGTTCTTGAAGACGTTTCGCTAGTCATCCGACTGGCTTTCTCAATTCAGAATGACTTGTACAAGAATCTGTGGCAATTATGTACCCTGGAAAATCCCAATTAGCATATCACAGCCAGGTGTTAAAGGCGTGAGGTGTTATGGGAACGCCCAGGGTAAGGTGTCAAAACAGCATTGTACATGGCAGACAATTGGTGTCGAAACCCCCCCCCCACCTCTGTTTAGGCTTGGTTTCTTTATTTTCACATACATGACCTCATAAATGACCTGGATTAATGAGAACCTTCACAAGCACATTGAAAGATTCTTCTCTAGTTATTTGCATTTAGTAGATATAAGTAAAAGATTCTGTAACAAAGGAGGCTTCCATGTTGTTGCCAGTACAACTCATAGCCCATGTTGGCTTCAAAGAGCCACGCCCCCTGACCCCAGGATTCACTGTCTCTATGCACAAAGTTTCTAGCTTCTCTTTCTAGCGAAAGATGAAGTTTCTAAATGTACCTGAGATCACAGTTGAGTTGCTGGTGGCGCACCATGTCAATGCTGTGGTTTTAGGAACAAACACACCAAGAAGTCACAAGTTCTAATCCTCGAATTTACTTATGAAACAATATAACATAGTCTACTGCCTGAGGAGGTATGCAATCCCAGTTACCTATCCTTTGCATGCTCTATAGAATTAAGGGTGTGATATGAATAACAGTAGAAATATATTATATCTTCTTATGTAGTGGAATTGGGCATTGCATTTTTTAAGACAAACTCAACAGACCTTATGGCCTTGAGGTGTAATCCTATGACTACTTTTTCTTGTGAGTTTTAGCAGAGCAAATATGTTTATACATAGGAAACTGTAACATTTATATGATATTAGAATTTAACAGAGAGATCTAGCCCATGTAAAATTGAAATGCAAGGTAAAGGGCACAAAGGATTCTTTTCATATACATCCCATATAACTACAGTTTTGGCTGGTTTATGCTTCATAACACACAATACTGTTTTAATTTAGTGTGAGAAACGTTTTGTATTTTTTCTATGAATTAAATTTTTTAACAATATGACTGTCTACCGTATGCAATGGTTTGACCCCCACACTGCTTTGCTTGGTAGCCATGATTGTGCATGTGACATATTTGTGGACCTCTAGCTTGAGTGGCCTTAGTATTGTCACACTTTTAGCCACATTTTTGTGGCTATTTATCTAATTATCAAATATAAAAGATTGTATACATTTAAGTAAGACTGTATACTGTACATTTAAACAATATAGAGTATTAGTTTACAGACAGTTCATTTTACTCAGCCCCCAGATCTAAGGTACACACCATGCAAATTTTCATGGAGTGGTTGTGGACAGCCGCGACCAATTTCGGTTGCTCGTTCGTCAGAATGGGCGATCAGGTATGTTGGTAAATCACTCACGCTCATGCGGTTCCCTAATTCTACCTCCTTTTTTGCAAGCTAAGTTAAAATTAAAATACATTACATCAGTCGATTGGGCCAAAATATCTAAGCTGCCACATTAAATCCATCCAAAACACTACACATTGGTATACACTGTAGATTAGTAGATCTATTGGTCAGAAAACTGGACCAAATTCTATTTGTGTGTACCGTACTAATCCTTAGCAAACCCATTGTTCCCATTATCAGTCAAATGAGAACGATTGGGCGTGCATTATAACTGATCATTTGCACATCTCTGAGCGTCCAATGATTCTGGCTGTTTATTAGCTAGTGAACAGTTACTAGGGATTGGCCAGAATTGGCTTTTGTGCACCACTCTTACACACTTAGCGATTTTTCCTCTTGACCGACCGTTCGATACTTTTGACCGGTCGGCCAGGAGGAAGGACTGTCGGCCGCGGCAAAAGCAGCCGCGCCCGATAGTTACCGCGACAGATCGTGCACGATAGAGGACTGCACAATCGGACAAGGTTTTCCACCATGTCCGATCGTCCTTTCGTCCAATTCGGACAAACGGTCGGTCGGACATGGGCGCATTCGGATGCGATAATTTCGGTCCGATCGACCGATACACTGAACTATCGGTCGATCGGACCGAAATATCTCATCGTGTGTACCTAGCTTTAATATGGCAAGCTGGGTCCTAAATCACTGGTAAACAATAGCTTCATACCTCAAATACCTTTCAAAAAATGTCAAAGATGTTTAGCCAAAACTTGTTGGTTTGTACAGTTGGAAAGAAAACAATATTGTAAAGAGAATACAATACATACTGTAGTGAAAGAATGAAAAGATTTTGTAGAGTACAATTATTTTTCCTTTTAACAACTACAGCTTGTTCCAAGCCTCGGGAACAGCACTGATAATTACTGCTAGTGAAAAGATCCTTGAACCTTGAGATTTTTTTTACCTCGACTTTATAGCCTTGTAGATATTTGGTGCTAACATTTCATATATTTTCTAGGCCAATATAAAAATAATTGTTGTAGGGAAAAATGTTGGCTGTGACTACTTTTGCCACGACCACCAGTGATTCGTCCCAGCCAGGATGAAAATCTGTATCATGTGTACAGCCTTTAAGGATAAATGTAAGCAGATTATAAAATAGTAAATTTAGATAAGTCTAGCCACCAAGATAAAGCTGGGTTCTTTAACTAGGTTACTAAGTTATTTCTGGTAAAGGTGTTTGTACAGGCTACAGAAATCACACATCAATGTGTGTACTTATAGGTTGTTTATTGACAGCCTAGTTGCAACAGGCATTTATAAATATATATATGTATGTATATAGAATTATATTTATTAATGCTTGCACTTATCCCCCTTTTTGTATACTATGCGCTGCATAACCAAATGGCGCTTTATAAATAAAATTATACATACATACACACATGCCAATTTTGGGGGACCTTTTCCAACCTCAAAAATCGGGATGGCTGAGTGATCTGGGGGAAAAACAGGGTTATCCAGGGGTGTGGTGAGCACAGTCTCCACACATATTCCAGTCTTCTCCAACAAATTGTTAGGATTTAGGTTTATATAGCATCACCAGCAGACACAACGCTTTACAAATTACAATACATACTGTATACCCTATACTTGCAGAAACTCACAAGGTATTGAATAACTCCTCCAAATTGGTTCCTCTGCCACCTGGGCTGCTCATCAGTCAATAATCGCGAAAAAACAAACTGCAGTAGGATACACCAAAGTCTGTTGCAAAAAATTGTTCCTCTTTATTCACCCAATATGTGATATACAGGCAAAGTTTCGGGGGGACCTCCACCCTCAAGCCCTTGATATCAAGCTTCACTAGCTAATAAACAGCAAGTCTCATTTTCTGCTCAGAGTTGTGCAAATGATCCGATTTAATAACCATGCCCAATAATTTTCAATAGACTGATAACTGGAATGGTGGATTTGCTAAGGCCTATTACCCACAATCCGCCTTTGGTCCAGTATTCTGACTAATAGATCTACTAATCGATATACAAAGGTGTAGTGTTTTAAATGGATTGCAGAACAGGAGGTAGGAATAATCAATGTTAATTAAGATATGCAAACTTTAAAAATGTCTGTTTCCATTTGTCTTTATATTAACTCATGTTACTAATTCCCCCCAGAATCTATAAATCTTGAATACTCCCATCAGTGTGACTCTGCACCAGCAGGTTATGCAATATCCTTGCTTTCAGAATCTTAACACAGATGTAAATATTTATCAGTTAATACTAACACGAGACAGGCTGGATTAAAAACAACTGAGCAAAACACATTCACAGCATCTTTCCATGGTACATGTCAGGTAACAAAAATAGATTTTTTTTTTGTTTAGGTGCTAAATAATATATGCAATTTGTTTTTGTAAAATATTTTTAGTAGAGATCCCCAGGCGTGATCCTGTGCCAACATAATCATATCAGGTCCTGTGACTTGCACTTTGTTAATAATAGAGTTAGACAGTGTTCTATCTACAAAAGTAGGAAGAGGGAATTTTAATTTACTTCCAATTTCAGAGTCCCTTTTGTTGCTTAGTTAGAGCTCTAGATGTCAGTGCTGTAACCCATTTGTGTCCAAGTGTGAGAAAAAAAAGATTGTCAGCAGCATTGAGTCTATTTTTTATCTAGTGGAACACTTTAGAGAAAGATAAAAATAATCCTTTGAGGGACAGGCAGTATCTACTTAGTAAATCTTGGCTGTCTATGTCTATGAGACCCACAAACCGAAAAGTGACGAAGTGATGGTGTGAGCATCACAAAACGTGTCCGGGTCATGTGATGGTCTCCCTCTGTGAAGCATGCTATTTGCCGTAATAAAAGTTAAGTTTTAACCTATGCTGTTTGCAGTCCGTCGATCCTTTCTTCGTTTGTTTGCCTTATTGCTGGTAAAGTTCCGGATTTCTCAACGACTGGACTCCCGCGAGGTGTTTGAGGTGGAGGAGTAGCAGCCTTATTCTGCTGGTATTTTTCTGTTAAAACCGAAAAGTAACATTTGCACAGAAACTACTACTACTCTACATTTTGGAGCAGATGCAATTACTGCTGTAACCCATTAAAAAGCATAAACCACCTGGTCGAATCATTTTGTGCAACCACGATCCAGCTATTGGCAGATAAAACTGTTGCGCCACTCGACATTACAATCAAATCAACATTGTTGTAATATTGTGTTGTAATATTGTGTATGAAGTCAGGGGTGTCTCTAGGGTTTTTGCCACCTGAGCCAAACTTTTGAATGCCGCCCATATGTACTACTAGGTGCTATGTTTAAATTAAACATAGCACCTAGTAGTACATATGGGCGGCATTCAAAAGTCCTTCTGCTCTGCCTGCCACTTTTCTAAAGAAATTAAAGTGAGCTCTGCCTGCCGCCTCTCTGATATTTAGCATGGGTGCTGCCCTGAGCATTTTGCTCATATTGCCTCATTAGAGAGACACCCCTGTATGAAGTGTATGGCCAGCTTAAAGAAGTCCAGAACAGTTGCATGTGCTTCTCTTTGTGAACCCCAGCAGCTATAGTATTAATGTTGTGCTTGTTGACAAGCTTGAGTTTAGGACAATTATTTGTGTTTGCAGCTCTTATAACATTTCCACCAATATGTGTTGGGTTTAAAACAGGCCCATCCAGATCTTAATGGCTGCAAAAAGTGTACCTCTCAACGACCAGTACTTGATTTATCTATGTAGTATCTGCGAGTATAGCTGGATCCTTTCAGATATCATTTTATAACTATTCTCTGTCCATAGGTCATGGTGGGATTTCAAGGGAATTGCTTAAGGATTTTAAAGTATTGAATAGATGCTAGATAAGTGTTGGCCATAGTAGTTTACAAATGTTAGATTTGGACGATGATTTAGTAACTATTAAAGGTTGTTCAATTGGCAATTTACCAACAAGTCTGATGTAACTTTCCTCCAATTTTGCATTGCCATGAATCTATGGAATAAAGAATATGTTAAATACGTTATACCATCTGGTATGGAAACATTTGGCTTGTCTTTGTGGCAGAACACTACATGTATAGAGAACACTACACAAAGTGTATATTAAACACAGGGGTGTCACTAGGGTTTTTGCCACCTGAGGCAAACTGTAAATGCCACTTCTATGCGGCGCGCAGCACGGCTTAACAAGTGAGCTTGGCTTAAAAAGTGGGCGTGTCTCTGCCCGGTGGGCATGTGTCCATGGGTGGGCATTTTGAACATGGCATTACAGAGGTATTTATACAGTTCCTCAAATAGACATTTATCCTCAACATAATTACTAAAGAATAAAATATTTTGGTCAGATTTGTAAGCCCTGCTACAACATCTAAGTAGACTCTTTCAGCAGGGACCTAACTAACCTAACTAGTCTAACCTAGCCTAACCTAACAAACTCTAGCTAAGCTGAGTATTAATCAAGAAAAACAAAATACTTTAGGAGAACTAGATAAGATAATTCAGTGTGCACAATCATTTAAAAGCCTGTGTTGTCATTTTAGGGTGGTGCTAGTGTAGGACAATTAAATATTTACAAACTAAATGGGGAGCAAACCCCAGAACCCTTTCAGCACTCACACACTCAGTCACAAGTGTCATTTATTTATACAGATAAAGACCCGTTAAAGGTCATGTACACTGGGTAATTAGTTATTCTAAACTTTCCATTACTGGAAATTGTAATTCTTCCTAACCATCACCATTTTTTTGTTGAGCTTGTGACAGAATGAGCCAGAGCAAATATGAAATGTACATATTACAAGGCTGTGTAGCAGCTCATTAAAGACATGTAGCAACACCTATTAAAAACACATACAGCATGGCAGTTTAATTGCAATCACAGTGCAGCCCCTACTAATTACATTTATTAAGTGTCCCTAATAGAACCAATGACTCAGCAACCCAATTGTCACCTTTCGCTTTAAAGGAGAACTAAAGTCTCCAGACAACATTGTCCCAATAGACAGAGCACATTCACAAACATACAACAAGCTGTGTCTCACCTCTCCCTTTGCTGTGGCCATTGGGTGATTTATGAAAACAACCTGTGAGTACTAGGGGTCAGCTCCCACAATCCACCTTAGCTGGGTAAACCCCCAGCTAAGTGTCTGTGTACAGGCACATGCTCTGTAGTGCTCAACAGATCAAAACAAGGAAGTTGCAGCCTTGCTTCCTAGAAGCTAACAGTCAATCACAGTACATCACAGAGATCCTCCCTCTCCCTGACGCAGAACAGAGATTTCAGTTGTTTGTTTTCAAACACATTCAATGCTTCTGTCCTAACAATGATATAATCCTTTACAAAAATAAAAGTAATCTTTACAGTGTATTTCATAGATATGTAAGAAATGGAATACTAACATTTCTGCAAAAATAAAAAAAATAATAAATGTAAGTCTGGGGAATAGAACCTGCAACCTGTACATTTACTCTGTCTTGCTAAAAGTAGAGCTCTTACCTCTAGGCTAATAGAGATAATTTATAGATAGCTGGTACATGTAGAATCTTTTACTATGAACATAATGGAAACAAAAATAAAGGAAACTATGGGGATTAGAACTTGCAACCTTCTGGACTGTGAGTTTCTATAATTGGCATCTTACAAGGTGAGCCATGACTGAGTAAGCTGAATACTTTGGTACATTTAGGAGCTTCATCATTTGCTTGGGACATAATAGAAACAAACAAAAAAAGAAGTCTGGGGTATTGAACTTATGACCTTCTGAATTGTGTATTATTAAACCTGGAGCCTTACCCGATGCGCCACCACTGAACAAGCAAAGTACTCTGGTACATTTGGAAGCTTTTTTTTTTTTTTTTGCTAAACGATTCCTAAAGAAAATGGAATATGGAAGTCCCTGATAAGACTTTGAAAGCTGCTTGTTACCCTGCAGTTTATTTTCCAGAAAGTCACACTGAATGGTTAATAGATTATGGTAACAATCAGCTTTCAAAGTCTTGTCAGGGACTTCCATATTGGTGTATAAACATCTGTATAGAAAACCTGTCCATAGAGACAGTGAATACTGGGGTCAGGGGGCGTGGTTCTTTCATGACTTCATGGGCTGTGGGTTGTACTGGCAACAACATGGAAGCCTTCTTATTTACAGAATCTATTTCTTACATGTACTAAATGCAACTTACTAGAGAAGAATCTTACAATGTATAGGTGTTCTGGGGAGAAAAACTTTCACATTAGGTTTTAAAAATTTTAAGTTTAGTTCTCCTTTAAGACACCAACACACAAAATCTAAATGCAGAATAGCTGGTTAGTATTTACATTACAAGCATGATGCAGGCTGCATTGATTTCAATGTAGTCATAGATCATGTCATAATTAACTGCTACATCGTCTTGTAATAATTATACACCGGCGCGTAAGGTTCTTCCCCTCTCTCTCTCTCTCTCCTCTGCGCTCTGCTGATGACACTGACAGGCTCCGGCTCCGCCTCTGATGATTGCAGCGCTTCCTCAATCGTCCGCTCCTCCACTGACTCACTGACCGTATCGCTGTGCGGCCGGTAAGCTGCACTCTAAGCAGAAAGCAAATTGTTTTTTCTCCCACAAAAATGACGCTTCTCTGAGCCTGAGACATGATGCATCATTGTCTCAATTTGGCTCATTAGAGAGACGGCCCTGATTAAACACAACAGAAGAGTAAAAACTCAACGAGAGATGCTTAGTTGTCAGTAATAAGTAAGAAACAAAGAAATACTCACATGATTAAAGTGCAACTATAGTGAAAAAAAAACTTTGTCTGTATACAATGTATAGATCGAAGAGAGAGTCAGTGTAACAGCAGCTTGTAGTGAGACCTTCACAAAAACAGTGACACTGCTTGTTGTCCTGTTACATTTCAGCTGCTTTAGTCTATATATTTCATAGATTGCACTGTGTGTCTTGTTTGGTATATCTCGGGGACTATGTAGAATTTAAAGAAACTAAAGGTACCCTGGTGGATGGGATGACTTATAGGATACATTAGAAGAAATTAAAAAAAAACAATTTTCTCACTATAATTGCCCTTTAAGCAAATAAGCGAAGTCCTTTACTATAAGTAAGGCATGTTCTGTGCCTGCCAATCATAGAAATGAGAATCAGTATGGACTTGGCCACTTGTGTGGCCTTTGTGGCAAACACAATATCAAATAATTATAGCACATATATCTTAACATAATTTATTGGTTTAATTTGTTTATAGAATGGATGGCCTGACCAACCCAACAAGAAAAGCATCCTCCGTTCTCATTCTATTCTCCCAGTACACCAAATTAGACAACCAGTCATACATGCTTACACTGCTGTAACCCCGGATAAGCTGCCTGTCCAAGAAGACATCTAAGCCTCCTTTGAATTTGTTTAGAGATTCAACCAACGCAAAAAACGGATCATTCCACCACCTTTCTGCCCTCACAGTGGAGAACCAATTAAGGGGGTTATTCAATAAAAGTTCTTATCTTTTAAAATGGTGCTAATTTTGCCCCAACCAATCAGATGTTAGCTTTCAAATGTTACACAAGTTCTGATTGGTTGGGGCAAAATTAGCACCATTTTAAACGATAAGAACTTTTATTGAATCTCCCTGTAAGTTGCTTAAGCTGAAATCTTTTTTTCTAAAGGGGTGGCCTCTTTGGATTTATTTACCTCTATAAGATCAAAGATCCCCTGCTAATTGACTTTAGTATGCTTTGACATTTGTGAAGGGTTATCATATCCTCACAAACGCCTCTTTTTAGGGAAAAACAAACACAACTGTAGAAATCGGGGAGTTTTGTCTAATACTGATTATTATATTCCTGTAAACTTTAAATCTGTGATTGGAAGAATACTAATCAGCACAAAAATATGTAAGTTATAAAAAGATTTCTCAGCAATGTAGTAGTAAATGTGGCCTATTTATATTAAAGGGGAACTATGGTCTCCAAACAAGTTTAAATGAAAGGCCAGTTTCCTACCTTTAAAACGAGCCATCAACCACCTCTCTATGTGCTTCACAGCCCAAGATATACAGAAATGACCAGACCAGAAAGTTAATGGGTGGGAGGCTGACTTGTGAGGCTTCTCCTGCACAGTGCTGCCGGCGAGCACAGCCTCAGACTCCCTCAGTGTGTGAGGGAGACAGGAAGTTCCTCCTCCTCTCTGCTGTGTGAAGTCCTGACAGAGAAGGTAAGGGAATCTACAGCCCTTCTCTTTCACTGTGTGAAAACAGCCTTTTCAGGCAGAGTTCTCACTTTGCCAGAAACGGCCGATTCCACAGAGTTTTCTGTAGGGGAGGGGGTCTGAGTAACCCACGGCACTCGTGAGTGGGCAGGGCCACATGGGGGGCCTGCAACTGGTGGGACCATGGGGTCCATGAGTGGGAGGGACCAGGACGGCTTCAAAGGGGAGGAGGAGACACAGGACAGATTGACAGTTTCAGAGCAGGAAGTGCAGGGGACCTGGTGATGCTGCTGCCATATCACACACAAAAATGTAAATCTCTTCAAAACTATGCAAAATAAACAATGGAAATAAATTGCAAAAATTCTCAGGGGAGCAATTCCTATCAATTTACCTAAAGTCATTTTTGGACCACAGTTATGTCATGTAAATTATTTTTGTCCCATGTATTTAGCTTTCTTTAGCATACAAAGAGAAAAAGCCAACAGATGCCGGGTTAAATCTTCCAACATTGGCCCGTAGATGCTTATAAAATTGACTAAAATTTCTAAAAAGTTTTTAGAAAGAAGGAATTTCTTTAAATATTTTTTTTATAATATGAATGCCTCAGTAAGTTCCCTTTTCAGGAACTTTATTATTATTTTTATTTTCTCTTTTGACCACAGTTACAAGCTTGTTACTCTTTGAATTACCACTTCCCATAAAGCACTCTGAGAATCCTGAAGACTACTTTTTTCTGTTAAATGTTGGACTCTTTGACATGCATGCCATAGTTTGTGCAGCCAATAAGTATAGTTCAGCATAGGGAAATTCATCACAAGGAGGTACAATAACAGGCAATTAACTTAAAGGGCATCTATACAGAAAAATGTGTTATTTTAAATTGACCATACCTGGAAACTATAATTCTTCCCAACCACCACTCTCAATTTTGTTGATCTACCCCCCATTTCTTTGGATATCCAATCTAAAACTATTCATACATACTGTGAGTAGTTTTACTGTAGCTGGAATGGTGACAGAGTTTTGACAGTTGGAATGCTGTGTGCAGGCTTGACAGTTGGTTTGTGGGGAAAAAAGTCAGGTCGGATGGAAGTGGGAGTGGTTAAAAAAGGGAGGGGGGATTAAAGGCATGCAGCAACAGACGCAAATCAGAGTAAGTGCTACTTACATGTTTTCAATTATAGATGAAGATGAGGCAAAGTCATTTTTTCAGTATAGTGTCTCTTTAATTCTGCCCTTAAATTAGCAATAACTTGTTGGCTCCATTTTGCATTGTTACTTTCATGGTTTAAATCTTACTAAATATCTTATCTTGCATAAGTTTACAAATTTGTGTGAATGTATTACCAATACATATTGCATGTTGTTCCTCCAATGTATCCTATGCATGTGGGGTATGCAGAAATACATGTATAAGGAAAAATATAAGCATTTTAAATTACAGCAATTATTTGTCTACTGTCTTCAAATGACTCACCAAGAATTTTTCGTCCCGACCGACCGTACGCCCCAGCCAACAGTTCATTCAAAACAGGTGACAGACATCAGTTGCAGGTGATGGAAACTAGGTCCAGCAATTTGTTGGCTCAACCTACCGATTTACAAAGGTTTCGGTTGTTTAGGCCAAAAAATCGTCTTGGGTGTACCCAGCCCTAGTCCTGGGATTGGGACCCTATGTGTCTGTCTGTTTTACATTATTCTATAGTACAATAAAGAATTTGTAGCGTGTTTTTAATGATATACTGAGCTGTAGCAAAGCGGCACCAAGCCAAACATTTCCACCACCATATTCTCTTTAGTTTTCCTCAACACTTTCTGTTACAGTGGACAATGCAGACAAAATATATTAATGAAAACCTGTAGCATTTAAATAAGAACTGATGTCTCCTGTCATGTTTCATTTGTTTGTGTTTATCCAGCCTTAGGGCAGCCATTTAAAATCTATTTAACAGTACAGTAAGCAATAACAATCATTGCCATGATTAAATTCCTCTACTTAATAATAAAAAGTTAAAATGAACAGCTTTACTAATTCCTATTTCATGTATAAAGAACAGAACTGCTGGGCTTCTGTTTGTCTTGCAACTGTTGTGTAGCTTGATCCTAGAAGTAAATACAGTACAATGGTTTAAAATTTAACTGTCTTTTCTCTACAAACAATACAAAAAAAATTGCCTTACACCTTAATGGTTTTGAATTTTGATATAAATTATGAGTGAACAATGACATTTAAACACATAAACGTAATACTTAGGGCATGTCCACCCCTTATAAAAACTTTTGATATGCGGTAGGGCATGCTCCCCCAGCCCCAACCGCATTAATATTATTGTTAGGAAGTCCCCCGATTCTTACTTACCTTCCCTCTTTCCTCCGTCGCACTGTATAGGCCCTCTGCTTGCAGGGAAATGCAAGCGGGGGGCAGGACCGGCAGCCGCGCCCGTAATTGGCTGAGAGGCAGCCAATCACGGTCACGGCTGCCAGGAGTTCTAAAGAGCGGAGGAGAGAGGGAAGGTAAGTGAAGATTGGGGGACTTTCTAACAATTATATTAATGGGGGAGCATGCCCTACCACATACCCAAAGGTTTTAATGTTAGGGGATGGAGAGAAAAACGTGAGGGGGGGGAGGGCTGCACTGAGCATGCCTCAAACCATGACGAGGTTGAGGCAGACTTAGCCACAGCATGAGTCACACACTGCTCCTACACAGCAGTTTCCTGTGACTTTGGAGGGGCACAGCAGGGGAACTATTTTGAGCAGAAATGTAAGGTAAGGCTTATTTTAAACTACTTAATGTGGCCAGTAAGGGGTTACATTTTAGTTTTGGGGGTGGACATGCCCTTTAATTACCATTTGTTGTTATATGTGGCTGTTTCATAGATCGTTCTCTGGAAGTTGTTCTTTTACTCATACTTTGTTTGTAAACTTTTTTTGTTGTTGTAGTGTATGTTTTCTTGTCCAAGATGCTTATGGTATCTTCAGCGAGCTTCATTTGCAGACCGGAAAAGTGCCTGATGATCACCTTCAAGATTATGTCAAAAGATGGGAAGGCAAAACTTGTCGAATCACTGGCATGAAGATCTTACAAAGAGTTACTAGAGGAAGGTCAGAATTATCCTACAGTATATTTAATATAAATACAAGTGCATGCTTTATTGATATTATATATATTGCAATGCTGACATACTATTAATTAAGAAAGTCCACCCACAAATTTTCCCCACAAAGTAAAGGAACTCTCCAAACCCCCTTTTCCTTGACGTCACTAAAGAAAGATATTCTTTGATCTCCACCATCACCTGTAATCTTCTCAGTCCTTCTGGGTAGCAACAGTCAATGCATTTTCCAAGGCAAGGTATTTACGTGTGTATGTACTAAATACTTTGGGATTCTTTCTGATATATTAACTTAAAGAGCATGTCCACCCCCAAAACTACAATCCCCCCCACTACTGACCCCACTCTGTAGTGTAATAAAATCCTTACCTCACATCCCAGCTCCAAATGGTTCTCCTGTAATCCCCCCCCCCCTCAAGTCCCAAAAACTGTCCACCAGGAGTACTCCAGAGTCCATATAGGACTCTGCTTCCTGTATCTCCTCTGGGAGAATTTTGCCATGTGCAGAAGAGCCCTCCCCCCCTCTCCCTCCCGTTTTGGTCTACCTTCCCCTAGTGTTAAACCCCTTTCCCATATCCTAGTTCTTGCTCCCCCAGCCCCAACCGCATTAGTATTATTGCAAGAAAGTCCACTGATCATTACTTACCTTCCCTCTCTCATTCGCCGTTCTGCACTGCCGGCAGCCGCGTCCGTGATTGGCTGCCTCTTAGCCAATCACAGATGCGGCTGCGTGTCCTGCCCCCTGCTTGCAGTTCTATGCAAGCAGAGGGCCGGGACAGTGCGGCGAAGGATAGAGGTAAGGTAAGTAACTATCGGGGCACTTTCTTGAAATAATACTAATGCGGGGTTGGGGCTGGGGGAACTATCATATGGCAAAAGTTTTTTTAAAGGGTGGACATGCCCTTTAAATGGAGCCATAGAAAATCTAACAACAGTATATGTACCATTTAATCATGTTTTAATACCAGGAAAGGTCATGAGCTGAAAGGGTTTACAAATAAAAAGATGAGCCATCCGCAAGAACCAGTGTATCCTCACTCTTCTATAGGTCTGCCAGACATCTGAGATTAGACTAAAACATACTTTTATTAATTTTTTTTTTACTTCCTGCTTTTTAGGTAGTATATCATGCTGACATGTTAAGTATGATAGCATAAAATCTTGTAGTGACTGTACATGTTCATAGAGTATATGATTATATTAACTTTTTTGTAGAATAAATCATGTGGACAAATGATAAATTACGAAAGAAAGAAGAAAGGAATTAGCATGATATATTTAACATTTATACATATATAATGATTAAGAATTTTTCATCTGTTTTTTAAAAGGTTACCTTCAGCAGTAACTCGCTGATTTTAATTTAACTTTGGCCATGATAATGAGATTGTATGCTAGGTACACACTGGCCTGACTTGTATTTTAGACAATCTGTCCATTACCGGCGACCAATGACGTTGACCCTTGTCCAATTCGGACAAAAGTTTGATCAGACACATTGTTGTTTTTTTTTGCCAGATTGTGCAGTCTTCTATGGACTACACAATTGGTCGCAGCAAAATATCGGTAACAGCATTTTTAAGTCAATCGAGGCGACTTGTTGATTGAGTCAAAATATTGACCCGTGTGTACCTAGCCTATGGAAAATTCAATCCCTGATACAATCTTTTGATCAGATCAGCCAGGAATTGTTTTTAAAGCAAGCAGCCAGTATTTCCTCACAGCCTGACTTTCAAGGCACTGTAAGAGGGAACTAGGTCAAAACCAGAGATGAGAACCTAGCAGTAGATTCTAATCCTGGGTTCTATTAGGTAATGGTTTGAACCAGTACAGTTGTCCTTTAAATGCACCAATCTACCATCAACTTTACTACTATACTATTTTTATCTACTTATTTTACAGTTGATCATCAAAAATTGTAAATGATAAAAAATTGATTTTCCTTGATTTTTAAGACATCCAGCTCTATCTTGATGCTATCTAGTGAACCTATCTTTACAACAGTGCAACAGCTTCAAACAAACACTAGCAAGCTTGTCCATTCCAATCCCAAATTTGTTCCAAGTAATTAAATACAAATTAAATTATTAAGTAATAACAATCTTATTTCAAAAAGAAAACAACTAAAGCATTAAAAGACCCCCCCCCCATTTACATACAGTAAGAATACAATATGTGACAGCCATAACCATTTTAGAATACCTTCCCTTACATCTGCTCTGCTTCTTTCTTTGCCAGCAGATCAAGTAGTGGAAATGCCTGCTACAGTATGTGCCAATAGTTGTTTTTGTTGTCAGAATGCTGGAAAAAGGAACAAAGCAAAGCCACTGTTCTACAACAAATAAAGTAACCAGAGCATACCAGTGCTCCACCACTACACTTGATAGTAATACTGACAGCATTGGGGTTATCCTATATTGTTACTTTTATTGTTTCTTCAAAATCTAGAAATCTAAAATCTCCCTCAATGTTACAAGTTGCCACCTCCAAACTTTGGGGCATATGTATAGAACCTTGAAATGTTAACGCAAAAATAATCATTAAGAAAAGACGCACTGGACACTGTAATAATGCTGTGAAAATTATTTTTGAAACAAATGTCAACTCAAAGATCTTCTTAACCCTATTTAAAGGACAAGTTATGTCAGTTTAATGTAATCCTATTCAAGAATAAGGACATAAAGCTGACAAACCATACCTTAGGAAGATACAATACCGTATATACTACAATACCGTATATACTGAAAAATCAGTCTGAAAACTCGGACTCGGTTTATACTCGAGTCACTCACCTTTGAAGAAGATCTGCGTCCTCTCCATTCCTGGCAGCAGCGTCCTCTCCATTCCGGCAGCCGCACGATCAGTCCATGTACTGGCGCGCCGGCTGACGTCACTAATTGCGCTGCTTGGCGCCAATTAGTGACGTCAGCGGCGCGCCAGTACATGGACTGATCGTGCGGCTGCCGGAAGGAGAGGACGCTGCTGCCAGGAATGGAGAGGACGCTGCGTGCGGAGAGGAACTGGAGAGGAACTGAGAGAGAACTTACCAGCACACAGTCTAGGAAGCCCTTGGATGGAGGAGAGCCCACAGATCCTCGATGAAGAGAGCCACACGTACAAACTTAACTGGGTTTGAGGGTGGCATTCAAGATGTTTTGGAAACTACAACTCCAGCAGCTTTATTAGCTGGGAGTTGTAGTTCCAAACATCTTGAATGCCACCCTCACTTGGCATTCAAGATGTTTGGAAACACAACTCCCAGCTAATAAAGCATGCTGGGAGTTGTAGTTTCAAAACATCTTGAATGCCAAGTGAGGGTGGCATTCAAGATGTTTTGGAAACTACAACCAGCATGCTTTATTAGCTGGGAGTTGTAGTTTCCAAACATCTTGAAGCCAAGTTCTACCTCGGTTTATACTCGAGTCAACAACTTTATTAGATTTTTAGGTGAAATTGGGTACCTCGGTTATAATAGGGTCGGGTATTACTCGAGTATATACGGTAATTGTAAGGACAGATATTAATAAGTAATGTGCTTGGTTCAAAATGCAAATGTGAAATATTATAAATGTTCCAAGAAACTGTTTACCCTTATTTACATTTACATTAAAATGTCATTACATTTTAAATTATATATTCACACAGAATTTGCATATTCACCATAAAAAGACACAAACGTATACCAAGGTTAGGGAGAAAAAAATGTAACAACATTCTAACTATATACAATTTATATATTGATTTAACACTGGAATACACAGAAAACCTAAAAAAAAAACACAAAAATAACAATTTTGTATTTTGGTCAGATGGAACATTCCAGATCCATATCAGGTTAGAGGTATGCCTGTGTATTAATTGTCAAGTATAGTTATTATCCCTGTATACTGTAGTTACAGCACCCAGTGAGATTACTTAAACATTGTACACTTCATTTCAGATCACAGTTAAACATAGACTGGTTTATATAGCCATTGTTGAAAGCTACTCATCTCTAATAAGGCACCAGAATTCTTTGTTATGTTAGAAATACCTTTGTTATGGGTTAGAAATACCTGAGGCGGCAAAGCCAAATAACAGATTTGGAAATCATGGCCAGATTAAATTAAAAATATTTACAGACTGTTGATATTTGTGTGAACACCATGGTACACAGCTTCTACAAATGAACACTTGATGGCTAGTATCCAAGAGTAAGAATTTCTTTATTTTTCCAAATTCCTTTTGAGAACACTCCGAACTTCTAAAAAATCTTTCTGGCTTTTTTCCCATTATAATGTTTTAATTAATGCTTGATTCTTTGAATATGTGTAATCCAGTGTTAAATACAAACACAATATTTGTGAGAATGGATTAAGCACTGGAAACGCATCTAAATATTCTGGGGCATGATATTAGAAGAAATCTAGTAACAGGTGGCTGTAAACATACCAGGGAATTATGGGAAGAGTTTGGCAATACGTTATGGTAATTAACTACCAAAAATTACCCCTGAAGTTAATTCTTTATATAACACATGCTAAATTTAGCATTTACTTTTATTAATATTTCATGCCTTATGTCAGATCCATTTCCTCTATGTCATCAGTGTTGCATGACCGAAGCTTGTGAATTATTGAAAGTAATGGGCTTTGTAATATAAGTGTATAAGTGTATAGGTGTGGGTGTTCTGTGAACGATAAAAACCCCTTGTGGCCATGGATTCAAAGAGTATTTGTTACAAAAAGGAATGCATGGTATACTTTATAGTAGTCATGTAATGATCACTGCCAAAACAACTTGTGTAGGGGAAAAAACAACAATTACAAGTAATACATCAAATCATATAACACTGCAAAAACAACAAAAAGATCCAACCAGAAACAACCCCTTTTTGCCTCTGCTGACTTAGAATGTGGGTCATATCAGTTCAGCTAAAAGGTCAGGCTTATCAACCCTCCCCCAATCTAGACCTGTGAGATTTGTAAGTATACCTACCAGCACCCGTTCCCGACGGTGATTGGCTGCATAACAGTTTAGTTCTATATCTGTTGGGCTTATAACTACTGTGGTTTTGGGATTTGGGTGGTGATTTACTTATAAATAATTTTCAGGAGTGAACATGCCCTTTTAAACTATAAAATTTAATTTCAAAAGAACTGCTAATATGTCCTTTAGCAACAAGCCATACAAATCCCTTATTGTGCCCAAAGCATTTTGGTTGTCCTATTGAACATAGATGTAAGGCTACATTTTTGCATGTTGTTGTCGGTAAACTCTGAGAAAGCTTACCTGCCTTTCCTACTCTCTCATTCCGTTCCGTACACATCATCGTCCTCCTAGTCACGCAACATTTCTGGATAACTTCAGACTGTTTTCGTTGTGCCCACACACACATTCTTTTTAGGAAAAACTCTTTTTATTGGCTACTTGTTTAGCAGCTAATTCATATTTGCTCAGCCTATCTGGTTCTATGCTTTCTCTACATCACTTGGTACCTTGCTCTGCTGACTTCTTTCTCATGTTCTGTCCCATTTCACCTCCTCCATTGGTGCCATGCTTTTGCCAGGTTCTCCAGCTTCCCAGATGTTAGTGCCCAGTCTGTTAGTTAAGTTCTGGTCTACTCGAGTATCCCCATCATTAGCACAGATACCTTGCACTCTAAGTCCTTGGGGCAATCATGGCCGGGTAGGCACATCTAGTCTCCCGACAAACCTAGGCAGTTAGGTAATTCCTCAAGGTTCTGCTAAAATTCTCTTGCCAGTAGTACCTCAATCCACAAAAAAGCTTAGTCATTTATAGATAGTGGGGCTGCTGCTATCTTCATGGATGTAGATTTTGCTCAGTTTTTGTGAGTTCCCATTAATAATATGACGGAGTAAGTAGTAGTACGAGCAATAGATGGCTCCCTCTCACAAAATTGTAAACATCTAGCTTTAACCCCTAGAATTACATTAAAAGAGGGGGGCATACATTCAGAGGTATTTTTTTTTCATACTAAAACTTCTGTCCATACCCTGGTTGAGAAAGCATAATAAATTGCAAATTGGACTACAGTGCCGCTGGAAAAGTGGGGTTTCAACTGTTTTAAAACCTGTCTGTCTTTGCATTTGGCTAACATTTCTTTGGATGAAATTCCATCTCCTTACAGAGAATTTGCTGATATGTTTTCTCCACAGAGCTCTGACAGTCTACCACCACACAGACCCTATGACTGTCCTGTTGACCTCCTTCCATGTACCATGCCATCCTGGGGTC
This sequence comes from Hymenochirus boettgeri, assembly GCA_019447015.1. Taxonomy (NCBI): domain Eukaryota; kingdom Metazoa; phylum Chordata; class Amphibia; order Anura; family Pipidae; genus Hymenochirus; species Hymenochirus boettgeri. Next base: position 214,193,541 of record CM033474.1, read on the forward strand.
ACCCTGACCAGTCCTGAGACTGAGGCAATAATATTTTATATCAAGAAAAATCTAGATAAAGGCTTTACCAGTCCTTTTATCTCACCAGTGGGAGCAGGGTTTTTCATTGTTGAAAAGGAGGATGGTGGGTTAAGACCCTGTATTGATTACAGAGCTCTCAATAAATTCACAGCAAAGAACATGTATCTGTTGCCTTTTATAGATGATCTCTCTTCTCAGGTCATGGGAAGCATGGTGGCTCAGTGGTTAGCACTGATGCTAACCTGCATTCGATTCCACCCTTGGACACATCTGCAAGGAGTTTGTATGTTCTTCCCATGCTTGTGTGGGTTTCTTCCAGGCACTACAGTTTCCCCCACAATGATAAAGACATACTTATAGGATGTATGTTTAAATAAATGTGCTTAGATTGTAAGCCCTTCGGAGCAGGGCCTGATGTGTATGAATCTGTATATTTGTAAAGCCCTACAGAAAATGTTGTCACTATATAAATCCACAAAAATAATATAGTGGATAATGCACCCCCAACTGTAAATTAGGTATTAAGGATATTAGAAGTCACCGAGGAGTTCCGTAACCATATAAAAGCACAAGGCCGCAGGCCGAGTACCTTTAATACAGGGCATGGAACTCCAAGGTGACTTCTGATATCCCTTTATCATCTTAACGGTCTACAGACGTTCTCTAATTTTTTATAAATATTTTAATTGTAATTTCTCCTCCTTTGTTTCCCCTCTCACTAAGATGACTAAAAATGGTGCAAACCCTTAAGGAGGGGCTTTTGGGTGGTTTGAGAAATTAAAGGAAGCTTTTTGTGCAGCCCCTATTTTTGTCCACATTAACATTAAGCTTCCTTTTATGATTGAAATGGGTGGTTCAGAGGTCGGGATGGGTGCGGTTTTGCAACAGTAATCTGGGTCCCCTGAAAGTCTCCACCGATGTGCCTTCTTATAAATACTCTGCTGCAGAACATAATTACAACATTGGCAACAGGGATCTGTTGGCCATCAAATTGGCCACCTGCCTTTTTTCCGCTTCCATGACATTCTGGCTAGGTGTTGGTCTTCCTTGTCACGCAGCATTTCTGAATGACTCATAGGCTGTTTTCAACGCATGCGTGCACGTTTAAGGCTTCCTCTTGCTGTCTTTTTTGCCCATTATAGCTTGTGGTTTCCCTTGCTAATGGTGTGATTTAGTCTTCTGATTTTCTGGTTCCTGATTGCTGCTTTCCCTCCATTTATGATTGTTTGCTGCCTGTCCTGACCTTTGACTATGCTTTCTTAACATTCCTTGGTACCTCACTCCGCTGACTGATTTCTTGTGTTCTGACTAAATACTAAATATGTATTTTATATTTATAAATATGAAGAAAACTACTTTAAATGTTAGAAGTGACAAATCCAGACATCCTCCATATATTGCATTTTTATATTTCAGGGCTCCTGGCCTATTCAGTCTGATTGACAGCTTGTGGCCTCCCTTGGTGCCTATTAAAGTTCATGGTCAAACTCAACATCAGCAGGTAACTGTTTAATAATTTTGTATATCGGAGTTTTTATGTAATAAACTGAGGGAGAGCTGCACTATTGGGCAGTTTTGCCCAAATAATAGGAGCGACATGAATCTCCCCCCAGAAATGCCAACTGCAATTTTCTGATATATACTACTTAATATTTAAGTAATCGGTGCTGAACAAAAACATTAATTCTCTGTGGTATATTTGTACCTACCCAAGTGACATTGACATTTATCATTTTTGTTTGCACCCACACCTTCCCAATTTATCGAGTATTACCCATATGTATGGCTACCTTTAAGCATAGATTCCCTATGTGTATAAATTTTTTTTAAAAAATAGAAGATTCATTAAATTTAATATTGAAGGAATAAGCAATAAATGATTTTGTTGTGGCTTGATCTGCACACATAATTAAGAATATGTTGAACCTCTTCAGCTTCCATTATTTCAATTATTTGTTTAGTTAACATCTTACATCATACAGCAAGAAAAGATGTATGAAACCGGAAAAAATCATTTTTTAAACGTTGTATATGTCAACAGGAACTTTCTGTTTGTATCCATTGTAACGCAGACAAGACACCACAGTCATATGTTGATATCTGTAGGTATACAGGAAAGAATAAGCAGTTTATTGTAATAAAATGTTTATTGAACAGCACCAAAACAATATTTGTGGTATAGAAAGGTTTTGTCAACCATACACCTGAATACACTTTTTACATTGGAGAAGCGATGTTTGTGTGGGGATATGATCACTTTATACAAATATATATGTATAAATATATATATATATATGTATCGTGAATTTGTTCTCCAATAGGTCATATCAGAGGACTCGTGGACATTCTGAAATTTGATAGCATTGGGTGTTAGGTGCCAATTCTTGATAGAAGCAATGTAAAAAAGATGGAGCAGAGAAACAAGCAGAATTGTTTCTGCTTGGCAAGAGAAAGGTCCAATGGGTCCAATGTAGCTTAAGGTTTTTTGCAGTTTAATCTGCTTGTTTCACTGCTCCATCGCTTTATACAAATATATAAATGGGATATATAATAAACTTTCTGGTGCAATAGAGGACTTGTGTATATGCTGTAAGATTGTAAGAAAAGAAGTTTCATCTTCAGGTTAGGAGATTTTTCTTTACAGTGAGAACGGTGAAACTGTGGAACAGTTTTCCAGCAGATGTGGTAATGGCAAGTTCATTAAATAGCTTTAAAAGTTAATATAATGTATATATACTGTAGTTCTGGTTATCCAGGGATACTTTCTGATTGCGATTTGTCAGGAATATTTTACCGCTTTTTTTTTTTTTTGCCTCCTCTGGATCAACTGCTAGGTAGGGTTAAAGAAAAGGGTTGGACTAGATCGACGTATGTCTTTATTCAACCTCATTCAAACTATGTTTCTGGGACTATGTTTTTTTACATTGCTTCTATCACATTTTATGGGCCATGGAGGCAGACCAGCAAGAGCATAAGAAAAACCTAAATGAGTCAGGTCCAGGACCATAACAAATTTTAGTATGAGGTGCCAGTTGTTACCTTGTGAAGTTCCTAGGTACTACTTTGCACCAGACTTTAAACCTGGTTTTTGGACCGAAGGGGGAATGTTGGAGGTACCAGTGGATGAGCACCTTTAGCCTGCCTTTTAATCAGTTGTGAGGAAGAGACGGGCTTACTCAGAACCACCAAAACATGTCAAACATTGGTACAAAACAATCTCTGCAGCCATATAAAATGTTAAGGAAAGTTGGGAACTGTTTTATTCTGTTGCAAACAGGACAGTCTTTACTCCTCCTCAATAAAGATAGCCCCTGTTGGCCCTTGCAGGAAATTGCAAGCAGGGGGCCGGATGCGGCTGCCGGCAGTGCAGAATGCTGGGGAAACGAAGCTCTGTTAGTACCTTTCTGATTAGTTTCTTGCAAACAAACAAGGCGGTTGGGGGGGGGGGTCTCCAGTGGGCAACCCAGGAACCCCTCAGATGAAAGGTAAGAGGTGGAAACCTTTTCACTCACAGACAGACTCTTACTGTTCACTTTCTGAGACTTTGGACAGACATTGCAGGAGAATTATTTGGAGCAGAGATGTAAGGATTTTTTAACACTACACAGTGTAACAATACAAGTTTCTCTACATAGGCAACTCATATATACAGCAGAGTTGCACTTTAAAGTGCCAGAATTCTTGGAAAAGTGCATTTAAATTTGTTAGACATGTTTTTTAAAGGGCAAAACCTTTCAGTTTCCTGACCCAGAAATGCTAAACTTCACAGGTTTATGATTGTAACTCTGTGACATTGTTACCTTTCTTGAATATTGTATTTATTCTAGCTTCTCTACAGAAACCATATAATAGGTATACAGTACAGTATATGCAGTGTTGTTTTATAGTAGAGGTAAAGTGCCCCTATGATGTTGCTTTAATTCTAGTCTAGACAGTAATTGTCGTGCTCACAGTTAATGTAACCAGGGCCATTATTTAAAATAAAAAAAAAAAATGTTACAGAAGGTCAGTTATTAATCAGGACATGGCATATTACCTTGACCAAACAACCATCTTCATTGTTTTGACCTTGATTTATTTTGATGTTGATCATGGAGGACCACATATCATTTCTGGGTTTGTTTTTGTTTTTTAAGGAAAAGGCCATTTCTTACACTGTGTGATTTCAGGCAAATTCTTCATCCTTAGAGTGAAGCCTAACGGGTCACTGTTGTCTCTGCAAAACTTTGAATTTACCCAAGAGCATAAAATATCTGACAGTTTCCTTTTCAATATAAATTTATGGTAAATCCATATTCAAAGAAAGAACTACATTTTTAAGTGACATATTTCCCAGCACTATAATGCTTGAGAGCAAGTGAATTTGCCAAGGCTTAGTCATCCTGCCTGGTGTAGTAATGACTATATAGATGGACTTGAATCCCTTAAGAACTCTACTGATAATTACTAGTATATGCTAGTATTTTGGTGGAATTTTTCACCCTAAAGTGTGGTATTGAATTAGCTACCCATTGCACCAAAATATCAGCAGTACCGCTTTATTTTAGACTACCGATAATCTGTGTCATAGGAATACTGTGCCATAGTTGTAAAGGTATTCAATTACTTGGTTTTGACAGGGAGCATTATGTATTATTACTTGTGTATTATTACTTTTCAACCGTTGTCATTACTTGTATAACAGTATACAAAAAATAGTATAAATATAATAGGTATAGGGGGAAAGGGAAGAAAAAAGAGGGGGTGGGGGTTTGGGGGGTGGGTGTGGTAAGGGAAGACATTGGTAAATAATAGTTTGATTGTTACCTAATTAGCATATTATTACGTTCTAACATTATCCAGTATTTATTTTGCGTTAAATTCATTGGTTCTGGATGACATCAGCATTTTACATACAATCTAGCCAAGGATTCCACACTTTATCGAACTTATTAAGGGCCCCACGATTTTTATATATTACACGTATATAAGCTATATTCCTGGTTACCAGGTCTTTCCACATTTTAACTTGAAGTGTTTGCGACTTCATCCAGTTCAGTATAATTATTTTCCTGGCATAAAATAATGTTTCTCGTATCCCCCAGTAGGTTACTGGTTCATTAGAAGAGAGTCAGCACAATAGGTACACAGAGGAGGCATTTCTTGTGCATTACAATTACTGTGTGATATTACCGTGCACTAGCTGTGGGTTATGGGCACCTTCTCCCTTGCAGTGAGGGAGATGCAGCTGTCACGAATTGTGGGAAGAGCTAAGCTGGAGGTTTCTTAACTATTCTGCAATATGGCATTGGCAGGTACAGATACTTTCATTTAGAAAGACACATGAAATATTGTTTTCAGCAGCAGTTTCTATTGTAATTGAGGAAAATGCTTTTTCAGTTAAAACTCTCCTTTAACAAAAGTTTTATCTTTGTTCACAATACAGGTTGAAGCCAACTTACAGATTCCCAGTTTCTGCTATATTCTTTCTATGAGCTGTGATGAAATTGTCAATGATGGCAAAAATCAATTTGAAAGCTTAGACTCCTATGTGCCACCTGTTTTTTACAATCTGAGAGAAATCTTTAAGGTAAAAACACTTAAAGGGCATGTCCATCCCCCAAATTAAAAATACTTACCTTACATCCCTGCTCCTTGTGGTTCTCCTGTTATGCCTCTACAAAGTTCAGGAAACTGCTGGGTAGGAGCTGTCAGTGACTCATCCGGTGCCTCTTTCCTTGCTAACCTCAGCAAGGTCTGAGTAATGCTCAGTAGAAGCCTCTCCCTCCCTCCCTCCCTCCCGATTCCTCCGTGGCTGGCAGTTATCTAACAAAAAGCTTTTGCCACCATGCAGGGGAGACCCTCCCACCCCCAACCACTCTATTCATAAAAAAGCACTTCCAATCTGTACTTACACCTCCTTGTTCCTGCGCTGTTCTACACTGAAAGCAGCCACGGCTGTGATTGGCTGCCTCTCAGCTAATCACAGCTGCGGCTGCCAGCCCAGCCCCTTTCTTGCAGTTCTGGCGGGCAGGGGAGCCAGACCAGAACAGCGCAGAAACAAGGTGGTGTAAGTACAGATTGGAAGTGCTTTTACACTTATGAATAGAGCGGTTGAGAGTGGGAGGGTATGCCCTGCATTGTGGCAAAAGTTTTTAAAGAGGGTGGACATTCCCTTTAATATCATTCCTGTATTAATATCATACCATGATTAAATCATTCCATTATTATCATTCCTTTATTAATATAATTCCTTTATTAACGTGATTCCTTTATTAATATCATTCTGTTCTTAGCTTCATTCCTTTCTTAGTAATTCCTTTCTTAACATCATTCCCTTTTCATTTCATCCATTAATATCATTCCTGTTTTAATATTGTTCATTTATTTATGTGATTTATTTATTATATATGTATGTATGTGTTTATATAGCGCCACTAGGGGATGCAGCGCTCTACAATATAAAATACAAAAGGTTGTACAAGGGGGACATTAAATAAATACATAAATAATAAGTATGAGCATCATGAAATATACAAGTGCTTGAAACATGTAACATGAGGAAAGAGGTCCCTGCCCCGTAGAGCTTACAATCTACTTAGGTTGGTAACATACAGATACAAAGGAGAGGATGGAAGTGCTAAAATAACTGGCGTAGTGTCAACCTATGCTGTGCTGTGATCAGTGAGGTAGGATAAGAGGTTAGATTTAAACTTGCTTATTGAGGTTTCTTGATGAAGAGAGAGGGGAATAGAATTCCAGAGGACGGGAGCCAAAAGAGAAAAAGGTTTAAAGCTAGAGGAGGTAGTGGGTCTGTATAAGAGATGGTTCTGTGATGAGTGGAGGGTACGGGCAGGGACATATAGAGAGACCCAAGAGAAGAAATATAAGAAGGAGCAGCAGAGCAAAGGGATTTAAATATTAAGAGAAGGATTTTGTAGATAATGCGCTGTTTAATGGGGAGCCAGGTATATGTGCGGCACAGAGGAGATTTTATTTCCCGATTGTAAGATAGCGAGACAATGCGTGCGGCAAAGTTAAGTATGGACTGAAGTGGAGAAATTTTAATGATATCATTCCTTTATCTGTTGTATTCAATTAGATCAACTGGACATTTTGCTAGTCATCTGACTGGCTTTCTCAATTCAGAATGACTTGTACAAGAATCTGTGGCAATTAGGTACCCTGGAAAATCCCAATTAGCATATCACAGCCAAGTGTTAAGGGCGTGATTGGATAGTGGCTAAGAGGTGTTATAGGAATGCCCAGAGTAAGGTGTCAAAACAGCATTGTACATGGCAGACAGTTGGTGTCGATCCCCCCCCACTTCTATTAAGGCTTGGTTTCTTTATTTTCACATAGCCTCCTTAACACCTCTCTGGAACCAGTCACATTCCTTTGCCAATATGTTAACATTACAATCTTCAAAGGTATGTCCTTTATCCTTAAGATGCAGGTACACGGCTGAGTCCTGCCACGAGGAATTGGCTCTTCTGTGCTGGGCCATACGTTGATACAGTTGCTGTTTGGTCTCCCCCACATACAAATCAGAGCATTCTTCACTGCACTGCACTGCGTATATGATGTCGCTTTTCTTGTGTTTGGGTCTTTCGGATGTACCAATTGCTGCCTCAGTGTGTTGTTCGGTTTAAAGCAGACAGGGATAAGGTGTTTTTTGAAAATTCTTCTTAATTTCTCAGGGACCCCTGCTACATATGGGATGACCATGTTCTTTCTCCTGTCTTGCTTTTCCCCTTCACTGTTGGTATTCGTGTTCTTTTCTTTCCTTCTACTTCTTTTGACAAAGGCCCAGTCTGGATATCCACAAATTTTAAGGGCTCCTCTGAGATGTTTCATTTCTTTAGCCTTCACCTCTGTGCTAGTGGGGATGTTCTCAGCTCTGTGTTGCAGGGTTCTGATGACACCCAGCTTGTGATCTAAAGGGTGGTGGGAGTCAAACATCAAATACTGATCTGTGTATGTTAGTTTTCTGTAAACCTCTACTTCCAGTTTACCATTTTCCTTAACTTCTACCAAGCAGTCCAAGAAAGCCAGTTTGTTGTTTTGTACCTCTTCCCTTGTAAATTTGATGTTTTGGTCTACCACATTAATGGGTTCTGTGAAAGCTTGTGGATTTAACCCAGGTGTCATGTACAAAGCTGTTTTGACACCTTACTCTGGGCATTCCTATAACACCTCTTAGCCACTATCAATCACGCCCATAACACTTGGCTGTGATATGCTAATTGGGATTTTCCAGGGTAAATAATTGCCACAGATTCTTGTACAAGTCATTCTGAATTGAGAAAGCCAGTCGGATGACTAGTGAAAACTAAACTTCAAGTCCAGTTGATCTAATTGAATACAACAAATATACCATGACCTGGATGAATGAGAACCTTCACAAGCATATCATTCCTTTATTAATGTGATTCCTTTATTAAAACCATTCCTGTTATTAATATCCTGTATTAATGTCATTCCAGTCTTAATATTGTTCCTTTATTTATGTGATTTCTTTATTAAAGGGCATGTCCTAAGGGAAGAAAGAACACGAATACCACAGTGAAGGGGAAAAGCAAGACAGGAGAAAGAACATGGTCATCCCATATGTAGCAGGGTTCCCTGAGAAATTAAGAAGAATTTTCAAAAAACACCTTATCCCTGTCTGCTTTAAACCGAACAACACACTGAGGCAGCAATTGGTACTCCGAAAGACCCAAACACAAGAAAACAACATCATATACGCAGTGCAGTGCAGTGAAGAATGCTCTGATTTGTATGTGGGGGGAGACCAAACAGCAACTGTATCAACGTATGGCCCAGCACAGAAGAGCCAATTCCTCGTGGCAGGACTCAGCCGTGTCCCTGCATCTTAAGGATAAAGGATACCTTGAAGATTGTAATGTTAACATATTGGCAAAGGAATGTGACTGGTTCCAGAGAGGTGTTAAGGAGGCTATGTGAAAATAAAGAACCAAGCCTTAATAGAAGTGGGGGGGGATCGACACCAACTGTCTGCCTGTACAATGCTGTTTTGACACCTTACTCTGGGCATTCCTATAACACCTCTTAGCCACTATCCAATCACGCCCTTAACACTTGGCTGTGATATGCTAATTGGGATTTTCCAGGGTACCTAATTGCCACAGATTCTTGTACAAGTCATTCTGAATTGAGAAACCAGTCAGATGACTAGCAAAATGTCCAGTTGATCTAATTGAATACAACAGATAAAGGAATGATATCATTAAAATTTCTCCACTTCAGTCCATACTTAACTTTGCCGCACGCATTGTCTCGCTATCTTACAATCGGCGAATATGAAAATGTTAAAAGTCACAGTTATACTTATTTACCGGCATTGTAAATGATAATGATCCTTCTTTGAATGCAATAGTAAAATTACAGGCATGTGTGTAAATAACTATGCCACACAGTAGTCACACACATACAATACCACAGTGATCTGTGGAGGTATTGCAAGGTCAGTGTGTAAATGTACAAACTACCAACTTAAAGAACAACCATTAATTAAGTACTGGTAATATACAGCCACACCAGATCGTTTCAATACCCGATGAGATAAATGCCCCTTATTTACTGTTGATATATTAGGACCTATTTGCTTACATACCCCATCTCACTGGTGCAAAACCTCAAATAAGGAAATAGTCTCCTGACTCTGCAACTGTGGATAGATCATGAGATATTGAGTATCACACCCATCCAATAAGAAATATATATAGGTTCTAAGACTAGCAATTCAAAAACTTATGTGATTCTTATTGATCGTTATGTTTGATCAAATTTACACTTTTGTTTAACAAAAAAAAAAAAATAGATATTATCTTTTAAGACGGAAATACTCATTTTTTTTTTCTTACTCATGCAAGATAGGGGAGAACATACAAACTCTTGCAGATGTGTCCAAGGTGGATTCGAATTCCTTACTCAATATACTGAGCGCCAATCTTTCATAGTGCTTACAATTACATGTTATATTCACATCAGGCCCTGCTCGAAGAGCTTACAATCTAAGCCACATTTATTTGATACATACAACCTATCAGTATGTCTTTATGATTGTGGGGGAAACCAAAGTGCCCGGAGAACCCATGCAAGCACGGGGAGAAATACAACAACTCCTTGCAGATGTGTTCAAGGGTGGATTTGAATTCTGACTCAATATACTGAAGATTAAAGGACAACTAAAGCCACAGAACAACACTGAACCAGAAGGCAGAAACACCTTGAATAAAACCAGTAATCTGGTGCTTACTCATCATTTTGATACGGGGTGCTGGGAAATTTACTAAATAACATATGGTTTGTGCTTTAATTCTCAGCATTCTAGTATACACAGTTGGTCAACGACCATTATGTTCGCACATGCTCAGCTTGCTATGGGAAACTTGTTACAGTTGGCCAATCCTTTACAGGACAGATAAAGCAAGGAAGCATGTGACTGAGGTCAGGAGGTGTGGGTCTGACATGCACATAAACACAGATACTTCATCCAGTTCTTAACAGGCTTTCCATTTTACTTAATACAATTTACTGAAGTCATATTATATAGCTTATTGGTGTTTCTAGGGAGTTCTTTTCAGATTCTGGAGTATAAAATTGGGTTTAGTTCTCCTTTATCAAAATGTAAAACCATGTAGCTGACAAAAAAAAAAAACAGCTCAGAAACCTTGTACAAAAATAGTCAATTGCCATTCGTTTGGTCGGTCAGGCTCAATATCGTCACTATGATGAGAATCATGCCGATCATGTGGTCCATAGAGAAACACACAACTAGCCAAAATTTACCAATAGTACAATCAAATTTTTTGTTCAATTTTTGTTAAGTTTGACTGAAACTGGTCACCATAGGCAAACAAATATTTAGATATTTCAATCAATTGCCCAAAATACCATAATATAGTCCTATCAGGTGAAATATCATCATGTGTGTACCTAGTCTTTAAGCTGGCCATAATCAGACATGAGATAGTTTGGAGATATCTATATAATAATGTCTAGAGACAAGAAGATACAAGAAGCGGTTGTTTTCTGGATAATCTAATTTGCCCCAATTATTTGTGGTCTCAAACTGATTGCTTTAGGCCCATTTGCACGTTTTAACACAATCTAAACGCTTTTTAAAAAGCGCATAGTAGTGTTGGCCAATTGGACTGGCCACATAAGTGCACAGGGGCCTGTTATGCTGTGATCTGATGTTCAGAGCGCATGCGATCGCCATTTATGATAAAATTCACATGTGGCTCCGGTCCCAGAGAATGGCAGGGATCACAGTGCTAGTGGGGAAAGCAATGTGCACAAATCATTGTGTGGCCTCGGTCTCCGAGAACGGGCTAGGCGGGTTCTTAGATTGTCTATAAACAACTTCTAATCTGCCCAATACTAAGTAGAGTAATGTGCACCTTACCAGGCAGAGTGTCAGATAAGATTCAATGTTGTAGATATATTAGACACATTGAAAATAATCTTCTTAAACAAATACATTAATAGGCCATTCCATAGGATCCATTGAAGTAGGACTTCAATTTTGGCACAGCTGTGCACAAAGGAACTGGACACAGTACTCATTGCATTGCTTTGACTGATTAAACAGGCATGCGTGCTGTGTCCACTTTTTCAACATGCACTGGTCCAGGGGTGTAACTACCAGGGGAGTAACCACAGGGGGACATATCTTCTAATTTTCCTATGATAGAGAGAGCCTCTCCCAGAAAACCACTGTGGATGAAGCACAGATGGGGCCCATCATAGTTTTGCTGGGGGCCCAGTGATTCTAGTTACACCACTGCTGGTGTTCTGCCAGTGCTGTTTTCAGAGACACTCTGCTTCTGCTTACAAACTTTACGAACAGGAACCTCTGCTGTTAAACCCAATAACTCATGGACAGTGTTTACTGCATCTCCCATCGAAAATCCCCTTATACGAATATCTTCTGTTGTGTCGGATGGATCTCTATGAGGGATGCTTATTTCTGCTAATGATATTCTCAAAGTTTGTGATGGATATTTATGTTGGGGGAAAGAAAGATTTTTAGTCAAACTTTGCGTGTGGTTACCCAAACACTTGTGTGTTCTGTTGTAACTGTGTATTCTTAATCTCACTATGAATAAAACTAGATTGTCACATATTTGACAAAATGATGGGCTATATTTCTATTTCATTGCAGATAGTATAGTATAGTATTTGAGGTCGAATAAAGACATACGTCCATCCAGTCCAACCCCATCTAGCAGATCTTTATTAATGAATTATTCCTGCAAGTAGATGCTGAAGGTTCTCATTCATCCAGGTCATAGTATATCTGTGTATTCAATTAGATCAACTGGACTTGAAGTTCCAGTTCTTGAAGACGTTTCGCTAGTCATCCGACTGGCTTCTCATTCAGAATGACTGTACAAGATCTGTGGGCAATTATGTTCCCTGGAAATTAGCATATCACATCCAAGTGTTAGGGCGTGATTGCTAGTGGCTAAGCGTTGTTAGGGGAATGCCATGGGTAAGGTGTCAAACAGCATTGTACATGGCAGACAGTTGGTTGCAGAAGAAACCATGGTGTCCTATGATATGAATAATTTCTTCACCTGTATACCACCAAGGAGGCTGTTGACATGGTGAGAAATCGGCTAGGCCAAGACAGCACTCTTACCAGCAGAACTGTGTGTTCCTTACTAGACTTGTGTCAAAATATACAGGGATATGATCTATAAGCAAAACATGGATGTATGGGATCTCCAGTTTCACCCCATTGTTGCCAACCTTTACATGGAGGGATGGTAGAAAAACAGGCGCTTAAAACCTTAAGAGCATAGCACCCAGCCACTGGTTTCAGGTATGTGGATGGCACCTGGGTTAAATCCACAGAAGGAAGTACAGCTTTACAGAACACATCAAGCTGTAGACCAAAATCAAATTTACAAGGGAAGAGGCTACAAAACAACAAACTGTCTTTCTTGGACTGCTGGTAGAAGTCAAGGAAAATGGTAAACTGGAAGTAGAGGTTCACAGAAAACCAACGCACACAGATCAGTATTTGATGTTTGACTCCACCACCGTTTAGATCACAGGTGGGTGTCATCAGAACCCTGCAACACAGAGCAACACAGAGATGAAGGTCTAAGAAATGAAACATCTCCGAGGAGCCCTTAAAACTTGTGGATATCCAGACTGGGCCTTTGTCAGAAGAAGTAGAAGGAAAGAAAAGAACACGATATACCAATAGTGAAGGGGAAAAGCAAGACAGAAGAAAGAACATGATCATCCATATGTAGGCAGGGTCTCCAGAGAAATTAAGAAGAATTTTCAAAAAACACCGTATCCCTGTCTGCTTAAACTGAACAATACACTGAGGCAGCAATTGTACATCCGAAAGACCCACAATCACAGAAACAAGATAGCAACATCAATACGCAGTGCAGTGCAGTGAAGAATGCTTGATTTGTAGTGGGGGAGACCAAACAGCAACTGCATCACGTATGGCCCAGCACAGAAGAGCCAATTCCTCGGGGTCAGGACTCAGCCATGTATCTGCATCTTAAGGATAAAGGACATACCTTTGAAGATTGTAATGTTAACATATTGGCAAAGGAACGTGACTGGTTCAGAGATGGTGTCAAGGAGGCCATTATGTAAAAATAAAGAAACCAAGCCTAAATAGATGGGTGGGGGGATTCGACACCAACTGTCTGCCATGATAATGCTGTTTTGACACCTTACTCTGGCTTTCCTATAACTCTTAGCCACATCCAATCACGCCCTAAACCTGGCTATGATATGTCTAATTGGGCTTTTCCATGGTTAATAATTGCCACGATTCTGTACAAGTCAGTCTGAATGAGGAAAGCCAGTCGGATCACAAGCAAAATGTTTTCAAGAACTAAAATTCAAGTCAGTTGATTAATTGAAGAAAACAGATAATCCTTCAGTCATAGAAGAAGGAAGGGTTTCATTGTGACATACCTTTAATTTCACTTAATCCAGGTATGAAATCGCAGTGCAGTGATAATTCTAAATGCATTCTAATCACCGGATGCTCACATATTGTAGGCAATTGGAACAGAAATAAGACAGTTGAATGACTGTAAAGAAGACAAAAGAAAAAAAATAGTAAGAGAAAATATATCAGGCCCTGCCCTAAAAAGATTACAAGGAGATCGTTGCAGCAAAAGTTCAGTCCTGGCTACTTTTGCCATGACCAACGGTGATATGTCCCAACTGCTCGCTGGTGAAGCTTGGCCAAGACAAATAATTGTATCATATGTATCATATTGTATCATATGTACCCAGCCTTAATATGCAGCAATCAATCAGATGTTATCAAAGTGATCTAACTGTAGTAGACCAGGAAAAGGGTATTATCTGATTGGTTGAGGCAAATTTACAGCACAGGCAAGTTTTTTCACCTATTTTAAATCAAATGGATACTTATTAAATAACCTACACAATCTATCAGTTTGTCTTTATGATTGTTATTAAAATTAGAACATCCAGGTGAACCCACACAAGCACAGTGAGAACATACAGACCTCAGGTTTCAAGTTATCTTGTGCTAACCACTGTGAGCAACCGTGCTGCCAATTACAGAAAGGTCAAATATCACCTGTAAATTACAAAATATCTGTATGTCCATCTGCACTCTTCCTAACGTTTTCTCCCAGGTGGCTTCCAGGTGAGATATAGTAACTATTAAAAACAATATCCTGGGCACTCTGGATTGCAACAAAGACATTTTTTATTGAGGGTAATCAACGTTTCAGTACTTTACAGAGCACCTTCATCAAAATTACATTTGCTTCAGGTACTTTACTTGTGTACAAAATTCTGTATTACATTGTATGTAATTATATCTATATTACATTACACAAATGAAAGGATATCTCCCCCTCTAAAACTTTTTTTGCTGTAGTGTAGTGGACCCTATCCCAACCCCAACCGCCATGTTTCATTTGCAAAAAAAATAATCCAAAATGTACTTACCGAGCTTCTATCCCCTGGCAGCCGCCATCCGTGATTGGCTGAGAGGCAGTCAATCACAGACGCGGCTGCCGTCAGTGCAAAGTGTCGGGGAACTGAGCGCTCTGCAAGTACATTTCAGATTTTGCAAAGGAACATGGTGGTTGGGGGGGATAAGGTCTGCTAACTAAAGCGGCTTCACTGCACAAGCCAGAAACCTCTCAGGGAAAGGTAAGAGTCAGAAACTTTTCTCTACCCAGTTTCCTGGTCAACTTTCTGGGATTTGTGTCAGACATTACAGGAGAACCATTTGGAGGCAGAGATGCAAGGTAAGGATTAACACGCACAGTGGGGCCAGTGGTGGGTTAAATATAGTTTTGGGGTAGACATGCCCTTTAATAACATTTTAGGTTTATAATTAGAATGCAAGTAAGGGGGAACTAATTTCAACTTCGCAATGTGTGTGGTGCCAAGAGTTAGAATGTACTAAAAGGGCAAGGTCCCATTTGTGTAGTTCTCATTGCATTCCGATTCGCATTGCAAAGGCATTGCAATTGGAGCAGCCCCACTATTCCACTGTGCTCCGAACTGTTATGGAACACAATTTTCATGTGTATCATTTCAATAATTACAAATGTGAATGTAGGGCAAAAAATCCTGCATGCGCTGCCGGGGGTACAAGTGGGGATGAGGCCTAAGACTTTGGGGACATTTACAGCTAATGTACAAAGCAGTATTGTCATGTAACACTAAGTACAGTATTTATAACCTGACAGTATCGGAATGTTCTGATGTTTCCTACTGATGTGGCATTCAATAAGTGCATACTTATTGAATGCCACAGTGGTATTTTACACTGCGTGGTATTTTATGGCCATGGGTATGAATATGCAAAATGTGCGGTATCTGTATTGACAGTGGCTGTAAATTTAAAAAATAACAATGGTTAAAGGTGTGATATGTAAAATAGTGGCACTGCACCCTAGTGTCTTTGCTAGTCCAGCAGGGGACTGATACCTAACCAGTACCCCCTTGGTTCTCAAAATTATATACTTTCAGTACACAAAGATGACACAGGTATTCTACATAAAAAATGAGACATTTTTAAGTAGAAATATTCTTGCTAAACTTAGCTAACTGGGCCTGCCAAAACGTGGGACACAAGCTTCTGTGTAGTTAATTTGGAATCTTTCAGCTGGTTATAGTATCTCCAATATAGTCCTTAACTAACTATATCTACTGTACAATATATGAAAGCAGTCCATATGCACACTGTCCAACTGGGTGCAGACTTCTGATTCCCCACTTCCAAGGAAATAATATAGATCTATGAAATATGATGTCGCACTCCAAGGATGTGTGGTTGAAATAAATTCACCTCTTGCATTGGAGTGTGACTCTGCCATCATATCTCATTTAACTAGATCTACAATCTGTCTGAGTATTACACTGTCAGAATGCTGCAAAAATTATTTGAAGCAAAACCTGCAGGCTGCAGCCAATCAAAATATGAGTATGTCCAAAATGCAGTAATATGATCATTGTTAAAATATTAGACATTAATCAGTGGTCTCCTTTGCAAGACATAGATGTTCCATTATAGTTACATCCAAGCCAAACTAATGTACATTATAACAAGTTGGACATCGCACACCATGTGGGTAATCTTCATGCGTAGTGGTCATTGCTGCCAAAACCGCACTACAACAATAGCTCTTCATATGTCCATTTATAAAAGAATTTATTAATTCTTTTATAAATCTTTTCACATATTAGACTGGTGTGCGGTGGACATATGAAGAGCAAAACTAATGTTAGTCGTACCCTTGCAGGTGGGGTGGGGGTAACAACTACGTTATACTGCGGCGCGTGCTGAAATAGTTGTTGTTTGTGGCAAAACCAGTACGACCGATTGTGTGGTTCATAGAAGACCATACAATCAGCGAAATTACAGACACGTCTAACTTAACTTTCATTAAATTAGACATCAGTTGGCAGCAGGGGAAAAACAACCCACTAGAAAAAATTGTATAGAGGATAGGTTTTTGTATAGTTTCTCAAAGATGCTTTCTCAAAACAAAACTTGATTCCTGGCAGGTTGGAGCTGGTTACAAGCTTACATGGCAGCCATTGGCATGGTGTCAGTGTTACACATTTGATATGGACAGCTGTTAACCACAAACTGCAGAGGAGAGAGCTGCAGCGAGGGATCGGGTTCTGTAAGTAACTTTAGAAGAATGAAAACTAGGTTTGGGGGGGATCATTTGTGAGAAGGTGGAGATGCCCTTAAGCCAAGAATTAATCTCCAATACATTTTCAAACAGAATCTCAACATATTTGTGCTGAAAACAGGAAGAGAAAAATTCCAGAATGATTTTTGAAGTATTTAGGTATTTCTTAAATATAATGTAAAGAAAGTTATATTCAATAAACATGGTAGAAAATAAAATAAGATGTCCAGTAAATGCTGAAGACTAAGAATATCTTTTTTCATATCTTTCAATACTGCATGGTGAGATGTCTATAAGAACAAAGAAATAAATACACAAAATATTTTCTGACATGTATTATGTAAACAGCTTTACACTGTGAAAATAATACTAATGAACGTAGGTCAAGTCCATAAAATAAGAACAAGGGAAAATGTTTGTACTCTGGTATGATAAATGTGCAGCCAATCAGTACATGTGAGGCCCTGATCTTGACAATGTGTAGGAATAAGATAAAGTGGAGTGAAATAGTTAGCTTAGAACAGCCTCACCTCTCCTGGGTAGGAGACGTTGTAACTTGCTGCTTTCACAGATATTGCAGACTGGCCAAGAAAATGCTGTTCTCATTAACCCAGTAATAACCCTAGATAAATAAAATAATTAACCCTTACTAGATTTTCTTTTCATTTTGTATCCAATAATACAAATACCTACCACTGCTGAATCTTTAGTCTTTACAAATGCAGTGCCCAAAATTAGATTACTTATTTTATTAGGGAAAGGCTATTACACGCACTATGTCTAGCGCTGGTGGTCTGATATTTAACACGTACAGCAGGAGAGAATCCCCAGAGAGGGATCGGGATGTGTAAGAAAGATGGAAGCATTTTGGAAAGTTGTGTGGCCACACACACATAGAATGCTGAACGAATGAGTTCAGGACATTTTGATTCCCTACATTACTCCTATTCAGACCAACACATCAACCATTAAATAGCTGTGCATACAAATCTACAAGACAACAGGAAAATCATGGTATAAAGTGAATGTGCATTATTTAATTTACCACCACTTTTTATTTAATCCCTAACCAAGATGCTGGGATAGCAATCTTTTGGCATTCTTCAATGGAACTTCTCTGTCTTCCCCTTGGTTTGGAGTACTGTGTATGTCTTTAGCCATTTAGTTGGGTGTAAGACTGCGGACAACTATGTGTCAGTAGTAAAATATTTTTTTCTATTTTGTACAAGTAGATCTCTGTGTAGGGGATCACTTTAATAATCATGGATACATTGTTGTGCTATGAATGTGTTTTAGCTTGAACATTTAAAGGCATGTCCAACCCCCTCAACCAACTTTGGGGGTAAGGTAGGTAACCCCTTCCCACCCCCAACCACCACAATATTTCAGTAAAAAAGTACCCCCTTTTATACTTACACTGCTTCTCTCCCGCGGCGCTCTATCTGGCCTCCTTCTGCAAGCGGGGACTGGACCTTAGCCGCCGTCTGTGATTGGTGAGAGGCAGCCAATCACAGACGCGGCTGACGTCACTAGGAACGCCGCAGGAGAGAAGGCTCTGTAAGTATGGATCAGGGGGATTTTTATAAAAAATATTGCCGCAGTTAGGCGCAGGCAGGTGTTACTTACCTTCCCCAAAAGGATTACACGCAAGGTGCAACGATGGCTGAGGATGGATCCGGATGGTGGTGGGGGCGGGGGGGTACTGAGCATGCTCCAGACATTGAAGTGGACAAGGAAACAGCGTGAATCAGAAGCCTCACAGACAGGCTGGAGTCTTCAGTTTCCTGGACTTTGAAAAGGCCTATCTTGGGAAGATGTATGGTAGGTTTATTTTAAACTGCAGAGGGGGGCCAGTATGGGGTTAAATTATCGTTTTTGGGTGGACATGCCCTTTAATACTGACATTATGAAAACAAATTGTTCAATATTGGTCCAATAAGGCCATTGAAGTTAACTGATTTACCACTGAATGTAAACATCTGCATTGCCACCTACCTGTTACACTGCATAACTCATTAGCCTGGATGGCGGAATCCAAATCAATTAGCAGAAACATCACCTGTCAGCTCTTTAACTTGAGAAAAGCAGGACAAAAAAGGCTTTTGTAAAGACAGAAATGTACGTTCAACACAAATGATCCTTCCTGTAAATAAAAAACAATTCCAGCCAAACAGGTCAACGAGGAAAAGTTTACTAAGTTTCAGTCAATCTTTCCTATTTCTAGATGCAGAAAAGCACAAATAAATGAAACTGGTACATGCACAAACTAAGGGCGACTGACCGATACTAACCACAACCGATCAGATGGCTCAGTGGTTAGCACCGATACCTTGCAGCACTGAAGTCCTGACACATCTGCAAGGAGTTTGTATGTTCTCGTGTTGACTGGGTTTCCTCCGGACACTCCGGTTTCCCCCACAATCTTAAACACATAATGATAGGTTGTATGCGTCAAATAAATGTGCTAAGATTGTAAGCTCTTCGGGGCAGGGCCTGATGTGAATGTATAAATGTAATTGTAAGTGCTAGGGAAGATGATGCGCTATATAAATCCACAATAATAATAATAATAATAATAATAATAATATGGGTATACCAATGGGTAATCTGTCATTGGCAATACAAATGCCTTGGAACTTGGAAATTTTACTGTACCAATCATTATTCATTTTTAATATGCAGGATCAGCCATGGTTAACTGGCAAGTAATATTGTACACAACATCAACTTTAGAAGGAAAATAACAAAAAAAATAAACCAAACATTTGGGAACGAATGGCTGACCAATGATATGCCTGAAATATCCGTGTCATTTGCATTAGAAATAATCAAGAAAGGAGGTTAATCTTTGAACATTTATCATTTTTAATTCCAAAACCAACAATCAGTCACTACAAAAGGCGCTAAGCACTAGTTGAGCTGCCTGCTGTAATATAGTGAGGGGTGGGGGACACCTCATGTCCTGGCAGAGGAAGTGATCTCGCAGAACAGATAATGATGCACATTCAATATCAGCCGATTCAGGCAATAAGTATCAGATGTGTGTGCACAGCCCAATCATGCAAAAGTTAATTTTCTAGCTTACACTGCCTGCTTTGACATCTCTAGTCCCTCTGCACCCCCCCTGTACCTGTGAAGCCCTTTTCCTTAATAGCTGCTAATTAGCATACCAGGAGTTCTAAATCTTTTGTTACAAAGACACAAACGTCTGGAAAATGTCTTTGGTCTCTGAGGAAAACACAGCAAAGGTACCATATGCTGTTTTCAGGTGGTACTGTATATGTATCTCTAAAAAAAATATTGTTTTTTGTGGTATGCTATTAGCAAGCTTATCAGGGGGTTTCCTGGCTGTTCAGCTAGAAAAGTGAGACAGTTCAAGCAGAATTATTAATTTCTTCATGGCTGTAACTCTGGGTAGCGTGCAGGAACAGGCATGATCTTGGGCCTAACTGAAAGGTAATTGAGAGGGTTTAAATGAAGGTAATTTGCATGGACAATGCCAGCCATGCAAATATGTAAATTGTTGCGATCTTACCGTTTTCTTTAACTGCATCCTTAAAGTAGATAGCACATAACATTTTTTTGCAGAGGGTTTGCCAAATACCACAGTCCAACAGGCAACTAGGTGAAATGCACACAGAGAGCACTCGATCCATCATGGGTGACTGGTTCCTCTTGTACCGTACTGTCTGTTACATACATCCAAATTTCTTGCAAGGGAGCAATACTGACATTTATCTGTTAATTCAAATCAAGATCACAAAATCAAACATATAGCATAATTACGAAATAGGTTGCCTGTTGCTGTGTAAGCAGTGATACTAATACAGTAACAGGTGTGCATTTTGCATGGTGCCCAATATGCTGCATTAGTGCATTAATGCTAACTAACTCCTAAATGTCAGCCCCAAGTGATTTAAATGCCATAAAACACAGGTCAGTTGTCAGTAGCCAGTTTGTACATGGATATAGACGAATGTGGCTAGGGACAGAGGAACTAGACCTTATATACAATTGCTGTAAACAAAACTGATGAAACATTACATTGCAGCAACCGTCACCTGCCCAACAGTGATGTTTTGTGTGTTTTTTAAGATAAAAGCGCCAGCATGTGTATGTATATCTATAAAGTGCCACCTGGATGTGCATTACTCACAGTACAGTATAAATTAAAAGGTGTTTGGACTTTTTACAAATAAGGAAAAATTTGATTTAGCATCAAGATTTACTTTAAAGAAGAATTAAGGATTTGTAAGTATTCTGCAGAGTATATATTCTAACTGGTTGTAAAACTAATGAAGTTAGTGAGACCATGTGCCTGGACCAGGAAGGTAAAAATATCCATTCACTACCTCAATATTGCATCGATTTGACATATGATCACAAATTAATTTAGATTTTTTAAGCTATGCAGCTATTTTACTGCCAACACCCACAATATTTTCCAGTCAAATAATAATGAGAATCGCAATATGATTCGGCCAGGCGATTGTCGGAATGTCGCAGGAACATCAGAATGGAGTTTGTTGTGTAAGGCTGGTCTAGGCTATCTGCCCTGAACATTTATGAGGGATTTTCTTTTAAGATGCTGTCAAATCAGAAAGTGTAGAGAAACGCTCATTGCCAGCAAAAGCCAGTCCTAACAAGGACAAAGACATCCCGGATATGGGTAACTTCAATCTTACTCCATTTGCTGTATGTTGCCAATATCCCATTGCCATGTAGGACACTGCCACTGTCCTTTTAACATATGAGGATTAATTAATTACGAAGGGGGATTTCAGTAGTTGGTATCCAACAAATATTCCTTTAAATTTCTGGTCCCACTGTGTAGTGTTAAAAGATCCATACCTTACTCCTCTGCTCTTATGGTTCTTCTGCAGTGCCTATTCAAAGTCCAGAAAAGTGAGAGTAGGAGCATTCCTGTGTGTAATCCAGTATCTGCCCCTTCCTGTCTGTACATTGTTTAGTTAACATCTACAACTAAATTAAAGGTTTCATGGAATTTTTCTCATTTAATCAGATAAAATGTGTTGCATACCTTGTAGTTCCCAATATTTTTTATTAAAGAGCATGTCCAGCTTTAAATAACATTTTATATTATGTACAGCTACCCCCCGAAGCTGAAAAGTTCCAAAGATGCCCCTAAAGTGGCTTAGCTGAGCTGGTCCCTCGCCAAATGGGTACCATCCCCGCTGTGTTGCGGGCAAGAACAGCAGCAATGAGGCGCTTCCTGGTCGTGGCTGTCAGGTAATTAGGCGTGACATCACTGCTGCGCCTTTGACTGACCACCGCGACCAGGAAGCAGAACAGCGAGGGGCCGGGTCAGGTAAGTCCCTTTAGAGGTATCTTTGGAACTTTTCAAAATGCAAAAATGGGGTTTGGGGGGTAGCTGAACATAAATATAAAATGTTATTTTAAGGTTAGACATGCCTTTAAACTCTGCAAATCACCAATATTTTTTGCATCATGCAAAAGTAAACTTTGCATAAACCAAATCAATAATCAAAAGGTCAGAAAGGCCTGTTTAAAGAGTTTAAATGTTACTGAGCAAGCTTTTAAAACAGCATTTTGCAAATTCAACACATTCCTTAACCATGCCAGGGTCTTTTATCAGTTGCAAATATTGTAGGATAAAGCATCATCTAGAGAGTGTCTAGTCTGTGTTGGTCATTCTCCTAATCAGCGGCTCCAGCTACCAAAGACAGGAAATAAGCAGAGACTGAGCTAATGCCATAGATATTGGTAGCCACAGATACAGAGGGCAGCAGGCAGTTCCATTTCAGACATTGTTTGATTGTAAAATGTTGGGCCTTTTTCAAATGTTAAAATAGGTTTATAGTTCGGATGTGTACACACTATATTATTCACTCTTTCTCCTAAGTTTTTGTTTCCCTTGTTCATTTTTTTACCTGTCATTTATTAATAGTAGATTTTATCACTTTTTTTTAGTCCTGCTTCCTAATATAGTAGGAGTTCTCCTACAGGATTTCTGTGAGATCTCATTCTAGCTAAGTCAGTGTTAGTGCTTAATTGTGACATTAACAAAAATGTGGTGAAGGAAGATCAGCTAATGTTTCATTCACCTTCAGATAGTGAAGGTTTTATTTACCTTCAGATTGGTACACTATTGAGAAATGCATTCCACAAAACTGTGCTAACATCAGTTCACTTCATTATCCTCTCTCTGCAGCTCTATACTGTTTTTTTTTTTATCATTCTAACTATTAAATTTGTACAGCCATACAGCCGCCCTTCCACAGAGATGTATGCCAGGCCCGACACCCCCCCCTCCCCATCGCACATGATCAGCTGTTTTTAATCGCTTCATACGCACGTTCAGCAGTTTACAAGTCCGGTATCGAACCGGCATCGAACCGGCATAAATTTTAAACAGCTGATCGTGCATATCTTTACTGTCCCTTGTGCTGGGATCACGGGCCCTCTTACCTAGAAGCCCCCCGCAGTAGTTATGCTATTGAAGGGGTAATATTATAAAGTATGCAGATGAAATGCAATCTGTGAGAGATTGTAGGAGATATTTTTTTTTGTTTTAGGAGATAGGGTAGATTGAATGTAATATCTAGGAGACTGTGGCAGAATAAAAATAATCTGTGGAGCTTGTGAATGTTTGAGCCAAACACTTATAAATCTCACTGAAATCCATTATGGTGAAACTCCTAACTACAGTATATGAGGAAGTTAGACTGGAAAAAGTCATGGAAATGACAGGAAAATAACAAGGGAAATTAAAATTTTGAAGTTAGGTGAAAGACACAGTGAAAAAAGGGTGTACAAAACATCGGCTCTATTAAGCTTGTGTTTGTCTCTCTACATTAAAAAGGCATGCTGCTCTTCACGTAATATTTATGTAAGTATGATTGGGAAACTTTTATTACAGAACAAACATGACGGTTTGGTGTGCAGGGAGAGGGACATTATGGCAAAAGGATTTCCTGCAAAGGGAAGGGCAGGCAGAGAGGGGTTGGAGGGAGGGGGTGAGTTAGGGCTCCCTGCGCAGCCACATACCTCCTGGAGGCAAGACAGGAGGCAGAGAAATTTACACAGGAATTCACTTTTTTTTATGCTTCACTTTCCAGGACTTGGACTAGACATTGCAGGAGAACCCTAAGGAGCAGAGATGTAAGGTAAGGATTTTTTTAAACTACACAGTGGGGTCAGTAGTGGGTAAAATTATAGTTTTGGGGGTGAACATGACCTTTAAAAAGTTTTAAGTTTTTGCAGCTCCCAGTCTGTTTGCTTAACTTCAATGAAACATTTGTATCGATAATTTTCATTTTCAAGTCAGACAGGGAGACTGAGGACTGCATGCAATTCTAAAGCTAATAGCTTTTCAATTAAAGCAAAACAGGAATTATGTAAAACATGGATGCCCAACCATCCTTCGAAAATTGGAACTTTTGGAAAACAGAAATATCAAAAATAAACTAGAAAGGGAAAGTTTAAACTTTGAATTTGGCTTGAAAGACTGCATTTTGTGTGTTTGTGCTGCAGATTTTAAAACTCAATAATGCCAATGAGAGGACATTGTTGTTTTTTATTACCTTTTAAATTGTCACATGCATAAAGGTAGGTCAGTTGGTGTGTGTACCTGGATCAGGTTGGAAGTTAAAAAAACAAACTTTTGATTATTGATCAAAATATGATTTTTTTTTTTTTACTTTACCCTTTACGTATGGCTCCATAGTAATGGATAAGTAGATCAGTAGGTGTGTGTACCTGGGTTGGGTTGGGGGTTAAAAAAAAAAAAAATTTTTGATTTGGTCAAAATTATTTTTTTGACTTTAGTACCCTTTAAGTATGGCTGCAACAGTAATGGAGACGTAGGTCAGTAGGTGTGTATACATGTATAAGTATGGCTGCCACAGTAATGGATATGCAAATCAGTGGTGTGTGTACCTGGGTCTGGTTGAGGGGTATGTCTTTTTTTGTGTTTACAACCATAAAACTATCTTTTATTGAGGATAAATCTAAATTTGTTTTTTTTTACTTAAGTTACCCTTTAAATATAGCTCCATGGGAATGGAAGGTAGGTCAGTAGGTGGGTGTACCTGTGTCTGTGTGGGGGGTTTGGGGTACCACCGTTTGTATTTATGACCATGAAACAAACGGTTTTGAATATCCTCATTCGAGGATTGTTACCATTATAGTCTATGGGAAAAAATGTCCAGAAATTCATCAATAACGCCACAACGCTTCCACGGATTCCTTAGCTACGAGATAGCACACTTTTCCTATATGCCCCGCGTCTTTGTACCAAATTTCATATCTCTACTCAAAAACTATAGAGGAGAATAAAGCCCAAAAAAGCGAAAGAATAAAACGGAAGAAGAAGAAGAAATAGAAAGAACAGTAATTGGCCTTTTTCAAGCCAAATAAAATGTAAAATCGAGAGAGAGAGAAGACACATATTGTGTGGTCCAAAAATTCCACTTCAATTCGGATTTTCAAAATTTCAACTGATCGATATATTTCAAGTTCTCTAGTCTGCATTGTCCAGGACAAGCATTAGATTTACCTCTATCTGCTTGTAACCAAGTTGTGGATCTATTGGTAATTTAGGAACTTGGGGAAAAGTTTCTGTTCCCATCAGGTTTGTCCACCACCAATGGGTAAGCTGGCCAACCCATGGGAAATAATTTTAAAGGGAGTGTAATAGTAATAGTGGCAAGTGGAAAATGCAGGATCAGAATAAGTGTTCCCTGCATATAGTTCCTCATCTGTTAAAGCAGGTAATGTTCCCTCAAACACTTAATGCCTGTGTGCGCAGATATATATAAAAGAAATTTTGTGTGCTACACACCACAGTGCTAATATTCCAGCAATTTTTGTGTGGCACTTTAACCTGTGCGTGCACACGAGCACATAGCTAGAGGGAACACTGACAGTGTGTCTGTGTATTGTAAGAATTGTAAGAAGTAGTATAATATATTTCCCAGTGAGGTGTATCCAAGTAGCATTAAATATAATATAATATACTATAATTTAATTTCAAATAAACTACTAAAACGTTGTTTATTAATTGCTGTTACAAATGAAATTCCAATAGAATCAGTGCTTGTGTGGCAAATTGGCTGACATGCACAGGAAGATAGTAGAGATAAAGAGGTGCCGGCATGTAAAGACACTCCCACCCCAATTCCTATCTGAAAATTAAAGACATGCCTGAACGGGGAAGATCTTTGTTTCTCAATGATTGTTACAATGCCATAAACTGCCATAAAACAGCATTGCTCAATGAATCAAATTAATTAGTAATTAATGAAAATGTTAGCAGAGACAGCATAGTTATATTTTAATATCCTATCTGCCAATGCATGTGTCCAGAACAGCTGCATCTAAATCTACCAACTTGCAGAATGAAATGTTCATCAGAGAGCTAGAGCGAGAGAGATAAAACTGAAGTGGGCTATATAGCCCTTTGTTAAAAATAAATGCACTGTATCCTAACCTCCTAATCTATATAATACTGTATACAGTATTCTCACAAAAGTGAGTACACCCCTCATTTTGTAAACATTTTATTTTTCTTACTTGGGACAATACTGCAGATATGACACTTTGACACGATGTAAAGTAGTTGGTGTAATCCAATAGATGAAAAAGCAAGAGGAGCACACTACTTCTTGGGAACTTAATTTATTTAGTGCAAAAATATCAGAACAACTTCGGCCCCCTTTCTCAGTGATAACCAGTAATTTCACCTAAACTTCATCTAAATTATATCTTTTATAGCCTTCCTACCAGTTAGATCAATGTATGTGTAAAAAAAAATATAGATGAAACTGTTTTTATACACATACACTGTTCTAACTACACAATGCACTTGAGTTTATCATTAATATTGGGAGAGATGGTTTTAACAAATGTATAACTTATAGTAAAAGCATACATCGTGTGATTATTTTAGCATTTGCACTCTATTTAAGATTGCACTTTAATACTCTTACACTTTTAAGTGCAAAATATACATTAAACACATTAATGTATTTTATGTGTACTGGGCTAGGAGTGACTAAGCGCAGGCCACACTGCAACGCAAATGGAATCGCTGATTTTGCAGTGATTCCAATGATTTGAAGAAAAAAAAACGCAGGCACAAACGAGAAAAAAATCGCAGCAGTGTGGCTAGCCCTAAGGTAGCGTCATTTAGGTCCTTAGCCCATCACTCAAATTGTTTTTGCACTAAATAAATAGTTCACAAGAAGTAGTGCACCTCTTGCTTTTTCATCAATTGGGTTACCTTGACATTGGGTAGAGGGTGTGTCCACACCCTCTACCCAGAATGTCAAGGTAACCCACCTACAGAGTACTAGGCCAAGGTCAGCAACAGTGTGCTAGAGTGAACTTGGGCTGTATTAAAGTAAGTGTACAGATTGTAACAATGTAAATTTGCTGTCTCCTTACCTCAGGCCTCACGTAGATTACTTTCCCCAAAAGCTACAGCGCGACTGTGGCCAACAATCTAAGAAAAAGCATATATCGTGTTAACATTTACAGATTTCTGTTTTGTCTGCATTACCTACAGTGCTAATAGGTAAATAGCGAGCAGACAGCAGCTAAGATGGAGTTCCTATTCAATAAGTTAAAAGCCTAATTAATCTACTTTAATTTATGCCTTTAGTTGTATTTTATTTTATTTTGATAATGTACATAAACATTCACATTGAAATGCCTTTTCAGCTAGGGTCACACAAGGCATATTGTGCTAATGAGGCACCTTAAGGTGGCCATACACAATAGCGATATTAGGTACATCTAAATCCTGTCGTCCACAATGGGATTTACCAATATTGCTAATGTTTAGGGGCCAAATCCAACAGACCCTAATGCTGACGAACGTCTGTGGGGGCATTATGGTCGGTCAGGAAAGACGGAAAATTTCCATCTGTCGGTATTGGTTCCACTAACTTACCATCGGCATGTTTATGGCCGGCCAATCCCCAAAGCGCGTTTGGGCGATTGGTCGGGTCCATGTGTGCAGTATCACATCGTGCTGACAGATACCAATGTTATCGGTCAGCACATTGCAATGGAAATAGCAGGTCTATGGCCACCTTTACTGGCCACTCAGGGCAGTAAATATGGCCTTTACATAAAAATTAAGAAACATATGTTTAGGTTTTTATTCAAACTGTAAGCAAGCAATCCATGGGTCGATTTTTCTTTTTGACTGATCAGTGTTTTTGATTCTTTAAAGTTCCTTGTTTGCATTTGATACAACTGAGAGTGATCGATATCACGTGTTGACCACATTCTGATTTAATTTAAGTTCAATCAAGTTTTGCTCGATATATTAACAAACATGCACAATTGTTGGCAGTGTCGGACTAGGTTGTTGGGACCACCAGTAAATCTGAGACCAGGGACCTACTAGCACACATTAAAGGGCCTCTAAAATTTCATAGCTCTATTTTCACACATTTACAGATTCTCTTTCTCCTGCTGACTCTTTGTGGTTTTTTTAAATTGCATTTGTTACTGTCCATGTGCCTCTGTATTAAATGCAGTTTTTCTGTTTTCTTGAGTGAATGGGCTGTGGGCCCACCCAGGGATTCCCCTTTAACTTTGTGAGCCAGAAGATACTGCTTGATAGAATATCAGCTACAATAAAATTAGTAAGAGAATCACATTAGTAAAGAATCACATTAATAAAGGAATGATATTAAAGGGTATGTCCACCCTTAAAAAACATTTTCCAGCAAAGATTCCCCTGTCCCCCAGCCCCAACCGCTATGTTAATATTATTAGAAAATGCCCCAAACTTTACTTACCTTCTCTGCCGCGCTGCAGGCCTCTGCTTGCGAGTAAATGCAAGCAGAGGGGCGGGACCGGCAGTCGCGTCGTGATTGGCTGAGCGGCAGCCAATCAAGATGTGGCTGCCGGGAGTTCAGTGCGGCGGAGGCAAGAGGGAAGGTAAGTAATGTTTGGGCATTTTCAAATAATATTAACATAGTGGTTGGGGCTGGGGGACAGGGGGAATCTTTGGTGACAAGGGATTTACACTAGGGGAGGGGAATCCTAATCGGGAGGGAGAGGGAGGGAGGGGGAGAAGGGCTGCAGTAAGCATGCCAAACTTCTCCCGGAGGCCAGGTAGTCCTATTGGACTCTGCTATCCTCCTGGTGGGCAGTTTTTTGGACTTTGGGGGGGGGGAACTACAGGAGAACCTTATGGAACGGGAGTGTGTTAGGATTAAACTACAACTAAGATGGGTGCCAGTAGTGGGGGATTATAGTTTGGGGTGTCTTTCCTTCTACTTCTTTTGACAAAGGCCCAGTCTGGATATCCACAAATTTTAAGGGCTCCTCTGAGATGTTTCATTTCTTTAGCCTTCACCTCTGTGCTAGTGGGGATGTTCTCAGCTCTGTGTTGCAGGGTTCTGATGACACCCAGCTTGTGATCTAAAGGGTGGTGGGAGTCAAACATCAAATACTGATCTGTGTATGTTAGTTTTCTGTAAACCTCTACTTCCAGTTTACCATTTTCCTTAACTTCTACCAAGCAGTCCAAGAAAGCCAGTTTGTTGTTTTGTACCTCTTCCCTTGTAAATTTGATGTTTTGGTCTACCACATTAATGGGTTCTGTGAAAGCTTGTGGATTTAACCCAGGTGTCATGTACAAAGCTGTTTTGACACCTTACTCTGGGCATTCCTATAACACCTCTTAGCCACTATCAATCACGCCCATAACACTTGGCTGTGATATGCTAATTGGGATTTTCCAGGGTAAATAATTGCCACAGATTCTTGTACAAGTCATTCTGAATTGAGAAAGCCAGTCGGATGACTAGTGAAAACTAAACTTCAAGTCCAGTTGATCTAATTGAATACAACAAATATACCATGACCTGGATGAATGAGAACCTTCACAAGCATATCATTCCTTTATTAATGTGATTCCTTTATTAAAACCATTCCTGTTATTAATATCCTGTATTAATGTCATTCCAGTCTTAATATTGTTCCTTTATTTATGTGATTTCTTTATTAAAGGGCATGTCCACCCCCAAAACTATAATCAACCCCCCCACTGCCACCATCATGTAGTGTAGTTTAATCCTAACATCACATCCCAGTTCCATAAGGTTCTCCTGTAGTTCCCCCCCCCCAAAGTCCAAAAAACTGCCCACCAGGAGGATAGCAGAGTCCATATAGGACTACCTGGCCTCCGGGAGAAGTTTGGCATGCGTACTGCAGCCCTTCTCCCCCTCCCTCCCTCTCCCTCCCGATTAGGATTCCCTCCCCCTAGTGTAAATCCCTTGTCACCAAAGATTCCCCCTGTCCCCCCAGCCCCAACCACTATGTTAATATTATTTGAAAATGCCCGAAACATTACTTACCTTCCCTCTTGCCTCCGCCGCACTGAACTCCCGGCAGCCACATCCGTGATTGGCTGCCGCTCAGCCAATCACAGACGCGACTGCCGGTCCCGCCCCTCTGCTTGCATTTACTCGCAAGCAGAGGGCCTGGCAGCGCGGCAGAGGGAAGGTAAGTAAAGTTTGGGGCATTTTCTAATAATATTAACATAGCGGTTGGGGCTGGGGGGACAGGGGGAATCTTTGCTGGAAAATGTTTTTTAAGGGTGGACATACCCTTTAATATCATTCCTTTATTAATGTGATTCTTTACTAATGTGATTCTCTTACTAATGTTATTGTAGCTGATATTCTATCAAGCAGTATCTTACTGGCTCACAAAGTTAAAGGGGAATCCCTGGGTGGGCCCACAGCCCATTCACTCAAGAAAACAGAGAAAACTGCATTTAAATACAGAGGCACATGGACAGTAACAAATGCAATTTAAAAAAACCACAAAGAGTCAGCAGGAGAAAGATGAATCTGTAAATGTGTGAAAATAGAGCTATGAAATTTTAGGTAGGCCCTTTAATGTGTGCTAGTAGGTCCCTGGTCTCAGATTTACTGGTGGGTCCCAACAACCTAGTCCGACACTGCCAACAAGTGTGCATGTTTGTTAATATAATCGAGCAAAACTTGATTGAACTTAAATTAAATCAGAATGTGGTCAACACGTGATATCGATCACTCTCAGTTGATCAAATGCAAACAAGGAACTTTAAAGAATCAAAAACACTGATCAGTCAAAAAGAAAAATCGACCCATGGATTGCTTGCCTTACAGTTTGAATAAAAACCTAAACATATGTTTCTTAATTTTTATGTAAAGGGCCATATTTACTGCCCTGAGTGGCCAGTAAAGGTGGCCATAGACCTGCTATTTCCATTGCAATGTGCTGACCGATAACATTGGTATCTGTCAGCACGATGTGATACTGCACACATGGACCCGACCAATCGCCCATACGCGCTTTGGGGATTGGCCGGCCATAAACATGCCGATGGTAAGTTAGTGGAACCAATACCGACAGATGGAAATTTTCCGTCTTTCCTGACCGACCATAATGCCCACCACAGACGTTCGTCAGCATTAGGGTCTGTTGGATTTGGCCCCTACACATTAGCAATATTGGGTAAATCCCATTGTGGACCGACAGGATTTAGATGTACCTAATATCGCTATTGTGTATGGCCACCTTAAGGTGCCTCATTAGCACAATATGCCTTGTGTGACCCTAGCTGAAAAGGCATTTCAATGTGAATGTTTATGTACATTATCAAAATAAAATAAAATACAACTAAAGGCATAAATTAAAGTAGATTAATTAGGCTTTTAACTTATTGAATAGGAACTCCATCTTAATCTGCCTGTCTGCTCCTTGCTATTTACCTATTAGCACTGTAGGTAATGCAGACAAAACAGAAATCTGTAAATGTTAACACGAGATAATGCTTTTTCTTAGATTGTTGGCCACAGTCAGCGCTGTAGCTTTTGGGGAACAGTAATCTACGTGAGGCCTGAGGTAAGGAGACAGCAAATTTACATTGTTATACAATCTGTACACTTACTTTAATACAGCCCAAGTTCACTCTAGCACACTGTTGCTGACCTTGGCCTAGTACTCTGTAGGTGGGTTACCTTGACATTCTGGGTAGAGGGTGTGGACACACCCTCTACCCAGAATGTCAAGGTAACCCAATTGATGAAAAAGCAAGAGGTGCACACTACTTCTTGTGAACTATTTATTTAGTGCAAAAACAATTTGAGTGATGGGCTAAGGACCTAAATGACGCTACCTTAGGGCTAGGCCACACTGCTGCGATTTTTCTGCGTTTGTGCCTGCGTTTTTTTTTCTTCAAATCATTGGAATCACTGCAAAATCATGCGATTCCATTTGCGTTGCAGTGTGGCCGTGCGCTTAGTCACTCCTAGCCCAGTACACATAAAATACATTAATGTGTTTAATGTATATTTTGCACTTAAAAGTGTAAGAGTATTAAAGTGCAATCTTAAATAGAGTGCAAATGCTAAAATAATCACACGATGTATGCTTTTACTAATAAGTTATACATTTGTTAAAACCATCTCTCCCAATATTAATGATAAACTCAAGTGCATTGTGTAGTTAGAACAGTGTATGTGTATAAAAACAGTTTCATCTATATTTTTTTTACACATACATTGATCTAACTGGTAGGAAGGGCTATAAAGATATAAATTTAGATGAAGTTTAGGTGAAATTACTGGTTATACCTGAGAAAGGGGGCCGAAATGTTGTTCTGATATTTTTGCACTAAATAAATTAAGTTCCCAAGAAGTAGTGTGCTCCTCTTGCTTTTTCATCTATTGGATTACACCAACTACTTTACATCGTGTCAAAGTGTCATATCTGCAGTATTGTCCCAAGTAAAGAAAAAATAAAATGTTTACAAAAATGAGGGGTGTACTCACTTTTGTGAGAATACTGTATACAGTATTATATAGATTAGGAGGTTAGGATACAGTGCATTTATTTTTAACAAAGGGCTATATAGCCCACTTCAGTTTTATCTCTCTCTAGCTCTAGCTCTCTGATGGAACATTTCATGTCTGCAAGTTGGTAGATTTAGGATGCCAGCTGTTCTGGACACATGCATTGGCAGATAGGATATTAAAATATAACTATGCTGTCTCTGCTAACATTTTCATTTAATTACTAATTAATTTGATTCATTGAGCAATGCTGTTTTATGGCAGTTTATGGCATTGTAACAATCATTGAGAAACAAAGATCTTCCCCGTTCAGGCATGTCTTTAATTTTCAGATAGGAATTGGGGTGGGAGTGTCTTTACATGCCGGCACCTCTTTATCTACTTAATCTTCCTGTGCATGTCAGCCAATTTGCCACACAAGCACTGATTCTATTGGAATTTCATTTGTAACAGCAATTAATAAACAACGTTTAGTAGTTTATTTTGAAATTAAATTTATAGTATATTTATATTATATTTAATGCTACTTGGATACACCTCACTGTGAAATATATTATACTACTTCTTACAATTCTTACAATACACAGACACACTGTCAGTGTTCCCTCTAGCTATGTGCTCGTGTGCACGCACAGGTTAAAGTGCCACACAAAAATTGCTGGAATATTAGCACTGTGGTGTGTAGCACACAAAATTTCATTTTATATATATCTGCGCACACAGGCATTTAAGTGTTTGAGGGAACATTACCTGCTTTACACAGATGAGGAACTATATGCAGGGAACACTTATTCTGATCCTGCATTTTCCACTTGCCACTATTACTATTACACTCCCTTTAAAATATATTTCCCATGGGTTGGCCAGCTTACCCATTGGTGGTGGGACAAACCTGATGGGAACAGAAACTTTTCCCCAAGTTCCTAAATTACCAATAGATCCACAACTTGGTTACAGCAGATAGAGGTAAATCTAATGCTTGTCCTGGACAATGCAGACTAGAGAACTTGAAATATATCGATCAGTTGAAATTTTGAAAATCCGAATTGAAGTGGAATTTTTGGACCACACAATATGTGTCTTCTCTCTCTCGATTTTTACATTTTTAATTTGGCTTGAAAAAGCCAAATTACTGTTCTTTCTATTTCTTCTTCTTCTTCCGTTTTATTCTTTCGCTTTTTTGGGCTTTATCTCCTCCTATAGTTTTTGAGCTAGAGATATGAAATTTGGTACAAAGACGCGGGGCATATAGGAAAAGTGTGCTATCTCGTAGCTAAGGAATCCGTGGAAGCGTTGTGGCGTTATTGATGAATTTCTGGACATTTTTTCCCATAGACTATAATGGTAACAATCCTCGAATGAGGATATTTCAAAACCGTTTGTTTCATGGTCATAAATACAAACGGTGGTACCCCAAACCCCCCACACAGACACAGGTACACCCACCTACTGACCTACCTTTCCATTCCCATGGAAGCTATATTTAAAGGGTAACTTAAGTAAAAAAAAAACAAATTTAGATTTATCCTCAATAAAAGATAGTTTTATGGTTGTAAACACAAAAAAAGACATACCCCTCAACCAGACCCAGGTACACACACCTACTGATTTGCATATCCATTACTGTGGCAGCCATACTTATACATGTATACACACCCTACTGACCTACGTCTCCATTACTGTTGCAGCCATACTTAAAGGGTAACTAAAGTCAAAAAAAATAATTTTGACCAATCATCAAAAATGTTTTTTTTTTTTTAACCCCCAACCCAACCCAGGTACACACACCTACTGATCTACTTATCCATTACTATGGAGCCATACGTAAAGGGTAAAGTAAAAAAAAAAAAATCAATATTTTGATCAATAATCAAAAGTTTGTTTTTTTAACTTCCAACCTGATCCAGGTACACACACCAACTGACCTACCTTTAATGCATGTGACATATTTAAAAGGTAAGTAAAAAACAACAATGTCCTCTTCATTGGCATTATTGAGTTTTAAAATCTGCAGCACAAACACACAAAATGCAGTCTTTCAAGCCAAATTCAAAGTTTAAACTTTCCCTTTCTAGTTTATTTTTGATATTTCTGTTTTCCAAAAGTTCCAATTTTCGGAAGGATGGTTGGGCATCCATGTTTTACATAATTCCTGTTTTGCTTTAATTGAAAAGCTATTAGCTTTAGAATTGCATGCAGCTCTCAGTCTCCCTGTCTGACTTGAAAATGAAAATTATCGATACAAAATGTTTCATTGAAGTTAAGCAAACAGACTGGGAGCTGCAAAAACTTAAAACTTTTTAAAGGTCATGTTCACCCCCAAAACTATAATTTTACCCACTACTGACCCCACTGTGTAGTTTAAAAAAAATCCTTACCTTACATCTCTGCTCCTTATGGTTCTCCTGCAATGTCTAGTCCAAGTCCTGGAAAGTGAAGCATAAAAAAAAGTGAATTCCTGTGTAAATTTCTCTGCCTCCTGTCTTGCCTCCAGGAGGTAGTGTGGCATGCGCAGGGGAGCCCTAACTCACCCCCTCCCTCCAAACCCCTCTCTGCCTGCCCTTCCCTTTGCAGGAAATCCTTTTGCCATAATGTCCCTCTCCCCTGCACACCAAACCGTCATGTTTGTTCTGTAATAAAAGTTTCCCAATCATACTTACATAAATATTACGTGAAGAGCAGGCATGCCTTTTTAATGTAGAGGACAAACACAAGCTTAATATGAGCCGATGTTTTGTACACCCTTTTTTCACTGTGTCTTTCACCTAACTTCAAAATTTTAATTTCCCTTGTTTATTTTCCCTGTCATTTCCATGACTTTTTCCAGTCTAACTTCCTCATATACTGTAGTTAGGAGTTTCACCATAATGGATTTCAGTGAGATTTTATAAGTGTTTGGGCTCAAACATTCACAAGCTCCACAAGATTATTTTTATTCTGCCACAGTCTCCTAGATATTACATTCAATCTACCCATATCTCCTAAAAACAAAAAAAAATATCTCCTACAATCTCTCACAGATTGCATTTCATCTGCATACTTTATAATATTACCCCTTCAATAGCATAACTACTGCGGGGGGCTTCTAGGTAAGAGGGCCCGTGATCCCAGCACAAGGGACAGTAAAGATATGCACGATCAGCTGTTTAAAATTTATGCCGGTTCGATGCCGGTTCGATACCGGACTTGTAAACTGCTGAACGTGCGTATGAAGCGATTAAAAACAGCTGATCATGTGCGATGGGGAGGGGGGGTGTCGGGCCTGGCATACAATCTCGTGGAAGGGCGGCTGTATGGCTGTACAAATTTAATAGTTAGAATGATAAAAAAAAAAACAGTATAGAGCTGCAGAGAGAGGATAATGAAGTGAACCTGATGTTAGCACAGTTTTGTGGAATGCATTTCTCAATAGTGTACCAATCTGAAGGTAAATAAAACCTTCACTATCTGAAGGTGAATGAAACATTAAGCTGATCTTCCTTCACCACATTTTTGTTAATGTCACAATTAAGCACTAAAACACTGACTTAGCTAGAATGAGATCTCACAGAAATCCTGTAGGGAGACTCCTTACTATATTAGGAAGCAGGACTAAAAAAAAGTGATAAAATCTACTATTAATAAATGACAGGTAAAAAAATGAACAAGGGAAACAAAAACTTAGGAGAAAGAGTGAATAATAGTGTGTACACATCCGAACTATAAACCTATTTTAACATTTGAAAAAGGCCCAACAATTTTTACAATCAAACAATGTCTGAAATGGAACTGCCTGCTGCCCTCTGTATCTGTGGCTACCAATTATCTGGCATTAGCTCAGTCTCTGCTTATTTCCTGTCTTTGGTAGCTGGAGCCGCTGAATTAGGAGAATGACCAACACAGACTAGACACTCTCTAGATGATGCTTTATCCTACAATATTTGCAACTGATAAAAGACCCTGGCATGGTTAAGGAATGTGTTGAATTTGCAAAATGCTGTTTTTAAAGCTTGCTCAGTAACATTTAAACTCTTATAAACAGGCCTTTCTGACCTTTTATTGATTTGGTTTATGCAAAGTTTACTTTTGCATGATGCAAAAAATATTGGTGATTTGCAGAGTTTAAAGGCATGTCTAACCTTAAAATAACATTTTATATTTATGTTCAGCTACCCCCCAAACCCCATTTTTGCATTATTGAAAAGTTCCAAAGATACCTCTAAAGGGACTTACCTGACCCGGCCCCTCGCTGTTCTGCTTCCTGGTCGCGGTGGTCAGTCAAAGGCGCAGCAGTGATGTCACGCCTAATTACCTGACAGCCACGACCAGGAAGCGCCTCATTGCTGCTGTTCTTGCCCGCAACAGCAGCAGGGGATGGTACCCATTTGGCGAGGGACCAGCTCAGCTAAGCCACTTTAGGGGCATCTTTGGAACTTTTCAGCTTCGGGGGGTAGCTGTACATAAATATAAAATGTTATTTTAAAGCTGGACATGCTCTTTAATAAAAAATATTGGGAACTACAAGGTATGTCAATCACATTTTATCTGATTAAAATGAGAAAAATTCCATGTAACCTTTAA
Organism: Hymenochirus boettgeri; assembly: GCA_019447015.1. NCBI lineage: Eukaryota > Metazoa > Chordata > Amphibia > Anura > Pipidae > Hymenochirus > Hymenochirus boettgeri. The sequence goes on from CM033474.1 coordinate 214,231,156, forward strand.
TTTAGTTGTAGATGTTAACTAAACAATGTACAGGACAGGGAAGGGGCAGATACTGGATTACACACAGGAATGCTCCTACTCTTCACTTTTCTGGACTTTGAATAGGCACTGCAGAAGAACCATAAGGAGCAGAGGAGTAAGGTATGGATCTTTTAACACTACACAGTGGGACCAGAAATTTAAAGGAATATTTGTTGGATACCAACTACTGAAATCCCCCTTCTGTAATTAATTAATCCTCATATGTTAAAAGGACAGTGGCAGTGTCCTACATGGCAATGGGATATTTGGCAACATACAGCAAATGGAGTAAGATTGAAGTTACCCATATCCAGGGATGTCTTTGTCCTTGTATAGGACTGGCTTTTGCTGGCAATGAGCGTTTCTCTACACTTTCTGATTTGACAGCATCTTAAAAGAGAAAATCCCTCACATAAATGTATCAGGGCAGATAGCCATAAAGCCAGCCTTACACAACAAACTTCCATTCTGATGTTCCTGCGACATTCCGACAATCGCCTGGCCGAATCATATTGCGATTCTCATTATTATTTGACTGGAAAATATTGTGGGAATGTTGGCAGGTAAAATAGCTGCATAGCTTAAAAAATCTAAATTAATTTGTGATCATATGTCAAATCGATGCAATATTGAGGTAGTGAATGGATATTTTTACCTTCCTGGTCCAGGCACAGTGGTCTCACTAACTTCATTAGTTGTTACAACCAGTTAGAATATATACTCTGCAAGAATACGTACAAATCCTTAATTCTTCTTTAAAGTAAATCTTGATGCTAAATCAAATTTTTCCTTATTTGTAAAAAGTCCAAACACCTTCTTAATTTATACTGTACTGTGAGTAATGCACATCCAGGTGGCACTTTATAGATATACATACACATGCTGGGCGCTTTTATCTTTAAAAAACACACAAAACATCACTGTTGGGCAGGTGACGGTTGCTGCAATGTAAATGTTTCATCAGTTTTGTTTACAGCAATTGTATATAATGTCTAGTTCCTCTGTCCCTAGCCACATTCGTCTATATCCATGTACAAACTGGCTACTGACAACTGACCTGTGCTTTTATGGCATTTAAATCACTTGGGGCTGACATTTAGGAGTTAGTTAGCATTAATGCACTAATGCAGCATATTGGGCACCATGCAAAATGCACACCTGTTACTGTATTAGTATCACTGCTTACACAGCAACAGGCAAACCTATTTCGTAATTATGCTATATGTTTGATTTTGTGATCTTGATTTGAATTAACAGATAAATGTCAGTATTGCTCCCTTGCAAGAAATTTGGATGTATGTAACAGACAGTACGGTACAAGAGGAACCAGTCACCCATGATGGGATGCGAGTGCTCTCTGTGTGCATTTCACCTAGTTGCCTGTTGGACTGTGGTATTTGGCAAACCCTCTGCAAAAAAATGTTATGTGCTATCTACTTTAAGGATGCAGTTAAAGAAAACGGTAAGATCGGCAACAATTTACATATTTGCATGGCTGGCATTGTCCATGCAAATTACCTTCATTTAAACCCTCTCAATTACCTTTCAGTTAAGCCCAAGATCATGCCTGTTCCTGCACGCTACCCAGAGTTACAGCCATGAAGAAATTAATAATTCTGCTTGAACTGTCTCACTTTTCTAGCTGAGACAGCCAGGAAACCCCCTGATAAGCTGCTAATAGCATACCACAAAAAACAATATTTTTTTTAGAGATACATATACAGTACCACCTGAAAACAGCATATTGGTACCTTTGTCTGTGTTTTCCTCAGAGACCAGAAGACATTTTCCAGACGTTTGTGTCTTTGTAACAAAAGATTTAGAACTCCTGGTATGCTAATTAGCAGCTATTAAGGAAAAGGGCTTCACAAGGTACAGGGGGGGTGCAGAGGGACTAGAGATGTCAAAGCAGGCAGTGTAAGCTAGAAAATTAACTTTTGCATGATTGGGCTGTGCACACACATCTGATACTTATTGCCTGAATCGGCTGATATTGTAATGTGCATCATTATCTGTTCTGCGAGATCACTTAACTCTGCCAGGACATGAGGTGTCCCCCACCCCTCACTATATTACAGCAGGCAGCTCAACTAGTGCTTAGCAGCCTGTTTGTAGTGACTGATTGTTGGTTTTGGAATTAAAAATGATAAATGTTCAAAGATTAACCTCCTTTCTTGATTATTTCTAATGCAAATGACACGGATATTTCAGGCATATCATTGGTCAGCCATTCGTTCCCAAATGTTTGGTTTATTTTTTTTGTTATTTTCCTTCTAAAGTTGATGTTGTGTACAATATTACTTGCCAGTTAACCATGGCTGATCCTGCATATTTAAAAATGAATAATGATTGGTACAGTAAAATTTCCAAGTTCCAAGGCATTTGTATTGCCAATGACAGATTACCCATTGGTATACCCATATTATTATTATTATTATTATTATTATTATTGTGGATTTATATAGCGCCATCATCTTCCCTAGCACTTTACAATTACATTTATACATTCACATCAGGCCCTGCCCCGAAGAGCTTACAATCTTAGCACATTTATTTGACGCATACAACCTATCAGTATGTGTTTAAGATTGTGGGGGAAACCGGAGTGTCCGGAGGAAACCCAGTCAAGCACGGGGAGAACATACAAACTCCTTGCAGATGTGTCAGGACTTCAGTGCTGCAAGGTATCGGTGCTAACCACTGAGCCATCTGATCGGTTGTGGTTAGTATCGGTCAGGTCGCCCTTAGTTTGTGCATGTACCAGTTCATTTATTTGTGCTTTTCTGCCATCTAAGAAATAGGAAAGATTGACTGAACTTAGTAAAACTTTTCCTCGTTGACCTGTTTGGCTGGAATTGTTTTTTATTTACAGGAAGGATCATTTGTGTTGAACGTACAGTTCTGTCTTTACAAAAGCCTTTTTTGTCCTGCTTTTCTCAAGTTAAAGAGCTGACAGGTGATGTTCTGCTAAGTGATTTGGATTCCGCCATCCAGGCTAATGAGTTATGCAGTGTAACAGGTAAGGTGGGCAATGCAGATGTTTACATTCAGTGGTAAATCAGTTAACGTCAATGGCCTTATATGGAACAATATTGAACAATTTGTTTTCATAATGTCAGTATTAAAGGGCATGTCCACCCAAAAAACGATAATTTAACCCCATACTGGCCCCCCTCTGCAGTTTAAAATAAACCTTACCATACATCTTCCCAAGATAGGCCTTTTCAAAGTCCAGGAAACTGAAGACTCCAGCCTGTCTGTGAGGCTTCTGATTCACGCTGTTTCCTTGTCCACTTCAATGTCTGGAGCATGCTCAGTACCCCCGCCCCCCACCACCATCCGGATCCATCCTCAGCCATCGTTGCACCTTGCGTGTAATCCTTTTGGGGGAAGGTAAGTAACACCTGCCTGCGCCTAACTGCGGCAATATTTTTTATAAAAATCCCCCTGATCCATACTTACAGAGCCTTCTCTCCTGCGGCGTTCCTAGTGACGTCAGCCGCGTCTGTGATTGGCTGCCTCTCAGCCAATCACAGACGCGGCTAAGGTCCAGTCCCCGCTTGCAAGAAGGAGGCCAGAATAGAGCGCCGCGGGAGAGAAGGCAGTGTAAGTATAAAAGGGGGTACTTTTTTACTGAAATATTGTGGTGGTTGGGGGTGGGAAGGGGTTACCTACCTTACCCCCAAAGTTGGTTTGAGGGGGTTGGACATGCCTTTAAATGTTCAAGCTAAAACACATTCCATAGCACAACAATGTATCCATGATTATTAAAGTGATCCCCTACACAGAGATCTACTTGTACAAAATGAAGAAAAAAATATTTTACTACTGACACATAGTTGTCCGCAGTCTTACACCCAACTAAATGGCTAAAGACATACACAGTACTCCAAACCAAGGGGAAGACAGAGAAGTTCCATTGAAGAATGCCAAGAAGATTGCTATCCCAGCATCTTGGTTAAGGGATTAAATAAAAAAGTGGTGGTAAATTAGAATAATGCACATTACTTTATACCATGATTTTTCCTGTTGTCTTGTAGATTTGTATGCACAGCTATTTAATGGTTGATGTGTATAGGGTCTGAATAGGAGTAATGTAGGGAATCAAAATGTCCTGAACTCATTCGTTCAGCATTCTAGTGTGTGTGTGGCCACACAACTTTACCAAAAATGCTTCCATCATTTCTTACACATCCCGATCCCTCTCTGGGGATTCTCTCCTGCTGTACGTGTTAAATATCAGACCAGCCAGCGGCTAGACATAGTGCGTGTAATAGCCTTTCCCTAAATAAAATAAAGTAATCTAATTTTGGGCACTGCATTTGTAAAGACTAAAGATTCAGCAGTGGTAGGTATTTGTATTATTGGTATACAAAATGAAAAGAAAATCTAGTAAGGGTTAATTATTTTATTTATCTAGGGTTAATTACTGGAGTTAATGAAGAAACAGCATTTTCTTGGCCAGTCTGCAATATCTGTGAAAGCAGCAAGTTACAACGTCCTCCTACCCAGGAGAGGTGAGGCTGTTCTAACGTAACATTTCACTCCACTTTATCTTATTCCTACACATTGTCAAGATCAGGGCCTCACATGTACTGATTGGCTGCACATTTATCATACCAGAGTACAAACATTTTCCCTTGTTCTTATTTTATGGACTTGACCTACGTTCATTTAGTATTATTTTCACAGTGTAAAGCTGTTTACATAATACAGTGCAGAAAATATATTTGTGTATTTTATTTCTTTGTTCTTATAGACATCTCACCATGCAGTATTGAAAGATATGAAAAATAGATATTCTTAGTCTTCAGCATTTACTGGACATCTTATTTTATTTTTCTACCATGTTTATTGAATATAACTTTCTTTACATTATATTTAAGAAATACCTAAATACTTCAAAAATCATTCTGGAATTTTTCTCTTCCTGTTTTCAGCACAAATATGTTGAGATTCTGTTTGAAAATGTATTGGAGATTAATTCTTGGCTTAAAGGGCATCTCCACCTTCTCAACAAATGATCCCCCCCCAAACCTAGTTTTCATATCTTCTAAAGTTACTTACAGAACCCGATCCCTCGCTGCAGCTCTCTCCTCTGCAGTTTGTGGTTAACAGCTGTCCATATCAAAGTGGTAACACTGACACCATAGCCAATGGCTGCCATGTAAGCTTGTAACCAGCTCCCAACCTGCCAGGGAATCAAGTTTTGTTTTGAGAAAGCATCTTTGAGAAACTATAACAAAAACCTATCCTCTATACAATTTTTTCTGAGTGGGTTGTTTTTCCCCTGCTGCCAACTGATGTCTAATTTAGATGAAAGTTAAGTTAGACGTGTCTGTAATTTTCGCTGATTGTATGGTCTTCTATGAACCACACAATCGGTCGTACTGGTTTTTGCCACAAACAACAACTATTTCAGCCCGGCCAGTCGATAACGTAGTTGTTAACCCCCACCCCACCTGCAAGGGTACGACTAACATTAGTTTTGCTCTTCATATGTCCACCGCACACCAGTCTTAATATGTGAAAAGATTTATAAAAGAATTAATAAATTCTTTTATAAATGGACATATGAAGAGCTATATGTTGTAGTGCGGTTTTGGCAGCAATGACCACTACGCATGAAGATTACCCACATGGTGTGCGATGTCCAACTTGTTATAATGTAACATTAGTTTTGCTTGATGTAACATATAATGGAACATCTATGGTCTTGCAAAGGAAGACCAGCTGATTAATGTCTAATATTTAACAATGATCATATTACTGCATGTTGGACTATACTCATAGTTTGATTGGCTGCAGCCTGCAGGTTTTGCTTCAAATAATTTTTGCAGCATTCTGACAGTGTGAAATACTCAGACAGATTGTAGATCTAGTTAAATGAGATATGATGCAGAGTCACACTCCAATGCAAGAGGTGAATTTATTTCAAACCACACATCATTGGAGTGCGACATCATATTTCATAGATCTATATTATTTCCTTGGAAGTGGGGAATCAGAAGTCTGCACCCAGTTGGACAGTGTGCATATGGACTGCTTTCATATATTGTACAGTAGATATAGTTAGTTAAGTGACTATATTGGAGATACTATAACCAGCTGAAAGATTCCAAATTAACTACACAGAAGCTTGTGTCCCACAGTTTTGGCAGGCCCAGTTAGCTAAGTTTAGCAAGAATATTTCTACTTAAAAATGTCTCATTTTTTATGTAGAATACCTGTGTCATCTTTGTGTACTGAAAGTATATAATTTTTGAGAACCAAGGGGGTACTGGTTAGGTATCAGTACCCCTGCTGGACTAGCAAAGACACTAAGGGTGCAGTGTCACTATTTTACAATATCACACCTTTAACCATTGTTATTTTTTTAAATTTACAGCCACTGTCAAATACAGATACCGCACAGTATTGCATATTCAATACCTCAATGGCCATAAAATACCACGCAGTAGTAAAATACCACTGTGGCATTCAATAAGTATGCACTTATTGAATGCCACATCAGTAGGAAACATCAGAACATTCCGATACTGTCAGGTTATAAATACTGTACTTAGTGTTAACAATGACAATACTGCTTTGTACATTAGCTGTAAATGTCCCCAAAGTCTTAGGCCTCATCCCCACTTGTACCCCCGGCAGCGCATGCAGGATTTTTTGCCCTACAATTCACATTTGTAGTATTGAAATGATACACATGAAAAATTGTGTTCCAATAACAGTTCGGAGCACAGTGGACATAGTGGGGCTGCTCCAATTGCAATGCCTTTGCAATGCGAATCGGAAATGCAATGAGAACTACACAAATGGGACCTTGCCCTTTTAGTACATTCTAACTTCTTGGCACCAACACATTGCAGAAGTTGAAATTAGTTCACCCAGTACTTGCATTCTAAATTATAAACCTGAAAATGTTATTAAAGGGCATGTCTACCCCCAAAACTAATATTTAACCCACCACTGGCCCCACTGTGCAGTGTTAAAATCCTTACCTTGCATCTCTGCTCCAAATGGTTCTCCTGTAATGTCTGACCAAAATCCCAGAAAGTAATGACCAGGAAACTGGGTGAGAGAAAAGTTTCTGACTCTTACCTTTCCTCTGAGAGGTTTCTGGCTTGTGCAGTGAAGCCGCTTTAGTTAGCAGACCTTATCCCCCCCAACCACCATGTTCCTTTGCAAAATCTGAAATGTACTTGCAGAGCTCAGTTCCCCCGGCACTTTGCACTGACGGCAGCCGCGTCTGTGATTGACTGCCTCTCAGCCAATCACGGATGCGGCTGCCAGGGGATAGAAGCTCGGTAAGTACATTTTGGATTATTTTTTTTGCAAATGAACATGGCGGTTGGGGTTGGGATAGGGTCCACTACACTACAGCAAAAAATAGTTTTAGAGGGGGAGATATCCTTTCATTTGTGTAATGTAATATAGATATAATTACATACAATGTAATACAGAATTTTGTACACAAGTAAAAGTACCTGAAGCAAATGTAATTTTGATGAAGGTGCTCTGTAAAAGTACTGAAACGTTGATTACCCTCAATAAAAAATGTCTTTGTTGGCAATCCAGAGTGCCCAGGGATTATTGTTTTAAATAGACTTACTATATCTCACCTGGAAGCACCTGGGAGAAAACGTATGGAAGAGTGCAGATGGACATACAGATATTTTGTAATTTACAGGTGATAATTTGACCTTTCTGTAATTGGCAGCACGGTTGCTCACAGTGGTTAGCACAAGATAACTTGAAACACTGAGGTCTGTATGTTCTCACTGTGCTTGTGTGGGTTCACCTGGATGTTCTAATTTTAATAACAATCATAAAGACAAACTGATAGATTGTGTAGGTTTATTTAATAAAGTATCCATTTGATTTAATAATAGGTGAAAAAACTTGCCTGTGCTGTAAATTTGCCTCAACCAATCAGATAATACCCTTTTCCTGGTCTACTACAGTTAGATCACTTTTGATAACATCTGATTGATTGCTGCATATTAAGGCTGGGTACATATGATACAATATGATACATATGATACAATTATTTGTCTTGGCCAAGCATTCACCAGCGAGCAGTTGGGACATATCACCGTTGGTCATGGCAAAAGTAGCCAGGACTGAACTTTTGCTGCAACAGATCTCCTTGTAATCTTTTTAGGGCAGGGCCTGATATAATTTTTCTCTTACTATTTTTTTTCTTTTGTCTTCTTTACAGTCATTCATCAACTGGGTCTTATTTCTGTTCCAATTGCCTACAATATGTGAGCATTCCGGTGATTAGAATGCATTTAGAAGTATCACTGCACTGCGATTTCATACCTGGATGTAGAGTGAAATTAAAGGTATGTCACAATGAAACTCCTTCCTTCTTCTATGACTTGAAGGATTATCTGTTGTATTCAATTAGATCAACTGGACTTGAATTTTAGTTCTTGAAAACATTTTGCTTGTGATCCGACTGGCTTTCTCAATTCAGAATGACTTGTACAAGAATCTGTGGCAATTATTAACCATGGAAAAGCCCAATTAGCATATCATAGCCAGGTGTTAAGGGCGTGATTGGATAGTGGCTAAGAGGTGTTATAGGAAAGCCCAGAGTAAGGTGTCAAAACAGCATTATACATGGCAGACAGTTGGTGTCGAATCCCCCCCACCTCTATTTAGGCTTGGTTTCTTTATTTTTACATAAATGGCCTCCTTGACACCTCTCTTGAACCAGTCACGTTCCTTTGCCAATATGTTAACATTACAATCTTCAAAGGTATGTCCTTTATCCTTAAGATGCAGATACATGGCTGAGTCCTGACCCGAGGAATTGGCTCTTCTGTGCTGGGCCATACGTTGATGCAGTTGCTGTTTGGTCTCCCCCACATACAAATCAGAGCATTCTTCACTGCACTGCACTGCGTATATGATGTTGCTTATCTTGTGTTTCGGTATTGGGTCTTTCGGATGTACCAATTGCTGCCTCAGTGTATTGTTCAGTTTAAAGCAGACAGGGATACGGTGTTTTTTGAAAATTCTTCTTAATTTCTCTGAGACCCCTGCTACATATGGGATGATCATGTTCTTTCTTCTGTCTTGCTTTTCCCCTTCACTATTGGTATACGTGTTCTTTTCTTTCCTTCTACTTCTTCTGACAAAGGCCCAGTCTGGATATCCACAAGTTTTAAGGGCTCCTCGGAGATGTTTCATTTCTTAAGCCTTCATCTCTGTGTTGCTCTGTGTTGCAGGGTTCTGATGACACCCAGCTTGTGATCTAAACGGTGGTGGGAGTCAAACATCAAATACTGATCTGTGTGCGTTGGTTTTCTGTGAACCTCTACTTCCAGTTTACCATTTTCCTTGACTTCTACCAAGCAGTCCAAGAAAGACAGTTTGTTGTTTTGTACCTCTTCCCTTGTAAATTTGATGTTTTGGTCTACAGCATTGATGTGTTCTGTGAAAGCTTGTACTTCCTTCTGGTGGATTTTAACCCAGGTGCCATCCACATACCTGAACCAGTGGCTGGGTGCTATGCTCTTAAAGGTTTTAAGCGCCTGTTTTTCTACCTCCTCCATGTAAAGGTTGGCAACAATGGGTGAAACTGGAGATCCCATAGCACATCCATGTTTTTGCTTATAGATCATATCCCTGTATATTTTGACACAAGTCTAGTAAGGAACACACCAGTTCTGCTGGTAAGAGTGCTGTCTTGGCCTAGCCGATTTCTCACCATGTCAACAGCCTCCTTGGTGGGTATACAGGTGAAGAAATATGTCATATCATAGGACACCATGGTTTCTTCTGCACCAACTGTCTGCCATGTACAATGCTGTTTTGACACCTTACCCATGGCATTCCCATAACAACGCTTAGCCACTATGCAATCACGCCCTTAACACTTGGATGTGATATGCTAATTTTCCAGGGAACATAATTGCCACAGATTCTTGTACAAGTCATTCTGAATTGAGAAAGCCAGTCGGATGACTAGCGAAACGTCTTCAAGAACTGAACTTCAAGTCCAGTTGATCTAATTGAATACAACAGATATACTATGACCTGGATGAATGAGAACCTTCACAAGCATACTTGCAGGAATAAATTCATTAATAAAGATCTGCTAGATGGGTTGGACTGGATGGACGTATGTCTTTATTCGACCTCAAATACTATACTATACTATCTGCAATGAAATAGAAATATAGCCCATCATTTGTCAAATATGTGACAATCTAGTTTTATTCATAGTGAGATTAAGAATACACAGTTACAACAGAACACACAAGTGTTTGGGTAACCACACGCAAAGTTTGACTAAAAATCTTTCTTTCCCCCAACATAAATGATCCATCACAAACTTTGAGATAATCATTAGCAGAACATAAGCATCCCTCATAGAGATCCATCCGACAAACAGAAGATATTCGTAATAAGGGATTTTCGATGGGAGATGCAGTAAACACTGTCCATGAGTTATTGGGTTTAACAGCAGAGGTTCCTGTTCGTAAAGTTTGTAAGCAGAAGCAGAGTGTCTCAGTGAAAACAGCACTGGCAGACACCAGCAGTGGTGTAACTAGAAATCACTGGGCCCCCCAGCAAAACTATGATGGGCCCCTATCTGTGCTTCATCCACAGTGGTTTTCTGGGAGGAGGCTATCTCTATCATAGGGAAAATTAGAAGATATGTCCCCCTGTGGTTACTCCCCTGGTAGTTACACCCCTGGACACCAGGTGCATGTGAAAAAGTGGACACAGCACGCATGCCTGTTTAATCAGTCAAAGCAATGCAATGAGTACTGTGTCCAGTTCCTTTGTGCACAGCTGGTGCCAAAATTGAAGTCAATACTTCAATGGATCCTATGGAATGGCCTATTAATGTATTTGTTTAAGAAGATTATTTTCAATGTGTCTAATATATCTACAACATTGAATCTTATCTGACACTCTGCCTGGTAAGGTGCACATTACTCTACTTAGATATTGGGCAGATTAGAAGTTTGTTTATAGACAATCTAAGAACCGCCTAGCCCGTTCTCGGAGACCGAGGCCACACAATGATTTGTGCACATTGCTTTCCCCACTAGCACTGTGATCCCTGCCATTCTCTGGGACCGGAGCACATGTGAATTTTATCATAAATGGCGATCGCATGCGCTCTGAACATCAGATCACAGCATAACAGGCCCCTGTGCACTTAGTGTGGCCAGTCCAATTGGCCAACACTACTATGCGCTTTTTAAAAAGCGTTTAGATTGTGTTAAAACGTGCAAATGGGCCCTAAAGCAATCAGTTTGAGACCACAAAATAATTGGGGCAAATTAGATTATCGCAAGAAAACAACCGCTTCTTGTATCTTCTTGTCTCTAGACATTATTATATAGATATCTCCAAACTATCTCATGTCTGATTATGGCCAGCTTAAAGCTAGGTACACACATGATGATATTTCACCTGATAGGACGATATTATGGTATTTTGGGCAATTTGATTGAAATATCTAAATATTTGTTTGCCTAGTGGTGACCAGTGTCAGTCAAACTTAACAAAATTGAACAAAAAATTTGATTGTACATATTGGTAAATTTTGGCTAGTTGTGTGTTCTTCTATGGACCACATGATCGGCAGTGATTCTCATCATAGTGGACGATATTTGAGCCTGACCGACCAAACGAATGGCAATTGACTATTTTGTACAAGGTTTCTGAGCTGTTTTTTTTTTTTGTCAGCTACATGGTTTTACATTTTGATTAAAGGAGAACTAAACCCAATTTTTATACTCCAGAATCTGAAAAGAACTCCCCTAGAAACACCAATAAGCTATATAATATGACTTCAGTAAATTGTATTAAAGTAAATGGAAGCCTGTTAAGAACTGGATGAAGTATCTGTGTGTATGTGCAGTGTCAGACCACACCTCCTGACCTCAGTCACATGCTTCCTTGCTTTATCTGTCCTGTAAAAGGATTGGCCAACTGTAACAAGTTTCTGCCATAGCCAAGGGCTGAGCATGTGCAGAACATAATGGTCGTTGACCAAACTGTGTGATACTAGAATGCTGAGAAGTAAAGCACAAACCATATGTTATTTAGGTAAATTTCCCAGCACCCGTATCAAAATGATAGGTAAGACACAGATTACTGGTTTTATATCAAGGTGTTCTGCCTTCTGGTTCAGTGTTGTTCTGTGGCTTTAGTTGTCCTTTAATATTCAGTATATTGAGTACAGAATTCAAATCCACCCTTGAACACATCTGCAAGGAGTTTGTATGTTCTCCCCGTGCTTGCATGGGTTCTCCGGGCACTTTGGTTTCCCCCACAATCATAAAGACATACTGATAGGTTGTATGTATCAAATAAATGTGCTTAGATTGTAAGCTCTTCGAGCAGGGCCTGATGTGAATATATACATGTAATTGTAAAGCACTATGAAAGATGTTGGCGCTCAGTATATTGAGTAAGGAATTCGAATCCACCCTTGGACACATCTGCAAGGAGTTTGTATGTTCTCCCCTATCTTGCATGAGTAAGAAAAAAAAAATGAGTATATTCCGTCTTTAAAAGATAATATCTATTTTTTTTTTTTGTGTTAAAACAAAAGTGTAAATTTGATCAAACATAACTGATCAAATAAGATCACATAAGTTTTTGAATTGCTAGTCTTAGAACCTATATATATTTCTTATTGGATGGGTGTGATACTCAAATATACTATGATCTATCCACAGTTGCAGCAGGAGACTATTTCACTTATTTTGAAGGTTTGCACCAGTGAGGATGGGGTATGTATAGCAAATAATGTCCTAATATATCAACAGTAAATAAGGGGCATTTTATACATCAGCGGTATTGAAAAGATCTGGTGTGGCTGTATAGTACCAGTACTTAATTAATGGTTGTTCTTTTAAGTTGGTAGTTGTACATTTACAACACTGACCTTGCAATACCTCCACAGATCACTGTGGTATTGTATGGGTGATACGGTGTGGCATAGTTATATTACACCATGGCTGTAAATTTACTATTGCAGTGCAAAAGAAGGATCATTATCAATTTACAATGCCGGTAAATAAGTATAACTGTGAACTTTTACATTTCATATTGTTTAAAGGAGGGTAAAAAGTAATTGGTTCATAATAGTTATCGTCATAAATTGGGATATCACAGATTTGACTTCCAGAACATAAACTTAATCCAAGGTGTGTCATGTCCACCCATTTTACAAAATTTTGTACTTGCCTCGCCCTGAATACCCTGACCTTACAATACCAAAAAAAACTCCCTGCATTCTGCCACCTCTTAAAGCTGTACATGCTTGTTATACACGGACACAATTCAGAGATGGCCTGGTCACCAGGTCATTCATTGGCTGTGATGTCATCTGTAACTGCTGCTCTGGGAAAAAGGAGGAGGAGGGCGACAGGTTACGGACTTAAGGAATGCTGGGGACATAAGTCAATATTGCAATGTTGGAGTTTTTGGGTGTAGGGAAGTTAAGTATTTTTATTTTGTTTGAGGGGTAGACATGCCCTTTAACGAAGAACTGAAAATGACTGTGATACTTCTGCTGATGTTATTTAGTTTTATGTATAAAATAAGTTTTACCTAGTTTTCTCTTTACAATATTCATTTGTGTACTTTGCCTGCATCATTCTTTCTGAGTGTATCACTTGAGATAGCTGAAAAAATGAAGGCAAACACACCTAGATAGGGATACAGGTTATATAGGAAACCTGTCAATCTTAACAGGACAAATTAAATACATTATGGAAACCTTAACGCAGAAAAACATAGTGATAATATACACCTGAAAACAGACTTTTTTAACTAATTGTTTCCTGTGGCATTGGGGTGGTCTGGGTAGACTGTTTAGGCATGCTAAGTATCTAGAAAATAAGGGATGAGTAATTGGTCACCAAGGCTGAGAGTCTACAAATGGGCATGCCCACCCTTAAAAGTGCCCAGTTTTTCATTTTAACGGTGGACATGCCCTTTAAAGCTGATTGATCTTAGCACTAGAAAAGCTGTGTCTAATAGATAAGCATGTAGATAGTCAAAAAAATCATATCATAAGTAGAAACTTTGATTTGTACCTTACCTGTGCTGAATTATAAAACGGTTATAAAATAGGAGAGGGCCTTGCATTATGATTGTTATCTACTAGTTATGTGCTACTTATTAGAACACTGTGTACAGAACTGTTTGTTCAGCATACATGACTCTCTATCTCTGTAGTGTTATGAGGTGAGCAGCGTACTAGGAAAAAAGGTGGGGCCCCTGAACTGCTATGTCCAATCTATAACCAGCCACCCAAACACTTGTATCGAGTTGGAAGAAATCTGTCTCTTTGGAAGGCGTTAAACTCAGCAGTGCCTTAGCTGTATAAACAGCCTGGACTTTGTCATGTGGTTACTGGTTAACTCTGGTAAGGACAGAACGTGTGTAATAGTGACAGAATCATTGGCACGTGTAGTAAAATAATGAGTTTGGCCTATGGCACAGATTGTATCACCTGAAACAATGAATGGGGTTTACTTTGTTTAACCACTTTTGTGCTGAAATGCCATTTTATTAAACTGATTTTAAGTTCCAAAAGTCTTCTGTCAGTTATTCTGCAAAATTCTGTATGAATCTCTCTGCACAACTTGACCATTCTAACACATTTAACTGAAATACACAAGGCAAGACATAAGGGGCCATATATATAAAGGTCCGTTATTGGCAATGTCCATTAACGATACTTTATAGTGATAGTAAAAACAACTGTCTGATATTGCCCCATTGACCTCAAATGGCCTTAAGATACAAATGGTTAAAATTTATTTTAATAAAAATGATTTTTTTTTTAGCAATTTCAGGTAAATACATCAGTGAAGTTGCTATTTACATTTATAATAACAGACGCTTGTCTCAAGGCTCGTACACGTCTGATCTTGGCACCGACCCCGACAATTGTCTGCTTTGGCTGATAAATGCACGTGTCAATGCGTTTGTTGAGGGTTGTTCGTTGAACAGAACGAAACCCGACCGAACGCATACACACGTGCGATTAACAGTTATCCATCAAGCGAGTGAATGCGCTTGTGGGTTGGTGCCAAGATTGGACATGTGTATGAGGCTTTATGTTAGTTTCACATGAGCACCATATTTTCGCTCAGGTTACAAGACTTTTTGAGTGGTCACTGTTGACAAAATGATAATTGCAGCATGTTTAAGATTTACCCATATTGAACCTGGTAGAATTACCGAGAGTGATTGTGGGTCTGAGTAAATCTCCCTGATCGCCTTAAATGATGCTGCAAACAGGAGGTATTTAGGCTACATGTACAGGCTCATTTACTCAGAGCCGCTATCGTTCTGGGTAAAAGTCGTGTTACGATTTAATATTGCGTTTGAGAATGTGCTGCAGGATTTTAACACCAATATTATATTGCGAGCATCAACACCAATATGGAGTTAGTCACGCTTACCAGTAGCGAACCGGTGAGCGCAACTTTACCTCCATATATTTGCCCAGTGAGTCTGGGTAAATGAGGCCCGAAATGTTTTGTCAAGTGACCACTAAGAAAACGCTACCTGAATGAACACCCACTGCATTAAAGTATGTGGCAAGATGCATGATAATAGAAGCTTTAGAAGTGCCACTATCATGCTGTGACAATTTCCAGTTATTTCATAGGCTGATGTAATAAAAGGTGCAATTCTCTTTTTCCACCTATCTTATATTTAATAACTGCAGTAACCCAGTAAAAAGCCAACATCTGATTGGTTGCTGCAAAGTAATAGCATTGGCATATGTGTGCACCTGTTACTGCATCAGGTCCTAAGTTTCATACACAAGCAGCTAAACCAATTCCTTTTGATAAGTGAAAAATGTTTTTTTAGGCAGTAAAAAACTGGTTTGGGAAGTTTATTTTGTAGTTAGCTAGATTTCCCTATCTGTTTATTAATCTGCATAGAGCCCTAATAGTTTCTTGGTATAGATTGTGTGGTGCTATTTTCAGTGTCATTGCCTTTTCAAAAGAGATGATCCAATAACATCACCACATTATACAGACAAGAAAGGAAAATGCAATCATTGTTTTCTTTTTTATTATTATTAAAATGCTGTAAAAATGATCATATAAAAAGTTGAGCATGCTCATTTGTTTTCCATATCATCTACAATACAAATGCTTTTATTTTTGAAGTCTGTTTACAAATGTACCATAGCTGCATCAGTAAGAATATAGAAAATACCATTACAAAAATAATTTAAGGAAGTTAGGGAAATGTTTTAGCTTTATCTTTGCAGAAAGAAAATATATATTTTATCTATTGTTGCTCGGGTTGTGCAGCCATTCAGGTAGGTGCACATTCACAATTTATAGTGACGGGCAGCACTCATTCAGTTTGGCGCTGTCCTTGCTCATACAGTACATTCAGCAAATAGACAGATCCAGACCAGCATGTTCAACACAACAGGGTCAATAGGTAACCTACTGGCTGCTGGGATAAGCAAAGGCAATGAACAAGTAGGTAATCACTGCATACATTAACTCAGAAGGGAGCAATATTTTCAGCAACTTAAAAAGGCACAATACAAGCAACAGCAAAATGGGACCTACACAGATATTAGTATTTTAAACCAGATTGTAATCATATAGTACCAGAGTTGCTCCCAGCATGCTCCATGGAACTCTACTTTAACAACAGCAGCTGTACTTAAGGCTGACAGTTCATAATAATCCAACCCACAACTGGGGTTTAGTACTGTGTTGATTAATATGTACCATCCTAGTATAGTACCTTTCATATACACTTACTAGCACAAGGCACATATGCATAACCAGTAAACACCTGAATGTAGCTTGGCATTCAAGGCACAGTGAAGTTGATGTATACTCATTATGATATGCTTACAAATACAGTCTACAAACAGCAATGTGACTCTGCAAGGATGCCCATACTATGGCCCCATCATATCTCAAGAGATTTAGTCCAAATATCCAGGTGCTGCAGAATGGGCATAACTGAGCTGTCACTGTAAATACCAGAAATGAATACTACAGAACCCAATGCATTAACACTTACTGCAGGCAAACTTAACCCAAGAAGCCCCAGGACACAAAGTGAACCAACTCTGGCACTGTAGGGGTGGGACAGATAATGTTCACTGTGTTATCCACAGGCAATACCCTGTGATTGTATTATTGCACTCATTTATACCCATGTCTCTCATATCAATGTGACAAGTCTTTGGCTCAGTCTTTATGGGGGAGGCTGGTGGCGTCAGGACCCCCCTTGCTGTGCTAAAGATGCACCAGAGAATGTTCCACCCTGAATCTCTCCAGCTGTTGTATAACTACAGTTTGTGTTCTCCTGCTGGTAACCATGTTGAGAATTGTAGTTCAGCTGCAGCTGAGGATCTGCACGTGGGACATCCCTGGGACGTTGAGGTATCCAGAGGTTGTTACGGTTCCATCCCCGGTGCAGTTACCGGCAGTCGATGGCGGTGCCGGTGGAGGGGGGGAGCTGTTTGAAGTAATGTCTCAGGTTGGACAGGTCCCTGGTGAGCAATTCGATCCGTTTGTGCAGTTTCTCGTTCTCCGATGACAGTTCCAGCAGTTTCTGTTGCATGTCCAGGTTGCGCCTCTTGGCTTTGTCTCTGCTCTTCCTCACTGCGATGTTGTTGCGCTCCCTGCGCTGTCGGTACTCGGGACTGAACCGGTCCGCTGTCTTTTTGGACGAACGGTCTTTCCCGCACGAAGCCGGGGATGAACAATCGGAGGTGCCGGAGGGCTCCGGTGATGTGGGAGGGGTGGGCTGGAGGCTGACGCTGGTCTGGGCACAGGCGGCGATTTGGTTGGGGAGAGAGGAGGACAAGTCGCTGTCGCTCCAGTCGGGTTCCTGTTTTAGTTGCACTTTGGCGCTTGGAGCGGCGCAATGAGTCGCAGACAGGAGCCCGGTCAGGTAAAAGTCCCCCCCGCCTTCCACCCGCTCCCCTCCGGCTTTGCTGCTGTTGAACAGGTCGGCGAACAGTTCGTCGTGACACAGCTCTAGGTTGGGCACCGAGGACATTGAGTCGATGTAGGAGCTGAAGTCTATGGCGCTCTCATCATCGTATATCGCTGTGGCCGCGCTCAGTTCCGCCAGGGTCCCGACCGCGCTCACCGGGGGCTCCGGTTCCTCACAGGCGGAGCGCGGTTTGCAGGGAGCCACGGAGGCACCGGGACGCTGCTCGTAGAAGTTGGTGGGTTCCATATACCAGGCGGCATACGGGGACAGACAGCGGCCCTCCAGGCTCATGGACACGGAGCTCATGTGCGGTGACAGCGAAGTTTGCTCAGCGGGGTTATCCGCTTATCTGAGTCCGATAGCACAGACCGAGCTGTCAGTGTGTTGTACGTTGGGAGCAGGTTGAGGAGCTTTTATATTGATTCTCCCGCCACCCGCCCCGTTTTCGTCATAGATGTGGGCGGGGTCATGAAGTGTCAACCTCATGATGTTAACCCCTTCCACAGGAAGCGCTGTCAGTGTGGGACCTTCGGAGCTGCAAACGGAATGAACCGATGTTAGGACAGAGGGGGAGTCAGTCTGCTCGCTAATTACCCAGTACAAGGGATACCAGAGCTTAACCCTGCCCTGTCTGCACATAGTACTGGTCATGGGCAGTTCATTGCTCTCATCTTGACTAGTGTATTTTATTAATGGGAAAATCCACCCTGACTGACAAATCTACTCAATCAACCTGTGATCCACTGTCACAATCCAAAATCTACCCAGTATTGCCCTAACACTGCCTGTCCTGCCGGTACCCTGGTAATCACGCCATAGACTGCTGGACATTTCTAGGGTGATGTTGGTACTTGTGAGGATTGGAGGGACAGTGGGAGGGTTGTACTGAGCAATGTCATCCCTAGCCATGTACAAACTTACATTTTCATTAACATGTTCAGTAAAACTATTGACAGTTGATTGCAAATAACTAAATTGCAGGATCACAAGTTATATTCTATCTGTTTGATTCTTTTTAAAGTATAGTTATCCTTTAGGCTGAGGACACACTGCACAATCGCCCGATGATTCACAATCGGAGCACATGTGATTGCGCAAAAAATCTGGATGCGATCTGATTAAAGGATCGCACACAGCGCACACAACGCACTAGTGTGGCCACATCAACTTGACCACACTAGTATGTACTTTAAAAAAGTGAATCAGTGTGGCCTAGCTCTTAAAGTTCATTTTCCAGGTAGACTGTCTTTTATCTCACTGGATGGTCACTAGCACTAGTTGTGCTAGTGACCAAGTTCCACTTAAGCCATAATGGACCGCACACTGCACAGACACTGCAACTAAACCATAACTATCTCTAACATTAGGAGAGACTCATGCAATTCCAGTGAAACAAATGATCTGCAGTCAGCTGTGGCACTTTGACAACTCCATGTTCTTGCTAGAGACCACCCAGGGATGAGTAGGCTTTCTTATTCCTCCCTGTGAAATGAACCATAAAATCTTGAAATGAAAATTTTTAGACCATAGTTGCTCTTTAATGATTGTTCCTTAATCTACAGACTTAATCTAAGGCGAAGTACACATGTCAGATCATTGTTGTTAAAAATGCTTATTTCCAACATCACTTTTCAGAACAATACTTGTTTAATTTGTAGTTGGGTAGTGAAGGTGAGAGATCACCTGCAGGGAGATGGGAGAATTTGTTTAGTGATCTGGCAAGATATTTCTCTAAACAACGTAGGTAGTTGGGTGACAATCATCATGTAAACATTTTAAGGCTACTTTCAGACAAATGTCAAATGCCGTTCGCTGAAAAGTACCTGAGTGGTTCCCTGACAGTTGCTAATAGATAAACAGTACATCAGCAAACATCTGGAACCGCTCAGGTTTGCCGTTCATCTGAAAGGAGCCTTTTGGCCATATTTATAAATCGTTATGGCAATCATTAATTTACGATGGATATAGATTAACCATGGCCTATAGAATGCCTTCACTGTATTTTACTACCGCATGGTATTCTACAAACGTTCACTGTAAATGTACGATTGCGGGAGTACATTTATAGCCACGGTTGTACAGTAACAATAACCCTTGGTATTGCAAATTTGCGATACCGCCATTTTTAAAGTATGGCCCTTTGTGTCTTTTTAAATATGGCCCAATGTGTAGCTGATTGGTCTGGTGTTGGTCGTTGCTCCTACAGATATTCATCACTTTTGACCTATTAAAATTGACTTACCAATAGGTTGTATGTGTGAGATAAGGTTCTCTTTGGGGCAAGGCTTGACGTAATTGGATTAAATAATTGTGCAATATATTTATCACTATATAAGAAAGAAATACTTACATGCAAGTGATTTGATTTAAATACTCCTATAGACTGATTGGTCAAGGCCACTTTTATTCAGTTCAAAGAGGCGTAGGTGAATTTCACTGGTGAACTTTACATCTTAGCAGCCCATAGTCAGTGCTGGAATGCCATCCTTGTTATTGGCTCCTTGTGCTGTTTAAATATATTTATAATATTAAAATTCTGTAAATGTACAAATAATTACATGAGACTCCATCCATAATATTTCAATGATTTCACTATGAGCTGTTAAGGAAATGTGATCAACGGAGATAAAGTCTGAAAATATTTACTATTACAGAAGACAAATCGTTCTGCTTGGCTGTATTTCCTGAACGACCGCTCGGCCGACCTGGACGTTCGGTAGCTGCACGCTCGTTTGGGAAAACTAGGTACACACTGTATTGATAAAGCCCCGATACAGTCGGATCATAGTCATTCTCTATTAGATATATAGCAGATGATACAAACTAACAATAATTCTCTGAACAAAAGCAATCAGGGTGTACAGATCAATGGGCTACAATATCCTAAGCCGATTCCATCAGAAATCAGGCCAATAAACAATGGACTTCTGGATACAGTACATAGAGATGATCTACAAACTGCCCAAAATTGATTGTGAGTCAGTCATTCGTCCAGGGGAAATTGAGTTTTGGCAGATTTGACCAAAGTAAGTAAATCAATCAAAAAATATTGACTAGTGTATGGCCAGCATTAGCCATGTTACAACAGTGAATTGGGATCTCTCTGAATAAAGTCAATCAACTGATGACCTCAGGCCTTTTGTGTTAGGACATAAACAGTGCAACACTCCAGGACCCCATTAAATGTACTGTGGAAACATAAAACCATAACCATTAACAGATATGGTAAAATAAGTTACAGACTGGGACAGACATTAATTGGTTATCCATGTTTTTAAAATCACAACAGCCCACCTTTATCAAGATGTATGCATGTTGGTTGGTGCAGTTATATGTACTATTTAAATAGCATCAATCTTTATCTCGTCTAGTGAAGTTGGGCAACTTTCAGACCAATGGCACAAAGCTGTGGTTATTGTTCGGGAAATACTACATGTAGCATTTTTCTGATGGCAAAACATCTGGAACCTCTTAGGAGCTGTTGATGTTTTTGCATCATGGTCATAAAATACACAGTCACCAAATCCTAGTACCAGCAATATTTTGTGACCACATTAAAGCATAATTATAATGACCTTCTGCTCCACATCTAAATAGTTCCTAGGGTAAGTCCTCACCTTGGGTACTTTCCCAATCAGCTGTAATACTTACATGGAGTTTCCCTCACAGGTCTGACCCTATGTTATTGTCTTGACAGTCCGCAATGTAACCAATGGGAAGACACGCTTCTTTGCAGAGTGTGTGTTCAATTGGTTACATTGTAGATTGCAGACAGAATCAGTAAGAGGGCTGGAGCAGTGAGGGAACCTTCATGTACGTATTACAGCTGATTGGTAAAGTATACAAGGGGTCAATTTTATAGAATATAAAAAATTGTGTTTAGTTCTCCTTTAAGTAAAGTAGTGATGAACGCTGAAGGAACAGTGGTTCCCCAGTTCATTGTGACCTGTATATTAAGTTTTCAGTAGAGATTTGTGATTATCTGATGAGCAAAGGTTACCTACCTAGTCACTGATTGCCAAATGTCTAATCTCAACCTGGTCTTTTCTCTATGTTCATAAAAGGTTTTCAAGTCTTTTAACGGTAACGTAAACATATAGTGATATTTAGGGGGATGGTATTGGGAAGAACTGGTCAATGTACTCATTGAAAGAATGTCAATACATTGGGGCATTGCTATTTTTCAACATGGCCACAATATACAAATATAGCAATGTTACAACAGCGGTACAGAAGCAATGCTGATACAATGTGAAAGCGAGCCTTTATAAACTCCATAGGACATTGACAAACAGTGGGATATGATCCCTATGGAACATTGGTCTGTACAATTTTACCATTTCTATTTTTGTGGCAACACCATAATTCCATTACTTCACATGTACAATGCGAGTATATGGTATCAGCAGCTGTATTTACACAATACAATGATACCATGGGTTATCGTAAATACACGGCTGCTGTTGTACAATTACAAACATTCATTGGTCCAATACCATGTTGTAGCAGCTAATACAATGGTATCGTTTGGAGCACAATTCCGATGTGTTAATGTATGATCGTGGTTGTAAAGTTTGCTATCGTCAAAGGCACAGTATCGCGATTTAGTCATACATCATCTTTATAAATATGGCCCAATGTGCATTATTATTATTGCATATGTGAATGGGCATGACCTGTTAGTTTCACCTTAACACTAGAATAAGCCAACCTGCCTCCTTCAGTGCTGAGACTAATTGACTAAGCTAGTAGTAAATGGATCACTGTTACTACCAGGAGCTCGGCCTTTCACTCTTAGCATAATATGTAAGGCAGTGCCATGTTAATTCTAGTCCTATCTGGCCAGGCCCTTCTCTGGACTCTGATTGATGGTTATAATATTTATACATTTTGTCTTATTTTTTTCCCCTTGTGTACAGATGTATTAAAGATATATATATATATATATATATAATATAGATATATATTATATATAATAAAGTACATGCGAACCCAACAAAGTGGCACCTTATAAATAAAATGTCAATGTAGAACAGCCCTGTTCTTCAACTACAGTTCGCTTTTGTGGTGGTTGATGCAAGAATTTCTGACCAGAAACAGACAGAAAGACTAACTTTGCCATTCTTACTGACATAACATTGTCCACCCTGCTACCGGAATCATTTAATCTTACAGGCTAAACAGGTTTGTCCTCACATCCCAGCTAAACAGTTCCTGCACTAACAGCCAGAAGAAACCTGCCTGAACTCAGTGACATGCAGCCAGGAGGGAAGGCTCAGTCCAACACTGCCAATACACAGATCACACTAATAGAGAAACAGATCAGCATCAGCCTCCTAGAAGTCTCATTAACTTCATAAAACTTCTCGCTGATCATTTAGCACAGAGACCTACAGTCATTGCCTCTTAGCAGGGAGCAAAACTCTTCTAGTCAGCTTGGTGCCAGTGTTAATAGGAAAGGCCTCCCCTGATTCTGCTTTAGCTTTATAGTCTCTGTGTTAACTGTCTCTTTTCTGTAGATGAGCAGTTCAAAGTGATTCCTTTCCTGTCTCTGTATGTGAGACACAAATGGAATTACAGACACAGTTATGCTTTTGAAGTCAGACTTTAAATGTCAGGCAAATTGCTGTTTTGTCATTTTCTCTGACAGTGATCAGATGGAGGCTGTTTATTCACCAATCAGTCACGGCCCCAAACAAAATCATCTGCCAAATGAATTTCACATTTATTTATTTTTTACTTTTAGGAAGAGATTTAACTAGTTTACCAAATTCTATATTACAGCAGTGTTATGTTCACTTCACACCATTACCTGTGTCCAGGAACAATATTGGGCATCTTTGCTACAACTCGGGCATATTTATAAACTTGCAGTATCAGAAAAGTCCAATACAAAAGTACAGTATCAGTACTTTATAATGTCAGGAAAGGTGGAGAATTATACATAGAAATAAAGCATTGGATTTCACAATGTCAGTGAAGGCACAGTATTATCATTTATAAATGTGGTCCGCAGATCCTACCTTCTTGTATTAGCAGGTATCTAAAATGTTGCTATATACCGTACATAAAATAAATAATAAATCAATTTGTAATATATGGTTGTATAAACATTTTATGTACTGAAACTAGAGTTTATTTTAAACGTGACCCAGACAAGTCCTCACCAGGGTGACTGATTTTGTGATAGACATTTCCCCCCTGCTGCCCTGTAATCCACTTGCTGTAAAAAAAGCACTGACAATGGCCTGGTGTCTGCTTTTGTTATCAGATGAGCATTCAGAGTGAGATAAGCATACACAAGGCAACTCTAATGCTGGTATTCTAAGCAAACCAAAGCCCCATACACATGTAAAGCTGGGTACACACAGTCCAGATCTTTAAAAGATGGCAAACGGAATATTTGCACACAGTTCTGAGCATTCTCCTCTTTGAGTTCGGGACTGCACATTTTGTTCAGCCGCAGCTGACATACTTATAGTAAAGAGAGGCGACCGAAGGAAATTTTCAGGCAGTTTCGGACAATCCCGAGGCCGACGGTGAAGTTACATGCAATTCGAGACTTCCAATCAGGGACAGAAGCACCGGCAGTAGCATACTTTGTACAGCATTAGGCAATGTATAGTATGCTGTAATGATTTCTGTTGAAATCCATCAATCCATTATATGTGGTAAAGATGTTACAATCCTACATCAGAAATGATTTGGGAAGTCACAGATAGTAACATAGTAATTGAGGTTGAATAAAGACATACGACCATCTAGTCCAAACTTCTCTTTAACCCTATATAATAGTTAATCCAGAGGAAATACCCCAGCTAAAAAGATTGTAATATTGTTCCAATTTAATGTCTAATCCCACATTGCAAATTTATAAAGCCACAATAGGCAGGTTACATTTACCATCTTTCTGACAATCCTGAATTAAAGCTGGCACTGAATTCTGCATACCCTTCAAATGCACGTGCAACACTTACCTATGGGTATAGGGCCATTAAGGCCCTATAGTACCGTGCCGTAGTGCCATATTCTAAAGGTGTTTTTGCGATACAGTGCTTTTAATGATTGTTGCCACAACTGTATATTTACGAATACGATTGCCTTTTTAAATTTACGATCGATATTGTAGATCTACAATTTTAGATTAACGCAAGCCCCTTGAATACCATTGCGTTTTTGCTTTGCGTTTAATACATGATATTCTACAACTGAACGTATATCTACGAGCGTTCGGTTGTAAATGTACAATTGCAACACCCATTTAGGTCCGGGATCGTACATTAACGATAACCCCAGAGTTGCTGAACCCCAGTTTCTAAGCTGTTGGCTTGGGAATAGATCCCACGATCTGAACAAAGTGCAATATTTCTGTTTTTATTGAGATGATGTTTTACAGTAGAATAAATTAACATTATATCAAATCAAACATGTTGACTATAAAAATGGAGAATCCACATCTCTGCCAGTTTTGGTTCTGAGGATGAACAGTGTTAAATACAAAAAAACATGAAAAATAAGGAAATAATTTTCTGCAAATGGAGGATCAGGGCCTGTCTCTTATTATCCTTCCCAAATGTTCTTTATTTCAGATCCAAACTTTAAAAGATATGGTGTGTTTCACATCTTGGAATTTCCTAGAGGGCTTCACAAAAGGGGAGGGGCTGAACATGGAAAACTTTTAGAAACACATTCTTAGAGCTTAAAAGAATGATATGTCCACCAGTTTATTCAAGTCATTTCCCAGAAAGTTTCTCCTCTTCAATAGCCAATCCTCAATGTAGGGAAATTCCCAGCTTTAAAATTGCTGCTTTGAAATCTGTTTGACATACGCAAAGCTAAAAATAATTTAGACTTCAGGCGCCACCATGTGGTTAGAAAAAGAGAATATGGCCAGCACAGCAAATAAGTAATGATATTCAGTCAGATCAGTTTCGTCCAGTTGATCTAATTGAATACAACAAATATACCATGACCTGGATGAATGAAACCTTCACAAGCAATTCATAGGAAATGTACAGCCAATGCAAAAAATACCACCAAATGTGTTGTTACACATATTACATAAAACTTTTTGCTAATTTCACCAAACAGGAGTTACAGCAGGAGTGCAGGGGAGCAAACGCAGGGAGCATATGTAACCTCCTCCCAGAAAACCACTGTGGATGAAGCACAGATAGGGACCCCATTACAGTTTTGCTGGTTTCTACATTTTGGGAGGTGATCTGCTTACACGTAGAAGTTGATTTTGGGAGTGGACATGCTCTTAAAGAAAAACAAATTGATCACAATGGAAGATTAATACAACTCTTAAAGGGCATGTCCACCCCCAAAACTATAATCCCCCCAACTACTGGCCCCATCATGTAGTGTAGTGTAATCCTTACCTCACATCCCAGCTCCATAGGGTTCTCCTGTAGTCCCCCCCCAAAGTCCCAAAAACTGCCCACCAGGAGGCTAGCAGGTCCATATAGGACTCTGCCTCCTACCTGGCCTCCCGGAGATCATTGCCATGCGTACTGCAGCCCTTCTCCCCCCTCCCTCCCCCTCCCTCCCTCTCCCTCCCGTTCTACTATCCCTCCCCCTAGCATAAAAGCCCTTCAGTACAGTATTCCCCCATGTCTCCCAGCCCCA
Source organism: Hymenochirus boettgeri (assembly GCA_019447015.1). Lineage (NCBI taxonomy): Eukaryota > Metazoa > Chordata > Amphibia > Anura > Pipidae > Hymenochirus > Hymenochirus boettgeri. The sequence continues at coordinate 214,257,793 of CM033474.1, forward strand.
ACCGCATATTTTTTATTTTTAGAAAGCTCCCCAAACTCTTACTTACCTCTCCTCTTTCCTCCGGCGAAGTGAGCTGCGGCAGCCGCGTCTGTGATTGGCTGCCGCTCAGCCAATCACAGACGCGGCTGCCGGTCCCGCCCCTCTGCTTGCATTTCCTTGCAAGCAGAGGGCCGGGAGCGCGGCGGAGGAAAGAGGGGAGGTAAGTAGAGTTTGGGGGGCTTTCTAAAAAAAAAAATATATAGAGGTTGGGGCTGGGAGCCCAGGGGGGATCTTATATTAAAAATTCAATTTTAGGGTGGACATACCCTTTAAGAACCTCTTGTGGAAGAACTGTCTTAACAGACGCTTAATGATGAAAAAAACAAAACAAGACAACAATGACATCTTGTGGAATTAACATTGCATTGTTTAAAAAATATAAATATGTTATTTGGGTGATTTTCACTTTCAATAGGGGACCTGAATATCTAAATTTAGCATGAACTTTAAACATAAATAAACTAAACATTTTGATAATTCTATATTTTTGCTCTGCCCCCCATGTTTGCAGCAATAAAAATGAAAACCCCAAAGTAACCAGGTGTGTTAAACTTGTGAACTTTCACATGTTTTAAAACTACAAATCCCAGAATTCTGTTTGCAGTAAGTTTCTTCTTAATGTCCTGTAGCTAAGGGATGTGTGCAGATGTAATACAGCCTAACGGTATAGAGCACGTGTGTTGAACTTGTGACCTTTTAACATGTTTGAAAACTACAAATCCCAGCATTCTCTGCAGTAAGTTTCTTAATGTCCTGTAACTAAGGCATGTGTCCAGATGTAATACAGCTTAATTTATGTGTTTATTTATGCCACAAGCTTCACCGTTTATAGAAGTGTACACATACTGTACACACACATATATATATATATATATATATATATATATATATAACACTCCCAAACATCACCAACGCCCCCAAATGTTGTGAGCACGCCACCAGATATTGTCACCCCCCCCCCCCAAAAAAAACCCCAACCCAAAACATTACACAACCACCATATGTCACGTCCAAGCCTCCTGGACATCACAGACATGCCTCCAGACCGTCCACACCCTAGAATGCCCCCGCCCACCGCAACATCGCAGACATGCCTCATCAACCTACTCAAACCGGGATGGTTGGGGGATATGGACTACATACCTGCATTACCTAGACTTAAGCACCAGACAAACACTGCCCACATGTCACACACTAGTTAGATAGTTACTATTAAAAGAACAAAGACATCATAGCACTTTCAATTCAGTCCAGAATCTAACATTATTGATTGGGATCTAATAGTCAATATAAAGTGGTCCTTGTGCAAGGATAAAATGTTAAAAGTGCAAACAAAGTGACATACTGCTAAATAATGTGCAAAAAATAGAGCACGATTATTAAAAACACAGAGCTCAGACAGCGCAACAGAATGAAGCCCGACTTTAACAACACACATCACATGGTTCAGAGACACTGATGCCCATCAGTCACTCAAGTGCTGCAGTATTCAGTTGCAATCAACATGTTTTCTCCACAACAAATTCCATGTAGCATGTTCACCACATTTGTATATTTACGCTCCAAGTAGAAAAACTGATAACGTTGTATATAACGTTTTGCTATAAACATATGTGCTATACCTCCCTCAAGCAATGTTACCTCATTAACTATTACTAGTAAATGCATGACGTACATTACTAACTGTGCACTTTTCCACCTGTCTCTTCTATCTAAGCCAAACACACACCTGCACATATAAAATACCATACCCACGTGTACACGGGCAATGCCGGGGAACAACTGCTAGTAACTTATAAAAAAGACAAAGATCATAATCACAATTTAAACCTTTGGGGGCTAGGGAGTCCAGGTGGTTAATCCACCAAACCTTGTGTTGTTTTAGGAGCCCCTATCTATCTCTATAAGGGGGGAGATAGACAGAGGATATTTGCAGATTTGCACATTTACTCTGAACTTTGGCTGGTGCTGCGGCCTTTTTTGGACTATATATATATGTATATACATATATATACATATGTGTGTGTATATATACATATATATATATATATACACATAGTCCAAAAAAGGACTATGTATATATATATATATGCATGTCATGCAATGTTACAAATACCCACTAATGACTGTCAGTCATCTGCCTACAACCCCAATTGCTATTTTTGTAACCAGATATTTTAATGATAAGTTCTATTCCTTTCTGGCAAAAGTATACGTGTAAACATTATCGCAATGAATCAATATAATTCCAGTATGGAGATTAAAGGGTATCTCCACTCGTATTTTTAACATTTTGGAATCCAGTTCTATTGAAGAACGGGAGGTAAAGGAGCTGTGTCTTACCTTCCGTTCTTCAATAGAACACCAGGAGCGAAAAGGTAAGAAACTTCCCGCTCGCTGCTCCCCCGCGATTAGTCTGACAGGTCCCGACGGACCTTGTCTTCTATGCGCATAGATTGCACATGCGCATAGAAGACATGGTCCGTCGGGACCTGTCAGACTACACACCGGGGGAGCGAGCGAGCGGGTACGTTTCTTACCTTCTCTCCTGGCTCCTGTTTGTTCTATTGAAGAATGGAAGGTAAGGCACAGCTCCTTTACCTCCCGTTCTTCAATAGAACTGGATTCCAAAATGTTAAAAATACGAGTGGAGATACCCTTTAATCTCCATACTGGAATTATATTGATTCATTGCCCATTATCTTAAATGAACTCCCTGAGCCCTTAGCCTATCCTTGGGCAATTTTTTCTATGTATTTATATGTGGGTAGTGGGGCGGATGTTTACATTTTTAGGATGTGTATATTAATGATTTAACATTGCACAACACTGAGACATGTGGGTGAAATATGTTAGTATAGGTGGTTATTGCCACCAGTCTTGTTATCTGTGTTTTTAATAGTGTGTATGCCTTGCAGGGACTTTTTATCCCCCTGGAGTCTTTTTCAGGGGTTGTGTTTGGTATGTCAGTTGTTACAGCCTTGATTGACTGCATGGAAGGACGGGCCAGATTACTCTGCCAGAATGGGAACAACAATTATCCTTAAATATCTGATTAGTAATGCAGGTAATAAAGTGCAAAACTGAGCATTTTTTTTTTGTTTTAATGGTAAACAGGGAACAGAGGGAAACTGCAAGAGTCAATGAATGAAATCTGGCTGATTTTCTTGGTCTAATGTCTGCCACTATATGCAATTCGATCTTATCCTATCAAGTATTATATATTCATATTGTATTGTGCATGGCCTTCTTTCCTTTCAATTTAACATCTTCCTTGCTACGAATAAGGGAGATTCCAAACAGGCAATTCTTGCTAAGAAAGGGCAAGGCCACATTGCAATGTGTAGTAGCGCTCCTGAAACACAATGTTCACAATTGGGGTTCATGTGCTTGCACAAAAAACATTATCATGTGTGCTCCAATAAGTTGATCGCAGCGCAACTAGAGTAGCCAGAACAATTGGCCAACACTAGTGTGTGTTAATGATATGCAAGCTATCATATGCCAGTAGCTTGTATTCCATTGTAAATGGCTGCAAAACAATCCTGGGCTTTGTTTGTAATCCCTGTCTCATTGATAAAGTATACAAACGCCAATAAAGCATTTAAACTCACATGAACTATGAGATAAGTTGTTTGGGGAAAACAATAAGCAGTTATTGGCTTAAGATTGCTGCTTACTATTATACTCTTGACTTATTGATTTTATGAATATATGGTCAGAGTAGAAATACACTGCGATACTGGAAGGATAAAATAAGTGGAGCAAAAAGCTAATTCCAAAAGATAATAAAAAAAAAAACGAAATTAGCTTTTTACATTCTGTTAAAACTTTGTAAAATCAGTACTGACTAGAGATGTCCGAACTTCGCAAAATCCGGTCCGCTCGAGGATCCGCGAATTTTTGAAAAAATTTGAAAATTCGAAATTCCGCGAGCGGACCCGTTAAAATTAAAAATACCCTTGAAATAACGAGATTTTCCGTATTTTCGAAAATTTTCGAAATTACGAGTTTCACGTATTTTCGGGAATTTTCGAAATTACGAGTTTTCATGTATTTTCGAAAATATGTATTTTCGAAAATACAAGTAATCCTCGTAATGTATGGAATTAAGAGAAATCCTTGTATTTTCGAAAATTTTCAAAAATACGAAAAATCCACGAATCGGAAGTTCGGAAGGCGGAAAATCCGAAAAAATCCGCCGTTCGCGAACGGGATAAATCCGCGGCGGATCCGGGTTCGGATCCGCGAACTGGCCATCCCTACTGCTGACCTGATGAAGAGGGTGTAGCCCTCGAAAGCTTGTCAACTAAAATCAACTAATAGTCCTTATAAAAAGTATCACATTTCTCATATATATATATATTGGCCTTATACGGCACAAAAATAATTTTCTACACTGGAGAGAAACACATTCCCGGCCCCATGATCATCCTTTCTTTAAAGACATCACACACAGCTTTCTATTGATGGATGGGGGACCCTATAATGAATCCTGTTCAGGGCCCAGACAGTCTTAATATACACCTAAGGCTATCAGTCTCAAGTTTCTTTCTTTTACAAATGAAGAGTTTTATTAAAATTTGTATCCTTTACACACATACACTCACATATCTGTTATATAACTTTATCTGGTATATAACTTTATTGAATAAGAAAGTAATATGACATTTAACACATGTAGTTTGTTACATAGAATGATATAATTTTATAGCAAAAATGTATTATACAAAGGTCCAATACAGTTTTAGTAACTAAAACTCAGAATTGTAGGTTTAGTCATTTTTAATTCAAATTGGATGCTTTTTAAAATGACTACCAACAATCAACCTTTATCAAATAGAAAAACGGACTAAAGTGATGTATATTGGGTCTTAAACTCATCATAGGGGCACTAGAACATTAATAACTAGAGTCAAATATATAAGATTTATATCCAAGCCTCCCATCCTTTCCAAACTCGACCAATAATGTTTGGATCTGTTGCCTGATCGATAAGACACTGTACTTGTGCCTCTTCAGAAAGTCCATCTGGTGGTTCATTGGCTCTATGGTTGTAGTCTTTGTTCCCCCGTGCAACAGAAAGGAATTGCTGGTATACATGCGAGGCTTCATGTCCAAGGCGTAGTTCCTCACTAAAGCACAAAATTGTTAAAATCCACTCAAATCAATTTATTTATTTAGAGAGGGAGGAAATCATTTGAAATAAGTTATAATAAAAGAATCTGTAGCTGCTGAATAGCAGCTATACAGGGGACATGCTATTTTTTTAATTAGGGTTTGGCACTTCTACTACCACACATATAAATTATATACAATAGGCATACATAAGAGATACATTCCTTTGAGCAATCACTAAGCATGCATTAGTCATTAATGGAACTAAACTTAATGATCTAAAATCCTAATGCAAAAGCTTTACTCCCCAGAACACCTTAACACTATAATATACTTCTCTAGTAAGTAACATAACCTACATGCAAGAAGTAGATTCTCTAACTAAGAAGGCTTTCATGTTGTTGCCAGTACATCACACAGCCCATGTAGAAGCACGTGAGCATGTGAACCTATTGGCAACATCTTCTAACCCCACTAATCGCTGTCTCAAAGCTCATAGGGGTTCAATTCTGTTTGTTTTTTTGTACGAAAAGCAAAGTAATGTGTGGGGAACAAATATAGTTACATCTCTGTCATATTACAGAACATAGACCACCTCTGTTAGTCACAGAAAATGCCTCTTGGAAACAGAACAGACTTTCATTTTCTAGGGGTCAAGGCTGCAGCTTCCTTGTTTTGATCTGCTGTGCATTAGAAAGAATGTAAAGTGACTTAAAGGGGAAGTTCAGTGCAAATGTACATGCTTTTCAGAAAAAAAGAGCAGTATTTTTCATCCCAGTGACCGTAATCTGCCAATTCAGCATTTTGCGTATAAATAAAAGCAACTGAAATACGGACTTCCTGTTTGCAGGACCCCTAATAGAGACAGTTATGGTCTTGCCCTTGACCCAGCGCCTGGGTTGATTCAGTTGCTGAGTAGAGATCTGAACATCTTTGACCCATCAAACAGCCAATCAGTAGAAATAACTGTTGGGAACATTCCAAGGATGTGGTGCATCCTGGGAAAAAGAAGGACCGTTAGAACCTAAAATGTCAGATCACTAATGTCAACAGCAGGGAACAGCAAAGGGTATGAAATCAACTGATTTTTCAAAATGGTAGGGAATATGTAGAATAACTAAGAAGGCAATACACAAACTAACAATTTAACAAATATTGATAATTTCCACTGAACTGTCCCTTTAAGATTGGTATGACTTCCACCAAAACAAAGAGCTCTAGTACACACGGGCTAATTTCATAAATCACCCAGCAGCCAGAGCAAAGGGAGAGGTAAGACACAGCTTGTATATTTGTGAATGTGCTTTGTCATTTGGGATAATATACAGGGTTATTCAATAAAAGTTCTTATCGTTTAAAATGGTGCTAATTTTGCCCCAACCAATCAGATATTAGCTTTCAAATGTTAAATAAGATCTGATTGGTTGGGGCAAAATTAGCACCATTTTAAACGATAAGAACTTTTATTGAATCTCCCTTTTGGTTCTTTACACACAAAATAATCTTAAACGGTTTCCAAACTGGATTGTTTTTTTAAATGCCCATTTTTGGATACTATAATTCTGTTGTGTGCAGAAGCGTTGCCTCATAGTGATTACTGAGCATGCTTTCCCTCAGTTAGTCAGGGAGAGGAGATAATGAGCCTGAATAAAACAAGTACTTGAGTGAAGACAAGCAACTTACATGTAATTATTTACAGATTAAGATGAGGCAAAGTTACGAATAGCTATTTATGACTTACCAAGTAATTTCAGCAGGGTTTGCTCCAGCTAATTTTCGTTTTGCACAATCTATCTTCTGGACTGGATACCAGTTAACTGAAGAAGTGTCTACATTGCGTATCCATTCACCTTTCTTCTTCATTTGTTTTAACTCTAGATTCTAGACATGTTAAATATGAGAAAAACAGTTTACATATATATAATCATTTATAAAAATGATATATTTTATAAACGACCCATACACATACATCACAATAGGTTTCATTTGTTAAAAGACAAATTGACATATTTATGGTTTTTGCTGCAAAGACACAGACTAAAGCTAGCCATATTCAAAGCAGCAAATGCTCTTTTACAAACATATCTGTTGTATTCAATTAGATCAACTGGACTTGAAATGTAGTTCTTGAAGACGTTTCGCTAGTCATCCGACTGGCTTTCTCAATTCAGAATGACTTGTACAAGAATCTGTGGCAATTATGACACAAGTCATTCTGAATTGAGAAAGCCAGTCGGATGACTAGCGAAACGTCTTCAAGAACTACATTTCAAGTCCAGTTGATCTAATTGAATACAACAGATATACCATGACCTGGATGAATGAGAACCTTCACAAGCTCTTTTACAAACAATTTATCTGCTGCCCTTTCACATCCACTGGCTGATTTCAGCAAACCCATCTGCAGACAGGCCCCCAAAATAGGTGTGGATCCCTCCTCTTCCTCCTACATTATTTATTGAAAAAAAAAATCATGGCAAAAACCTACTTGTATCAAAAGCCCCAAAACTAATATGTTTAAAATCTGTTAAATTGCAAGGGCATTTCCCATACAAAGCTCTCTTTAGGTCATCCCACAGATTTTAAATCTTAGTAAGGCCTGGTTCCTGGCTGGGTCATTACAGAACATTGCCTCCCCTTTGTTGAAGATTCATATAGTATTGTATAATTTTATTTATATAGCACTTCTTGGGTACGCAGTGCTGTACATTATAAAATACAGAGTATACAAACAAGGGGGTAAGTGCAAGCAATTATACAGATAAATTGACAAAGTTTCAAAGGTTAAGCATACACACACATTTTGTATACGGTATATATATATATAAGTGTAGTGTTCCATGACATATTAGGAAAGAGATCCCTGCCCCAAAGAGCTTACAATCTAAGTGAGAATTTCTATCCAACTGAAGAAAAGAAACCCCAATGCATGATGCTGCCTTCACCATGCTTCACTGTGTGTATGATATTCTTTTGATGATTTGCCATGTTATTTTTCCACAAATCTATTTTCTACCCCCACCTCCACGCATCTCTGACTATCTCCTTGCCATCTTCTCCTGAAAGGCACACTGCTGCCTTAAACTGAACTTAAATAAAACTGTTGGCAACACACCCTTTTACCCTGTTCAGTTAGCATGTTGCTTATGGGTAATTATTATTTCCGCTCTATCCTTTTCTAACCATATCAATGCAAACTATGCAAAAAAATATGCAAAAATCCATTGGTTCTTCTCTTTTGACTACCACTATGCTTATCCATGCTCCCATCTTATCAAACCTAGACTATTGTAAACATTCTTCTTGCTGGTCTTCCTTCTTTACATTCTTCTCATCTTCAGTCGATCCAAAAAATTGTTTCACTCTCTAATAAACTGGAACTTAAATCTCCCCTGTGATACACAACTCCACATTAATCAATGAATTAGTTACAAAATGACTCCCCATTTACATTCACATTCCTTTGTTCTGCCCCTCCTTATATTTATTTTCCAACATCCCCACATGTCCCTGTCTGTACCCTCCACTCATCACAGAACCATCTCCTGCACAGACCCCCTCTCACACGGCTTCCTCCCACCTTAAACCTTTTTTCTTTTGTGGCTCCCAGCCTCTGGAATTCTATTCCCTTCTCTCTTAGGCAAGAAACTATATCTTACATTGGGATTCTCCAGGGTACATAATTGCCACAGATTCTTGTACAAGTCATTCTGAATTGAGAAAGCCAGTCGGATGACTAGCGAAACGTCTTCAAGAACTACATTTCAAGTCCAGTTGATCTAATTGAATACAACAGATATATCTTACATCCAACCTCTCAGAGCACCAGCACAGTGTATGATTTTATATGGAACTTCTACCCTTCCCTATGTATCTGTTACCCACCTTGCATTGTTTAAGCACTTGTATGCTTATTAATGTAAACAATTATTTTTGTATTTCAAATGAAACGATATTCCTCGCACACGGATTTTTAGTTCAGATGGTGCTGTTCCTCAACTGCTGCCAACCACATGCAGCGTTCATCAATCTGGTTATTTGTATGTAGAAAAAACGCACTCCTTCTTTATACTCAGTTTATTCGTGACACACTAAGTGCACAACGTTTCGGTTTCTCCCCTTCCTCAGGTGCATATTTTTGTATTTATTTATATTTTTCGGCCCTCTTGTATGATTGTTTTGTATTATATTTACTGAAAAATGCAGTTACCCCAAATCGGACTATATAAATAGAAATATACATACCAAAAATACCTTTTGGAATTATTGCCAAATAGTTCAACTTTGGTATTATACCATAACCATAGTACGTTTCCGCATGGTTGTGGGAGACTGGGTATTCGGTTTTGCCAGGCTTGGATGTTTTTTATTGGAATTTAAGGCTTTCATCTTGCTACCCTACATTTGTACCCAGAATGATAAAAATACAAATATACTGCAAAAATCAACTTTTTAAAAATGAAAAGTACCTGGGGCAGGGAGGTAGGATTGACTATTCCTATCTTCCAATATTGTTTTGTTGAGGAGCTACAACACATACATGCCAGGTTAGTGCCCTGGGCTTCCCTGAATTAACGATAGTGCTGAAGCACTTAGGAAGCCTGGCAGAAGCAGTTTTCTCCATACTGCCACTCCTCATAGAAATGATTGAAAATCAAGTGTATACTTACTACTATTTGAAATACAATGTACGTGATTGTTTAATTTTGAATGCAGTCAAATTATTGATTGTTGGAGTGTAAGTACACTAATACAACAATGTAGTAAGCAATTTTCTGTGATATGCCTAAAAGGGGAAGTTCAGCACAAATACATATACTTTAAATAAAAAAAAGAGATTATTATCTAAATTCAGTACCTATAATCTGCGAAAGGGCACATCTTTATAAAGATAGACGCGATCAGCGGTTTAAAATCAGCTGATCTAGCTGTCAGACCGAAATCTAGCTGGCAGACCGATAGTTACGACACTGCTTGGGACTTTCACAAGTGAAAAGCAGGGTTGTAAGGATTGGATACAGTCACTGCTGTAACAGCTGATTGCGTATCTAGTCTGGCCCTGGGGAAGGAGGTGTGACAATTGACCTTACATTGAAGTTGGCCATTCTATTTCTGCGCCAGAAGAGTAAGGTGGGTGTTCCACAAGTACACATGATCACGCCATAGGCAGAGGTCCCAGTCAAAAACAGTGCTTTTTACCCTTTAACTGCCAACTCCCAGCAGGGAGTCGGGTCTCGTGACAGAGTCCCAATCTTGCACCTGCAAAGTATCTTAAAAAAAAGATTCGCCCCACCACTAAGTCTGTCCTTTTGATTTTGGCCCCTTATGTGATTGAGTTTGACACCCCTGAGATAATGCTTCCATAAACATAATGGAAACTAGATTTGTAGAGAAAACATATGTCATTCTGTAGCCCTTCTTAGTAAGTAACAGCTGATTTTTTGATTTCTCAGTCTTGCTTAAATGAAGTCTGGGTGTGTGATCCACTATATAAGATTATTACTATAACAGATTATTTCTCCAATTGCTGCTGATTTCAGGTGAAACATACAGCAGTCAGTTAGCAAACACAAAATCTGTAAACTATGGAAGTGGAACTAAATTTATATCATGGATTACAGCTTTTCCGATACTCTTGCATCAGTATTTAATAATAAGTAAACTTACTAATAAAACAGCATAGATTAAGATGAATAAAGATTCCATTACCTTCCAGTCTAATGATGGCTCCTTTATAAAAACATCCATGGTGGTAACAAGAAGCCCAGGGTTTGACCGATAAGCTCGTAAGGCATGCACCATTACACTGTCAAATAAGCCAGTTTCCTTCATTGGCAACATCAAGCTTACTATCTGACGAGTAAGGCGAAATGGCATCATCTCTGGAACTAACAAAAACTACAAAAACCAACAAGATAAAGATTGAACAAAACATATACAGGATAACATTAATGCCATAAACAGTAATTATAAATTATATCTGCATGCACTTTTTGCTGTATAGGAACTGTGTGGAAAAGTTAAGATAAAAGGTCCATGTAACATAAAAATCACAGCTGAAATTTCAACTTAAAGGGACACTATACTGAAAAAATTACTTTGCCTCATCTTAATCTATAATTGAATACAAGTAAGAAGCACCTACTCTGATTTGCGTGTGTTGGTGCATGCCTTCAATCCAGCACACATTTTGTTTAGGAGCAGTATCCCCCCTCCCTCTTTTAACCACCCCCACTTCCATCTGACCTGACTTTTTCCCACAAACCAACTGTCAAGCCTGCACACAGCATAGAGTATTCCAACTGTCAAAACTCTGTCACCATTCTAGCTACAGTAAAACTACTCACAGAAGAATAGTTTTTGAGAGCAAGGAACTTGATTGACTGCTGAAATATAAGAAGTTTTACATTGGATATCTAAAGAAATAGGGGGCAGACCAACAAAAAAATGATACAGTGGTTGTTGGGAAGAATTATAGTTTCTAGTTATGGTCAATCCAAAACAACATATTTTTCGATATAGATGCCCTTTAAAAATATAAGCAAGAGACTATTATATAATAAAAGCTAATAATAATCTTATTGGACATTATTTGCAACACTGCCTTATTTGCCCTAAAATCAAGGGATTTTGCCCTATTTTGTGCAAGTCCATGTCTGCTTTCTATTAACCATAATAGAAAGCAGACAGTATCGCGCTCCTCTGCTGTTCTTTTAACAGGTCCAGATGGAGTTCCTACTGTACGCACATACACAATGCATCTGCACATGCACATTCAGTAGGAACTATGCCAGGACCTGTCAGAAGAACAGCGTAGAAGCGAGAGACCGGGTAAGTTCCTTCCCTTCATTCTCCGTGTCTGCAGATTAAATTGCAGAACAGGAGGTAAGACATAGCCTCTTTATCTCCTCTGTGGAGATACTATTAATTCAGAATGACTTCTATAAGAATCTTTTGGCAAAAAGTACCCTGAAATGTGACTCAATATGCATAATTCTACTCAATGTAGAATATGAAATTGAATAAGCTTATAGCTAGCAGACAGTGATGCCTGTAGCTGGATTTCTGTCAAATCTCCCCAACTGTTGATTGTGAGTGTAGGGATATATCTGCAGTCTGGAGATTCCAGGGTGGATGGCTGAGCAGTCAGATAATTATTTTATACAGATCATTAAATGCAGGGGGGAGCCAGACTCTATAAAATATATATTACAGATGGGGATTCTATTGCCCTGGAATTCACTGCTAAGACAACGGTGAAGCTGCAGATATCAAGGAAATCTCATCATTGTGTATAATTTGAGAAATGCAATATTTTTTTTCTCTCCCAACATTATTTTAGAGCACATTGCAGAGTGAAGAGTCCCCAAAACAGGCCCTCAGACTGAAATATTTTTTACACATACTGCCATACCATTTGCTGCTCAACCTTTAGAGGTGCCCTCCATTATTAGGCAATGGTTTGGTCAGCAATTCTAAAAAGAATATAGGTAACAACAGGAGGTGTTACTGGGGGTTAGGCAAAGGTCTAGGATGTTACTTATGATGTTAGTTCTGAATTGAGAAAGCCAGTGGGGTGACTAGCGAAACACCTTCAAAATGCCCAGTTAATATAACTCAATACCACAGATATTAGAAGAAATGCTAATTTAAATGTCCTTGCATTTTCAAAAATGCCTGCAATCCAAAAACTACACAGAAACACATCAAATATTAAGTCCCTACAATACAGAGAACCATGCAGTTACTGCCCCCCCGCAAGCCTGTTGAACTCTGAGAGGCCTGGTTTACACAAGACAATATTTTAGTCTTAACTGCCTAGAGCAATATTTTCTTCAATCAGGATGTAATATTGGCTGAAATTATTTGCGTGACAAGTCATATACTCTATAAACGATCAATTATATGATATGCACTGTATTTTACCTGAGTAGCACTGCCAAACGCATGACCAAAGTCTATACCAATTATTCCACCAGTCTCCATATTGACCATAAAATTGGATAAATGCCTGTCTCCAATACCGAGGATCCAATGACTGATGCACAACAATGCATGGGAGCGGGCAAAATGAGAGCGCAAGGCAAGGAAAGCTTCAGGAGTCATGCTCATCTTAATAAAGGCTCTCCTGGGAAAGAAGACAATGGCCCATGTAGTTATGCAAATTACAGCACTGACCATGTGCTATTCTGATCATATAAAGGAAACTTTATACTTATATTGTGACATGTATTCTATTTAAACAGGTGCAAATTAGTAACCAATACAATTTTTAAATGTACAAGGTTTCTTTATAGTATTTTTAATTTTATTCTACTGAGTTTGCTAATAGAAGAAATCAGAAAAAACAAATCTCTTTCTTTACCAATGGCTACAATAAAATTCTGTATTGCTACTGTCTTGTAAACAGAACTTATATTTCAAAATGCTAAAGGCAACTGGATCATTGTACACAGCTTTATTTTATATTAACAAGTACATGTAATTTGCCGCTCACATGCAGGTAACACCCCATCAGCCAGAGTACGTAAGTCTTAAGCGTGTAAAGTGAACAAAGACATCAAAGGAGGCCGCACGTCCTTTAAAAACAAAACAGCTTTATCTAGGCACATCCACCAACCACGAGCACACAGGGCACCTCTGGCGTGTTTCAGGGGGAGCACGCCACCTTTAATCATAGGCGTGCTCCCGGCTGATGGGGTCTATTATAAACTCTTATTTATAGTAGTTTTGCAACTAATATATTTTAATATAACACAAAAGTCCTGTATGATCGCAAACTTATTTAAATAATAAGATTAAATTGAAACATAACACCATATTTAAACAGCATGTAATGAGAATGTTTTTACCTTAACAGATCTTGAGGTACGAGGGCTTCTCTATCTTGAAAGGATGCAACTGTAGCTGAACGACCATAATTCCTGAAAACATTTTTTTTCTTATTATAAAGATGTTCTTCTGGAATTTTTTTAGCAATCTATTGAATGTCTAAATCAGACCTTTGCAAAGTAAGGTCCAATGGCCTCATGCGGCCCCTCAACACTAGGCCTGTAGCTAAAATAATCTTATTAATTGATTTCTTCCTTGTCCTCGTTGAGGACCCTACCTCCAATTCCATTGTGCCTGCGTGGTGCCTTACCTATAAAAAAAACTCTTTCCATAGTATAGCCCACCCCCATCCTTCAACTTGGTTTTGGAAAAGAAGCCCTAGAAATATATTTCATTCCCTCTGCTGTCTGCATAGCTGGCAGCCGCATCTGTGATTGGCTGCCTCTCAACCAATCACAGATGCAGCTGCCGGTCCAGCCCGTTTGCAATTTCTGTCAAACAAAGGCTAGGATGAGACAGCCGAAGGAACAAAGGAGTGTAAGTATATTTCTGGGGCTTGTTTTACAAAACGAAGTTGGTGGTTGGGGGTGTGCTGCACTGTAAAAAGAAATGTAAAAAGTTTTTCTTCTGGGTGGAGATACCCTTTAAGTTTATTTTATTAAAAAAAAGATGACCTGATCAATTGATTTCCATGGAATGGATGTAAAATATTACACATCTTCTATTAAAAAGTGCATAAATAATAATTTTGCTATCTCTATAATGAGAATTGAGTTGAACTTATTGATCCGGCCCTTCACACCAATCCAAGCTTTTCATGCGGCCCCCTGTGAAATTGAATTGCCCACCCCTGTGATACTGGGTTAAAAACAAATACTGTATATACTTGAGTATAAGTTGACCCAAGTACAAGTCGAGGTACCTATTTTCACCTGAAAAATTAGTAAAAACTGATTGACTCGAGTATAAGCCGAGGGTAGAAATTATGTACACTACTGCCTTCTGATTTTATATTGTTTTGTAGATTAAGTTGCCCTTTAAATGGACAGCAGAATTCCCATACATTAATCCCATATAGTAATAGCCAAATCCAGTTGGAAACTACAACTCCCAGCAGGTTGCTTGAAATTGTAGTTTCTAAATATGTGGAGTGGCAAGGTTCAATAAACTTTTAATTAAGCTTACCATCATTTACAATTCTCCTGACCCCCTGATAGTAAAGGGAACTCTGACCCCCATATCGTATAGGGCACTCTGAACCCCATATAGTAAATGGCACTCTGACCCCAATAGTTAAAAGGGTCATCTGAGAGTTGTAATTTCAAGCTGTCACTTGCATTGATCTAGCAGCCATTTTGCCCCAAACTGAGAAGACCCATCAGATTTACAGCATCCAGGTGAGCAGTGACAGTGCTGAGTGAGTCCAGCAGCCTGAATACAGGAAGGAATGAAAAGGCAGATCAGCTCCTGTAACTTTCTATGCAGATGAAGTTTTAGGTTTTCAGGCTAATTTAAAAGCATGCAAATCTTGACTTATATTCGAGTATATACGGTATTTGATTTACAAAAAAAGCCTCCTTTTTTGTAAAGCCTCCCTCTTTACCCGTCTTACACTGAAAATCCCACGATTATTGCTCATTGTGCGATCTACAACTCCTTAAAATGTACCAATGCGATTGCTAGTGTTAAAGTGGAGGGGAAAAGTGCTGCGAGTGGTGCAAGGGTAAGAGTGATTTTTTTGGAGGGAAAAGTTTCAAGGTAAGTAACATAGTAATTAAGGTTGAATAAAGACATATTCACCCTCTTTTTTTTCAACCCTACCTAACAGTTGATCCAGAGGAAGGCAAAAAAAAAACAACTAAAAAGGGGGAAGAAATTCCAAACGGCAATCGGAAAGTATCCCTGGATCAACCAGATCTATATGCATTAATACCAGTAATTCTCAATATTTTTTAGTTTTAGAAACATATCCAGGCCTTTTTTTAAGGTAAGTAACATATTTGTATAACAAGAAATTTAAATACAATTGAAATAAAATTGTTCTGATTCGCAGGTCCATTTGTTTAATGCATTGTTAAAGGGCATGTCCACCCCCAAAACTATAATCCCCCCCAGTAATGACCCCATCATGTAGTGTAATAAAATCCTTACCTCACATCCCAGCTCCAGCTCAGCCAATCACGGACGGGACTGCCGGTCCCGCCCCTCTACTTGCATTTTCTCGCAAGCAGAGGGCCTGGCAGTGCAGCGGAGGAAAGAGGGAAGGTAAGTAAAGTTTGGGGCACTTTCTAATAATAAAAATAGAGCGGTTGGGGCTGGGGGGACAGGAGGAATATTATATAAAAAAATGCTTTCAAGGGTGGACATGCCCTTTAACATAGACTCTCTTTGGTACCCCTAGTATATGCATTGTTTACATTTGTAGTTCAATATTTGTATTGCTCTCATCTCCTGTATCTGTATTCCCTAATAGGGTAAGAGCGACTTTAAGATGGAAATAATAGATGAGGCTGCTGGGTGCATCAAGAACTACCTCCATTAACCACAGGTCACCAATTAGCAGTGTGAGTAGAAGCCTATCACATTCTCTTTTAAAAATAACCTTGAAATCAGAAATGATGTTAGATACAACTGTTTTGTGGTTTTAGCCTTCCCCAAGTCAGGTAAAGTACTTCCAAGGAAAAAAGGATGTACAGTTTCTTAGGTTTCGAATGATCAACGCTAGAGAGGAGACCCTCTTAAAAAAGCACGATTTGTGTAGGGGCTCCATGAATTTTAATATGATGGCACGCTAAGCACACCAGCAGCTTATTCCACATTAAAAAGAAGGGCAGGAAGGGATCTAGGAGATAGCACATTGTAAGTGATTGGGAAGAATTTACAGAGACCTGTGATGTTATGTTAAGGGCTATCCTTACTTAACTTACTTATATGCTGCAATATGCTGGCGTGGGTCACCTACTTTGCCTTTTTTGTCTAACCATGCAATATAATGCTCCAATGGTCCGTTTTTACTGTGATAAAAACAATAATAAGAGTTAAAAGTACATTAACTACCACACTGAGATATCTAAATACAATACAATGATAAATGGCAACATTTTGGCCCTTCTAGCCTTGGGTCTTTCCCAAGATGTTAGCAGCATGAAAACCTGTCACAACTAGGATACTAATATATTTGTTTAGCTTTAAAGGGATAACTTACCCCTATCTAAAACTGCAGAGAGAACTCGTTTAATGCAATAAAACTCTTCCTGTAAAAGCTTTGCAACTCTACAATACTCTGACCAAATTACATTTAAATGGGTAATATGGATTAACTGATATTTAAAAAGAATCAATTTTGTACTGAAAAAGAATCTATTTTTAACACGTCAGTTATAACATGATGGCAATATTCCATTAAATACTGCAAACTGGGTTTCGGGCCTAGGCACTCCTTTTTGGCAGTTTAGCCACAAACTTCAAAGGTGCTCCCTTCTCTGGTCCTCTACCATGGACCCACAGCTATAGCACAAGCATAAAAAGTCATGAGAGGGGCACTCTTCTGTGAATATATGCTCTTTATGGATCACATTAACACAACGTTTCAGGGACACACTGTCCCTTTCATCACCTGATGAAAGGGACAGTGTGTCCCTGAAACGTTGTGTTAATGTGATCCAATAAAGAAGCATATATTCACAGAAGAGTGCCCCTCTCATGACTTTTTATGCTTGTGCAACATTCCATTAACCCTAATGGCTGCTAACTCATTGGTCTAAACAATGTAATCTAACACCATGTACCATATATGGAGCAGAACGAAATTGAAATTCACACAGAGCTGAAAATCTTATAGTTGATAAAAACACAAATATTACAAATACACATTCAAGCAGGAACAGCTGGGAAAACTACCTGTTATAATTTTTCTCTTCATTTTCTGTCATTGAGCCAAGAATGAACTCCTTTAAGGTGCAAGTCTTTTCCAGCCATTCAATTAGTCCTATTCTACAAAGGAAAAAAGGGTAAACATATATTAATTTTTAGACAAACTTTCTCTATTTGGTTTCAAGTCTTACAACATTATTTAAAATGTACCATTCAGATGTCTGTGTACACCTGTGAAGAAGGCACAAAGTGGAGAGACACATTTTATAGAAAAACCTCCCTATTTCCTCCAGCACCTACATTTATCCCCATTCTGCACAGGAAACCTTGAGGGCTAGGCCACAGTTGCGCATTTTGCACTCGCGATTACGGCTAAGATTTTCGCTAAAATGGAAAACGCGGCTATGCGAAAATTTTGATGCGCACGCATTTTGGCACCATTTTTGGTGCGTTAACACATGCGTTTCCATATTGGAAAACGGCAAAATCAAATGCGCAAAACGCACAAGAATCGTGCACACAATCGCATGCGATAACGCTCGCGATTCCTGTGCATTGCAGTGTGGCCTCAGCCTTAGAAAGCATCCAATCTGCTACATACACGTACCATTTTAGCCAGAACACAAGTATTAACCAGCAGGCATATAGGTTTCAGGTAATTGGTAAACTTATATCTGTAAAAAAATCAATGTATGGGAGGCGGTACTCAGGGTTTGGGGACAATAAAGGCTGCCATGAGAAAATCCTGGGAATGTAGTGAATGTAGTGGCAGGATGAATGGCAGGAACTTTTAACCTGAAGATGACATAAAAATGGTATGCACCTGATTTGCTGCAAGTTTAAGAACTACTATAATACATAAAGGAGAAATAAGAGTTAAATATACTAAGATAGGGATGTCTTAAATCCCAAGTGGGCATTGGGGTCAATATTATTATTAACAGTGTGCTCCATTATATACAATATTCTAACCTGCTAGCACAGGTTTGCAGATACATTAAGTGTGTGTGAACTAGGTTAAACTCTATCTACCATATTTGTCATTGGACTGGGAAGCCGTGGCAGCAACTCCTTGAACAAAAAGTCTGGGCTGGGAGGATCTGAAGAGATGAATGGGCTACACCAATCCCCCAGCACCATCAGGGACCTCAGAGGCAAGGACTCTACCAAAGATAAAAGAATAAGAGAGCAATCTATGGTTTCTGCAATATATTCTCAATGTTTCGTGTTTACCTATAATGCTCCTACAGTATATATAATAAAGTGTTTTCAGGCTATATGTAATATGACTGTACCATTTTAACCAGTTTAAGTGAATATACCAGACATTTGCACCTCATTATAGGATGAAATGCTAAACAACTAATTAGCTGTAAATCAAATATACTAAGCTAAAGGAATAACTGGTATTTGGTTCAATACAAAAAGCAATTGGACAAGCTTGTATAAGTATTTAGGTAATTATATACCTTTTGGTCATTGGAATCACTTGATATGTTTTTAATTGCATATGTCTTTGACTGCAAGCAGCATCATTAGAAAGAATGATATTCATAATATCAAAAAGTTGCTCGATTCGTTGGTCCTGACGCAAGTCTTCACCTCCTTTGACAAGAAAGGGGTAATCCCTCTCATTATTCCCCTGAATCACAATACGTTTTGGTTTCCTAATCGAAGACATCACTTTTACCTTGCAACAAATATAGAAATGAGGAGTGAGAACAGTTTTTTTAGGTTGCACATTTTTCTACTTTGATATAGTAAGAGAAAGCAGGCAGAATAACTGAATTATTGATTTATTATGTAGACCCAAGCTTTCAAAGGCTAGCAGTTTCCCAACTAGCCAGGAAAAAATATTTTTAGACTACAATCACATAAAGTAAAATAATCTGAGTTATCAAACTTTGGCACACAAGTTGGGAAAATATTGTAACATTTAAACTAAGCCTTTAAATAAAGTATATATACAGTATTACTGACCAATAATAGATAAATTGCAAAATCCACAAGTACAAATACATATTTATTCATTTTCCTTATACTATGAAAGGTATGTGAAGAGACTGACAAAAATAACCTTAAATTGGGTCTTAGAAATGAAAAGATAATTGGCTTTACTGCAGTCTACTTGTATTTAAAGCAAAAACTACTAGAATTTGATAAATAATTCAGTATTTGTACACGTCTGTTGTATTCAATTAGATCAACTGGACTTGAAGTTTAGTTGTTGAAGACGTTTCGCTAGTCATCCGACTGGCTTTCTCAATTCAGAATGACTTGAAATGAAACATCTCAGAGGAGCCCTTAAAACTTGTGGATATCCAGACTGGGCCTTTGTCAAAAGAAGTAGAAGAAAGAAAAGAACACGAATACCAACATGAAGGGGAAAAGCAAGACAGGAGGAAGAACATGGTCATCCCATATGTAGCAGGGGTCTCCGAGAAATTAAGAAGAATTTTCAAAAAACATCGATCCCTGTCTGCTTTAAACCGAACAACACACTGAGGCAGCAATTGGTACATCCGAAAGACCAATACCAAACACAAGAAAAGCGACATCATATATGCAGTGGCATCAGTGAAGAATGCTCTGATTTGTATGTGGGGGAGACCAAACAGCAACTGCATCAACGTATGGCCCAGCACAGAAGAGCCAATTCCTCGGGTCAGACCAGCCGTGTACCTGCATCTTAAGAAAAGGACATACCTTTGAAGATTGTAATGTTAACATATTGGCGAAGAATGTACTGGTTCAAGAGAGGTGTTAAGGAGGCCATTTATGTGAAAATAAAGAAACAACCTAAATAGAGGTGGGGGGGTTCGACACCAACTGTCTGCCATGTACAATGCTGTTTTGACACCTTACTCTGGGCGTTCCTATAACACCTCTTAGCCACTATCCAATCACACCCTTAACACCTGGCTGTGATGTGCTAATTGGGATTTTCCAGGGTACATAATTGCCACAGATTCTTGTACAAGTCATTCTGAATTGAGAAAGCCAGTCGGATGACTAGCGAAACGTCTTCAACAACTAAACTTCAAGTCCAGTTGATCTAATTGAATACAACAGACATACCATGACCTGGATGAATGAGAACCTTCACAAGCAGTATTTGTACACATTTTTGGCAATTCAAAAGTATTTTGAAAATACATTACTGGGGTACGTACCCGTTCATCAAATCCAGATATTTTGACATGATATTCTGACATTGGCTTGCATTTCCCAGTATACTGGCCTTGAAAATGTAAAAACCGCAAATCAGAAATGTCTTCATATTTTACTTTTATTGACATTACTCTGATTGTAGTATTTATTACAGAAAAATGTACCTGGGATTTCTAATTCACTTCTTAAGAATTCAGGAGTAAACTTGCTTAGCCAGGGTGAATACTCCTTTAAATTTCCTGGTTCCTTGTTCCTCTGTTCTTCATCTCGAATCTTTGCCATTAGTGGTTCAACCGTCTTACAAAATTGGTCTGCTTTCATATTTAGAAGCTTTGAACCATCAATCCCAAACATATTGTCAAACTGTCTGATGTATTTCTGAAATAAACACAATTTGTGCGAAACTTAATGGCATAACCAAAGTTAAATTAAGTGTAATTTTTTTTGTTGTTTTTCAAATTTCCATCTCAAAGGTGAACTGCCATGCTCTCAAAAGTACTGTATTTAGTAGTAATTGGTCCATAAACACATTGCATTAAATAAGATTAATTATTGATGCACTTTTTTCATTAATAATTAAAAAAAACACCATGACTAGGTAGAACACAGCCCTGTGCTAACATTTTACATTTCTTCTTTAACTATTATTTCAACAAATGCATTCAACATGGTGTGAATGTCTTACAATCTTTATCTGCAATTACCATGTTAAACTCTACACTAAAAACATCTTGTAGACAGTAACTTATAAAACAATGTATAAAATATGGAAAATAAAGTGTAATGTCAAATCTTACTAAAAATAAATACAAACCTCACAAAATCGTCTTCTAAAAGCTCCAGTGAAGGTATCATTTGCATTCCCTATATTTCTGTACATCTCTTTATATATTTCCTTAATCTTGTTTTTATTTATTTTAGCTTTTGACAGTTCATTAGACATT
Organism: Hymenochirus boettgeri; assembly: GCA_019447015.1. NCBI lineage: Eukaryota > Metazoa > Chordata > Amphibia > Anura > Pipidae > Hymenochirus > Hymenochirus boettgeri. The sequence continues at coordinate 214,279,770 of CM033474.1, forward strand.
TCTTCCTTCCAGTCCTAGAAACCACAAAGAAAAACATTTAAAAAGAGCTTTATCGTTACATTACTCAAGCATAAAGTTATGTTTACCTGAAATAGCAGGTCTGGATTAGAAAGCTGTTGCAAGGCGCATATTAAGTCTTTAGCTACTCCATCCCTATCCAACTTGCTTTTAATTCTAGAAGATGAAAGGAATATTAATATATTAATATATCCAGGGTAAACAGAAAAATGGAACGTTAGCCTGTATCTTTTGTAATTGTTGTAACACAATCATTTTGGGGATCACATATAACGCACCCCTCTGACGGTTGAAATTCCCCAGTGGATAAGGCTATGATAGCCAGAGATCATGTCAAGTGAAAGAAAGGGTGCAGGAAAAGAAGTATAAAAAATTTTAAACCCGGGACCCAGTATGACACTACAGTATGTGGCCATTTAAATATGGCTAAACATTCATTTAACCAACTTAAGTGGTGTATGTAGGAAACCATTAGTAGATAAAGAGGTGGTAATGTGGACAAGTTAAGGTTGCAAAAGAGAAAGCTTTTGGATCAGGAAATTGAACACACTATACCCCAAAAGTTTAAATGAATCTTGGTCACTAAAATGTTACCTGTAAAACTGTTAAATTTCTTTAGCAATTGTCATGTATGATGTGATATGTTTTATATATAAACAACATGTCTACCTCTCTCTTTAGTTTATAAAGAACCATCTGCAAGCAGTATGCATGTCAGAAAGGTACCACTCAGTAGAGATGGACACAAACCAAACTCAAACCCAAGTTCGGACCGAACTTTATAAATTCGGACGAAATCAACTATTCAAACTAGTTTTGGGTTAGAACTAGTTCATTTTTCCAGACTCGCGGCTGTGTTTTCGATAATTATCGAAAAAAAACGGTAATTATCGAATTTACGGGCTACTTGCTAACCCTAGAAGGTATTGTTCACTAACCCTCGAAAGTATTGTTCGTTTTCTGTAACCCTTGAATATATGGATCATTTTCACTAACCCTAGAATGTATTGTACGCTAACTCTTGAATATAGCCTTTGATTTTCAGGAACCCCCAAAAGTATAGTTTGTTTTCGGTAACCATTGAATGTATGGATCGTTTTCGCTAACTCTCAAAGGTATCGTTCGCTAACCCTCTAAAGTATTGTTTGTTTTCGATAATCCTTGAAAGTATTGTTCAATTTCGGTAATCCTCGAATTTATGGTACTATTTCCGCTAACCCTCGAAAGTATCATTCGCTAACCCTCGAAAGTATTGTTCATTTTCAAAAATCCTCGAAAGTACTGTTCGATTGCGGTAATCCTCGAATTTATGGTTCTATTTCCGTTAACCCTCGAAAGTATTGTTCGGCAAGCCTCGAATTGGCTGTAACCCTCGAATGTAACTTGTGCAAAACCAGACAATTGTCCGCTCGTGTTTAGGAAGGGTTTTAACAAGTTTTGGTGATAGTGACATGTTTCCCAAGTGCCACAGCCATTTTCAGTAAGTTACCATTGTTAGTTTAGCTGTAAATCATCTATACTTATCTAACTATCACTCCCCCATTGACTTGGGTCCAAATTCAAAACCTTGTCCTTTATTATGTATTACTGTCCAATGCTAGACCTATCACTAGGTAGTTCCTTTGGACATACAGTGGCAAGCGCAGGATTTTCAAGAGGGGGGGGTTACCACTGAACAAGCGTCGGTGAACGGTGAACACTATTTTATATATATATATATATATATATATATATATATATATATATATATATATAATGTTGACAATCGGCTATACAAAACTCCAGGATTTCTTAATGTCCCCTATTCCTGCTCACTAAGCTCCATTACATTGGAGTAGATACAATAAGTTCTGTATATAAACCCAGTTTCAGCAATCACCTCAGGCAGCTGCAGGGTTAATGTTGATACAGATCTATATGCTGCTTTCAATCACAGGGCAGACTGGATACATTTTTGAAACATACAAATGCTGCTTCTCACTCACTGCTCAATTGACAATGTAACAATCTATGGAACAGTCTATGGGCAACAGGAGAAGTGGAACAGGAGACTGCACCGAGCAACCACAAAGGGGGATTCAAAACTTTAGAACGTTTGGAAAAACTCGAACGGCCACTTCTGAAAATCCCTGAACGGCCAGAGATTCCCGAAATCGGGCGTTCGCGGATTGCGTATGGCCAACAACCCAGCCAGACGTTTGGGGGTCCTGCAGCTCGAAACCAAGACCCCCTCCTGGTTCCTTACAAGGACCTTTGTGGCCCTGACAAGGGCCCTTTAGGGCTTAAGGGGTACCGCAGCGCAAACCGGGATCCCACTCTCCGGCACTATCAGGGCCCTTGCGGTCCTGACAAGGGCCCTTTGGGGCTTAAGGGGTCCTGCAGCTCGAACCGGGACACCCTCCCCGGCACTTATAAGTGCCTTTGTGGCCCTGATAAGGGCCCTTTGGGGCTTAAGGGGTCCCGCAGCTTGAACCAGGACCCCGCTCCCCGGCCCTTGCGACACTGATAAGTGCCCTTGTTGGGGGTCCCGCAGCTCAAACCGGGACCCGTCAGCTCTTAAAAGAGCCCTTCGGCGGCGTCTTCTGTCTTCCATCCGATGACACCAGCTTCGCTGAGGCACCGGACCCCGAGAAATACCCCTGCTGCCGCCAGTGGAGCTGATGTTGCTAGCCGCTTCTTTCATCTACTGCGATGATTAATGTAAACCAACAGGGAGATTCAATAAAAGTTCTTATCGTTTAAAATGGTGCTAATTTTGCCCCAACCATTTAGATCTTATTTAACATTTGAAAGCTAATGATTTGTTAGGGCAAAATTAGCACCATTTTAAGCAATAAGAACTTTTATTGAATAATCCTGCAAGTACTGAAAATTTGACCAGTCAGAAACGGATTAGGGTTTTCTGCAAACCACTATAAAGAGGTGCAATCCTTTGTGGAGCTCAGAAGTCATCGCAGTAGAAGGCAGAAGAAAGAAGCGGCTAGCAACATCGGCTCCGCTGAGGCCGGCGGTGCCAGCGGGCTCATTGTCGGCCACAGTGGTGTTGGTGTCGCTAGCCCAAAGATGTCGCGTTATATCAAGACTCCTGTAACATCGGCCTTGTTGAGGCCACCGGTGCCAGAGGAAACCCTGGCGGCCGCAGGGGTACTTCCCGGGGTCGGTGGCCTCAGTAGAGCTGGTGTTACTGGATGGAAGATAGAAGACGCTGCCCAAGGGCTATTTTAAGAGCCGCCGGGGGTCCCGGTTCGAGCTGGGACCCCTTAAGCCCCAAAGGGTATTTGTCAGGGCCGCAATGGTCCTTGTAAGTTTCAAGCTGCGGGACCCCCAAACATTCGGCCACGGGATTTTCGGCCGTTCGGCAACTCACAAGTGCCCGTTTTTTTAGGAATCTCCGAGATTCGAGGATTTTTCGAAAATAGTCAAGCAAGTCCGGAAAATCAAACCAGTTCCAGTTTGTCCGAACTCATAAAGTTCGGCTCGAACTCGGGTTTGAGTTCATCCCTACCAGGCACCAGTAATCCCCCCTAAACACGCCCCTGACATATAAGATACCTTAAAGGGCATGTCCACCCCAAAACTCAAATTTAACCCCATACTGGCCCCACTCTGTAGTGTACAACAATTCTTACCTTACATCCCAGCTCCTTATGGTTGCCATGCTGTGCCCCTCCAAAGTCTAGGATAGTGTAGTGTAGAACGTCAGGGTGACTCATCCTGCGCCTGTCTCAGCCTCAACAAGGTTGAGGCATGCGCAGGAGAGTCCTTCCCTACCCTCCCTCTCCATCCCGTTTTTTGCTCTCTCCCCCTAGTGTAAAATCCCCATAGTATATTAAACATATTGATCCCCCAGCCCCAACCGCCGTAACATAATTCATAGAAAGTGCCCAGATAGTTATTTACCTTCCCTCTATCCTCCGGCGTTCTGAGTCCAGTCCCCTGCTTGCATTTTCGTGCAAGCAGAGGGCCTGGAGACTGCCGCGGAGGATAGAGGGAAGGTAAGTACATATCGGGGCACTTTCTAATAACTTTATTACGGCGGTTGGGGCTGGGGGATCAATATGTATAACATATAAAAACTTTAAAAAAGGGGTGGACATGCCCTTTAATGTTCTAGACTATTTTGGTTTTTAGTAGTTTTGGATCAATGTTTTAAGCATTTTAATACGATACATTGTTTGCTCGTATATATATTTATGCCACTTCACAGGTTTTAGGAAAACTACATGGTGGTTTTTAGTATTTTTTTATTGATTGATTAACAGGATGCTTTTATGCACCACTGGCTTCATCATGATATGACACTGTGGATTTAATAGTCATCTTTATATTATGGACTCAACCATGATGGCAACCGACGGGTGGGAGGGATTTAACTCATTTCTGATCTCACTATTTTGTCACTTCCTGTGTGTATAAATTTGGTATTTTGAAAACTCTCTATCACATTTGATAAAGGATCGGTTAGATCCGAAACATGTGCTTTTTTAAATTTTGTACAATATAAGCACGTTTTTGCATACATTTAGGGCTATGTACTGAGAGCCACTATCGCAAAGATGGTGAAAAGTTAACGAGCGTTACTTCGTTTGCAATTAATAGAACATATGTGTTTGTGTTAGAAAGCCACGTTAAGAGCTTAAAGGGGAAGTTCAATACAAATACATATGCTTTTCAGAAAAAAGAGCAGTATTTTTTCATCCCAATGACCTTAAACTGCCACTTCACCATTTTGTCTGTGTATAAATAACTGCAACCAAAATACTGACTTCCTGTTTTCTGGACCCCTATTAGAGACCGTTATGGTTTTGCCCTTGACCCAGCGCCTGGGTTGATTCAGTTTCTCAGTAGAGATCTGAGCATCTTTGACCCATCCAACAACCAATCAGTAGAAATTATTGTTAGGAACATTCCAAGGAAGTGGTGCATCCTGGGAAGAAGAAGAACCTGAAATGTCAGCTCACTAATGTCAACAGCAGGGAACAGCAAAGGGTATGAAATCAACTGATTTTTCAAAATGAGAGAGACTATGTAGAATAACTAAGAAGGCATTACACAAACTAACAATTTAACAAATATTGATAATTTCCACTGAACTGTCCCTTTAACGTGTGTTTTAGTACTAAAGTTGCGCAAGTCTTGATACAAAAGGCCATACATGTACGATTATTGTCTGGCAGCTAATCTGCTGATTTGAGGACACATTTGATTAATATATATAACAAACCAAATAAATGTGTTTAAACTGCAGTGATTCAGACTGCCTTGCTGTGTGTTTATTTAACGTGTGGGTTAAAAATTTGCACATTTCTTCTCTTCAATATGGCACCTATTCTCTTTCTATGTACACATTTTTAGTTGTCAGTATTGTATTGATGCCAATTATTTTTTGTCACAGGAACTCCCAGGTATGAAACCTTCCCTAAAACACAGAAAGTGAAAGACACCCGTGAGGAAATTCATGTTCAATGTTTCAGAGACTAAATGTTGTCCAAGATGTAAAAAAGCAGCTTCTTGTACATATTATTTGACAATCTATTATAGGAGGGTCAGCAGGGAGTGTCAGATTTATAGCAGATTACAAAGATTCCACTGGACGCTGCCTGCCATCAGCTATAAAAATGCCTAAGCACAGTCCCAACGCTTTTCCTATTCTTTGAATAGGGAGATTGTTTGGGTAATCAATGGGCGCTATCAGTTCCCTATACTAAAGTACATTGGACCTAATGGGATAGTTTTACAAGACAATCTTCCAGATGAGTGCCTGCACCTATCTTCGTATTTGATAAGTAGGGTTAAGTAATTTTTGTGCATCATAGAACAACAGAATTTGACACTAGTTCATGATTTTATGTAAGGCTTTACTGCCGTGTTACTTTTTTTAAAGCTATAAAAATATATATGAATAAAAATAATTGCACATTACTATAATTAATTATAAATCGGTACATTTTTTTGTTTAATCTACAGTTTTTGTGGTTATTTATTAAAAGGCATGTCCAATTCTAAAGTTGTGATCTTCAGGGTAGAAACAGTCGGTCATGGCCGTAAAAAATGGCATTATGAGCAACGATTGTCTGCTGTAGGACAAAAAATGCACCAACCCCCACCCCCGCCACCCCCCCAAAAAAAAAAACCTACACTCTTGAGTTGCCCATTATCTTTAACATGGAAAGTTACTTACCTCTCTACGTATTCTCTGTTCTTGGAGCCAATAACCGTCTCCTCAAAATCATAGTTTTCACTACTAATCATAAATGGGTATACCAGAGCCTGAGGATAATTTTCAGCAATTTCTTCTATAATATGCTGTACAGCGATAGATTCCTTTTTATCAAGCATTGCCATCATCTGGTTGATCCAGCAAATAAATTGCCAGCACGGAACAGTGCAAATCTTAAAAAGAGAGAAAAGACACAATTCTCTAAATGTTAGAGGACACGTGGACATCCCTTAAGACTGAAGTAAAAGAAGTTCGGAAAGGATTTTTCACTTTGAGAACGGTAAAACCGTCTTCCAGTGGACATGGTGATGGCCGGTTCATTGTATAGATTAAAAAAAAGTCTGGATGAGTTTCTAAAAAACAAAGAATGTTGCAGATTACTGGTATTGATATATAACGTTGATCCATGGATATTTCCAGTTGCCACTATGAGTCAGGAAAGAATTTCCCCCTCTTCATACTGTTTTTTTTTTTTTGCCTTCCTCTGGATCAATAGTTAGGGAGGAAATGTGGGTATTACTGAGTATGTTGGAAGAAATGGACATACGTCTTTATTCAACCTCAAACACTATACTATACTAGGTAAGTTTAATGCTGTATTGGGTAAACTCTTTTGAGCACAGGGAGGTAGAAATTAGCTACTCTACCTATGTGAATTATAGGTTCACCTGGCAGCTACTAAAAATCTTCACTTCAGTGTCCCTTTGAATGCATTTCACGTCAATAGCCCCATTAGATATATTTACGGAGAAAGACATTGATTTGTTTATTACTTGTTTTCCCTGCTGTATATCCAACTGGCACACATTTTGAAATACATTTTTGTGGCTGCTGTGACCACATAAGTGCTGCTTTGATGAACATTAGTTATCCCCATAAATAAAAGGCTGCCCTGCCCTGTAAGCATAACATAGTGCAGACTGCATGTTGCAAATTGTATCTAGTTAGGGTTTACCTAAGGTTTTCATTAATAAGGAAACTCAATATACATATGGATGTATATATATATATATATATATATATATATATCTATATATAATGTTTACATTTTATAAATACATTATCTGTTGCAAATTACACATTATTTATCATTTATATTTTATACTCTTGGCAATAATATTCAATGAGCTTGTAGATTTTGACTGAATTCACATTGTGCTAAAACCTTTATGGCACAAGAAACTCAATTTTTAATATTTTCCAAGTAGAGGAATATGTAACAATCCGATCATTTGGACTATTAAATAGACCTGTTAGTGTGGACACCATAAGCAATTAAAAATAGGCAGGAAACCAAAAAAATACAGCTTTTATTTAAAATGAAAGGTTATGATAAACAATATCTGCACAAATGAACAGATTTCAAGAAATGGTTAGAAAAACATTCGCCAAGCAGATATGCAATCTAATGTTTCATAAATATTCCAAAACTAATAAACCCACCTCTCTCGCCATTAAATCCAAAGTTTCTGAAGGATAAATTTCAATGATCTGAAGCAATCTAGGAAATTTCATTCTAGCTTCTTCTGAATTTAATTTCAAAGCTTTAATCATTTTTTCCACCATTATTTCTGGAAGTTTTTGGTAAAACGTTTGGTCCATCACTGCTAACAAAGCAATTAAAAATATTCTGAAAATGAAAGCATTGTTTCTCATAACCCTCACCATAAAAGCACACCATAGACTGCAAATCAACACAATCTTTGAAGTTATATACATATTTATTGTTGGCGAATACAGTTTAGGTACCGTATTTAGTGCATACTAATTCTATTGTGGGCTAAAAGGGATAGGGAAATATACATTTTCAGTTTAAATTTTTACAATCAGATGCCTTTCTGAGGAGATTCAAAAGGTTTTTCTGAAATCTGCCCAAGATCTAACTAACCCAAAAGAGGTTAATGGAAAGTCAAGTTCCAAATATGTAAATGGTTATATTTTTATCTAATATCAATATTAGCCATGCACAAATGGCATAGGCACCTGGGAAATGGTCTAGAGAACATGTATTAAAGGCCACAACCTTAATAAAAATCAACTTATTGCGGAATTTTCACGGGCAACCTGTTTTCGGATACCTGCATTGTATTTATCGATATTTATGCTCACCATAGATTAGAGAGGAGACACTTGCGCAGATTGTACTGTTATTATAAAATGATTATAGAAAATTGGTTTTATTATGTATATTTAATATTATACAAATGTTTTGCCTACATCTGGGAACACGGATTGATTTTGGACTTTTTTTTTTGGACTATATGGTCGGCCAGGAGGAAGGACTGTCTGTCGCGGCAAAAGCAGCCACGTCCGACAGTTACCGCGAACGATCCAACTAGGTTTTCCACCATGCCCGATCGTCCTTTCGTCCAATTCGGACGAACGATCGGTCGGACATGGCTGCATACGGATGCGATAATTTTGGTCTGATCAACCGATACACTGAACTATCGGTCGATCGGACCGAAATATCTCATCGTGTGTACCCAGCTTTAGTCAGGAGAACAAGATTTGACTTCCTAAAATTTGACTAAAGCCTGTGCTGAAAGAACTAAATTGAATATATGAATTTCAAAGAATTAGGCACAAGTACACTTTAAGGGAGGGAACACTCCTAGATTAAATTACAACTTAACTGGTTTAATGCACTCACCTCCAAATAAAAGTACCAATGTGAGGACCTAAACTTCTAGGTCTTCACCCCTGAGCTTACTATCAATCTCTGGCACTCTTCATCAGAAGATCACCACAACCTGGGCTTAACAAATAGGAAGATGTACTGTGCAAGAAGCTTGTCTTCCCATTGGCCAGCTTCCAAACTCACTGTTGGAACTAGACTAGACCATCGATCAGAACTTCTAAAGAAGATTGCTGCTGTTTAAAGGGATAAGCATTCTAGGTGTTTCTTTCAGACACTACAAATAAATAAATGAAACAATGATATGCATTTTATATAGTGTTACCTGCTGAATTCACTTCCGTTTTTCTGAGTTGTGAGTCACAAAAATCGACCAAAGACATATAAGCTTTTACAATCCCTCTAATATCAATTCTGTCTATAGAATGTGATTGCTCTTCTTCTGTAGCTTTTTTAACAGAATCCATTAAATGCAGCAAGGACTTCCTGTACAATCCACCTACTACCTGAGTGAAGTACATATAAGTGTTAATGACTAACACTTGAAACATGTATATAACATCTGATGCCGGTGAAACAAACATTTTTAATGCTATTTTTATTGTTGGCAAAAATTGTTACATATGCATTTCATTGCCACTGTCAACTGTTTACATGTACACCCCTTTTTCACTCACCTCATATCTTTCTCCTAACTACAAAGCTTTTGTTTCCCTTATCTCTCTTTTATCTCTGTCATTTGAAATTAGCAGACTTAAACACCACAATCGCAAAATGAATGGGATTTTGCGATCGGCATGTCGGTCGTATATAAGATCGGAAGAGGTGGTTCCGGCAGGATCGCAGGAACGTCGCGTGAGCGGTCGGTCGGGTAAGTAATATCGTGCTGGTGTATGGCCACCTTTACTTCCTAATATAATAGGAAGTCTCACACAGAGTATCAGTGTCTCTGATGCTTGAGATGTGCTAAGATCAGGTTCACTTCATTTTCCTCCCCCTGAAGCTCTGTACAATGTTGTTTCCATACTTTTAACTATTTAAGGGGTAATGTGGAAGGGTATGCAGATGAAATGCAATCTGTGGGAGGCTGTGGCAGATTTCATGGGTGATTTATAAGTGGGAGATTACAGATGCCCAGAACACCCCTTTTTGCTGGCTTATATTTGTCTGCAGTGCTAAAACCTTGAGGTCATCAGAAATTGCAAGGGGTGTCAGTCTGAGAAGGGATTAAAAACAATGGAAGCCATAATGTAGACATTTGTCAAATGGACAATTATCATTCTTGTGCTAATTGTCCTGGGACCAGTATTACCATGAACTCCACTCATGTAAAATATCAATTAACCCCTTTAGTACAAGTACTATCCACAGTACTGACCACCGAGCTTACAGACACTAACTATAAGTACATGAACAGAAAGGAAAAAGGATTTATATGGCAATCTTTATTTTTACTATAATGAGGTTTGCACCTGTAACAAAGGACAGAGACACTTTAAAATGTTTAAATAATATATACATATACCTCCAGGGTCAGAATTGCCCACAAGGATACCAGAGAAATCCATGGTTGGTGAATATCAAATTTACCCAAACATAGAAATACACAGAAATATTAAGGCAAAGTATATTAAGGCAAAGCTAGTTTTTATAAGATTTGGGCAGAATGTAAGTAATATCTAAGGAGATTGTTGCATCTGCATACTTTATGTGTCCATCTGCATCTGCTGAATTTCTTGAACCTTTACCTGAACTACCAGTTAAATCTGGTTATACATGTGCTGACAAGACTTATGCGTTTTTTACACAAACTGTTACACTGTTAACAAAAAAAGATAAGTTTGACTTTTGTTTACACACTTCATGGATTAGACACCTCTTACAAGACAAAACAGCCTTTTAAAGAGAAGTATGATTACATATATGTTCTCCCACATATGGTTTCACGAGTGTAGAACAGATACCAATGCAGGAAGAACTGCTAGTGGCTGCTTTTGTTCACACAAGCACAATGACATGTTTAAGTTGTCCTTTTCTCAAGTGAGAACTACATTCAGTTCAGCTTCTCCTAATGCTAGAAAAGTTTTGACATAAATTCACACACATTGAGAGTCATGAGCAGTCCCTTCTATGAAGGAAAGCCCATTTGGGTATCTTATTTAATAACTGTCACCTTGACTAATTGACAAAGCACATTCCTCAAACAATGTTAATTTTGGGCCCATTTAGAAATCCCAAGACTGAGGAAAGGAATTGCTAAGTAAGTTTCCACATTGCACAAAACAAGGGAACTACAGAATCAACTAGAAAGAAAAAGTATAAATTTTGAATTTGGCTTGAAGGTCTGCACAAAGTGTGCTTGTTTGTGCTGTGAGTTTTAAAACCTGCCAATGTAACACAGGTAATCAAGACAGCTAATCAGTATTTATTAGGACTGCTCACAATTGAATACATCTAAGAGGCAGCTAATCAGTGCTTATTAGGTTTCCTCACAACTGAATGCAATCAAGAGGAAGGTGTTGATTGTGCCTGCAAGTGTATGCATTAAAAAAAAGTCCATAAATACACAGAACTCAGAAAGACTTCCATGGATTCCAGCACAATCCTCTTATGTGTCGCACACGTCTATACCCAATTTCATGTTTCTAGCTCAAAAACTGTGGGAGGAGATACAGTTAAAAAAAAATAGGAAGAATAAAAGAGAAATAGAAAGAACAGTAATTTGTCTCTTTCAAGCCAAATCAATAAACTGTGTCAGAAATAGGTTTTGTGTTTTGAGCTACTAAGTACACACTAAGGAAATGTAAAGATGATAAAACAGCACAAAGTATTTCTTGCCATTAAAATTCAGTGGCTGGGTAAGAAATTTTCTGCAACTTGCAGGCAATGTTAAGCTTGCTCAAGGCAGAATATGAAGAAAATAACAGATACTAACCTAAATTAACTGCTTTTTCACTTACCTCATTTTTGGATTCAGAAAGCTCTATGACTCTTATAGCTTTTGTTTCATCAATCTGATCCAAGCATGAAGGTTCCTTAGAGAGGGCGTCAGCCATTATTCTGTATGTAGTGCCCAACAACAGATTCTGATATCTGCATGCTTGAGTATCTTTGTTCAAATATTCTGTTTTTACATCATCTGTAAAATGTATAATAAAAATTTGCCCATGTTGTTTAATTACATATCTATGATACAATTTAAAGGGTGGAGCCATAGTTGCTCTGTTCTATAGCTATGCCATTTAAATATACACAACAGGAATGAGAGTTCAGGCCTGTCACTCTGTCAAAATACATCCCAAAGACACAAATTGAGTTGGAGAAGCCAAACCCTATATCAAAAACAAAACAGCACATTCATACCCGTATATACAAATACAAATGGGAATATCTGTGATTAATCATTATTTTATATATCCAGTGTTATTTTACTAGTTGTGTTAATCCTCAAGCAGCTAATTTACATGACAATAATTTCTCTATAGCACTTGCCACATGCTTGAATACCTAAAAAGGAAAACCATTTAGAATATTAAACCATTACCTAGTAAAGAAATTGTCTTCAATACAGTCAGAATTTGTTCTGGGCAACTTAAAGCTTTACTGCGGCTATGACTATACTGGCAGTAACTGTGAACCCATTTTACCAGCCAGTCTTCGTTGCTTTTGGACTCTCTGTGAAGTTCCTTTAAAATTTTCATGGCAACTGAGAAGTTTTTCTAAAAAACATTATAAAATATAACAATCCTTCAATTAAAATATATCTGACGAAGTAATATATTAAGTCAATATGTTGAATAAGTAATGAGAAAAGGTTAATAAATATCAAAATGTTTAGTACATAGTACATTGGATTAACGTGATCAGATCCCCATTAAGCCAAACACAGACCATAACTAAATAATGTACCACATAACATTGTTAATGTGTCATATAGGTGGTTGCCTATGAGGACCACATCATGTGGCTTAACTAGGAAACACTGGACCCCCCAGCAAAACTAAAATGTGTCAAGGTAAGTAGTGGAAAGGCAGTTCCAGAAAAAGAGAGACTCCTTGGATATCTCAATTCAGCAGTTTTTATTCACACATAACATGTTTCGGACCAGGGGTCCTTTCTCAAATGTTCTCACATAAAAACTGCTAAATTGAGATATCCAAGGAGTCTCTGTTTCTGGAACTGCCTTTCCACTACTTACCTTATTACATTTTAGTGATTGGGACAGATCACTGCAGGAATCCAGACACTGCTAGAAAGTTGTTAGGGATGCTGGACTGTTTGTTGCTAAAACTAAAATGTGGCCCCCTCTATGATTCAACTTCATTGGTTGTCTAGGGGGAGGCTGTATCTGTCATAGGAAACATGTGAAGTTGTGGACTGTCTGATGTCATAGCTAAGAGGTCTGAGAACCACAATCTGCCGGGTCAAAAGGGAGCGATCAATATGGTGGGGACCCCTTCCATCTTGATCTTCTTTAATAGCCTGGGAATCATGGTGAAATCAATTGGTGGAAAGGCACAGACTAGGGAGAACCCCCAGTGAAGTACTAGGGCATCCACCCCGCATGCCTGAAGCTCCAGAATGTTGGACAGAGTGGATTCCTGTAGGGACTACTGCCCCTGAGCTTAGCCTGCCTCTGATAGAGCTCCCCAGCCCAGAAGGCTGACGTCTGTCATGACTACCGTCCACCAGTGTAAGGATTGTCTGATGTTGAGAGGAATGTGCAGAGACTGGTCCAGGGAAAGTGAGGACTTGTCCCAATGTTGTAGAATGTGTCTCTGCAGAGGTCTGAGGTGGAATATCCCGAATGGGATCACTTCTGCTGAGGACATGACATGGCATGCCATTGTCCGAAGACTGGATGAATAGTCTCCTGGCAGGAAAATCTTCTATGATGGAAGAAGCAAGAATTTTAGTAGGTTGAGAATCCAAGTGGGATAGGATCTCGATGCACCTGACTACCTGGGATTGAGCCAGAAGCTGGGATTGTGCCTTGACCAGGATGTCATTCAGGTAAGGGAGGAAGAATATGTTCTGGAGACAAATGAATGCCGCTTAACAGGCCATAATCTTGGTGAACAACCGAGGTGCCGTCGCTAGCCCGAATGGAAGGGCGGTGAATTGGAAGTGGGCTTGACCCACTGTGAATTTGTAGTGGCCTGGCCAAATGGGAATGTTGAGGTATGCATCCTTGATGTCCAAGAATGCTAGGAAGTCGCCTTTTTCGAAGTTAATGACTTGAGTTAATACCATCTTGAAGTGGTACTTGTGGACATAGCGGTTTAGTGCTTTTAAGTCCAGCACTGGTCTGAACAGTCCCTCCTTCTTGGGTACCAGAAAAGGGTTTTGACAGGAACTTACCTGTCGCTCCGCTCCAGCGCCGATCTGGTGAATACCTGGGCACTTCCTGGTATTCGGCGCCACAGACGTGATGACATCACAACGCCAACGCGCCACCGGACGCGAAGATTCAAAAGCCGGCATCTCCCGGCTCCTGTTGCCTGATTGCAGCATCCGCTCCCCCAGCTCCTATGTTACTTGCCTTGCCTGCTCCAGTACCAACTACTTTCCTTGCCTGTTCCAGCACCAGCTACTTACCTTGCCTGTTCCAGTACCAACTTGTTTCCAGTACCCAGCCTACAGTTCACAGCAGCACCTTGTCTCCAGAATCCAGCCTACTATTCCCAGCAGCCATCTGGACTATCAGCCTCCTCCTGAAAGCGTACTCATGAGTACCTCGGCCGTCAAGGTTTGAATAGAAGCCATGGTATGTCTGAGGAGGCAGGACTGGGGAAATTACTTTCACTGCCAGAAGAGAGAGGATTGCCTGATCTAGTCTATTCCGTTTTATGGGACATCTTGGAAGCCTGGAGGATAGAAAGCATGGAGGCGGCCTGCTGGTAAATTCTATCCTGTACCCGTGTTCTAACACGCATTACGTCTGTTGTTGGGTGTCTCCAGTTAACATGGAAAAGGCGAAGGCGTCCTCGCACCTGAGTTGGAAGATAGTCAGGATTGTTTTGACCTTGGTCCCGAACCTCTGAAGGCTCCTTTACCAGAGGACCATGAGCCCCTAGATCTTGAAGGCTGTCTGGGAGGAGCGGATTTGGAGGACGAGTCCTTGGAGCCCAAAAGGGAAGAAAAGACTGGGACCTACGAAAAGTAGGGGACCTCCTTACCCTACTCTGAGGCAGTATGGTGCTTTTACCCCCCCTGTAGCATGGGCAATAATTTTGTCCAGTTCAGGACCAAACAGGAAACGTCCTGAGGATGGTAAACTGATGATGGCCTTTTTCGAAGCTTTGAGCCATAAGACTATTCTCGCAGCAGTGATTGTTGCTGAGGTGGGGCTATTAGCCGTAATGCTTCTAGAGTGGCATCGCTTATTTACTACACTGCGTCAGCCAGCTGTCTAATGTTGGGGAGCAAAGAAATCTTTGCCGGATCTGGCTGGCATTCAAGGATAATATCCTGAATCTAGGTCTCTGAGGCCTTTGCCACTCATACGGAGGCAAACATTGGCCTAAATGCTGTTCCCCCCCCCCCCCCCCGAAGTAAAGGCTGTTTTCAGCAAGACCTTAGTGCGGCAGTCCAGAGGGTCCCTAAAGGTTGCTGCCTCAAATAAGGGAATAGCCCTTGCCTGAGATAGTCTGGCCACTGGAGGGTTGACTATGGGAGGACTTGCCCAGCGGGACACATCTGCTTTTGAAAAGGGAAACTGTTGGCTGAGCTAAAGCAGTTTGTCTGGGACCGACCATTCTAGTTGGTTATGTCATGGGAAACAGGTGATGTTTCTCTTACGTCCAGAGAAAAGGAGGGCAGTAGGTTCTTGTTGGGCCTCTGTATCACAAATATTTAGGGCCCTTGCCTTGGTTGCCTTGATAAGCGCGTCGGTACCTATGGACAGATGGAAATTGTTTGCTACTGCCTCTGAGTCTATCTCCCCTTCCTAGTAAAACTCATCCTCCTCTGATAAGTTAGCAGCTTCGGCCTGAGAGGTGGAAGGTATGGGCTCTGGCGCTGTAGTAGAAGTTCCCGCCATAATATCCACGCCCTGCTGTACGGTATGTTAGGCCATTTGGCATAGGGAATCAGATAGAATTGACAAATTTTCTGCTAGTAATCTAGCCCAAGCAGGTTCACACTTCTGGTGGGGGGGGGGTGACCGTGGGAGCTGCCTGCGCCCCATACCCTGTATTTTGATTCCTAAGGGAATTTATGGAGATTCCGAGGGATTTCACCCACTCAGGCTCCTGGTCCTGCCTGGGACCTTGCTCATGATAAGGGCCATGGGCCTTGCTGTAGGAACCACAAAATGGATCAGTGTGACTGGCTGGCAACTTAGCATTGCGTGTAGTGCAATTATAGTGCTGGATTTTAGGCCCTATTGGGTTATTGGTGTTTGGGGCGGGCTTTTTTTGTAGCAGACATAGCTGCTGAGATATAGGCAGGAGGAATAAAAAGAAATAAAGATTTTGCTTATCTGGAGGAGAATTCAGGACTCGGATCCTTGTGGGCTCAAAAAGTTTTCCTTCTGCTGTAGCTGTATCCAAGATGGTCGCAGCCATGTGAAGCTAGGACGTATAAACTCCGCCTCTTAAAGCCAGCCAGTCTAGCAGCATGGGTTAACAGGGGCAAGGTGGCATGTTACCCTTGCAGGAGAGGGGAGAGCTTCCTGACGCCTAGCTGGCAAGCAGCTCTGTGTTAGGCACCCTCTCCGCGGTTTCCAAAGAAACGTTAGTTTTTGGTGCGCACGGAGGTGCACTAGTGATCCTACTCCTGAGCAGACACAAACTGGAGGAGGCTACTGGCTCCCAGTTACTTATAGCCAGGGGATGGGACCAGAGCCACATTTCTTAAGAATTTAAAGTGTCCGTGTTAGGAGTGGATAGTGATCTTGTCTGTTTATGTGATCTGTGTGTCCTCTGTCTTTCCTCTATTGCTGGCCAGCGAACCTCTTTTTCTATTTACTGTTTTTCCTACAGACAAGGTGACTAGACTTTCCTACCCCTATGATATGGTTGAATAAAACAAGTAGCCATAGAGCATTAAGAATACCTGTCTGCTGTTATGCTGTGTAAAGTAACAGGGTGCAATCTGATTGCATAGTCTGAGTGTAATTGGTTATTTGTAAAACCTGCTGCAGGAGTGTTTAAGATGTTTTATTACTTTATACCATATTCTGTGGTAACAGTCTTGATTGATCTTACAAACATTGTACAATTTCTTTTATACATGTGATATACAGAAATGTTTATTTATAGATAAGAACGATCTGTATTTTGTTATTTCTGTTATGTGTCTTTAAAAGCTAAGGGTGCTGGGACATCCACCCCAGCTGTAAAAGTTAGTGCAACTGATTATTCAGAGAGACTCCTGAAGTCAGAGCGATCAGTCTGACTGCAGTTTGAAACAAACCCTGTTGTGTTTGGGAGTTTACACACTGTCCGTAGTGTGAATTGCTGTTTCTTTTCTTATATTTTGCTTTTCCTATTAAACTGAACCTGCACCAAACGCCAACGACTGAGTGAAAGACATCGTTTTATTTTCAAAACAAAACCCACGTCCTAACAGTCCGCTCCTTGGGGTAGGAACTTAACCCCATTATGCCTGGGTCCCCCCGAGGCTGAAAGAGAAATTGAAGTTTGGCCATATCATAGATCCCCTCTGCCCACTTCCAACCACTGAGATATTTCTTTAAAAAAAACATCTGATCGCTGCTTACAGACCCTTCTCTCCCACGTTGTTCTGTTCTGGCTACCTCCTTGCAAGCAGGGGCCTCACCGGCAGCCGCGTCTCTGATTGGCTGAGAGGCAATTTCACATTTATATGTGAAATAACTGACATTCTATATTGCTAATGTTCAAAGGCTTTAAAGGGCAATTATAGTGAGAAAATTGTTTTTTTTTTATTTCTTCTAATGTATCCTATAAGTCATCCCATCCACCAAGGTACCTTTAGTTTCTTTAAATTCTACATAGTCCCCGAGAGATAGCCTTTGAATATGCTGTGATTTGTAGGAGCTGCTACACCTCATCTGTCACTCAAAGGCACACACCCACACAATCCAAAGCTCCCTGCAGTACTGTCACCACACTCTCTCACCCACACTATATGTACCATGTGCAACATATAGTCAAATGCTGTAGTGCTAAACCAATCAATAAACCATTAACCCAGCAATATGAGCATAACACACTATAAAACAGCCCTCCCCCCCAAAAAAATCTATATACATACAAAACCAGTGACTCAAATGGAACACTAATACAGTATATATAATACAGTAATACAGACTATATACCAAACAGACACACAGTGCAATCTATGAAATTATAGACTAAAGCAACTGAAATGGAACAGGACAACAAGCAGTGTCACTGTGTTTGTGAAGGTCTCACTACAAGCTGCTGTTACACTGACTCTCTCTTCAGTGATTATGATCTCAGCTAAGCAGGGGGAGAGATATGAACTTAGGTAAAAAGTAATAACAATTAGCAAAGTTAGAGAACAGGCAGAGTTCAGTAACTACTTGAAAGAATCTCAGCACCACTTGTCCTCCTCTCTCCCCCTCCCTTCAGCATATTGCTACTTTATTCCACACTTTGATTGCTTGCAGTCTAGCTCTGGAAGGGAGGGGTCAACAGGATGTCAGCACTTCATTTAAAGTCCTTTCAACTGACAATGTCGGACTCTGTACAGCCCGTCACTGCTTGAGGGGGAGTAGACAGAGAGGGGAGGGGGACTACACAGCTTGGTACAAACTTCTGCCAGTGTAAAGAAATGAAGCCACACAGAAACATGAAAGTAAGGCAGCTTATACTAATGATCTATACATTGTATACAGACAAAGTTTTTTTTCACTATAGTTGCCCTTAAAGGGCATGTCCACCCCAAACTATAATCCCCCCCAGTAATGGCCCCACCATGTAGTGTAGTGTAATCCTTACCTCACATCCCAGCTCCATAGGGTTCTCCTGTAGACCCCCCCCTAAAGTCCCAAAAATGTCCACCAGGAGGCTAGCAGGACTTGCCTGCTACTTGCCTCCGGTAGATTTTGTCATGCTACTGCAGCCCTTCTCCCCCTCCCTCTCCCTCCCGTTCTACTATCCCTCCCCCTAGCTTTAAACCCCCTTAATATGATGTTCCCCCATGTCTGCCAGCCCCAACCGCAAATTTTTATTTTCCAAAAGCTCCCCAAACTCTTACTTACCTCTCATCTTTCCTCCGCTGCACTGACGACCGGCAGCCGCGTCCGTGATTGGCTGCCGCTCAGCCAATCACAGACACGTCTGCCGGTCCGGCCCCTGCTTGCATTCTCGCAAGCAGAGGGCCTGCATGCGGCGGAGGAACGAGGGGAGGTAAGTAAGAGTTTGGGGGGCTTTTGGAAAATAAATATATTGCGGTTGGGGCTGGCAGACATGGGGAACATCATATTAAAAACTACTTTTAAGGGTGGACATACCCTTTAAATGGGAAGGTGCAGTGGTATATATTCTTATAAAAACTGCTTAACTACGCAGCTAAAAGGTTTTTATAAGGATATATTCCTCTGCAGCTCCCCATTGAAAGTCAAGAGGCTATTACATACATGTATACAACATGGTAGATGCACCCATGTTCAGATCAAAATGTGCAGGACTTTTGAAAACACAAATAAATTATCTGGGGTCATTTAAATAATTAACTGGTGCTTGTAGTATTAAAGACAGAAGAGGTGCATATAAAAAGAAATTAAATGGTAATAAAATATTGCTTTAAACGGAAATTAAAACAAATACTGGTACCTGTTTTCTTGCACTGTCAGCCATCTTCATTTTCATTGCAAACTTGGAATGTTTGATCAATGAAATAACATCTTCACATCTATCATCTTCTGTAGAGAAAATATTCAGATCATCTATTTCAATACTCTCAGACATTTCATGTGGAGGCAGTTTGTCTTTGATTTTGTCGAGAAAGAAGCATCTGTGGGCAAATACAAATATGAATTAACATTAGTGCCTGCACTTACATCCCAAAATACTTGTCAGTGTGCAATTTTATGGAGAACTGCATGTTAAGTTTGAAAAACTAGAAGCTTTTGAAAATATGGAGAACTTGAATTTTTTTTTGTCCATGTTTCTCTGTAACCCATGTATATGGCATAACGTTTGATTCAGGACACGTGAGAGATTAGAGGAATAGTTCACTCAAAAAGTGAACTATTCCTTTAATGTATTGATTGAAGACTAGGAGGTTAAGAAGCTATGCCTTACCTCCCAGTCTTCAATCAATTTACCAGGAGCATGCATGCCCGCAATAGTTAAGTTAAAGCCTAACATTTTAAAAATGGAAAGTGCCTGGGGCAGGGAGGTAGGATTGATTATTCTAACCTTGCAATATTGTTTCATTGAGGAGCTACAGCTCAGTTTTTATTTGAAAGTTTAGTCCTGAACTAGTTCTATATAAAAGATAGTGCTGAAGCCAGTAGGAAGACTGGTAGAATCAGTTTTCTTTGGGCAGTTGCTCCTCACAGAAAAAATATCAGGATGTAGAAAGTACCAGTCCTATATCCCTGTCCCAAGTACTTTTCATTTTAACTATTTTTTAAGAAAACTTTATACACACAACAGATCTCCTTTAATGCAAAAGGGGATAGGCTCATTTTCTGAGTGGACCTATCCTGTAATCTCCTATGAGTCCTGAATCAAATGGTATGCCATATACATGGGTTACAGAGAAACATGGATGCTAACTAACCCTAAATGGGACCAATGTACAAAAAAGTTTTAGGTAATATTTGTGTTTTTGCGGTTTTTTTACTCCATGAAATTTATGGTTTTATCTGTATGCAAAAGAAATATGATGCTTTTGTTCTGATGGCCGATAGTTATAAAACTCCTATAGGTATATATAGGTATAGCAATACACACTATGCCATTATGTAGTATTTGGTAAAATACTTCCATAACACACATTTATCCAATAGCTAACATACAGCGATGTATTTTTTGCCACAGAAAATCCTGTATACCTCATTAACATGAAAATACTTCAAAATACACTTCCTGCAAGTTCCTGTTAGATTTACTTGTCAAGAAGGTTTGGGTAAGATTTCTAAGTTTGACTTCTTCCTTAATTTTTGCAAAAATATTCTAAAAACATGGAAGTCTATGGAGAACTGCATGTTGAATTCTGCATATATACACGAAAGAAAGGCACCACTATGTAGCGAAAAGCGAGAAGATTACAAAAATATTTATTTTGTGGGCGAATTTCCAAGTTTGAGGTGTGTAGTACTTCTATAAAAAAAAACTTCACCTGTTAGAGATTATGTCATCCCAAATGTTCATTGGATCCATTTTGCTGTCTGGATATCTACCCATCCAGTTGTGCAGAAGTTTTTTTAGTGCAGATAATGAAGATAAATTACCTGCAGGAAGTAAAGGTAAAAACAAAATCACTAGAATCATCAAATCTGCAGAAAATATCTGCAAATGTGGGTTTATTTACTAATGTCTATTGACAGTCAAAATGGATGTTTTTCATAAATGTTTATTGCATACAACATTGTTCAATTACAAATGAGCATTTAAAATAAAAATCCAATAATTGAATAATCTACTTTCACACACACATTCCCATTGTTTTTGGACATTTTCTGAATTGATGAAAATTGCCTTTCCATGATGAAGCCAACAGGCAGCAAATTCCTGTACAATAGCACATTTTTAACACTTTAAATACACTATTTGTTCAGAATTTAAGGACAACTAGAGCCTCAAAACAACATTGAATAAGAAGGAAGATTTCCTTCCTATAAAAACAGTAATCAGTGTCTCATCTCCAGTGGCAAGCACAGAATTTTTAAGAGGGTGATTTCTAAATGGGTTACCACTGAACAAGCCCAGAAGGAGGTTTAAGACCGAATACATTCATGTGTTCTGTTATATATGGATCATATAATATATATATTTTCTAATTGCCATGATTATCATCAAAGTTGGCCAATACAAATATTCCCATTACTTTTGTTATAAAGTATACATTTATTAAGGCTGATATTTCCGTGTATTGGTCGGTAGGGCCAAAAAATCTGCCGTGATTTCGGTGGCGGCAGTGAACGCTGCGGTCCATAGGAGACATTTGCTGTGGCCGACCACTATAAAGCGGTGAAAGGTCAGGACGTATATATATATATATATATATATATATATATATATATATATATATATATATAATGTGTGCACTGGACTATATTTTCTCTTTTAATTGGAAGGGAGAGTGCCTCCCACACTAAGCTCATCACAGTGTATTAGGTTTAATAATTAATGTATTTAAACCCAGTCTCAACAATCACCTCAGGCAGCTGCAGGGTTAATGTTGAATGTTTTGTATCAATTATTATTAGTTATGAATAATCACAGGACAGACTGGACACATTTTTGAAACATACAAATGCTGCTTCTCACTCACAGCTCAATTGGCAATGTAGCAATCTATGTAACAGTCTATGGACACCAGGAGAGGTAGAACAGCAGACTGTGCTGAGCAGGCAGAAATGGGGATTCCAGGCACCAGGAATCCCTCCCTAAACACCCCCCTGATCTATCATTTTAATTTGGTTGCTGAGAAATTTAACTTTTTAACATGAAGTTATTTATTTGAGCTATTTCCCAATGTTCCAGTATCACACAGTATGGTCACTTGCCATTATGTTATTTACACATGCTCAGTCCTAAGATACTGCAGGAACTTGTTACAGTTGGTCACACCCACTAGTAACCTCTAGCAATTCCTTTTACAGGACATATTAGCATATGGGAGCATCTGAGCATCTGTACATACACAGTTATTTCATCCAGTGGTAACATTTAGTTTAATGCTATTAATGTATTGCTATTTTACAGTTTATTGGTGTTTTTAGAGGGTATATGTTTAGACTCTAGAGTGTAAAAATGTGGGGTTAGTTCTCCTTTAAGGCAGCTGCGACAATTTCTAAAAATCTGTACATGTGAGGTTCCAAAGATGCAGCAATAGCATTAAAGGGCAACTAAAGCCACAGAACAAAACTGAACCAGAAGTCAGGACATCTTGATATAAAACCAGTAATCTGTGTCTTACCTCTCATTTTGATACAGGCACTGGGAAATTTATCTAAATAACATAAGGTTTGTGCTTTACTTCTCAGCATTTTAGTATCAGACAGTTTGGTCAACGACCATTATGTTCTGCACATGCCCAGTCCTTTGCTATGGCAGAAACTTGTTACAGTTGGTCACACCCATTAATAATATCTAGCCAATCCTTTTACAGGACAGATAAAGCAAGGAAGCATGTGACTGAGGTCAGGAGGTGTGGTCTGACACTGCCCATACACACAGATACTTCATCCAGTTCTTAACAGGCTTTGATTTACTTTAACAGAGTTTACTAAAGTGGGATTTTATAGTTTATTGATGTTTTTAAGGGGGGTGTTTTCAGATTCTGGAGTATAAAAAATTGGGTTTAGTTCTCCTTTAAGTACATAAGAGAAATAGTGCAGTTCTGAGTAAGCGTTTATTTGTACTTGTTTTAACAGTTTACAAAGTTCCCTTTAAACTGCTTAGCAGTTTTCCCTACAATTTCTAAAACAAAGACATGTTTCAGGTTATTTGGTCAAATATTATAGAAGAGCACTTAAAGATGAAGAACCATTATGAGTATATAAGGCATGAAATCTGAAGGCAGCATTATCTGCAAACCATTAAATGGTATGTCCACTCCGCAAATAAAAATTTCAGGATCAACAGAAACCCCCCCCCCAAAAAACTCAGAACTCACAAGGTCTAAAACAGTTTAACTCTGCTCCTAAATATACACCCCATCCCTTGTTCCTTTGGTTGCTGTTCTGTGCAATTTCCATGGATGGAAGCAGCAGAGGAGGCCCCCTTTGCTTCTTTAGTGCCGGAAAAAGGCAAGTAATAGCAGCAGAAGGCAGCTGAAGGAACAAGGGCTAGTAAGTACATTTAGGATTTGAATGGTTTAGACCTTGCGAGGTCTAGGTTTTCTATTGATCCCTATTTTTTTAGCTTGGGGGGTGGACATACCCTGTAAGAATTAAACAATAATTAAAGGTATTACATTCTGATTCATTTTAATGCAGCTATGCTGCTAAAATGCCATTGTTCCAGAGAAGTCCCTAAATTTTATACTGGCTAATACATGACACACTTGAAACTACACATACCGATATTGCTTATAAAACTAATAAAATCTTGTGTTTCTGTAAGGGCTTGAACAGACTGGAGTTTGGTCATTCTGCTTTGATATAAAAGGGAGTCAATACTGGAGTAAACCTGAAGAAACAAAAACAACCACATTTATCACAAGTAAATCCAGTCAAAATAATAAAATGCTCCAAGAGTTTATTTTCTGCTTTCACACAGTTGATTATAATGATTAATTATGTCACTAGAAAAAAAAATGGGGAATTAAAAATGTACCCTGATAAATGTAAATATGCTAAAAATACTCTTCTCAACACAGCTGTATGTACAGCACAAAGCATATCTGAGAGCAACTGGCTATGCTATATACTTAATTGGGACCCCCACATCGAAACCCTCTTTGCCCTAAATGTAAGAGAACACCAGGCACATTTTATCATATGATGTGGACCTGCCCTTACATTCTGGGGTACTGGATGCAAATAATAAACTTCCTGCATGATCATATAGGCTCTCAGTGGGAATGGACCCTAAGACCTGTCTTTTTGGCATTACAGACCACATACTTAACTAAATATGAAAATAAATAAGGTATAACAAATCCTGTTAAAATCAATGTATGTATTAATTTGAACAAAACTGCTGATATAAACGTTTCTGTTATGTTTATTTTTCATCAATAAAAAAAACCATCCATTTGGAGGGGAGTTAGAAAAAAAAATATAGAGAGTCTTCCCACTGGTCAGTCCCCAGGCCTGAGGAAAGGGCAAAGAATGACTGGGAGAACAAGCACAACAAGTGATCGGTAAGGGGTATTAGAGCAAAGCCAATGGGTGAGGAATAAGTGGTTTATGTCCTCTTCCTGGGCACTTTTAATTGGTGGGCTTAAAGTCCCTTTAAAGTCCAATTGCCATTTAAATACCAATGTATTTCATACTCACTGAAGCCGGATATAAAATAAAGAAAAATGCTCACACAACTTTCTACTATTTAGAAAACTAAAATCTGTACTAGGTTTGTGAATATTTTAAGGGGGAAATAATTACATTCTTAAAAAAGAAAAATACACAGGACAATTTAGAAAAAAATTAAAAATACCTGCATGAAAATTTGAATTCCATTGTTTATATAGTATTTTGCTCTGTCAAAATCATCTTGCAAGATATAAAGTAGACTTAGCTCCTGACTGTAGAATGTCTCGATAAGTGCCTTTCTCTGCTCTACCTTCATTGCCTCATCAATAAACGTCAAAAGACACTGGTCACACTGTCCATTCAGAAGTAATTTTATTTTACTGCGTATCAAATAAGGAAGATACGTTTCCTAAAAAATAGTGGTGAATATTAAACGTAAGGTTGACAACATAACTGTATATCAAATCTTTGAGAAGTGAATTAAAGAGAGACTCTCATAAGCACCTGGTAAAATGGATCATTCCACATTTTGTTAAGATCAGGAGGTTTTGAACTGTCAATGTTGACTATTGAACAATATTCCAGTGATTTCCACTCAGTAAGATGATTGTAGCAATCAAGTGAAGCCAATTCCCAAAAATCCTTTTCTGTATCTGAGGATTCCCCATCTGAGAAACTTTGTGATAATGCCTAAAAAGTTAATTTGAATTAGAAACTATAGGAAAAGCATTTACCTGTTTATGACAACCGTAAACACAAACAACTTAGCTGGCTTCTTTTAAAGTTTCATTTCCAACATTTTGTGCATTGTGTGTCAATATCAAATTTTAGGGATTTTGCATTCACACTGTTTAATACAGATCTTGACCTACATATCGGTGCTGTTCTTTAAGTGAGGGAAAGAAGTATTTTATCCCCTGCTGATTTTAAATGTTTGCCCTCTGACAAAGAAATAACCAGACTATAATTGTAATGGTAGGTTTATTATAGCCGAGGGGGCAAAAAAACAACGAGAAAAAACCCCCTCAAAAACCCAGTGCACAAAAGTCAGAGATTGATGTGCATTGTAATGAGTTAAAAAAAAGTATTTGATCCCTTCACAAAAGATGGCGGCAAAACCCTTATTGGCAATCACAGATGACTTTTTTGTAGGTTTGCACACTTACGCACTCTCTCTCTCTATCCTATATAATAAAACCCTAACTGCTGCGTCCGTGCCTCCATGTGTGTCTCTGCAGTGTCTGTGGATTCAACACTAGATTGAGACACACACACACGGAGGCATGGATGCAGGACAAATAAACTTACCTTAGGCAACGTACACCGATGATTAGTACCCAGAGTGAAAACTTAAACAGCCAGGTACTTACAGCTGGGTTTGTCTTCTATGATTTGGTAAGGTTTGCTTTGTGTCTTTGTTTACCATTCTGTCGGTGACTCTGGTCAATGAGAAGATGTACTTTGTAGAAGATTTGGATAAGTGGGTTATGGGGCTCAGCAGCTGATCACCAGAAAATCACCAAATAGCCCCCTTCACGCCATAAGCGCAAAAGATCCAGACTCCCATAATACAGCTAGTGTTATAACAATGTTTTAGCCCTATTATTTCCCTTAAAAGAGTGAACATTAGAAACAGCAATGCAGTGCTATGACAAGATACATTGTTACTGATGACAGCAACCCCATTCAAGTAAACTCAGCTTGTATTATTGGGAAAACAATCCCAATAGCTGAGGATAAAGGAAAGAAAAGTATTTGCGAAACCCATATTATGCATTTATTTATTTTTTTAACTTGTTTTATTTATTGTGACACAGAAATCTTTGAAACAACAATAAACCACATTTCAAATATCAATTGTTTGTGTACATGTGTTAATATAACACATTTTGTATTTTCCAGAAGTAAAAGGAAACAGTAACATGAATACTTATTCTAACTGGCACCTAGGAATTGGAAGGTACAAAGGAAGGGAAAATAGGGGGATAATTGGAAATTGTAGTTAATTACCCACAGATTTGGATATATAATGGCGGGATGCCCTAGAATGTCCAAACTTATTGCAATTTACCTGGGCATCCCCTAATTTTAGATATTACTCAATGGAATGGAAGTGCAGCCAGAGGTGCAACCAAGGGAGAAACTGCAGGGGGTCTCGAGGAGCCCCATCTTCTTATTTTGCATTTCACAGATATGTTTTCCTTGCATAAAATAGTGTTTCTCGTAAAAACGTTGAAGAAAATGTATTACGTTTGTCATCATTGGGTATTCCCAGGAGACAAAGTTTAGGATTGAGAGGAGCAGGGAGTTGCAGGTGGTAAGAAAGATGAACCTCTTGTCCAGAACCACATTTTTATTTGGCATGCCCATATCAGATGGCAAAAATCTGCTAGCTGTTGATGGCACTTATGGAACGCTGTGGAGTGCAATGGAAACATTTTATAGATTTGTGATGGATTATGTATAATTGTATACATTGTGGGGCTAGCGTGTGTCCATTTCCAAACTATTTTGGGAGTTTCCATTTGGGTAGAGTATTGGAGTACAGTCTGGTATCATGTGTTTATCCTTGACTATTTGATGGAAGAATTGTATTCCCAGTTCTTCCCATATCCAATAGGCCACAAATGTGGCTAGGTGTGAAGTTTTACTATTATGCCACATTGGGGTCTCACCAGGGAGGTCTATGAATTTCATAATAGAATTAGCTTTCCTCCAAATTTTATATTGTTGTATAAATAGGGATGTGCCACATCCTGTAGTTTGATATTTTGTTGAATCTAGAAAACTTAATTGGAATGAGGGCATGTAGGCATGGAGAATTCTTTTGGATTCGTACAGTACTAGATAGTATTTCCCATTGCTCGGTAGGAAAGACCTAGGGTCAGCAATACTTGAGTTGACCTGCCAAGTAATAAATGTGGAAGTCCGGGCGAGCCAGGCCTGCTGACAGTTTTGGTCTGTAGAGTGCTTTTAGTCAGACTTAGGGGGAGATTCAATATGCCCCTTTTTTTCCGCCTAAAACCCACGTTAACCCGAAAAAAAATCGGGTTAACGTGGGTTTTAGACGGAATTTAGAGGACAGCGCCATTTCCAAATGTTTTTGGAGATAGCGCTGTGCTAACGATCCAAAACCCCTGCGCTACCTCGTAGCGCGAAACTTAACGGTAAAGGCTGTGGAGCGTTAAGTTTGTGCTCCTTACCTTAGCCCGATCCCGCAATGCAATAACTGACGTAATCCCGTTTACGTCAGTTATTGTATCGCGGATCGGGCTAAGGTAAGTAACGCGATCCGAAGTATTGAATCTCCCCCTTAGTTTCTACCAGAGTTTACACATGAAGTGCAAAAGCACACTTTGCAAGGAGTAGAAAAAAGCTTGTGAGATGAGGCACTATGATACAAGGCATATGGAAGTTTATGGAGTATAAAAGTATTAATTAGATTTATATGAAAAATTAGAATTATAGGTAAATGTTTCCATGCCTTGATTTTGATTGAGACTATATGTAGTAGTGGTTGTATATTGAGGTCATTGGATCACTGGGAACAGGGGCATGTTTAGGGGGGATTCCTGGTGCCTGGAATCCCCCCTTTCTGTCTGCTCGGTGCAGTCTGCTATTCTACCTCTCCTGGTGTCCATAGACTGTTACATAGATTGTTACATTGTCAATTGAGCTGTGAGTGAGAAGCAGCATTTGTATGTTTCAAAAATGTATCCAGTCTGCCCTGTGATTGACAGGAGCATAGAGACTGGTTTATATACATTACTTACTGTACCTACTACACTAGCAGGAATAAGGACATTAGGAAATCCTGGAGGTGGTTGTATAGCTGATTGTTAACATTGCTATATATATATATAAATTCTGTCAGATCCACCGTCAGTGTCACAGCTCTGACTTTAAAGGACACTAATGGTAAAGTAGTGCCATGTGGATTTATCAGTAAAACAGAACGTTAGGCTGAGTACACACAGACAATTTTTTTTCCATCCTGACCTTGCACCGCTATAAAGCGGTCGGTCACAGCAAATGTCACCTATGGACCACAGCTATCACTACCACTGCCGAAATCACCTCAGATTTTTTCGGCCGACCGACCTATACACGGAAATATCTGTTGGTTTGTGTGTACCCAGCCTTAATAAGTATATACTTTATAACAAAAGAAAAGGGAATGTGAGTATTGGCCAACTGTGATGATAATCATGGCAATTAGAGAATATATATATATATATTATTATATGATCCATATATAACAGAACACATCAATGAATTCAGTTGTGAATCTCCTTCTGGGCTTGTTCAGTGGTAACCCTTTAGGAACCCCCCCCCCCCCCCCCCTGAAAATCCTGTGCTTGCCACTGGGAAAGATATAGAAAAAATTGTATAGAAATGTACTATGAGATATTTCAATTCTGATACTACTCTATAGTTTCAGAGTCAATAGTTAGGAGGAATGACTTTTCCCAGTTTATATAAAGACCAGAAAAAGGGCTGAAGGTAGAAATAATTTCATGAGTAACTGTAAAAGAGGTATAGGGGTCCGCAAGTTAAATCAGCATATTGTCCACATAAAGGCTAATAAGGGAGGTAAATGCACAGAAACACACGCCATGTTTCGAGCAACAAGCGCCCTTTATCAAGTGACACGTTTCATGCTTATTGCTCGAAACATGTGTGTGTTTTTGTGTATTTGTTTGAATAAACACAACTATATTCACACATTTTACCATATCTACTATTTGTACTCAGCTTTTCAGGAGATCAGTGGAATGCTGTGATGTGAGTTGAAAACCTCTACAGAACCAGTATCTAACCTCAAACCTTTACTACGGAGTTAAATGCACCTCGCTTCTCAGAAGAAAAGCTAGTGGCTCTATTGCTACCTATTGAATAGGTAAAATGATAGAGGACAGTCCTGCCTGGTGCCCCCTTCCCAGTGGGAATGAAGTAGATACCATGCCATTAACCCGTATGACATTAACCCGCATTGCCACCTTGGGGTGTGCATATAGCAATTGCACCCACTTAATATATTTGGCACCAAAGGCAAATTTATGCAAACATGCCCATAGAAATGGACACTATAGGATACTATAACCCGGAATCCTGTGTTGTCATGATTTACCTGTGTATAAATAAGTGCCTTTCTTATATTAATAGATGTTCATTTCGCAGGAATAAATGTTCTACTCGGTGGATTTTCATAACCACAGTTTTAAGTCTATTGGGCAACCTTTTGCCAGGAGTTTATAGTCTGTGCTCAGTAGAAAGATTGATCTATATAAATTACAGCTAAATGGGTCTCTATGTGCATTATACATGGGAGATGGAAGGTGATAAATTATGGCTTGATTGACAGTAAACAGTAGGTAGGTTAAAAAGGATACTCTGTATTTCTTGTATTTCCACTAGGATCCCATCAGGACCTGGATTTTTACCATTTGATGTGTCACCTAATGATCCAGTTTTGTATGGGTAATTATGATCTGGTGGACTATGTGCTAATCAAGCTAGTAGTTTAGTGGACTGATGTCCATGTTGAAAGTATCTTTGTTCTGAAAAAGAATTCTTTGCGGTTTGCATTATCAATAATAAGTTTGTCACATAAAGACTGGGCCACGTGCCATGCAGATTAATTTTTACAGGGGGTCTGAATTATTGGCAGATTCTGTATATCTTAAAGGGCATTTCCACCAATAATTTCCACTTTTTAGGTAGACGTGTAGGACCCCCCAAACCCCAGTTATATTTTACCTTCTATAAAGATGCAGTGAACCATACTTACAAGACCCAATCCCATGCTGCTCTGCCGATATTCCCCACTCAGCTTTCTGGTCGCAGCTGTCATTCAAAGGCGTGGTGATGACGCCACTCACCAACTACCTGACAGCTATGACCAGAAAAGCTACCTTACTGCTGCTGATTGTGCTCAAATCGAGCTTGCAACAGCAGCAGGAAGCGGTACCCGGGTCTCTTAAGAAGGGTTAGCTGCATTTTTGGGCAATATAAGTAAAACTTAACTGTGGTTTGGGGGGGGGGGGGTCGTCCTGCATCTATATATAAAAAATGTATTTTATGGGTGGACATCCCTTTAAGGATTTTGTTATCTGGAAAGAGGGTTAGCCAAAAGGGATGTATCCATCCTATTAAGGAATGGGGGATTTGGAGCCAGTTAAATAGCCAGCAGTAAAGGGGAGTGATAGGTGTTATATCTGTGGCTATAAGGTTTATTTTTCGATTTTAAAATATGCAATCTATTCTTGTTAAGGAGTTGTATATTTTTGTGTGACAGGTATAGTCTTTAGAAATAGGATTGCGAAAGCAGCAGACATCAACCCATACAATCATGCATTTATTTAAGTATCACTATGGGAAATCATAAGAATCCTTACTTACTTCATCATACAATTTGGCGGCTTTTGCATAATCTGATCTTGCTTCTGCATTTAGTGCATGCTGTGTAATTTTCTTTGTTCCAATCTTTCCACTAAATATCCCTCGAAGGACATCATATTCACCAACAGAACGATAAAGCCTTATATAAATGTGAACAAAAGGTAGGGAAAATAATCCTTTCTAGTCTGTTTTAGTCAGATCTGCAGTTTTTTAATGTTACAATATGAAAATAGTGTCTTTAGTTGAAATGCTATACTTACACCCCCATTGACTTTGCCAAGGCATTAAAACCAATAAAATGTGCATTGCATTTTCTCTTTTTCTAATCCTATAAACTGTAACATCCCAAAGCATTTTTAAAGTAAGTAAAACACCTGTAAGCTTGAAAAACAAGTGTTCAGTGAAGGCTGAAAATACAGTACTTTATCTGCATACAGTATTGTCCATATTCATCTAGTATATTTTGTCAGGTTCCCGAGAAACTGTCTGTTAAAGCTTCCAAAAGAAGCACTAACCCTGGCTATTGTTTCTTAGTTAGAGAAATAATTTATGTATCCAGTCTTTCCATGTATAAACAGCATTTTTCAGCAAATTTGAACTATAAATGGTCCCATCACCACCGAATTAAAAGCATAATAGTGTATTTTGTTATGCATAACCTCTAACATTCCCCTTTAGTGATCAATCATTTTTTTATATTAAAACATTTTTAACATCATACAGGTGTTAATAATATATCAACAGAATTGGTTTATATGCCTGTAATCAGGTATTACTTGGCAACATTCCCCTTTAAATGGGTACTCTCTCTGAAACCAATGCAGTCTGCAACATGCATTAGAAAAGTTGCAAATTTGGGTAACTACCAAGCATGTCTATCACTATAAAATTGAGGCCCCCAACTGTTTAAACTTTAGATATATTGTCACTATGGAAATACAGATGACTCTATAGGTCAGTAAGTACAGTGTAATGTGTTACATGAACCACATTTAAATTTCAAGCCAAAATGTGATTCTTCCACTGTAGTTTACCTTTGAAATTTATAAGGAAGTAATTACTAAAATTACTAAAAGTTATCAAACATAACAGGGATACAAAGAATTATTGAAGCATTAAACATTGGGCATTGTAAATACAATCATTAACTTGTGTAGAAAATATGTCTCAAAAGAGACTGTACCAATAACAGGATGTTCCTGTCAAGAGTGATGTTGCCTTAAGCAACATTAAAGGAGTTGTAGAATTATTTTTTTGTTCCCTGCTAGTTACAAATATCACAATCCCCAAATGTCTGGAATGTGTGGTAGGGAAGCCCACAAAAAGAGAGCTTTTAAGCCCGGCAAAACATTTGAAAAATTGTATATCCATAACTATGTTGACAAATTCAACATGGTCTGATAAAACCAAGGTTGAACTATGTGGCCATATTTTATAGGGTGTAGACTTTTTATTCATTGTTTTAATATATCTGGAGGAGAAATTTATAAGGAACTGCAGCATCTTAAGGTGCTTTTATAGTATGTCTAGTTCTTTATATATATATAGTCTGGCAAAATTGCAAGAGATCCTCAATGTGTTATAAAAAAAAAGGTTTCCTTTATACAAGCAAGGAGATTTAATAAAAAAAGATTACGGTAATTACCTTTGCGCGATCCTGTGATACACTACCAGGCATAAACAAGATTACATCTTGTATTGCATCGTGGGATCACGTAAAGGTAAGACACTACCGTTGCACTCCTGTTAAGTCCCCATAAAAAACCCTGTTAAGTTAGCGCTAAACTTAACCAAAGGGGTTTTGTATCGGTTGCACAGCCCTAAAATCTGTGGAAAGCACACTTTAACCAGATTTTATTCCGGGTTAACATGTGTTTTATATGGATTTTTTACGATTTGGAAAAAACAAAACATAATTACTCACTTTGCAAGCTCTATCCATCTGACAAGATCAGGGGGAATTTCTGTTCGAAGTCGCATTTTTTTAGAAGGAGGCTCATTACTTGGTTCTAAATTCAACAAACCTCTCTCAAGCAAAACAATTCCCATTGGCTGTTGAAGACTGGCCAGACTACTTGTACTCACATTTGTTGCGTTAAGATTAAGTAGTTCATCGTGTTTGTAGCACATATCCTGAAATAAAATTGACAATCTCCTTTATGTTTAGCACCCTTTAAGCGCATGTCCACCTTTTAAAGAAAAAAACTGGTTGACATGTCAGTGCCCAAAACACCAACTGCTATGTTTACCAGTTTATTATATGAATTTGTAACCATATATTTAATAACTTCTCTTCCGTTCTGAAAAAAGGTATCTGCCTCCTCCCTCTGCTCAATAAGCTTTTTATTAGCTTGAGCATGTGGATAGAAGTCAATCATTGGATGTGTCAAAATGTTGCACTTGTATTAGTTTATTTTTTTATTACCTTTTTAGATTGTATCGACATAACATAGACATGGACTATGCTTTACAAAGATAGAGTTTGCGTTGGACACGAGAAACCATACAACATCAAGCTCTGTACACCTCAGTTAAATATCTTTTAGAGCAAACATTAGACAATCAATTTAAAATGTGGTTTCTCTAAGGATTGTATCGGAGCAGCCAGTTATCAAGGTGAGGGGGTTAGGTAGACCTCCCACATTGCAGAAAGACAATGATAGCACAAAGAGTTTGGCAGATGACGACAATTATCCAACGTGTGTACAGAGCTAAAAGGGTCACTAAACCCTAATTTTTAAGGATTTAAGAAATTTTACTTTTTTCACTTCTATCTACAAGTAGTAATATATAGAGATACAAGTTTGTGTGCTTGCTCCTTCTGACAGCTCCCATAGGCTACACACCTTCTCCCTGTGAAGCACTTCTAGCATACGCCTGCATAAGTTAGAGAAAGGAGGGGAGAAGAAAGAGGCATCAGAAAAGCTGTCAAAGGGAACCGGCACACAAACTTGTAGCTCTATAAATCACGGCTTGTAAGTAGAGTTGGGAGAAATCGTTTTCACCCCCTAGAGAAAAGTAAAGCTTTTAAAGGGTATGTCCACCCTAAAATAAATTTTTTAATATAAGATTCCCCCTGCCAGCCCAGCCCCAACCGCTATATTTATATATATAGAAAGCTCCCCAAACTCTACTTACCTCCCCTCTTTCCTCCGCCGCGCTCCCGGCCCTCTGCTTGCGAGAAAATGCAAGCAGAGGGGCGGGACCGGCAGTCGTGTCTGTGATTGGCTGAGCGGCAGCCAATCACGGACGCGGCTGCCGGCAGCTCATTTCGGCGGAGGAAAGAGGAGAGGTAAGTAAAGTTTGGGGAGCTTTCTAAACATATATATAATATATATATAAACATATAAATATAGCGGTTGGGGCTGGGCTGGCAGGGGCAATACTATATATTAAGGGATTTATGCTAGGGGGAGGGAATCCTGAGAGGGAGGGAGGGAGGGGGAGAAGGGCTGCAATACGCATGCCAAACTTCTCCCGGAGGCCAGGTAGGAGGCAGAGTCCTATATGGACTCTGCTATCCTCCTGGTGGGCAGTTTTTGGGACTTTGGGGGGGGACTACAGGAGAACCATATGGAGCTGGGATGTGAGGTAAGGATTAAACTACACTACATGATGGGGCCAGTAGTTGGGGGGGATTATAGTTTTGGGGGTGGACATGCCCTTTAAAATCTTCAATTGAGAAAGCAAGACTAGTTAATAGTCTTCATTCTTGTCTTTTTGTTGACTGTAGTGTCCCAAGAACATTTAAAATTCATAATGTACATTAAAATTTACCAGTTGCAAGATATATTACCTGAATACATGCAATGAATGGAGGGAAATATGATAATGAATTACTAAGGAAATTGTTGAAGTGTTCAAGGAGTTTCTTAGACAGGTTTAAGTAATTGGTAAGATCAGCATTTTTAAGCTCTGCCAGGATCCCAGAAAACAAGCAACTGAAAAGCTGCTTAGCAATAGTTGGGTCTTTCTATGGAGGAAAAACAGAAATGTCAATTGCAAAAGTACGGCAAGTCAAACGTCTTAAGCACAATAAAAATGCAGGGGAAAATACAGACCTGTGCCAGGGCTTGTAAAGGTGCAATTAAATTACTATATGCAATCTGAATATCAGGTAAATCACCGTGTCTGTATTTTCTGTAAAGAATAATTTGAGCATCTTGCTTCATTTTCTGTTCTAGTTTTACTGCCTACAAAAAGAAATAACATTTTTTCAGAAAACAATACATATCATCTGCAGCTGTTCCACTTTTAGTGGTTGTTTTAACTTCTTTACTAGACTTCCTAAAAACAAAAGACAGAAGCACTATAAACTGGAAGAGATAATCACAGGCTTGCAATCAATATATGAGCTATCCTCTGCCTATGGACATCACAGTAAAATAAATATTTTCCATTTCAGGCTTGTGGCTAATAGGAGCCTACTTCTTTTAATAGAGGACACATGAATGGAGGCCATAGCTCCCCTAAGGATCTGACTAAAATGTAGGCCGCAACTAAAGCTAGCTTTATTGATGTGTGTGCTGCTTTAAAAACAGAATAATACGTCTGTGAATCACAATTAAAGCTAGGTACACACACTAGCGATAAAGCCCTGATACTGGTATTGGGGCTTTATCGGCAGTGTGTAGCGGCTTTCCTGAACGAGCACACAACTACTAAACTTTCCTGTCGGCCAAGCAGTCTTTCAGGAAAGGCCGAAAATTTACCTCGCCCACAGTAGTCTACCTAAAGAGGGAGTCGGCCGCAGTCAAATGCAACACAGTGCCGAAAGTTCTCCCTATGCTGTGTATAGCTCGGAAAGGGTTTTTCACTGTGAGAATGGTAAAGCTATGGAACTGTCTTTCAGTGGACGTTGTTATGGCAGGTTCATTGGTCAGTTTCAAAAAAAAGCTGGATGAGTTTCTGCAAACAAGGAATGTTGCAAGTTACTGGTATTGATACATAAAGTATAGTTGATCCAGGGATATTTCCGATTGCCACTTGGAGTCAGGAAGAATTTTTTTCCCCCTTCATAAATTTGGTGGGTTTTTTGCCTTCCTCTGGATCAACATTTAGGCAGGAAATGAGGATATTGCTAGATGGGTTGAACTGGATGGACGTATGTCTTTATTCAACCTCAAATACTATATTATACTATATGCTTTGCATAGCGAGAACGCTCAGGACTGTGTCTATCCTGATCTTTGAAAAGTGACAGACAGGATCTTGCAGATGTGTGTACCCAGCTTAAAAGGTAATCTGCAAATTCTTAGACACAGGTGAATGTAATTAGGAAAGTGGTAATCAGCGTTTATTATCAGCAAAGCCCATTCAAGTCTATGGACATAACAGGGCACTAACTAAAATGCTTCCATGGATATGTGTTCCATAAGTTTGCACCAAATTTTGTGTTTTTAGGTGGAAGGAGATACAGTAAAAATGGAAAGAAGGAATATATGATATAGAGGTGGATTTACTGCTGAACACATTCTAACTTGCTGTTGCAAATCCATTTTGCTACCCACTTTCTTTGCCCACACTTTCCTACGCAGCCTGCTCATAACTAACAACCATTAAATAAGATGCAAAGAAAAAGGGAAGAACGGTAACTGGACAGAAAATAAAGGTTCACTGCACAGATTATCTTGATTTTAAGGAGCAGAATTATAAAAGTAAAGCATGGGTACACACAGTAACGATAAAGCCCTGATACCGTCGAAACGAAGGTACCTTTGTTTTCTGAACCTTTGTTGTACCTTCGTTTTCTGAACGATCGGGTCGGCCGTACGCTCATTCGGGAAAGACCGAAAATTTCCATTGGCCGTGCTAGACTCCCTATAGAGCAGTCTGCCGCCACCGAGGGAAACACATAGTCCTGAGTGTTCTCCCTATGATAGGGAGAACGCTCAGGACTGTGTATATGCAGATCTTTGAAAGGGGACAGACAGACAGACTGTGTGTATGCAGATCCTGTCTGTCATCTTTCAATGATCTGTAGTGTGTGTACTCAGCTTAAGGAATTGGGTTAAACAATGCTGAGCATCGGAGCAAATATTTATACTAATATGCATAGTTATAAAACTGACAGACATTTTTTGGGTAACCTCCCTTTGTTCCAATATCTATAAGCAGGGCTTTGCAAAGTGTAATAAGGATTAAGCAGGTACCCAGCAAACCCTGTCTGTATGTATGTATTATGTGTGTGTATAACACACACACACAATTTTAAGTAGTTACTTTCTATTTATCATCAGGTCAGGTAAAAACATGAAAAGTATAAGAAAACCTTTTTTTTCTGCTGCTCTGCTATTTCCCTTTTAGCATAGATTATGCTCAGCTTCTCGTGGTCCTTTAAGAAACGCCTTCGCAGACGTAATATTTCAGATCTTTCTTCAATGCCTTTGTGAAATAAATATATGAAAAAAATATTACCTTTTTTTGGATCAAGAATTTAATTTAACAATATTACAAATATGAAAACCTTCCAAAAGGATGTTCTTCTTCAACCCACTAACATCCCAACAAAAATTACCAAACTTTGACAAGGCCTTTCATGTAAAGAACAATCTGTTACCTCTGCTTTAGTGTCAGGTAAAAACATGTTATTAACAAATCTTACATGCAAGCCCATTTTAATGCATTTTATTGTAGGAAGAATTACCAAAATGTCAAAGAGAATTCAATATCATCTTGGTAAAGTTAAAAATCAAGCACCACTGTTTATCATTTCTACAGTGGGGACGTAATATTCACTATTGATTTAAAACAGAAAAATATATGTTTGTGAATGATTATTTTTGTTTTTGGGAAATACTTTTTTTTTTATATCAGGTTTTGCTTTTTTATCTGTATACTTTTACCACTACCTTAAACTAATAACACTGCTTTATTCCTTGAAATTTCACTTTACCGCAGTAAATAGTTCTAGAGACAAAATAAACTGGAGAGTTGG
The DNA here is from genome assembly GCA_019447015.1 of Hymenochirus boettgeri. NCBI lineage: Eukaryota > Metazoa > Chordata > Amphibia > Anura > Pipidae > Hymenochirus > Hymenochirus boettgeri. The sequence goes on from CM033474.1 coordinate 214,318,090, forward strand.
CAACAGCAGTTCAGTGAAAGCTAGTTAAACCCACGAAAATCCGATTCAAACCTAATAGAATCATAATTTTTCACAATTTAGCTTTGACATTACCATTGCAATTGGAAATTTTATTTTTTTTTACCTGCAGTTAACCGATAAAATTCTTTACTATATGCATATATGCAGCCATATATATGGGTTGGAAAAAAATAAATATTTTGTCCATTATTATGGTAAAATAGGATTGGTTACCTTTAGTTTTGCTGTCTGTTTCATCACCTGGTAGTCCAAGTTTCTGCATACCAAAATTGGACCCCACTGGTTTTAAAGGGGCTTGTCTCATTTTTTCACTCCTTTTGGTAGCAAAGAGCAATGCAGTGGATGATTCTGAATTATCAACTGAGTAATCGGCTAATGTATCGATGCTGCTTCCTGTCAGCCAGTTAAATGAACTCCTTACAGCTAGAAAAAAAAATCCCATAAATCATATTTTAAAATAAAGCAATTTTCTGAAAACGGTCTTAGATACAAGTAATTAGTAAACATTGACATAAACAATGACAGATACATTATAAATACATTATAATTAAAGGTTAGTCATAGAAAGGAAAATCCCAAAATGAAGGGTTTCACGGGCTGCACTTCTTATTTCTTATGGGTGGTTTAACAATGACATAAGGAGACAACCTCAATTATAAATCAGCATATAAGCTTAAGGTAGAAAAAAACATTTGCACATGGATAGAAAATTGGTTATTGGATTGCAAACACAAAGTGGTGGTCAATGGAGCTACATCTATGTGGGCTAAAGTTCTAAGTGGAGTGCCTCAGGGTTCGATAGTGGGGCCACTTCTGTTTAATCTGTTTATAAATGACTTAGAAGGGGGCATTAGGAGTAAGGTCTCTGATGACACTAAACTATGCAGATCTTTGGAAACTTCAAATGATGTGCAATTGCTGCAAGAAGACCTAGATAGATTATCAAAATGGACAGCAGAATGGCAGATGAGATTCAATATTGAAAAATGTAAGGTGATGCATTTAGGGTTTAGCAATCCTGGTGCCACCTACACCATAAATAACTCTGTGTTTAATGAATCTCTAATGAAACATATCAGAGGACACGTGGCCCATGCATTTTTAAATTTCAATCAAATCAATTGCAAAAAAGAAGGGGCAGGTGATTCTTCGGTTGTTGCACCAACATTGTAAGGTGAGTACTAAGTAAAAACTTAGAAAGTGTGTAAATGCTACCACTACTTATGACCATTTACAAAAAATATGTCAACCAACGATTTTATTAGGTAAGTAAAACAGCACAAAAACATTCCTTACATACCAATATTCTGAGTAGGTGTAAACTGAAATTGTTGCTGTGTTGCGCGTAACTGGCCTTCCACTGGTTCATTAACCTGAAGTGTTCTTTGTGTTCTAAACCTGTGCATACTTTGTGATGCTTGGGTCTCCAAAAACATTGGTGTTAAAATAGTGTTGTGGAAACGCCAGCTGGAATCAACTGTATAATCCTAAATAGTTAAAAAAAAAAATATTATATATATATATATATATATATATATAGTCTTTTCTACTGTGACACAAAACAGGAATAAATACAGATAGATTACCTGAAATTTGCACTCTGAAAGTGGATGTTCAAACATTTTCCTGGTGTAATCTGGACTTCTGCTGGTCATTTCAAGAAGCAGATTTGTTGCAAGGCTTAGATAGTTTTTTTCTATTTTTGTTGAATATAATGAACTAAGAATTGCAAGCATTCTTTCCACTGTTCTGGCTGGTAATCTGGTTTCATCGCTCCAAAAATTTCTCACAATAACCCTAAATTTACATTATGAAAGTGTGCAAAACACAATATAACATAATAATATAACAGACAAAAATATATCAGTACTATTACCACAGCTTTCACATAAAAATATTAATTCTTTTTATTTTATTTGCAGGAAACAATTGGCTTTCATAAATAATTCCCAAAACCTGTGCATTTTGTAATTTGCTTGCTATGCACTAAAGATTTTAATTCTAAAATATGATAAAATAACAGGGAAACAATGAAACATTTATTTAGTAATAACAATAAACACATTTTTATAATGTGTGAAAACTAAGAATATTGTTTTAATGAAAGACTGAAATTTCTAAAGCTATTTCAAAACAGCCAATGCAGTTAACATTATAACGACAATATATACTTAAACTTTTATAAAAATGAAAAGTGGGTCTTTCAATAAACAAAAAAATCAAATTAAAACCAGTTTACCCCAGAATTAAAAACCAAAGTATGTATGATAGATATATATTTATATTAGGCGGGAGGAGATTCATATTTTACTGGTGTATATCAGTCTGAATCCACACGTCATAACCTCAGGGGGATGTCCCCACCCCTAAGGGATAAACCTACACCCTCTAATTTGAAGAACATAAGCTCATTATCCCTGTGCCCTTTCTCTACAAAGTGTTTTGAGATTGGCAGCCACATGCCTCTGTCTGATGAACCATGTTGTGAGTTCTTGGTTTAAACTAACTAAGCAGTTTCGTTAAAGTATAATAGCATGCATGGCAACTACAAAAGATAGACAATATTTTTGCAGTCCCAAGTGATGCCCAATGATGAAATAGAAGCATCCTGTATTTGGATGCTTAAAATCTGTATGTTTTTGGAACCAGGAAAGTATCTTTTCGCTCATGTTTGGACCTAAATGGGGACCTCACTAATTTCCGATCAAGTTCTCCTTGCCATATGACACTAGGGGAATCTTTAAAAGCTATGTAATTGTTTGCAGACAGCTTTCTCAATCTTTAAAGAACCCACTCCACAGTTCATCACCAATAGCATCCTTGTTTGAAATCCATTATTTCTTGGGCCTTCTCCAAATTTCTTAGGGCCCCTTCCAAAACATTATCTGGATATTAGATTTGATATATTACAATACATATTATTAATAGTGTTATGAAATTCTACCAGGGATCAAAGGTCGCCCCACCATAGGAGGAAGACATTGTCTATATACCAACACGCTGTAGAATATAAATGGTTTAAGAATAAATTGAAAGTGCATTGAATAGATATCTGTGAGCTGTGCCTTTCTGGCTTTGTATAGTGGTCTAATCCAGCTCTAATTCATAGCACAGGCGCCATAGACATTTTTGAATTTAGGTGGAGTGCTGTTAACTTGAGTGTTATATAATATATTTATGCGCATATTTTTTTTTTATAAAAACACACACATCGTATGCATGTGCCCTGGGTAGGTACAGTATGCAAAATCGATATACATAAACATAAAAATCGATACATATATATAAGTAGTGGAAGAAGTAATCATTATATGAATAAATAATGGTTGCCACCCTCCAAAGATAGAAGCATGTTATGGGGAGGTAATAAATGTATAATTAGCAAGTACAGGGATATTGTATTTTCTGTGTCTCTTACTTTAAATAGTAAATGGCTAAAAAAGGTGCCAACCATCTTTATTAGTAAATATTATTCACAGTTAAAACATTATAGTTGTTTTAAAAATTGCAGGTCTCATGAACTGGTCTCTAAAGAGAATATACTGCTTACTGAAGCTCGGTGTTTTCATCCACTAATCCTTGAAGCAATCCCTCTTTAGCCATTCTAAATACCTCCAAAGATGTACTATCGTTTTGGCTTTCTTGATCTCTAAAATATAGAATGCATAAATATAATCATAACACATTTTAATATATTCAATCCAAATAACCTGATCAGGATTGATAAAGTGGTTACACATCACACTAAATATTACCACAGAGGCTAGTAAAATACATAAGAAATTTAATTTCACTTCAGATCTTGCTGGTAAATGCAGCCCTCCTTTTCACAAAATATTCGTATTTGAGTTGCTGTGTGAAAAATAATGTGTCCGGACAAAACCTTTCTCCATAGGTTAAGATTTAAAAGTTGTAACAAAAAATACAAAATGTAAAAATACTACAGCCACAAAAATGACTCAAAAAATTACACAAATTATTTAACAGGTGAAATGTACAGTGTATGAACAAATTTTATTAAGTCTTCAAGGTGGGCATGTTCCCATGCTTAGTTCTGTTTCCCTTTATCAATCCCCTTGCCTGAGCTGTCAAGTGACTTCTCCACTCAGAAGCATATAAAATTATAGCGGATATCTCCACAAAGCTGATGATTTCACACATGAGTTACAGCTAATGTGCCAATTATGATTTAAAATCTGCCATATAAAGGCAAAATATATAAAACGCAAAGGTAAATTTAACATATTTAGCAAAATGTTATTACAGGTTGGGCATTTCTAGGCTGATTTATTAATCCATGAAAACATTTTGCTGCTTAAGGTTAGTATTGTTCTTAGGAAAACATGCATTTACAAATGTTATTGCCAATATTTTATTACTTTTTTATTCAGAGTGTACTCCGATATTATTACTCTTCCAAAAAAGCTATTGAAAGCTTAAGTTCAGACTTGGCACAGGTAAAGTTACTAGATAAATCAGGGTGCATGTCAAGGTAATAAACTTATGGCTGTCTAAAGAGCTAAGAATAGGGGTGGATGTTCACAATGATGTTCGAGGGATAGCCAAGTTAGACACAGGACATACCTGCCCTTCTCCACCAACCTACATCTTTTCTGGAAATTCATAGGAAATTGAGCATATACATATTTGCTTTAGCTGTCACATGCTTTTAAATTAACTATTTACACGTTACAAATCATTGGGGGAAAAAAAAATCACCTGTAGTTATCGTAGATCCACATATAAATATCATACATGCGTTCCCGACAACCAGGAAAGGTATGAGAGCTGAAGGTTGTTATGGTTGCCATAAAGTCATGAAGTTCAATGGGCTTTAGCCTGGAAAGCATCTTATATATGATATCTAAGCAAACTCTTTGTCTTTCATTGTCTCTAAATAAGGGGGGAACAAAAAATTTTTTTTTTTTTTCCACAAACAAATTGTCGTTTGATGAATACTGGAAAATCTGGTAAATTGCATTTTATTTACCTTAAATATATCAATATAACTTGGTGTTTGAAGGGTAAATGTGGTATACACACAAGGGTCTTTTAATAAAAGCCTCTGTATAACATTGAAATTGATCCAGAACTGACCCTTCTAGCTGCAGCCTGATGACGTCAATGGTCTGGTTGTTCTGCCCATCTAATGACCGTTGACACATGTGCTGTAACAAATTTTTGATAAAAAGTAGCAACGGTGGATGCCACAATGTCATTGGAGTGTGACATGGCACCTAAATGGAAGTCGTTAGGCTGAAGGATTCCCCGGATCTTCACAACTAGCAGCTAGAAGGGTTGGCGTTAGATTGATTTCAAGGTAATACAAAGGAAGTCCTTTATGTACACACCACATTTACCATTTAAGAAAAATGTATTTGCACTTCTATTTTCTAAGTAAGAAAGAAAACCAATAAAAGCCAAAAAAACCCCATAAACAATAAAGTACATTCATACAAATGTTTCAGAGTTCGATACGGCGACACTCCGAAACTCAAACGTGGTGCATTTACATCAAAAGACACTCTCAGCCTAAGATCCATAACATGTGTTAGATAAAATAATCTTTATTTCAAATGTACATCGTCAGTAAAGCATGGACCGTTTTACACCCTTGTGAAGACCCATTAGGAGTCACCTGTCTGACTTGTTTCGTGGAGTAATAAAGTACCGGTACATTCAACATTCTCACCTGTTTCTCATAATTTGGCTAAATTCCTTACTCTTCAACTCAATAAAGAGATCTGGTATTTCTTCTGCTCGGCACATTATTATCTCCAAGCACTGGGTTTTGAAAATGCCATGAAGCTTGGGCAACAAAAAAAGCACAAATGTCATGAACCTGTAAAAACAGAAAGTTTTAATTTTCCGAACCAAAAATCCTTTAAAGGAAATTAAATTGGGGAGGGGCTGTAGGGAATGATGTACCTGTCAGCAAAGGGTGGAAAATGCTTCACTATTTGGTTCAAGCACATAATAAATTTGTCACTTTTGTTTCCTTGATGAAGTTTTAATTCTTTCACCGTATAGTCAAAAATCAATCCTTCTGTTCTCTAAGAAAGGAAAAAAATGATTATTAAATTGTTACAATATTATACATACCCACATGTACCTCTATATATGTATAGAAAGGTATAAAAGTACAGCACTCAGGGATTGCTGTACTTTCCAATTATTTATTTTAACATTTTCATATTAGACATTTCTGAAAGGTACCCACCACTTTATCATGAATGAAATACATAAAAAAATCCTTATAGGCAGCATTCAGAATATAACATAACTGCTTAATTAAACTTCAGTACTGGGCTCACAACCAGGAGCAAACATATATCAATAATTATCACTACAATAATGCTCAGATCTCTGCAAGATAAACAACGGTGGAGGTGCACTCTACCCAACTGTGGGTGCAGACACCTCTGTAGGTTCTTCCCTTAGGAACCAATGGTTTCGCAGGAAAAAAGGTAGCTGCGGGCGCACTCCAATTTTTTTTAGAAAATTTTATTGTGAACCACACATTCCATGTCACAACGTTTCGGGGGGATACCCCCTTCTTCTCCCCCCGAAACGTTGTGACGTGGATATGTGTGGTTCACAATAAAATTTTCTAAAAAAATTTGGAGTGCGACCCTCAGCTACCTTTTTTCATGCTCAGATCTCTACTGAGCAACTGAATCAACCCAGGCGCTAGGTCAAGGACAAGACCATAACAGTCTCTACTGGGGTCCTGCAAACAGGAAGTCAGTATTTCGGTTGCATTTATTTAAACGCAGACAAAATGCTGAATGGGCACATAAAGGTTGTTGGGATGAAAAAATACTGCTCTTTTTTCTGAAAAAATTATGTATTTGCACTGAACTTCCCCTTTACACTTTATATCAGTCTATGTAACAGACCCCCGCATTAAGCAGATAATAAGACATGGTCAGGTGACTGAATTAAATAGTGTAAGTACCTAGCAGCTAAAATTTTAAGTAAACTCGCCTGAGGATGCCTGGGGGAGAGTGGAAGGAAAGTAGCTATCATATTAGCAGGGTCTGATTTATGATTCAACAAGCAAAAGAAATAGGGAAGCACACTACTGAGGTTAATTCACATTTTATTAAGGTAACCACATACACAACATTTCGGGACGCCCTGTCCCTTCCTCACCTGAGGAATTTAAACAAATAAAAGTACTTTAAGAAGAGAGGAATGGTCTTGTACTTAAAATATTTCCCACAATTGCTCAAGCTTTAAAACTACTCACTTTTTCTCTTTCGGCCATATACCGAATGGTAAGTCCAATGACTTCAGCAGCTGCAATGTAAACCTCTTTAAATCTTGTGAAAGCAAGATTGTTAGCCAGAGACTTAAAGTACCTAGATAAATAAAAAATTGTATTGGTTAAATCTTCATTCTGACACTAAAAATAACAAAACCAAAAAATCATTAAACTAGCTACACCTCTTGAATTCAGTTAGATCAACTGGACTTAAACTGCGTATGGCATACAGAGTTCGTTGGGGACCTGTCAGAGGCCTTATCAGAGGAGAGAGAGATCGGGTATTTTCCGAATGTTTTCTCCTGGCTCCTGCAGGTTTTATTGCAGAACAGGAGAGTGTAAGACACTGCTCCTTTACTTCCTGTTCTTCAAAAAAAGAAAAAATAATTTTTACCAGCGGAGATACTTTTTAAAGGAGAATTATACTTGTGCAGTTACTGACTGCTTTTTGGCAGTAACTGATCATTTTAAAAATTCTCCTCTTCCTTCACAAACATATTTTCTCCAATGTCAGAGATGGGAGAAATGTCAGTGACAAGGACTGTGGGAGGAGCCAGAAAGTCAGTTGCTGCAGAAGTATCATTCTACTTTAACTAAAAACATATTATTCAAAGAGCAAAGCAAAAAGATAAATGCCAATTAAAATTTTGGTCAAGTGAATGGCCAGCATTAAACTATATATACCACCAAAATACTTATATATTAGAAAAACTATTTCTACTTGCCTTTCTTCATCTATTCCACATTTTAAGTCAAAGGGAGAAAACTTGTTAGCCAAGACTAATCCCAATAACTGAATACCAACAGAGTTGTCTTTTGTATTAGGATCAGTGCCACAAAATGATTCATAAATTAGCCTGGGAAAAAATAAAAGAAATAAAGTAAAATCACAAAAAGCGTTTTGCAATACCTCAAGTAAAATGCAAAGAATTTGTATATTGGTTTGAATCAAACTGGATGTTGTACAAAAAATGACACTAAATATGAAAAGGTCTTTCTTAAATGAAAAGTTCAAACTAAAAAAACGTATAACCAAAATTAAAGGACAGAAACTGGTTTTTAAAATGATTTATTATTCGTCTATGTAAATCCCTAATACCAAGTGACAAAATGGGTGTAAGTGATGTAGCGTGTGACACACAGATCATTACAGAGTGAAGTGTTTTGGATGAATTAATATACGTAAATGAAAGGGAGACATGCAAAGTAATGGCATTTTGGATGTAGGGGAAATGCAGGTCTCAACCTTTGCTGGTTTTGAAATATTGTAGGGGCACTCATGCTGCTATATCAAGCTATAATCATATAAAGACAATGATCTAAACATCATATAGGGTGTAGTGGGTTAAAACAAGAGCTTTATTCATAACTATATATAAAATATCCTACACATATCCCCAATAAAATGTCAATGTGAATATACAAACACTGTAAAACATAAGTATAATGTAATAAATAACAATGGATGTGACTCTAGGCGAGCTAAAGGAAAAAACCTTGTCCCAACATGTAAGTCTGTACTTGTAAGTAGAAGTCAGTCGATACTAAATATATCAATAGAGGGAAATTGAACAATGTAGCAGCACACAACTGAATCAAATGGCAAACCAAACGGTGCTGGTGACACTAGGCTGAGCTACTGGACCCACTTATCACATTTTGGAAGCTGTATGTATTTATATTTCGTGGCTACATACTTGGTTCCCTGCTCGGCTCTCTGCCTGGAGCGGGAGGCGGGGACTCTGTCCGGGTTTGGGTTAGGACCAGACGAGTGCCGGAGTTGCACCTGGTGCCTGCCCCCGGCCATTGCTCCTTACCGAACCATTAGCCTCACTGTCGCATGGACGGTATCTCGCAGAATTTTTGCAGCTGGTCTGTGGAATCAAGAGCGGAGTCGTTGCTGGGAGCGATCCATCAGCACATTGTCCGTGCAGGGAGGAATCCTAAGGAAGTCCCACCGGCTGGGTGAGATCGTATATCACTCTGCCATTTGATTCAGTTGTGTGCTGCTACATTGTTCAATTTCCCTCTATTGATATATTTAGTATCGACTGACTTCTACTTACAAGTACAGACTTACATGTTGGGACAAGGTTTTTCCTTTAGCTCACCAGAGTCACATCCATTGTTATTTATTACATTATACTTATGTTTTACAGTGTCTGTATATTCACATTGACATTTTATTGGGGATATGTGTAGGATATTTTATATATAGTTATGAATAAAGCTCTTGTTTTAACCCACTACACCCTATATGATCGTTTAGATCATTGTCTTTATCTATATGATTATAGCTTGATATAGCAGCATGAGTGCCCCTATCATATTCGATTGGGTTATGAATGGCACTAGGGCACATCTGTTGCCTGCTTACTAGTCTATATATTGTTATTAAATACCATTCATAGCACCGGTACTACTTGTACCTAGCTGCATTTGCATACTATCCAGTTTCCGAGTATTATTTATTTTGATCAATGGTTTTGAAATATTCCCCTTTTCCAAATGCATGTACAATCATGTAGAAATTTCATAGATTGGCTGACAACAGGCATATGATTTAAAATGAGATCTAAACTTATTTTTTTTAATGTGAAAGTTTTTCTACCCAGAACGCCTATACATTGTAAGATATTTTTTCTAGTAAGTTGCATTTAAGTCCATGTAAGAAGTAGAATCTGTAACTAAGAAGCTTTTAGAGGACTCATGGACATTCTTTAGGATTAGAAGAAAAGAAGTTTCATCCTCGGGTTAGTTAACAGGGTAACCCTTTTGAAATAAAATAGCAAAAGTGGTATAAAGATGATGCTTTTTTTTCTCAAGCTGATTACAATGACGCTGTGGTGTTCTCAGATATAGGGTATATACAACATTCAGCTCATAGATCAAATAACCAGAAAAAAGGAATAACTGTTTGGGAGGAGTTAAAGTCATATAAAAGTGGTCTGCAAGGGACAAACAAATAAGGTACAAGATAATATGGATCAAAGTGGCTTGATATAAATAAGGGTAAGTTACTGACATGTGAAGAAAAAGGAATTCCGTTTGAGAAACTAGCTTAGTGTCTCTACAGATGTTTGTATTGCTGAATTGGTGAAGATAGTTCTAAATCTATAAAATTTGCCATCTTTGGGATAGTAAAGGTTTCTTTACAGTGAGAACAGTGAAACTGTGGTAATGGCAAATTCATTGAATAGCTTTAAAAGTGGGCTGGATACAGTAAGTTTCTAAAACGAAAAAATATTGTGAATTACTGGTATTAATACATATAGTTCTGGTTGATCCAGGGATCCTTTCCAATTGCCATTTGGAGTTAAAAAGATTTTTTTCCCCCTTTTCAGCTGTATTTTTTTGTTTCGTTCTTCATTATGTAAAAGATGGCACCAAACAGGCCACAATACAGGACAATCCGCCCTTGCCAGAACACTGAAACAGTGCAGCAGAAGACACTAGCAAAAGTGCTAGAAACAATAGCTACCTGCCAATTCACTCCCTTACTGGCAAGCTAGATGAAGCAAGGACTGATATTTCCTTGCTGTGCCAAGATTTTCACAACCTTCAGGACAGGGTAACATAAGCTGAAACTGGCTTGGGATAACTGAGCCACAAGAATAGGGGAGCATAACAGGGACATCATGAATTATAAAGGTGTACCCTCTAGATACGAAACCACCGTATGCAAACACTTTTTTCAGAACCGACACCAAGCATCACAACTCAGGTGGGAAGTGTTGGAAGTGGTGAAAACAAGAAGAGGAGGCGATTATAGGGGGCAACATGATGGCTCAGTGGTTAGCTGAAGTCCTGAGTTCGAATCCACCCTTGGACACATCTGCAAGGAGTTTGTATGTTCTCCCCATGCTTGCGTGGGTTTCCTCCGGGCACTCCGGTTTCCTCCCAATCCCCCCAAGATATACTGATAGGTTGTATTTGTCAAATAAATGTGCTTAGATTGGAAGCTCTTCAGGGCAGGGCCTGATGTGTATGTTCAGTCATATATAGTTTGTAGGTAGGCACACTCAATATGGTAGTCAAACAATACTCATTTATTTAAGTGCTGAAAACCACAAATGCCAAATACAGACACACAAAAAAAAGAGTATTGTTTGAATACCATATTGAGTGTGCCTACCTACAAACTAGGTATAATTACCTGCAGTGGCACAGGTTATAGGAAGTGCACCTCAAACCTTACCTATCAGGGTTACCACATTGGATTGAAAACCTGATGTGTATGTATTCATGTAATTGTAAAGCACCACGGAAGATGTTGGCGCTATATAAATACAAAATAATAATAAAAACAGAAAGTTTTTATTAAACAAAGAGGCACAATGGACAGCTACACAGCAAACATTAAGTCCAAATGGTATGAATGAAGAGGCAGGTCTTAATAAGTTTTCTTTAGTCCAGTGTGCATCCTACTCTGTTGATTATAACCGACATTTACTAGAGGTGGATTTATATAAACATTTGATAATAGGGCATTAGCTGTTTTACATGTTTACATTTTTTTAACATTTTCACTCAGGTCGTCATCTACAGGACAAAAAAAAAAAGGATAGATTAAATTAAAAGCTCCATTAAATCAGTATAATCTTATATATTTTATCTTTTTGTATTTTTAAGGTCACTTTTATTCTATTTTTATCACATATCTATATGAACTTTATACTTGTAGCACAGACTATTTTTAAAGATGTAAACTCATTTGTACTGCATAGTCTCAGGTCTAACGGTACTGGCCAGGGTAGTAGGGACGTGAGAGAGCGGACAACCTTGGTCCAGAACTTGTTGATTTGGGGGCACTCCCAAATTAGGTGCCAAAAGTCTGCATCTTCCTCTTGACATTTGGGGCACCGAGGTGATTGAGTTGTGGAGATACGGTGTAGTTTTTGTGGGGACATGTATGCTTGATGAGTGATGTATATTTGTATGAGCCGATTGTTGGCTGATGGTGAGGCAAGCGTGTGTGCTGATCCTATCTCGTTCCAGTCTTCCGACTCGAGTTCTGGAATTTTATCTCTCCATTTTTGAATCAACGCTGTAGATTGGCTGGGTGTTTGGGTGTTGATCATTTGTGTATATAGTCGTGAGGTTAAGCCTTGTGGTCCTTGGGTTTTAAGGATTCCGATTATCGGATGTTTGGTTAGTTGAATTTTTTTACTTGGGAATTGGGTATGGATGCAGTGTCGTAGTTGTAAGTATCTGTAGAAATAGGACTTGGGAAGGGTGAATTCAGATTTTAAATCTTCAAATGTGCGTATAGTATCGCCCGCTATAATTTGGCCAAATTGGTGGATACCCACTGCCTTCCAGTCCGTGTCTCCCGATAATTTTTGTAGATGTGGGAAGGATTGGTTGTGCCAGAGTGCAGTTTCAGGTGGGATGCCGGTATAGTTGAATAGTCCATTTATTTCTTTCCAATCCTTATAAATTTGGTTATGGGGGGTGTTGCCAGCTCCTTTAGATATTTGGTTGGTGTTTCCAGTGTTGATAATATTGATCCCGTATTGTGGGTGGCTAACATGTGTTCTGCTGGTGTAGGGGAGTTGTGTGGGTTGAGCCACGCTGCCAGATATCGCAGTTGTCCAGCCAGGAAGTATAGCCGAACGGAGTTCGGAAGTGCGAGGCCTGCGCAGTCCTTTGGTTGTTGAAGTTTAGTGAGTTTTAGTCTCGCTCTTTTACTTGCCCAGAGAAATGTTGATAGCATTCCGTTTATTTCTGTAAATAGTTTTTTGGGCAGGTATATAGATGCATGTTCTATGATATATAGTATCTTGGGGAGAAGAATATATTTAACCAGATTGGTTCTTCCGATTAGATTGAGAGGGAGGTCAGACCATCTCTGTATTTTGTGTTTTATTGTATCGAGTAGCGGGTGGACGTTGAGTGTAGTAAAGAGTTTAGGGTTTTTTGAAATCCATATTCCCAGGTATTTAAATTCAGACACTATAGGTATCTGCCACGGCAGGGAGGTAGCCGTTATATTATCTGCATCCAGTGGGCATAGCACTGACTTTTGCCAGTTGATATATAGTCCGGAGTAGATACTAAATTGATTGATTATTTTGGCGGTGCGTATCAGGGATGGACCCGTGTCTGCTAAGTATAAGATCATATCGTCCGCGTAGAGACCTATTTTGTCTGTATATGTTCCTTTCTCTAGTCCTTTGATAGAGTGGTCGGTTCGGAGCTGGATTGCAAGGGCTTCTATAGCGATTGAAAAGAGATAAGGCGAGAGTGGGCATCCTTGTCTTGTTCCCCGATAGAGTGGGAACGGATTGGATTTGTATCCATTTATTAGTATGGAAGCTTTGGGAGATGAGTACGACAACTGTATCCATGATATATATTGAGCCAAATTTTTGCATACAGGACCATAGGAAATTCCATTCTATGGAGTCGAACGCTTTACTGGCATTTTAAGATAGCAGTGCTCTGTCTCCTTGTTTGGTGTGTGTTATTTGGGTGTGTATTTGTGGTTTCAGCTCGGATGTGTGTGTCTAGGCCTCATTTTGTAAATCCAACGGGTAGGATCCAAGAAAGTTGTAAATTATATATGCAGATCTCTGTGTTATTGGTTGGGCGATCCTTGTCTTGATCTTGGGTTTCCAGCTCGGGCGTGCGTATCTAGCCAATTTGTGCAGTCCTCCACGGAGTCAAAGAAGTGGGTTCTGTTGTCTGTCTCTATCCTTAGTCTCGCTGGGGCCTGTGTGGGCGAATTGTTGTAGCTTGGTGAGCGCCGCGGACGCCTTTTTGTCCTTATTTCGTGGCATTCGGGTCCTTGTGTTGTCTAGATGTGGTTAGAGTTCTTTTCGTTCTAGTTAATTATCCAGGATTGCCGATATTAGCGTTATAGCAGACGGAGCTCCCGCGTCTCGCGTCCTTCTACATGTATCTCTTGGCCACACCCCCCAATCTCATATACACTTTAACTTAAAGGCTATGTCCACCCCTAAATTGGAATTTTAATATTCTGCTCCCCCATGTCCCCCAGCCCCAACCGCATATTTTTTTTGTTCAGAAAGCCCCCCAAACTCTTACTTACCTCCCCGATCCTCCGCCGCACTGCCGGCCCTCTGCTTGTGAGAATGCAAGCAGAGGGGGGGACCGGCAGTCGCGTCTGTGATTGGTGAGCGGCAGCCAATCACGGACGCGGCTGCCGGTCATTCAGTGCAGCGGAGGAAAGCGGAGAGGTAAGTAAGAGTTTGGGGAGCTTTTTTAAAAAAAAAACATGCGGTTGGGGCTGGGGGACATGGGGGAGCAGAATATTAAGGGGGTTTAATGCTAGGGGGAGGGAGTAGTAGAACGGGAGGGAGAGGGCGGGAGAGGGAGGGGGAGGAGGGGGGAGAAGGGCTGCAGCACGCATGGCAGGAATCTCCGGGAGGCCAGGTAGCAGGCAGTGTCCTATATGGACCTGCTAGCCCCTGGTGGTCAGTTTTTGGAACTTTGGGGGGAGGGGACTACAGGAGAACCAGATGGAGTTGGGATGTGAGGTAAGGATTAAACTACACTACATGGTGGGGCCAGTAGTTGGGGGGGATTATAGTTTTGGGGGTGGACATGCCCTTTAAATGTACCAGGATAGTCTCAATTTGGTATCCTAGATTGTTAGTAGGTGGGGTTAAGAAGGTATAAATGTTTTTTGGTCACCTTGCAATGGACATAGTGCTCCATAATTGTTGTGTGTTTTTGCAATAAATTATTGAAGTCACTACAGTAGTGTGCTCCTCCACTTCTTTTCTTTGAATAACTTGCTTGGGAAACATAGATTGCCACCAACCTCCATTGCAACACCAAATGGCAGATCAGGAAGCGGCACTCCAATCCATAGAGCAATACAGAGCAATATAGAGTAACTTAAGGTTGGTGGGCCTACTTGAGGGGGTTGAGGGAGCTGCTCATAACCATTCATAACCATTCAGAAAAATTCATCTCTACCTTCGCAGTCGAGCGAGCTTACCGAATTTCCCCAAAGCCCCCACTGCCAGGGGCCCCCTCACACCTATTTTGCTAAGATGATAGAGACAGAGACACAGTGAAAGAGACACAGTGCTCTGCTTTAACAGAGAAGCTGGAAATATCTTCCTAGAAAATGCAAGGATTTCTGCATACCCAGATTTCTCAACAGAAGAACGCCAAAGATCTAAATTCATTCATGTGAAGCAACGTCTGAGAAATGTAAACGCTATCACTCACTGCTCACATAAACCCCACAAGATGGTGGTATAGTATGAACAAATACTACCCCAACTTTTCTCCCTTTGGCATTAATAAGGCCTATGGGTCTATCCTACCTATACTAGAAAGCAGACTGTGGTCCTCCTCCCAAAAGAGTTAACTAACCTTTATCCCTAAAGTCACACCAGGTCCTACCTTTAAACCATACCTTAATATATCGAGCCCATAGGAAATAACCCACAAAATAGGTACATCCTGTAGACTCCACTGACTTTATTCTTGGTTTTGTGGACTGCCCCAAATCACAAGATATACTTTCAACTTCCTCTCTAACTTAGAACTCCAGTTGGGTACAGGACACTAAAATTTTCTCCTAAATTCTATCCCATTATTTGACGGGAGGACTATCTGCCGGGCCTGAATACACACTAAATCAGACCAGACCCTTGTATATATTCCCCTATTAGGGGAATAATGTTACACGATAATGTTATGTTAAACATAACTTAAGATAATTATGTTCGCTCCAATGATGTGGTGCAGAGCCGGGTTTACTCTACACGGTCAATTTTGTAAAATGTATAACTGCTTCAAATGTGCCTCGTCCTTTTCTAACACTTAGAATACTCAAATGGAATGTGAGAGAGCTCCAAAATAAAAGTTAAACGCCTAGCCGTATTGGAGTGTGGAAAGAAATTAAAAGCAAATATTATAGTCCTACTTGAGATGCACTTGGAAGGTAAACAACGTGTCCCATTTACTTCCTCATCAAGAGGAGTGGCGATTTTTATAGCCAAATCAGTTCGAGCTGGTGGACCTGAGACTGGACCGTATGTGAACATATGTCTTTTTAAATGCTAGAATACAATCAAAACAAATTATCCTGCTTGCATATTACGTCCCACCCAATTCATGGCAGAACACTCGGGTGTCGCCTCAGTCTGGTTGGGGGACTTTAATACAGTCCTGAACACTATACAGGATCGTTTACATAATGTGGACTGGAACCCCCCGCCAAAGCAGCACCAAATTTCTCTGCCTCTTCCCGACTATGTCTAGGCTGGACATGATACTTGTCCACACAAGGCTATTACCTACACTAGTCAAAGATGAGTATGCTCCCCGTATACTGTCAGACCATGCCCTGGGTTGGGCTGAATTTGCCTGGTCTCTGAGCACACCAAATACACCACTGGCGTCTTAACCCTTTCTAGCTGACGCTTCTGCCAGAGGAGGCAGGGGAGTGGACTGCTTTTTTTGACGATAACGAACCAACAGCAAACCCTATAGCTGTGTGGGAAACATTTAAGATGCCCTATCGTACGGTCCTCTCCTCTGACATTAATACCCTAAAATATAACTCTGTTGCTGCAAAACAGGCAGCGGATTTTATTAACAATCCAAGCTGGAAATCTGCAGAGACAGAGACTCAGGGTACAATCTAGATTTCCAGATAATATACATGAAATGAAACCCCCGGAAAAAGATATTTTTTCAAAAGCCTACGAGATATACGCCCAATTATAATTCTAATAGCCAAAAATGTTGTTGGGCACCTGGAACCTTTTTCCATTTGTTATGGGATTGTCCATATTTGCAGGAATATTGGTGACAAATTTTGCAATTCCTACACAATCATATGGGTTCACATGTGGGGCTGAACCCCAAGGCATGTCTGCTGGGGATCACAGACCACCTATCAATAGACAAATTAACAACAATATTTCTAAATTAAACCCTGTTTATGGTCAGAAAACTGATTGCCAGGTTATGGATCCGTCCCTGGCATTATGGAAATTTGCTCCACTCTGGCCTATAAAAACAAATATATACCAACAGAGGATGCCCTACTAAGTATGCCAAAGTGTGGGGCAGATGGGAGGCTTCTGCACAGACATGTGATAACTAAATGAGCTTTTAAGCAGGTAAATAACAAATGCATAAACATAAAATTGGGGGGAAAATAATAACTCATATTAAACCCTACAGTGATGCTACCACTCACTATACTTACTATACTGTTATTAGGTCATAATTTTACCAAATTATATTGTAAATCTTTGAAAAAGAATAAATGTTTATTAGTAAACAACAAATTAGGGTCCGGGGGGGTGGGGCAAAACAGTGGAATAACTGTGATGAACAACAAGACTACACTGTAATGTCTAACCAATATACATTGCTGCTAACTGTGTATTGTTATTATTTGTATGTATTATAGAAATCCTATTTTTTTTTCTGTGTGAATTACACTAAGCATTTATGAGATCAATAAGCTGGAGGAAGAAACAGTTATTGCAGGGTTCTCTGCACTATAACACAAAACAGCTGCTTCAGATCAGCTTTGGAGAGGAAGGAGAGAGAAGGGAGAGAATCTATGACTAAGAGGACAGTCCCTGAAGTCAGTTAATTTCTCTTTGTGTGCTATGTTTTTAATGATGTGGAATTTCTAATAAAGACCCAGAAGTGCGGTTCTATTCACTTTTGTATCTTTCATTAAAAATTACACAAGTCTAAGTCAAGGGGAAAATGTTTTTAGGCGTTTCACTTTAAAGGGCATGTCCACCCATTATACAAACTTTCTGTATATTATAGTCCATGTTCCCCCAGCCCCAACCTCTTAAATTATATTCTCAGAAAGTCCCCCGATCGTTACTTTCCTTACCTCTGTCCTTTGCCACACTGCCACAGCCCTCTGCTTGCACGGAACTGCAAGCAGGGGGCGGGACCGGCATCTGCGTCTGTAATTGGCTGAGAGGCAGCCGGCTGCTCAGAATGGCGAAGGAGAGAGGTAAGGTAAGTAAAGATCGGGGGACTTTCTGAGAATATAATTATAGCCGTTGGGACTGGGGGAACATGGACTATAATATACAGAAATGGATTTACGCTAGGGGGAGGGAGACCAAAGCGGGTGGGAGAGGGAGGGAGGGGGAGAAGGCCTGCAGTGCACATGCCAAACTTCTCCCGGAGGAGAGACAGGAGGCAGAGTCCTATATGGACTCTGCTATCCTCCTGGTGGCCCCTTTTTTTTACTTTGGGGGGGGGGGGGACTACAGGAAAACCATTTGGAGCTGTGATGTAAGGTAAGGATTTTACTACATTACAGAGTGGGGCCAGTAGTGGGGGGGATTATAGTTTTGGGGGTGGACAGGCTCTTTAAAAGAGATAAAATACAATCTGTAGCACATATTGTCTCAAACTACACAGAAATAACTATATAACTAAGAGAAACTATATCACTCCAACCCACCCAGGGCTGTTTTTAGGCATAGGCCACCTAGGCAAAGAACTAGGGTGCCTATGTTGATCCAGGGCGCCTGTTCTGCTCCCTAGCATCTCCCTGTCAGCTGTTACTTGCTGTGTTAAATCTGCTCTCCTTGTTCTGCTGTAATTTGTAACATTGTATCTAGTACAGAGCCTGAATTCCACACACTCTACATAGCAACAAATGTTACAAATGAACTGGAGGTGAAGGAAGGAGGGGGGAGGATGAGCTTGGCTAATAGTACTGAAGAGACCAGTTCTAAAATGCCAGGTAAAAGCTGCTGCAGACTTTATAACAGTGGTCCCTGTGACTATCAGCCATGAGATCCCTATCCTTGCCTCTTTCTTCCTTCCATCCAACTCTCCAATTAGAACTTAGAGTAGGTGAGGAGTGAACAATTCAATAGAGGAGACATGGAAAGCAGGTACACACTGTATATCATGTCTATGCTGGCAGCTGAAAGGGTTGAAGGTAATACTCTGCTGGCACTGAAAGTATTAATAGGAAAGTATGGTGGCATTGAATGGTATTTAAGTTCATAGGGAAGCACACTCAAATAGAATATTATTACAACAGTTCCATTTATTAAGTGCTCAACACACAAACCAGGTACACAACGTTTCGGGGGGTCCAACCCCCTTCCTCAGGTGTAACCAAATACTACATAGTGCAACAAATATATAGTGACATCATTAATTATCGTGCAGGGCTCCGCCTACTATTCTCAGAGCCTGTCTTAAAGTGAACATGAGCAAATAAATAGTGAAAACAGTTATAACATCAATCTTAAAATCACCATAATATATAACCATCCATCATACTGATCCTAAAATGTGAACTTCTAAAAATTGGAATAAAAATAATGTGAACATTGTGTTATTAATACATATACTGTGTTAACATGTAAAATATTTTGTGTTTTCTAAAATTGGAGTGAATAAATACAATAAAGGCAAATGATACCGTATATACTTGAGTATAAGTCGAATTTTTGAGGCTTTAAAATTAGCCTGAAAACCTAACCTCGACTTATACTCGAGTCAAGTGCTAATTTAGATCCAAATTCTGCAATTACAGATAGTAACCAGTAGGTGGCGCTGTGTTAACCTGTATAGAAAGTTACAGGAGCTGATCTGCCTTTACACTTCCTGCTTCCTGTATTTTGCCTGCTGGACTCACTCAGCACTGTAACTGGATGCTGTAAATCTGATGGGTCTCCTCAGTTTGGGGCAAAAAAACAGCTGCTAGTTCAGTGCAAATGACAGCATGAAACTACAACTCTCAGGTGACATTTTTAACTATTGGGGTCAGAGAATCCTTTACTATATGGGGGTCAGAGTTCCCTTTACTATATGGGGTTCAGAGGGCCCTTTACTATATGGGGTTCAGGAGAATTGTAAATGATGGTAAGCTTAATTAAAAGTTTGCTGAACCTGGCCACTCCACATGTTTACAAACTGAAACTCCCAGCAACAAAGCATGCTGGGAGTTGTAGTTTCCAAACATCTGGAGTGCCAAAGAATTGGAGGTTACTGGTACTAGATTTGGCTATTACTGTATGGGATTCATGTATGGGAATTCTGCTGTCCATTTAAAGGGCAACTAAAGCCTAAAAACAACACAGAATCAGAAGGCAGTAGTGGTGATAATTTCTACCCTCGACTTCTACTCGAGTCAATCAGTTTTTACTAATTTTTCAGGTAAAAATAGGTACCTCGACTTATACTCGGATCGACTTATACTCGAGTATATATGGTAAATATTAAAAATTCAAAACATCCTTATCTGTATCGTGAGTATTCTTAATTCTCTAAGTCTGTATTGCAAAGTCTCATAGCAGTAATTTAAACACTATCAGGGTGATGCACCAACGGGCGCATCACTCCTGATTTGGAGTTTAAGTCACGCTAACCGATGTTATATCGGTTAGCGTGACTTTAACTCCTTCCTTGCGGCGGCTGCGTGGCTAACGCGAAAGTTATGGGTGCTAATTTTGCCCCAGCCTATGCTAATATCTTCATGGCTAATCAAATGGGCATTTAAAGACAGATTTATATGTGAAACCTAAAGACCGTAACAATTTGCTACATGCAGAAAGCTTTCATCCCAAAGGTTGTATACAAGGTTTACCGTAGAGTCAGCTATTACGGGTTAGACGTGTAGTGAACGACGATACAGTATGCAAGGAAAAATTACTCGAAATGGTGGCCAGATTTGAGGAAAGAGGGTATTACAAAGAAAAACTTTTGCAAGCAGCCGTACAAGCCTTG
The DNA here is from genome assembly GCA_019447015.1 of Hymenochirus boettgeri. Classification (NCBI taxonomy): domain Eukaryota; kingdom Metazoa; phylum Chordata; class Amphibia; order Anura; family Pipidae; genus Hymenochirus; species Hymenochirus boettgeri. Next base: position 214,339,100 of record CM033474.1, read on the forward strand.
CATACACCTAGAGAAGGTTTACTAAAAGAGAAAACCTTGAAAAATAGTAATAAAAAAACAGGTATACCTTTTGTGAGTACCTACAATATCTTATCAAGTAGGATTAAAGAGATTGTTAACAAAAACTGGCATATTTTAGCATCAGATCCAACCACAGGGCACTTATTTTCTGAAAAACCTTTACACTCCTACAAAAGATCTTCAAACCTAGGAGATCAACTTATGCACACTGACATGCTACCTAATAGAGTTGAACAGAAAGTGTTTTTTGGGGAACCAAAAAATGGTACATACCCCTGCAGGGCATGTCAAATGTGCAACGCTATTATCCCAGGAGATAAAGTTTATCATCCAATAAAAGGGATACCGATAAAAAATAAGGATTTTAATTTAAGGATTTTACTACATGCATTAGTCAGGGTATAATTTATTTTCTAAAATGCCCATGTGGCCTTGGATACGTTGGCCAAACCAAGAGAGAAGTACGAACCAGACTGGGTGAACATAAAAGGGATATAAAACGGTTTTAATCAGGCGAAACTAAACATGACACCTCCATAGCACGACACTTCCATGAATCTAGACATAACGCAATGCAACTACGTTGGAAAATTCTAGAAGTAGTTAAAAAACCTAATAGAGGGGGAAACTTCCCACAATTACTGCTGCAACGAGAACATTGGATTCACTTCTTACAGACATTAACACCAAAAGGTTTAAAAGAAGAGTTTAATTTAATGTGCTTTTTATAAATTATATACATGTCTTTACCAGATTATTTATCCACCCTCCTGGATAATACACAGGCCATTTTAACTGCAATGTAGATTATGATTTGACTCATGAAATAATGTTTGATTGCTTTAAAAATGTAACAATATATTTGCTAGTCTACTAGCTACATTGTTTGCCTTCACAGGTATAGATATACCATCTAGTGGACTTTTACAGGCATTACAATATGAAGATGAACCTGGTCTTTTTCTCACTCCATAGGGAGTAAAAATCCTGCTATGAGACTTTGCAATACAGACTTAGAGAATTAAGAATACTCATGATACAGATAAGGATGTTTTGAATTTTTAATATTTATCATTTGCCTTTATTGTATTTCTTCACTCCAATTTTAGAAAACAAAATATTTTACATGTTAACACAGTACATGTATTAATAACACAATGTTCACATTTTTATTCCAATTTTTAGAAATTCACATTTTAGGATCAGTATGATGGATGGTTATATATTATGGTGATTTTAAGATTGATGTTATAAATGTTTTCACTATTTATTTGCACATGTTCACTTTAAGACAGGCTCTGAGAATAGTAGGCGGAGCCCTGCACGATAATTAATGATGTCACTATATATTTGTTGCACTATGTAGTATTTGGTTACACCTGAGGAAGGGGGTTGGACCCCCCCAAACGTTGTGTACCTGGTTTGTGTGTTGAGCACTTAATAAATGGAACTGTTGTAATAATATTCTATTTGAGTGTGCTTCCCTATGAACTTAAATAGAATTGATACGTACCTGATGTGGCACAGGCTACAGGGAGTGCACCTCACAATCTACCTGCAATCTACCTGGCGGGATTCCACTGAACAATTGATTATGGCATTGAATGGTTCATGGTAATACTCTGCTGGCACTGAAAGTGCTAATAGGAAAGTCTGTTGGCATTGAATGGTTCATGGTAATACTCTTCTGGCACTGAAAGTGTTAATGGCAATACTATGGGGAAGTCTGCTGGCACTGAAGGGTTAATAGTGATTCTCTGGAAAGGTGCTGGCACTGAAAGTATTAATAGTAAAGTCTGCTGGCGCTAAAAGGGTTAATTGTAAATGTTCTGCTTGCACTGAAATTATTAATGCCAATATTCTAGGAAAAGCACTGAAAGAGTTAAACATCTTAACTCTCACCAAATTTCCCTGTTCTGCCCTACCCGGCTGGAAACAATTTCTGGGGAGAACACTGGTGCCACATACCACACATCCACTGAAACCTGTCCTGTCCTTCCAATCAGTACAGAATTTCATTTGTGGCCAGTGTCGCTGCATTGTGGCCATAACAGATTATGAGTATAATAATAATAAATAAATGTATTAAAGGAGAACAAAACCTAAAATACAAAAAGCAGCTCCTCAGATCCTATAATTGTTTGGAATGTTAGTGTATAAGTAATGTACAGAATATTTAAGGTTGCTAAAAATCTGTAATGTCAATGCTGCCTTCTAGTGTTGTCTATTTGTGGTGGTCCAGGACACAAAACTCTGAACATGCTAACTAGATTCCTTGTGTTTGTATCATCAAATTGACAGCAGTCAACATGATTAGCCGTTACTGTGATTAAGCAGGATAGTGTAGAGTGGGGGAAGCTGTTTAATAAATACACTGTCTATACAACTTGCTGCTAGTGGGTAGCTGTGGCTTTAAAAAAAAATAGTGGTGGTCTTTTCTTTTCTTTCTGTCTATCACCCTCCCCCTCCCTGCAGTGGTTAAACGTTGCTGTGTTTGTTCTGTGCTGAACTTCCACTTGTGCTGCGCGTGCCCGGTTACTTGGCCCGCATATGCCTGGTTACGTCAAAGATCAGGCAGATCTCCCGCCTTCCTCTCGCGGGCTTTGGAAGAGAGGAGGCTGCCTGATTCCAACAGAGAACTGAACAAGTAAATCGTGGACTGGATTTGCTGTGTGTAAATGAAATGGCAGTAATTTTGCCTTACTATAGTGTAGCAGAGGATAAATATAACAATTGTCTCGCATTTAAAAGGCTTGTAAATACATCTCTTTTTAAATGCTATGTGTATTAGGGAACAAATGGTGTTTATATGAGCATTTATGCAGACTGTCTTTTTCTGTGTTTATTTCTGCACCTGTACCATTTACAGAAATGTGTGTATTGCTGCAGCAGAATTATTTATTTGTACGTTTTCACATATATTTCTCTAGGCTTTTAAATGAACTTGGCTACAGCCAGTGAATTAATCAACTTTTGCTTTTTTTTTTGTGAAAGGGGAAAGTCTACAACTGATTGATACCCTCCTATATTACCCCAAAAAACATGGTGCAGAGCTGCAGCTGGAGGATAATGTGATGAACCTGAGCAGTAAGACAGGAAAAATTACACAAGGGCAGGAAAAATTGACACAGGAACATGTCAGAAAACAGAAAAATATCTATGATTTATATTGCTGCAGATGAAAGGGACAGCTAGAGTCACACTGCAACGCTAAAAATATAGTAGGGCTACTAGGAATGTGGAAATGTGAATGAAGCTCTATGCATCTCCTAGTATGTTCTGCAATTTGAATATTTACATGCGGTTTGAGATCACACGTGCAGAAAATAACAAAATCATATACTGTACTGCCAGAAAAGGAAATGGACATTTTTTAATATTTTTTTTATGGGGGAGTGTGTGTGCATTTTTCATAAATAAAATAATAAATAGACAAACATACAGACCTATATGGCACAGAAAGACAATCCTTCCAGCATTCCAAGACTGTTTTTATTATTTCAAGATTGTGTCTGTACACTGCTTTCTTTTCATGAAAGACATTTTTCATCAAGAATTCAAGCAGTCTGTTTGCAAGAATCTCATCTTTGGCAAGTCCCTGAAAAAAAATGGAAAAACCCCACATGAAGCAATGTTTACTTAATGGTAAAATGAACATAGACGACTTTGTAGTGCTACTTAACTGTCCACAACTATTTTTTGAAACACTTTCAGGGGACATTCAATGAAAGTTCTTATTACAAATGGTGATAATTTTGCCCCAACCAATCAGATCTTAGCTTTCAAATGTTAAATAAGTTGTGATTGATTGGGGCAAATCAACACCATTTTTAACAATAAGAATTTTTATTAAATATTCCTGTTTGTTGCTTATTTCAGTGAATGTACCGAGACATTATCAATTTATCCATATTTACCAAACTAGTTATATTAAAATGTTTAAGATACTAAAAATTACCCCAAAACTTGCTATAAACACGATCAATGCACATTCCATGACTACAGAAATAATAATAATTGCATAGATTACATATCTGTTGTATTCAATTAGATCAACTGGACATGAAATGTAGTTCTTGAAGACGTTTCGCTAGTCATCCGACTGGCTTTCTCAATTCAGAATGACTTGTACAAGAATCTGTGGCAATTATGTACCCTGGAAAATCCCAATTAGCATATCACAGCCAGGTGTTAAGGGTGTGATTAGATAGTGGCTAAGAGGTGTTATAGGAACGCCCAGAGTAAGGTGTTAAAACAGCATTGTACATGGCAGACTTACAATCACGAGTGAATCAATATTTGTTTATAGTTTATTTATGTTTTGCTTTCCTGTGGTAGTAGAACTTCCATCTGAACCATTAGAGGACTGAAGACATTCTGCCTTTGATACTATGCACTGGTTTGGTAGACATCTTAATTCTTATAGTAAAAGGGCTGATGTGGGAGGGGAGCCATTACCTGTTATGTCAATTCAAAGCAATGACCAGCGTACTACTTTTACTAAATTAGTTTAAAATGATTAAAATTACAAATAATTTCATTATATGTACTGTAACTAAAGCTCCCAGATATAATACGATCATTTAAATATTCATTGCTCACCTCTCTTCTTTGTGGCCATTTGTTTGTGTCAGTCACATTTTTAGAGCATTTAAGAGTATGTTCTCTGAAATAATCAACATTCTTTTAAAAGGCTGTACAGTTGAATGAGAGGAAATATAGCATAATCGCTGGGGGAAGCCCTGCATACACAATCCTTCCACCTGTTTACTATGTGTGCACATATAGTAGAGAGAAAGGGTTGCAGTGGGGGAAACCCTGTCTGCAGTGCAATCACGGTTAATAGAGTGGTAAGACTGTTCTCTATTACCTCTCATTCATCTGTAGACCTGAAAAAATAATGTTGATAACTTCAGTGTACATACCCTTGAATGTAACTAATAAGAAATGCTTCTCCCAGAATTTTTTTATTTAAACTGAGAATATAAAAGTATGAAAACCTGGCTATTAATGTATATTGTTAATACTTACTTTTGGAGTGGCAATGCTTGACCAAGAAAGAATTGTTACTAATGTCTCAACAACCATGTAGTGGATACCTGGACCCCCATTATTTCCAGAAACGATCAGCTGCAATACAGGCCCAATCCAAAACTTGGCATAAGAACGGAAAACCTAAAAATACCAGCGACAATATCAGATTCAATAATGCTTATAATTAAATAGACCCTTACGGATGGTTATTTGGATTAAAAGCTCCTGGAAGCTACTTACCCTCTTAAATCGTATATAAGGTGTAAGCAAGGTTCTATTTGTTCACAAAATTTTTCTGAATTTTGGCTACATTTTAATTGTGTGTTATACAAGTAAAGTTAGATTTAAATAATATTAGAACATGTTAGGGACCAAATGTTTTTTTTTTTTTTTTTACATCCTGATACGCAACACCTTAGAACTGAAAATGGGTGAACGATACACACCCACACATTCTGAATTTTATTATTTAGGTTATAAAGTCCATGTGTGTTATAACTCATGTTAATTTGCTTTAATAAAGATGGAATTCTGAATTTTACCTGAAGACTCTCTGATTCTGTTTGAGCAGTGTGCACGCTCCTACTTTTTCTATTGTATGTGTACTTGATAAGCGGTGGCGACGGGCTCGGGGCTGTTTGCACCTGGGCCACCCCCAACGAGCGGCGAGTTCCTGAATGTTACACCCTATTTGGTTTACTTGTTACTTGATGTTTGCACTTGAGGTTTGAACCCTGAACGGTCACTACATAAGCGAAGGGTCTGGGGCTCAACTGGAAAAATAAAGTCCTAAGCACATCCAAGGCGATAGGGTGCAGATTCTTCAAACCCCTACCCCCAAGGGGTTAATATCCAATATAGCAAAAAGAAAGCTGAAGAATCGCACACCTAACATTGAAACAAACTTGTTTATTGAACCATCAACGAAACATGCACAATGTTTCGGGGGGCTCCTCCCCCTTGCAACAAGATCACCTGATGAAAGGGGAGGAGCCCCCCAAAACATTGTGCGTGTTTCTGTTGATGGTTCAATAAACAAGTTTGTTTCAATGTTAGGTGTGCGATCCTTCATCTTTCCTTTTGCTATATCTGGGGCTTACACACCCGGACCAATTGTTTCTCTGTGTGAGTTTCGTGTTTGTTACTTTATCCTCAGACACGCTATTTCTCCTTTTTACTGTTCAGTGTCTATGATTGTATTTATACACTGCTTTATCCTCTATCGCTGTGTTCTATTTTTAGGACTGGTTACCAAATTCTTTCTATTGGAGTGTTTTTGGGCCTGCCTGGAGGTGGTCTTATCTCCACATATAACTTTTTCTTACTTTTGATCCTAATTATTTATAAAGTTCATGTGCACTCATCCCACAACAAAACAACAAATCTCACAGTACAGGTATCCACAATGTAAATATTCAAACATTAATGAGCAGCCTCCAGGCACCCTGAATTTTAATTTATTGCTTTAATGTCTCGGTACTTTCTGATGAAGGTGCTCAGCAAAGCACCAAAATGTCAAAGCAATAATAGAAAAATCCAGGGTGCTTTTTAATGTTTGAATCATATTATTAGAAATAACCACCTTAAAGGGCTATGCTTTTCTTATATCACCAATGTTCTGCCATGCTGTCACCTCCTCTTAAAGCTGCGAGCACATGCACAGAGGAGGCAGCTCAGAGCAGAGGGCCATAGAGGTCAGTGGAAAGCAGCGGTCATGGCCATGACTTACTGCTCTTACCTGGAATATGTTATGCAGAGTGGGGGGGGGGGGTCACGCTCCATGTGACATTACCTATTATTTAAGGCATTTTTCCTTTACTACTGTAATTATAAAACATCATAGTCTGACAATTTGTCTTAAAGTGCATGTCCACCCCAAAACTAAATTCTCCCCCACTGCTGGCCCCACTGTGCAGTGTGTAAAAAGACTTACCTTACCTCTCTGCTCCAAATGGTTCTCCTGTGATGTCTATACAAAGTCCTAGAAAGCGAAGACCAGGAGCCTGGCTGGTAGAGAAAAGGTTTCTGCCTCTTAGGTGTCTGGCTTGCTTAGTGCAACCCTTTAACCATGTCCCTCCCTCCCTCCTGATCCATGTTAGCTGCCTGGTGCCCTAGCGTGAAACCCCTTTTCTGTAGTGTAGTGTAGGGGACCCTCTCCCACCCCAACCGCTATATTTGTGTGTAAAAAAACTAACCCGATCTGTACTTACTGAGCTTCGTTCCCCCGGTGTTATACACTGCCGGCAGTTTCATGCAAGCAGAGGGCAAGGTCTAAATGCCGGGGGAACAAGGCAATTTAAGTTCGGGTTAGTTAGTTTTTTTTACACACAAGTATAGCGGTTGGGAGTGGGAGAGGGCCCCTACACTACAGAAATTTTTTGTATAAGAGGTGGACATGCCCTTTAAAGTTTCTTGAGCTATGCTTGAAGGATTCTTGAGTTTGTTTGGGATACTCTAGAAATAAAACAACAATGCATAGCCTGCCACCCCAATGCTGCTTATACCTAAAGTTCAACTACCACACAACCTGGAAAGGCAGGGATAATTAGAAAGGGCTAGATGGACACAGTGCACTAGAACCTAAAGTGAAAACTTTGGGGCGGTCACTGGGTAAGAGTTTTAACCTTTGTGGATTTTCTCGGTCTTGAGTTTGTCTCCCAATTTGTAATATAGACATTTTAAATGACCACATATAAAAATATGAAAAGGGCTTATAAGAAGTTTTTTTATTTAAACATAGTGCATACAGGCAATGATTCAGTCCTTTGCCTTGAACTTATTGCTTGATAAAGGTTTAAGGCAAAGGACCAAAACTCAGACTGTGTGCACTATGCTTGAAAAAAATATCACAACTTACAAGACCCTTCTGTGGACTTTTTTTATACTTCATATATAGAGGAATTTCTGAGGGCAACTTGATACATTGGGTTTGAGTGTACGCATTTTTTATGTGTGTATCAATGTAGATAAGCATATTATACTATTATAATTACATTATAATCTGATCAAAGACTCATGTTACTTACCTCTTCAGTATTAACAATAAGTTTAGAGATGAAAAGACGGATATTTAAAGAAGTAGAGGTGTTACTCAACTTTCCATGGAGGAACTTCATCCAAGGTGGAAGGTCTTGAGGACTTGTACCCTAAAATAAGGTCAATGTTTTAGAAGTGTTAGCAAACTAACCACCATCCTACCCACAGGAGACAAACTAAGGGCTTGTCTTCACTTGGCTTGGGTGTTCATTTTCACAATGATTGAAGCTTGTCAGTGAAGCCAGCATAATGCTTGGTCAATCTGTTTATACAACAATGACTGTGAATTTTACCAACCAGTGCTTCTCTTTGTACTCAATTGCATTCCCCCATGCCAATTTACCTGTGCCCATAAGAAAACAATCAATGCATGCTAAAACAATGATTTAGCTATGTGCAGGTTAACAAATTATAGGGCTGCTGTAAACACACAATTCTTATATTTGTATATATATGCAATTAATGTGTTACTTAATAAAGAAATAAGACTTCACAGACCTCTTCCACTTTGGGTGTGATCTCCCTGCAGTGCATGTGTTTAATCAAAGCAGACATTGCAGTCATACATTCATGCTGATTAAGCTCATCCATTTCAAACTCCATTACTTCATTAAATGTCTTTGCCTCAGTTTTAAGTTCCTATAAAAATAATACAAAATCAGTAATATCCGAATTGGTGAACAAAAGCATATTATTATTATTTTTATTATTATTGATTTATGTAGCACCAACATCTTCCATGGCGCTTTATAATTACATAGTCATAAATTACATAAAGAGTAATACATATTATACATACATACATACAAGTCATACATATTACATACGCAGGTAATACATAATATAAGCACGCAGTGAGTTACTTACAGCAATACCGTGATTCAATAGGAGAGAGGACCCTGCCCAGAGAGCTTACAGACTAGAGGAAATGGGGATGAGACATAAGGTGAAGGGAATCAGTAGGCTGTAAATGGCAGTGTAGTGTTAAAGGCAGGTTGGATAATATTGGGTAGTAATAGGGAGTAGTGTCTAGGCCAGGTTATATGCTTGCCTAAAGAGGTGGGTTTTAAGGTTACATTTGAAGGTATTAAGGGATGGTGAATGATTGACAGACGGAGGAAGGGAATACCAGAACATAGGGGCAGCATCAGCAAAGTCCTGAATGCGGTCATGGGAAGAGGTGAGTGGATGAGAGGAGGATATCATTTGCGTAGTGGAGGTTGCACCTGGGACGGTGTCGGTGGATCAGCTTGAACTGGATCCTTTTACGTGATGGGCAGCCAGAGGAGGGACTGATAGAGAAGAGAGGCATTGGAGAAGCAAGAAGAAAAACGAATGAGCCGGGCAACAGAGTTGAGGATGGATTGAAGTGGTGCCAGGCGGTTGTTTAGTAAACCACACAGTAATGAGTTGCAGTAGTCAAACCGGGATATTATTAGGGCATGGACTAAGATTTTTGTAGCTTCTTTCAAGAGGAAGGGATTCACACAATGTAGAATGCATACTATGCAAATATTTCATTCTAGTTCAGTCCTTACACATATTAAAATTTATAGCATATACTGTTTTTGCATTATCCACTTAACTGTATTAATTTAAAAAGGGAAATGTTACTTTATCTGAGGGCCAATAAATATTTTGGCCTGATTAATTGTCTGGCCCATACATATGGAACAGCATGTCTTGTCTGTGACCTGAAACACAAGCTTACCCGAACCAGAACACCGTAACTGAAATCGGCAGTTCACAGCCCGAAACGGAGCAGAAAGACACGCACCTTCCTTTGAAAACACAGTAAAAGAATCTGCTCTCTGCTCTGTATCAGGCTGTAAATGTTTCTCTCTTTGAGTTAGGGTACTCCAGTTCAGATAAGCTTGCATTTTAGGTCAAAGACAAGACAGGTCAGTTTGTTTAATTGCTGTTGCTGTGTAAAACCGTTAAACAAAAAAAAGCTAGTTTTAAAAGATTTTAAAGCTGTACACACACAGGCTAAACAAAAAAAATAAATAAAAGGGGAGGGGAAGTATGTATTGTAAGTAATAATGCGCCCGTAACATTATAATTTAAGGTTGTTAAAGGGCATGTCCACCCTCAAAATAGTTTTTTTATATGTTGTAGTGGTCCCTTTACCACCCCCAACCGCTATGTTTATTTGATAAAAAAAATATGATCCTAGCATTACATACTTTTCTTCATTCCCCCCGGCACTGTAATCTTGGCCCTCTGCTTGCTGGAACTGCAAGCAGGGGGTTGGACCTGCAGCCGTTATCCGTGATTGTCTGAGAGGCGGCCAATCACAGATGCCGCTGCAGGCATTACAGAACGCCGGGGTAATGAAGGAAAGTAAGTAATGTTCGGATTGTTTTCTTTTTTTTCCAAATAAACATAGCAGTTGGGGGTGGGATAGGAACCACTTCATTACAGCAAATGGGTTAAGAGATGGGGAGGGATCTAGAGGGAGGAGGGGCGGGGCAAATAATCCCTTATATAATATAGTAGAGAATACCTTTTTACTGGTTCCACTTTGATCTATTATTTTGTCCTGGGAACGGTATGAAAAACTTTGCACACCAGTAGAGAAATCAAACTGACTCATCTCTTCACTCAAACTGCTGCCTTCCATGTAGGACTGTGAAGATATGTATTGTGGTTCATCTTCAATGCCAATAGCCAACAGAGGGGATGAAAAGGGAGAGACATATTGAATGGATACATTTACATTATCATAACATTTCTAAAATGTGTGTTTTTGAGTTTGTTTTATTTAATTCCATGGGGAAAGTTTCACTGCTGAAACTGTATTTACTAGTCGGTGCATTTGTTACATCTTATACCAGTTTAGGGTTTTGTGCTCAGGTCAGGACAGCATGCCTGACTGCTGAGAAGGAGCCGAGTGGAGAGCCGATAAGGTTTAGCCTTGGAGTGTACCCCGGGCATTCTATTATTCACAGGGAGGAGGGAATAAGCATTCTCACCTCCCTGTGAATCATAGTTACAGATTTCATGTACTTAAAGTACATGAACTCTGTTTAGTGGCCCTTTATGCAAACAATTCCTAGCAAGCACAGTGATATCACATAAGTTATCTAAAACTTACCACTATTCCCTTGCACCGCAATCATACTGTATGTGTTGTAAATATTCAAAGTGTGAGCAAGTATAGCTGGCTGTTCTCAATAGGTAACAGGATCATATAATCACAAAAAAATAGTTTGTAGTTTCCCATTGAGAACATCCAGCCATTCTTAAACGAGCTTTCATTATTTCCAACATATTTGATTGCCATCAAGTTAAGGTTATAGTTCTCTTGTGTGAGATCACTTTGCATGATGTGAAATTTATTCTTTAGTAAGAGTTGTATTTTTTGGAGCTGTTAAAGCAGTGTGTCACACCCATTTTCACAGGAACTTTCTCCACCAACATTTTGCTTTTTAAAAATTTTAATCTCTGTATCTCACAATGTTAATTGTTATTTTATAGGGTTTCATTCCCTTTTAAACACTTGTGCATATCCGGACTGGGAATAAGTAAAACTGGAAAAAAGAAAGAAAAAACACCAATAACCTCAATGAAGGTGAGAAAAATGACAAGAGGAAGAGCATATGTAGCAGGATGTTAGAGAAATTAAGAAAACTTTTACAAAATACCATATCCCTGTCTGCTTTAAACCCAGAAACACATTGAGGCAGTAACTAGAGTAACTAGAGCATCCAACATTGTATTTAAGGTGCAGTAAAGAGCACTCTGATTTGTTCGTGGGGGGAGACTAAACTCAATACTACGTTAGTATATTTGTATTTGTATTTGACGATTAATGTGATCTTAAAATGAGTTGAAACCACCCTTCTTTAGTGTAAGGTAAGAGACTCTGACCGGAAACCCCTTCCTCTCAATATATAGCTTTTGTATTAGACTGAGCTCTGCAATATTTTGCACTTTTAGTAAAAATGACAATTTAGTTTGTTCCCAGAAAAGTGTCATTAATGAATTGTTCTAGAGCACTAAAAGGGAGGGAAGTAAAATGTAAGAGTCTTAACATTCTTTGAGAGGGAGATAAATATGGTAACTTAGCCAAAACCTTTTTTAACTTGCTATAGTCTTTATACAGCAGTTTTGCATATCAATAATATATGCATTGCATAGGTTACAAAAGCATGATTAATAAGAAATGTTAAAGAAAAACAAAGATCCAAACAGTATACCAAAATCTGAGCTTGATGCTTCCCTTGCTTCTTTACGTATAGCAAGATACTTTTTCTTTTTCTCCATTGGCACCTACAGATATTTAAGACAACACTTAAGGCCTTGAATGCTGAAAACATTTGTTAATAAAATATACAGTATAAATAATATCAACATTAAGGTTGACAATTTGAACTAAAGGCTGCAATTTTATATTTTGCACACTGATCAAGAGTATTTTCTGTTTTAAAAGAAGGATACAAACTACTTATTACAATTTGCCTAATGTGGAAAAGCACAGTATTTTCCTTCTGTCCTAGATGAAAACACTGCAACTACAGTACATACTGTAAACAAAACGAAAACATGTACATTTCATTACAATAAAACAGGTTCATTTGCTGTAACAAATCACAAAATAATGTGTTGCAGTTTAACTTACCTCAACCTCTATTGGAAATGTATAATTTTTTTGATGGTCTATTAAATTCTCAAAAATGAGCAGGTTCTAAAAAATAAACCATAAATATATATTTTTTAAACCAATGTCTGCCATGATGGTTTATTTCCAATAACACTCCAATAATCTGTCTACACATTCTTCCACAATCCCTTTACCAGACCTGCTGACTTTTGTGCATCTAAAATGTCAGTTTACAATAATTTCCTACTTTTTTCAATTACTGTAAGTTGTCTTTCTTTTGCTCCTCATCTTCTCTATCTCTGGTAATGGGACAGTACAGGTGGGTTATATTAGTTATGGATTACAGAAGCACCTTTTTGCCCAAAATAAAGGAACAATACACTCTTACAGACAATATTTCACATTCCCAACACATATGTAAGATTGTCTCCTAGTTTTTGCTTTTATATTCTGTGCACAGTTTTGGCTCACTTGACAAAGGACCAGTATGGGTCTGAAACATGTGTGATGTTTTGCTATTAAACACAGTTCCTTGTTAAGAATGTAATTGTCCTTCGGGTCCCATTGCTTTTTTTGAATTGGATATTATTTGATGGTTGGACAGAGCACAGAGTATCTCCAGAATGCAGCGATAAAGAGTAAAGGGTTTTAGATCAATATATTTAAAATGTTTATTTAACCATTTAATACAGAGCAAGTGATATCATTATTCTAATAGAAAGTGTAACTTTTACAAATGGTACAACAGGCTGTCTCACGGTGTCACGGAGGCAAGCATTGATGCCTTGCAGCGCTGAGTACGATTCCACCATAGGACACATCTGCAAAGAGGTTGTATGTTCTCCCTGTGTTTCCATAGGTTTCCTCCGAGCACTTCAGTTTTCCCCACAAACATAAAGACATACTGGTAAGTTTTATGTGTCAAATAAATGTGCTTAGATTGTAAGCTCTTCAGGGGAGGGCCTAATGTGAATGAATACATGTAATTGTAAAGCGCAGATTTAATTAATTAAATCTGTGCTTACTATTTCTACCCTTTAATATGGAGGCAGAAGCACAGACTTGCCAGATAGTCTTTATATAGCCAGATAATCTTTATAGCTCCCAAACAACATTTGGCAAAGAAATAAACAAAGATATTGTGGACATACTTAAAGGGTATGTCCACAATATCACAACAGGTAAGTGCAACAGGTAAGTGCCCAACCTGTGGGTGCAGACATCTCAGTGATTCCTCCCTCTGGAATATACAGCTCAGAAAACAAAAAACCAAGGTAGAGGGTTGCACTCCAAAGTGAATTTTAAATTTATTTGCAACCACACATACTCACAACGTTTCAGGGGTTCAAGGTGCCCCCTTCTTCACCTGAACCAAATAAATTTGGAATTCCCTTTGGAGTGCAGCCCTCTACATTGTTTTTTATTGTCCACCCTTGCATTTTTTTGTTGGTAAGCTATAATCATTGACCAGGACTGGATTTATACTTTTTTTTTTCTCCCCTAGACCAGTTATTTTTTGCCCCCCACCCCTTTATGATACCACATTCAGTGGCTCCCAATTGATTGGCCCCCAAATTAAACAATATTAACTCCCCCTTGTGATACCATATTGTGTGGACTGGCCCCCAAACAGAGAGAGACAATTTATTTCCCCCCAAACAGTGACATACAATTCATTGCCCCCCCTGGCCCCTAAAAAGTGAGACACAATTCATTGCCCACCCTGGCCCCAAAACTGTGACGCACAATTCATTCTATGTAGCGTAATATGTATACTCCAGTATAAGCAGAGAAATTTTACCTTTAAAGGGTATGTCCACCCTTAAATCATACTTTTAATATAGGCTTCCCCCTGGTCCCCCAGCCCCAACCGCATTATTTTTATTTTAAGAAAGCTCCCCAAACTCTTACTTACCTCCCCTCTTTCCTCCGCCGCGCTCCCGGCCCTCTGCTTGCGAGAAATGCAAGCAGAGGGGCGGGACCGGCAGCCGCGTCTGTGATTGGCTGAGCTGCAGCCAATCACGGACGCGGCTGCCGGCAGCTCACTTCAGCGGAGGAAAGAGGAGAGGTAAGTAAGAGTTTGGGAGCTTTCTTAAAATAAAATGATGCGGTTGGGCTGGGGACCAGTGGGAAGCCTATACTAAAAGGGTTAAATGCTAGGGGGAGGGAATCGGGAGAGGGAGGGGGAGGGAGGGAGAGGGAGGGGGAGAAGGGCTGCAGTACGCATGGCAAAAATCTACCTGAGGCCAGGTAGGAGGCAGAGTCCTATATGGACTCTGCTAGCCTCCTGGTGGGCAGTTTTTGGGACTTTGGGGGGGGACTACAGGAGAACCCTATGGAGCTGGGATGTTAGGTAAGGATTAAACTACACTACATGGTGGGGCCAGTAGTTGGGGGGATTATAGTTTTGGGGGTGGACATGCCCTTTAAAATCATCCTGAAAAGTCTCCCCTCGGCTTACACTCGAGTCTGGGCTGATCAGGATGCTTGAAGGAGCAGCTGGACAAAAACACATAGCCCTGTGAAAACAGATGCTGTACGCTTTAACACACACACTTGATTTTGGGGGTTGGGCAATTGCTGTCCTGCTCACTCAGTTCAGCCCAGACTGCAAGGGAAATTGAAAAAAAGCAGGATTCAACAAACTTCTCTAAAGGAGAGATCTTTAAGTATTCAGGCTGCACAGAAAGGTATGCAGGGCACATCTGTGTATGGGACTTTCTATGGGGCTGTGTATGGGACTTTCTATTAGGCTGTGTATGGGACTTTCTATAGGACTTTCTGTGGAACTATGTACGGGGCTGTCTATGGGAGAACGTCAACCCTTGGCTTATACTCGAGTCAATCAGTTTTACTAATTTTTCAGGTAAAAATAAGCACCTTGGCTTATACTCGGGTAAATACGGTATATAATGCAATGCGGTTTAAAGGACTAACACTGTAGCAAATGAACATTGGTGGCACTGAGCAGCAGTTATCTATCAATGTGTGACTATGACTATAGATGTGATTTTATTTTTTTAAATGTTCCTGTGAACTTCCTTCCACACTTCAAATAAAGTGTTTTTCTTATAAATGTGTCATTTTTTATTTTTGCAAGCATAAATTTTATATGAATGTGGCATTGTGTTTTCTGAAGGGCATTGTGTGGCAATAATTTATTTTGCCAAGTTTAATTTGCTAACTAAGAAGACTTCCATGTTACGGTTAGTACATCTGTCCAAGAAGTCTTCAAACATCTGATTTTTATCAGCTGTGCATAATAGAGCAAAATATATAAGGCTGTGTATTTACAAAACAATTTTCCCATCAGATATACTAGCGATTGTCTATCCCCTACTGACATGCATGACTGAGCATCTATATGCATGCTTCCTGCCCCGACACCTTTAAGGCTGTGGCTGCTAAAGGATTTACTTTTTCTTCGTATGCCATCATCTAGAACATAGAATAATTAGTGCATTTGGCATATAACTATATATGCAAATAGGAAGGGCTGAAATAATTTTAGCTGAAAATCTCAAACATTGACAAGGCAAATTTTTATTATTATTGTGGATAATCTAAGCACATTTATTTGACACATACAACCTATCAGTATGTCTTTATGATTGTTAGGGGACCGGAGTGCCCGTAAGAAACCTACGCAAGCACGGGAAGAACATACAAACTCCTTGCAGATGTGTCCAAGGGTGGATTCGAACCCAGGACAGTGATGCAAGCTATCAGTGCTAGCCACTGAGCTACCTTGCTGCCCAAGGCAAATCTAGAACTCACCTTTTCTTTCTTTTCGGTAAACAGGAATACTTGATAGAATTTCATTTCTGAAAAAGCACAGCAGATGACAGCAATTGCACAGTTATAAGCAGCACAATGATATTGCCTCCTCTTCTCAAGGAGCTGGGTTTCACCACACATGTTCTCAGTGAAGGCATCATAACACAGTCTAAGGAACAGCAAAGAAAAAGCAAATATATATAAGGTACATAATTTGCAGCAAAACAATCAGATGATATCTTTTTACTCGTCAGTTTGAAATGCATTTGCTGACTGGACGCTTCAGGCAAATATTTGCACCTTTTATTAATTAAGTCATGCAGTGAATTACAAAAGAATCATATAGTTGACAAGCTGAGCTGCTATATTTGTAACATAATGCTAACAACTAAAATTTATACCAGTGTAGGTGCAGTTGCTCATCTTTTACTAAGCACCTCTGCTTGACTTGAATGAGGTTTACATTACAAGATGCAGAGGAGAATGCCAAACAAAGACAATCTTTTCAAAAGGCATGTCCACCCCACCAAGCCCCATCGATAACTATTTTAAGGTTGTTCCCAAAACTTGAGACCATGATACTCAGGTTTGATTTGAAGTTATTCTTCCTGATCTCCACCTGTTCTCTTTTTGTGCTGATGTACACCTTCCTGGTAATGACAGTGATATGCCTCCTCTGTGTGATCTCAAAGACCAAAATTTTCATGGTCTCTGGGTTTTGGAGGGTCCTTAAAGAGCATGTCTATCCTTAAAAAACTTTTTATAGTTACTTCCAGCTACCTGTCAAATCCCAGTTTTGCATTTTCGAAAACTTACGAAAATGCCCTTTGGAAGGGGACTAAACTTACCTAACCTGGTCCCTTGCCATGTGGGTACAACCCCCTGCTGCTGTTCTGGGCTCGTGAGCTCATTTCGAGCAAGAAAAGCAGCAGTGGAGCACTTCCTGGTCACGGCTGTCAGGTAATTGGGATTGACGAAATGTTGCGCCTTGACGGACAGCCACGACCTGGAAATAGCACAGTAGAGCACGAGTATTTTAATCTCTGAAGCCAAAATGGGACCAAGGCACATCAGGAGTTTAGTTCCTTACCCCAAGGAGAGGACACTTTAATTCATTAAAAAAAAAAAAAAACAGGCTCCAGCTCCGCCCCCTGGGCAACAGGCTGAGGGGACTGAGTTTCTAAGGCAGTTTTCTTTTCAGTTGTTTGGCTTATTGCCTTTTTTCCAAGAGGGATTGTGGTAGCTTTAGATAGCCTAGTTACCAGGGGTAAACCACCAGGGGAGATGCCCAGTGTTCCACAACTGATTTTGGGAACGGAAATAAGTTATGGAATTGCTGCCTAGGTTTAAAGGTTTTTATTCTGGGACAGACTATTAGTGTGACACAATGTCCTTGAGCTGCTTAATATGTCATGTTTCTCTTATGTCTAGAAAATAGGAGAAATGAGGAGTACTTTGTATGTTGAGGTCCCATCTGGTTTTGCAGCATGGGTAAAAAGGGGAGAGCTTCCAGATGCTTGGTTGGGGAAATAACGTGACATTTGGCATACTCTCTGCTCCTACAGACCTACTTCGAGCCTGCAATTTGCAGAAAATATGAGATCCTATTCCTGAGTGAAAAATTAACAAATTGAAGAAGTCTTCTGGCGCCCAGGTTCTCTTGGCCAGGGACAGAGCATCTTTTTTTAAATTATGATTTACAGTGTCCACTCCTTGGGGTAAGGAACTTAAACCCTGATGTACCTAAGGCTAAAATAGAAAGGGCATTTTTGAATTATTGCTGTGGATGGAAATGCATGGTACAACAAATGCACCACAATCAAGAAAATTAATCTAAAAATTGGTCCTTTAGGTAAATTTCCTTAATTGTGGTTTATTTTGTACTTCATATCAGCAGTGGCAGGGGTATTTATTTTAAATGGTGATAAGGAAAGTACTCACAAATTAATAATTGTACTGGTGTACCTAGATAATGAAAAATCATCTTTCATACAATTTAAAAGATTCAGTCCATCATCTCAATCAGGTCAACTAAAGACTCCTAACAACAATGAATTAAGAAGATAAAGCACTGACTGACTTACCTCACATTTTGCTGTGGTTATTAAGAAATTTAACTTGTGTTGGTTATGAGCCTAGTTTTCAAGCATTCCAGGCTGCTGTTTTAGTCATTGAAAGCTATTTTTCCTTACACTTGCCTAGTTCAAGTACTACAAAAGCTTGTAAGTCACAACCAACTAGATGTTTCTAGACAATCACGTTACAGTCTGGTACAAAAAAGAATCTCCCTTGGAATCTTTACAAGGGAGCATGTGACTGAGGTCAGGAGGAGTGGCCAGAAAGTCCACATGCACAGAAAGATGTTTAAATGGCTCAAGATGTATTGGAAAGCAAAAGGAATAGTAACACTGCCAACTACCAAAGTAAATATAAATATATGTAAATGTTATGTATTACAGTTAAAAGCTATTTTTGAAATTGTATATTATCTTTTACTGTGCATGCATTCAGATTATGGTGGAATACAAACCTGGTTTTAGTTCTCCTTTATGAGTAAAGTAAAGCAGTAAGAGTAAAACATGTAAGTATGTTGCATGTTTTCTTACTTGATTAATGCTTTGGTAAGCTCATTCCCTTCAGTATTTGAGGATCCTTGATAGGCCTGATTGATTATAGATTCTTTAGAAAAAATCTCATCCTTAGACAAACGGGAATAAAGAACTTCAAGCATTTTAAAATAACCCCATTTCATTGTAATTTGGTTTTCAAAAGCAGCTTCTGAAATCTAGAAAAAAAAAATATTATTAAATTTCTCTATTAGGAGGCTGTTGTTTTATCCAGTGCTTTGTAGCAAATTCCCATTTAAAAGCATGAACACTGAATCGGTTTTGAAATCTGTATTTAAAGAATATACAGTGATGGGGATTGAAGACATAAAACAATATTTCAGGCTACCTGCAGATATCTCAATCACTCTGGCCCAAATATCAGCTATAATTTCTGACCAATCACATCCAATTTTTAAACAATATCAATATTGTACAAGCAATCGGACACATTGGTAAAA
Organism: Hymenochirus boettgeri; assembly: GCA_019447015.1. Classification (NCBI taxonomy): domain Eukaryota; kingdom Metazoa; phylum Chordata; class Amphibia; order Anura; family Pipidae; genus Hymenochirus; species Hymenochirus boettgeri. The sequence goes on from CM033474.1 coordinate 214,358,641, forward strand.
TATGGCCTTCATTGAATTTCACGACTGGTCAGCCTGAAATATTGGCACAGACACTTTCATTTCCGACTGTATTTATAAATATAAAAATAAGCAGATCTGTCAGTGGAAATATCAGGAAAAAAATATGCCAGTGTGTACCAGGCGATACATATTAAATCCATGCTTTATATCACATTATATGTACATACAATTTGTGGATGTAGAACATACTGTATAAAACAAATTAAACAAAGAGATAATAAACTTTTGAAGAATATACGGTAAGACATACCTTTGACATTCTGACTTTACCCATCCCTGCCTGCAGTAACTCTTCCTTTGTTACTCCCTTTAAAATGTAAGATGAGGCTGGGGAGTTAGCACACAGATAGACTACTTTTTCCGGACCAATTGTGGCTAGCTTTAATTTTGGGGGTGAAGCTTTATACATAAAGTTTGATACTGAGTGCATAGTTCACCAAAATACATAATTTATTTTCATGGATTTAGCTTGCATCTGCAAAATTTGACCACTGAATGTATTATTTTTCTCACCTGCAAAAATCCTGTTCACCACTAAGGCTGAACCAACAGAAACACATTAACAGTCTGTAATTAAATTGGTGCTGATTTTGCCCCAACCAATCAAATGTTAATTTCAAATGTTAAATGATATCTGATTGGTTGGGGCAAAATTAGCACCATTTTAAACGATAAGAACTTTTATTGAATAACCCTGTAAATGTGTACAGTAAGAATCCACTAAATGTAAGAAAATACCCCTTTGCAAGGAGCACCCCAACCATAATATAATAATAAAACTCCAATGTGTTGCAATACTTTTATTAGAAGCCACGTACATTGCCTATGACTGATATTACAGATGCCTATCACCATTAAAATAAAGAAAACATACGCATATTATAAAACACACCTATAGAGGAAAAAAAGAAAACATGGGGGGAGTGAGCCAAGTACTTAAATTAATTCAGGCATTAACAATAAGACATGTGTGAAAATATGTAATTACAATGTGCACATATTTTGTGATGGTTGTTTAATTTATTTTTTTCTTTCCTTAAGGCAAGTAGATTGAATTTTGTGGGGTAGGACCTAAAAAACAGCTTATCATGTGCTTCCCATGTGCCAGCATGGGAGAGAGCAGGCTAGAGAAAACGTTGAACAGCTTAAGATATCATCCTAAGCTTGTTTGAAAGGTAAGAGAGCTAATTTTTCAATGACCCTTGATTTGAGGTCACCTGTATGGAGATCACAGTTCCCCTTTCAAAACAGTAACATCCTCTTTGGTGAAGTAGTTTAAACAGATGGCACAACCTAGGCCATGTGGCTGTAGTTTTTCCACAGCACTAAGCTCCAAGGAATGTTTTGCGCTTCAGAGATACTCTATTCACCAGATATCTACATTATACATATATAGTTGCTCAAGTAGAGCGGGGCATACTAAAGGGCATCCCTGCCCTTAAAACAAAAACTGGTTACTTCTCAGTCACCTGTCCCCAACCCTAAACGTTATACATTCAGTACTTTATTAGATGTATTGATAGACTTAATAGATTTATAGATTTTTAAGGATCATTGTCTCCATTCTGGCAGAGTTTGCTGGCTCCTCTCTGTATTCAGTCAATCAAGGCTGTGACTGCCGAAATCACAGTCAATGATTGACTTTTTATTTTCCTTGCTGCCTCTTCTGCACGTGTTTAAGTTCATAAAAAGCATTATGCAGAGGGAGAAGGTGAATACCTTTGCCAGAACGTAAGAAAATCTATAAAATATACGGTTACAAATGCATGTAATAAATTGTTAAAAATAGCAGGTGGGGTGCGGATAGACAATGGACAATACACACAGTTCTTTGTTTTAAGGGTGGACATGCCCTTTATGATTGAAGGTTTAGACCATCATTGAGAGAGTATGTAAAATTATATAGTGCAAAGTTTGCCTTGTTTTTTACATCTAAATGTACTGTAAATCCCACAATACTGATTTTATACTCTTTAGAAAGCTGTAGGACCTAATTTCTTAGGTCACAAATTACTAGATGACTTCTAAAGTATGCTTTACATTAGCATTTACACACACAATATAATTTTCTTATATGGCTGAAGAATAAAGTTATACTGCAAAACAAAACAAATCACCTTAATAAACCTGCTTTTAAGGTTTTCCATTAAAACTAAAATAATATTTCTGAAGAATATCTTTAGGGCATCCACACTACAGTTCCAAATAAGAGTTAGAAGACATCTGTCAAGTATTGACTCAAGGGTCCTATTTGGCTTAAGATTTTCAGTCTTGAACATGTTGTGCAATACATCAATAAGTATTATTTGGTTATCACAGCTACTCCTACACAAACAAAACAAAAATATAATTAAAGAATGATTATTGAGCCAAAGCAAAATTGCAACTAATAAACTTGAAAAAGAAAATTATTTTCTTTCATGTTTTAGCCATTTAAGTGTAATGAATCTGTGTGTATATATATATATATATCTGTGTGTATATATATATATATATATATATATATATATCTGTGTATATATATCTGTGCATATTATTATATATATATATATATATATATATATTTATATATATATATGTATATATATCTGTGTATATCTATCTATCTATCTATCTATCTATATATATATATATATAAAAAATTTATTAGCTTGTGAGACACACTATCAACACGTTTTTTAGCCATCTTGTGGGCGGCCGTCGTCAGGATTAGAGTCATACGTGAGGTAAGAATAAATACACAGCAAACACACCCCCTATCCGCCCCCCATCCCTCCCATACACATTAAATCCTGACACAGATAAGCAAACAATGTATCAACGATAAAAAAGCTCACGAGGCAAAGATACAAAGGCCACCAAGGTGCTACAAAATAGTAGATATACCAGGTAAGGTGCTACTAAAGTGATACATGTGCCAAATAAAGTGCTGGCGCAGGAAACAGTGTCCGACCAATATAAAAGCTACAAAGTGCAACAGTGTCTTAGGTAACAAATAAAGATAAAGTAACAAGCTACAAAGTAGCTGAAAAAAACAAAAAAGACCAAAAGGAAACAGAGCTCAGGATCCCATAGTCCAGTCCACTGAGGACAATAAGTGCCAAGTAAATATGCTCAAATGAAGTGCGTATGTGCAGAGATATAACTAAAGTGCATACAGAGGAAAATCTGTATTAAAATAGTGCAGTAAAGTGCCGCAAAGTCCAAGGAAGGACATAAAACCAAAGAACATCCAGCTAAAAAGATAAAAGAGCACAGGAGTAAAAGACCAATACAGGGCCAAGATGGCAATCCTACTAACAGAAAGACTACAGCAATGCAAATAAAAAATACTAGAAGGTTATCTGGAAACACAAAAATCTAACAAGATTATATGAGACTAAGGCAGCAAATCACTATGACAAATAGATGATAGGGTACTCTCAAGACAGCCTTTAGCCAGGATAAATCTCTTGAGAGTACCCCTGGGAGGTATGGTGAACAGTCAGTGGCAAAGCATTTTGTAGGCATGGGTCACCCTTTGGCCACCTTTAAATGGATGGCCATTGACCATCAGATTCAAAAAAATGTCGAGGAAAGAAACCGTGCCTTACTACATACTGAAGCTCGTTGGATAAAATATCTTAATAAACTTGTCTCCAATGGGTTTGAAAGAAAGAACTATGGTCCCTCTCATGCTTTCTTTGAACAGTGGTTTACATTGGGACTTTAGTCTTATCCCCTCCGCCCTGTATATTTTATTGCATGGATATGGTCATCTATTTGTCATAGTGATTTGCTGCCTTAGTCTCATATAATCTTGTTAGATTTTTGTGTTTCCAGATAACCTTCTAGTATTTTTTATTTGCATTGCTGTAGTCTTTCTGTTAGTAGGATTGCCATCTTGGCCCTGTATTGGTCTTTTACTCCTGTGCTCTTTTATCTTTTTAGCTGGCTGTTCCTTGGTTTTATGTCCTTCTTTGGACTTTGCGGCACTTTACTGCACTATTTTAATACAGATTTTCCTCTGTATGCACTTTAGTTATATCTATGCACATACGCACTTTATTTGAGCATATTTACTTGGCACTTATTGTCCTCAGTGGACTGGACTATGGGATCCTGAGCTCTTTTCCTTTTGGTCTTTTTTGTTTTTTTCAGCTACTTTGTAGCTTGTTACATTTATCTATTATTTGTTACCTAAGAGCACTGTTGCACTTTGTAGCTTTTATATTGGTCGGACACTGTTTCCTGCGCCAGCACTTTATTTGGCACATGTATCACTTTAGTAGCACCTTACCTGGTATATCTACTATTTTGTAGCACCTTGGTGGCCTTTGTATCTTTGCCTCCTGAGCTTTTTTATCGTTGATACATTGTTTGCTTATCTGTGTCAGGATTTAATGTGTATGGGAGGGACGGGGGCGGATAGGGGGTGTGTTTGCTGTGTATTTATTCTTACCTCACGTATGACTCTCTAATCCTAATGACAGCCGCCCACAAGATGGCTAAAAAGCGTTGATAGTGTGTCTCACAAGCTAATAAATTTTACTAGTTTCTTCAAATCCCACGTGTGCTCCGACCTCTTCGAATGTTATATATATGTCTCTTCTTCAGCAGCACCCCGGCATTCGTCCTGTGAACGGAGTGCGTGGGATCCTGTTACTCACACACACATTTGTCCTGTGAACGGAGTGCGTAGGATCCTCTCTCTCTCTCTCTCATATATATATTAGCAAAAGTGTGCCCGTTGGTGCACAATGGAAATTATGTGTGTATGTTTTGCTATGTATAGATGCAGTGCTCACAGGAACCACCAAGGGGGGCCCTTATAAAATTGAAGGTCCTGAAAAAAAACAAGCAATCGCATCATATTAAATGAACAAACACACACTTATATCCTCCCTTACCTATACTACCTGCCAGCTAGAATATAGAGTGTCTATATGGAATTAATCTGCAGGTCTGAAAACAGACCCAGGCAATCTAAACGGCACCTATGGGCAATAAAAAGCAGCCCATACATATATCCGATTTTACTTACCCGACCGAGTGATCCCGCTATATTAGAGCGATCCTGCAAGAACCGCATGTCTGTGGCATAGAAGAATGAAAACCACAATCCCCAGCATTCTCTGTTTGCAGTAAGTTTTTTCTTAATATCCTGTAGCTAAGGCATCTGTCTAGGTCTAATACAGCCTAAACTTGTGACCTTTCACATGTTTGAAAACTACAAATCCCAGCATTCTGTTTTGCTGTTAGTTTCTTCTTAATAACTTTTCCCATCTTTAAAAACGACAACTCCCAGCATTCCCTGACTGCACAGAATTCTAGAAAATGTAGTTTTCATACATCTTGGAATAAAGACATTTTCCTGACTTACAGACATTAAAAGCCCACGGTCATGCTTTAGCGCTTCCTACCCCAGGGTTTGAACATGCAAGTGATTCATCTTCATGCAGTTCCCTATCGGACCACATTATTGGTCTGTCATATGCACTGCAGGCTGCTGCCACTGTGACCAACAATCATCTATCCTGGCAGAGCTCTCACACAAAGCAGATGCTTAGTTGGGACATATGAATTAGTATTATATGTATCCAGACTCAATGGTATTAACCTGCAGATCTGAAAACAGATGCAGGCAATCCTGCCACAATGTGCAATTCAATCCGAACAGCACCACTGGACATCCTGAGACCCTATACAGGATCCAGAATAACATGCTAGGTTCATACTTATTGGTATTAACCACAGCAAGTTCCATATTTATACTCACTATGGGGTTAGGACTTGGAAACACAGGATTCTGATTAGCTTTACAAGTTATGGAGTGGTAAAAGGAGCTAAAAGCTCCCCACAGGGTATAAAATGAAGTAGAGCCTTCTTATTACAGAAGGTAACCCACAGCTTCACAGTTATAACATTAATAGTGGAATAAAAGGGGAAACTGTCCACTTCTCTAAGAATGCTGGGTAGTTTCAGAGACATGCAAAGCCATTTAATCATTTACAGACACCACTTCCTGTCTAGCACACAGAAACTGGATTGTCTCATTACTTTCTATGGAGAGGGGAGGGGGAGTAAATGTGAGAGTCTGAAGAATTTTCTAATTGGCTAAGACTGTCACATGTTTTACAAACAGCACATAACTGGGTGTAATACAGGAACTTCCTTACACTTTCTGTCTTATCATGTACAGTGCGCCTAAGAAACTTTTTGATTTGCTAACAGTGTAAGATCAGAACCTCTCATTGGATGTTAGCAAAATTCCACTTCCTTTTAGTGTCTATATGGAGACCCTGTAGAAATCCTGGGGGTGTGGCTAGACCTATCATTTTGAGTTTTCCATTCAAACATAGGGATGTCCAGTAAAGTAAGTTTACTTTATTAATTGTATATCATTGTTTTGTAATTCAGTATTAGGTAGTAGTACTATACTTTGTATAGTGTTATTTCTTATGGTGATTTTAATTAAATAGTGATAATTACACACATACATATAGACCTTTCATATGTGTATTAGTGTTATATACCCCCACCTAATTGGTTGCTCCTAAAAACTCAATGCAATCTCTGTAAAAATATAAATTTATATATCTTGTATTATCTAATTTATATGTACAAATGTACAAAGGACCCTCTGGCTACGGTCCCGCTGAATACCTGCACCTAATCTCTAGCAGAAGGAGTGCGGCATTATCTACTATTTATATATATATATAATATATATACACTCAACAAAAATATAAAAAAGGCACATTTACCTCTTCAACAAAAATATAAAAAAGGCACATTTACCTCTTGATTACTTTTTTGAAGCTGCTTTGAAACAATTCCTCCATAAAATGTTTACTGTCCCGACATAGAACTTCTGACATTAACTGCAACAGCATTGGACTGTTTGATAACTCAAGTGCATCTAGTAACTGAAATGTAATACATTTTAAAGTCATTTTTGAAACATAATTAACACGCAGACATAATTAACAATGCAAATGACAACTTTAAAGGGTATCTCCACTGGTATTAACAAAATTTGGGAATTCAGTCTTACCTCCCCTCCCATTCTTCAATAAAATGATCAGGAGCCAGGAGAGAAGGTAAGGAACTTACCCGATCGCTCGCTCCTCCGGCGTGTAGTCTGACAGGTCCCGACAGGCTCTGTCTTCTATGCACATGCACACCGCACTTGCGCATAGAAGACAGATTCTTTTGTTAATACCAGTGGAGATACCCTCCACTGCTGACATAACTATGCAGTTTACTAAGAACATGCTTCAGGTAACTAAAACTGCATTCACACAAACACAATTCTGAAAATCAGGTCCTCCTCAGATCATACAGGCTTGAAATACATGAAGTAGATCCCTCTTTTTGAATTTTACTAGCCACTCAGTAAGGTTGTAAAATGGAATGGGGGACATGGTAGGCACTGCTTTATCTGCATAATAACAGTATTGTATCTTTTTTTGTTTCTTTTTCTTTCAGGGTTTCTTCTTGAACCTCCTGTGAACTGAACAGATTATGTAAGTATGACTAAAGACCTCATTTTTATTTTATTATTTTAGCTTTCATTCCATTTTATTTACAGGAAGCATTTAAAGTTAATTTCCTCGTTTAATCCCTTTGGATGCATGGTGTTTAAGTGGTGTATCAATATGTCTCCCTTTGTAGGAGTTTTCTGTCATAATTTCCACCCCTTGGTAGTTTGTTTACCATTCTAACACCAGCCATCTAACTTGGGTGGCATTGTGTCCTTGTTGATGAAATGTCTGGACACTGATGTTACTCTTTTTTTCCCAGTTGCATTTACGGTAGTTATGTCTCGCATGTGTTCTCGTATTCGGACTCTAAATATGTCTTTTGGTTTCCCTACATATGCGAGTCCACAGGGGCATTTGAGCATGTATATTACCCCTGCGGCTATGCAACTGGCGAAATGTCTTAATTTAATCGGTGTGCATTGTGAGGGATGTGCTATACTCTCCCCTTTGATAATTGCTGTACATACAGCAATGGAAAAGTGCCATTTTTTCTTTTTTTGTGTCTGCGTTCTCTCTTTGTCCCTCCTAAAGTCCGAATGGACTAGTTGGCTACCCAGATTACTGCTGTTTTGGTAAGCGAATAGCGTTTTTTGTTTAAATAAAACTCCTATCTTTTCGTCATTGAGCAATATGCTCCAATATTTGTTCACAAATCTTTTTAACTTTTTGTGATTGTGTATTGTATACAGATACAAAGGGTATTCGATTATCCCTTGTCTGTGTGGTTTCTTTATTGAGCAATGCGGTCCTAGGAATTTCTAAAGCTTTTATGGCTGCTTCACTATTTCATTGGACACATTCCTTTTCACCCTTAAGAACCGGCCTAGGGGTATGCCTTTTATTGTGTTTTGAGGATGGAAGCTTGATGCCAATAACATATTTAGGGTTGGGGCAAAATTAGCACCATTTTAAACGATAAGAACTTTTATTGAATAACCCTGATTGTTTCCGTCTGTAGGCTTAATAAAGAGGTCAGTATTTAAAACCGTACCAGTTTTTGTTACCATAACGTCTAGGAATGATATTTCTTTCTGGTCATAGTGCACTGTGAACTTTAAATGGGTATGCCATTTGTTCATGTCTATTGAGAAATTTTTTAACTCTTCTTCTGTGCCTGACCATAGGAGAAAAATATTGTCCACAAACCTTGTATAGAACTTGATTTTAATACCATATAATTAGTTATTTTTTATGAACCTCCTTTCAAACTCTGCTACATAGATGTTAGCATATGCTGGTGCGAAAATCGCACCCATACTGGCCCCACATTGTTGATTATAAAATTTGTTATCAAATCTAAAGTAGTTTTTTGCGAGTGCTATTGTTAGGAGGTCCAATATGAAGTACATTTTACTCGTGTTCATGTTCTGCTCCAGCAGTCTTTGCTCCACTGTTTCAATTCCTTCTTGATGTGGTATGCATGTATATAAAGATTGTATGTCCTTTGATACCAGATATGTGCATTCTTGTATGTTTTTTTATGGTTTGTAGCCTGTTGAGGAAGTCAAGTGGTATTCTTGAGGTATTCAGGAATGTTTTTAACCATTGGCTGGATGTGGTGTACATTTTTATGTCCCCAACTCAAGCACTCAAGCACTCAGAACTAACGACACAACAGCAGCACAACGTAGATCAACCACTTAACCTGGAGGAGATCAAACAAGCAATACATAACCTCAACCATGGAAAGGCCCCAGGCTTAGACTGTCTTCCTGCAGAAATATTCAAAAGATACTCTAGTCTACTAGCTACTCCCCCTACTGCAAATGTACCAAGACTGGCTACAAAACGGATATTTACTTACCTCACTGTCAGAGGCAAATATCATACTACTATTAAAACCAGACAAAGACCCTAATGACCACAGCTCCTACAGGTCCATCTCTCTGCAGATTATAAAATACTAGCAAAAGCTCTCACCAATAGACTACAATCCAAAATTCATACACTTATCGCTCAGGACCAGACAGGGTCTATGCCTGGTAAATCAACTACAATCAATATACAACACACCCTAATACAATCCCAACTCGACCACAACAACAGCGGATGTATAGTCATTATCTCCCTAAATGCACAAAAAGCCTTCGACTCCCTGGAATGGCCATTCCTATGGGAAACACTGAAGAAATTTGGATTTGGAGAAGGCTTCATCTAACTAGTACAACTCCTATACAAGCAACCAGTGGCAAGAATCTCACTAAATGGAACAACCTCAGCACCCTTAAACCTAGGCAAAGGAACCAGACAGGGATGCCCCCTGTCACCCTACCTATTTGCACTAGCAATTGAAGTCCTGGCAACAAAAATCAGAACGCATCCACACATTCATGGTTTGAAACTTGGACAATATACAGAACTAATTGGATTATACGCAGACTACATTATCCTCTTTCTAGAAGCAACAAACAAATCACTAAAAGCCTTACACGAAGCAATTACCAACTACAGCCTGCTCTCAGGCCTCTACATAAACTGGTCCAAATCAATATAATATCAACAAAATGAAAATCTAAACACAATAGACTGGATACCATTCCCAATCCCGGTTGTACGATCCTTTAAAGGGCATATCCAACCCATTTACTAAGTTTTTCTGTAGTGTAGGGCTCCCTCCCCCAGCCCCAACCGCCATATTAGATTTTTTAGAAACTCCCCTGAATTGTACTTAGCTTGCATCTTTCCTCCAACGATTTGTCCTGGCCCTCTGCTTGCATGAAACTGCAAGCAGGGGGCCGGACCGGCAGCCGCGTTCCGTGATTGGCTAAGAGGCAGCCAATCACGGTCGCGGCTTCTGGCTATCCAGAACATCGGGGGAAAGAGGTAAGGAAAGTACAATTCAGGGGAGTTTCTGCAAATATTACTATAGCGGTTGGGGCTGGGAGCCCTACAGTACACCAAAAGGGGGGAGGGAAAGCAAAACGGGTGGGTGAGGGAGGGAGAGGGGGAGGGCTGCAGTGCACATGGCAAAATTCTCCTGCAGGAGAGACAGGAGGTAGAGTCCTATATGGACTCCTGGAGGCCAGTTTTTGGGACTTTGGAGGGGGAGGAGAACCATTTGGAGATGGGATGTAAGGTAAGGATTTTATTACAATACACAGTGGGGCCAGTAGTGGGTTAAATTCTAGTTTTGTGGGTGGACATGCCCTTTAAATACCTGGGAATGATAATCACGAAAGAACCTAAATTATTCAACGATCTCAATATACAGCCCCTCATACAATGGACCAAAACTAAAATACAAACCTGGAAACACCTCCCACTAAACTTGATTGGAAGAACCTACCTAATCAAAATATTCTTCCTGCACAAATTACCATATACATTCCAACACTATCTAAGCTATATGCCATGTAAGATATTCTCCCTTCTCAATGGTCTAATAACCATTTTTATATGGGGCAACAAAAGAACTAGAGTCAGACTAACTCAACTACAAGCATCTAAAGGTCAAGCAGGACTGGCCCTGCCGAACCTGAGACTCTACTACCTTGCAAGCCAAGCTAAACTACACATATGTTGGGACAACCCCAAGGAACAAACAACCCCATCATACAACATGCTGGAATTATATCTACGAGGTCCATTCCTAGCATATGTTACCAATCCAGATCTGCATATAATCGGAACAGGCACCAAACTGCACACCCAATAAACAAGAACGTGGTGAGAAATATACTCTATAATACAACCAGAAGGAGTCCCAACTGACACCCTGCTGTGGCATATCCAACTATACCTACACCTCGCAACCTTTATAAATAGCAAAGACTGGGAAAGCAGAGGCATAAAAACATTTGGCCAACTAATAAACGATCAACAATTAATAGACTTCACAACACTGAATTACCACAATCATACAGATTCAGATACCAACAACTACGTCATTGTATCCAGACGGAATTTACGGACCATCTATCCCAAGTCACAACACACCCTATCCTATCAATCCTACATAAAGACACCTTGAAAGGAGCCATCTCCGCTATCTACAAGGTACTTTCACAAGCCAGCTCCTTACCTGAAATGTCTATTCTTACCAGAAAGTGAAGAAAATATATACCCACTATAACAGATCTCCAAATAGCAGATATAGCGGACTCCCCCAACACTAACCTCACCAGCAGCTAATAACAGACTCATCCAATACTATATGATACACCAAGCATACCTAACCCCAGTCTGAATAGCCCGAATGAAACACATAACAGAAGCTCTGTGCCCAAAATGCAAACAACCAGATGCAGATTTCTGGCACATCATCTGGGCCTGTCCAACAATTCAGAACTACAGGCTCTTTAGTAGGGATGGGTTGCACCTCACTGATGGCGGTGCAGCTGTTTATGGTGAGAAGATGGCTAGAGGGTTGGTGGAGAATTTTAAACTAGGTTTGGGGGGGGGAGGGTTTTAGCAGTCTCACTGGGATAGATAGCCCAGGAGGAAAGCAGGGTGTAGATAGGCCAGTGGTGGGCGGAAAGGGGGGTGGGGCTAGCATAGGGGATAGGGAGGCATGTTTATTAAAGTGTACGAATAAATTACAGGGTCATAATCTAAAATGTATGTTTGCAAATGCGAGAAGCCTGGCTGACAAAATGGGTGAATTGGAAATGATGGCATTGAATGAAAAGTATGATGTAATAGGTATAGCAGAAACGTGGTTGAACAGTTCTCACGACTGGGCTGTAAATATAGAAGGATATGCCTTGTTTAGGCAGGACAGAAAAAAAAGGAAAGGGGGAGGAGTATGTGTATATGTTAAAAAAGAATTGAAGCCAAATTTAAAAGAAGAGATAACTGGTGATATGGATGATAAAGTGGAGGCAATATGGGTGGAATTAGGCAACAGGAAAGGGGGTAATGTCATTGTTGGTGTCTGCTATAAGCCGCCAAATGCTAGCAGAGAGGAGGTGAGTCAACTTCATATGCAGTTAGCAAGGGCTGCAAGTTTGGGGAGTGTACTCATTATGGGGGACTTTAATTACCCTGGCATTGATTTTTGTAGTGGAACTGCCAACACAGAAAAAGGCGATGAGTTCCTAAATTTGCTGCAGGATAATTTTCTGGTTGAGGTTCCTACTAGAAAAGGAGCTCTATTGCATTATAGATATAAAGGTAACTGGAGGCTTAGGGAATAGTGACCATGAAATAGTGGAGTTTGGACTTTGTTATCGAAAGGAAAAGTGCACTGGGTTAACAGACTTTTAATTTTGGGAAGGCAAATTTTCCCAGGTTAAAAGCAGCTCTTCAGAATGTCAACTGGGATAATGTATTATCAGGTAAATGTACTGAACAGAAGTGGACTGTGTTCAAGGGGATTTTAAGCCAGTTCACATCTAAATTTGTACCCTTGGGAAATAAATGTAAAAAAAATAAATCCGCGCCCATGTGGCTGAATTCTGATGTAAAGAGGCAAATGGAAAGGAAGAAAAAGGCATTTAAAACCTTTAAGCCAGAGGGAATGGAAAGGGCCTTTAGGGATTATAAAAACTATAAAAAGGAGTGTAAGAAAGCAATCAAACTAGCTAAAATTAATAATGAAGTTAGGATAGCTGAACAAAGCATCACTAAGCCTAACATTTTTTTTTTTTTTGCTCATTAAATTTTTATTAAGAAATTTTTTCAGTATTATTTCGTCATACTTTTACATACTCTTTGAACATTAACAATTTGTAACAAAGACATTTTATAAAACCTTGTCTATTCCCTTCTTTTTTTTTCTGCTCCTGGGTATTTTCTTTGTTTATGCTGAAGTACATTTCAATTGTTAAGAGAGAGCATAAAGTTCTTCAAGAATAGTAAACATTGTCTACAATACCAAAATAACAAGCCACATGACTATTCTGATTTTAGTGCTTCTTTTGTACAATGTGTTACCCTTGGTATTTTCCCCTTCTCTCCCTCTTCCTTTACTCGTGGGCCTTCGGCTAGACCGCATCCCCCGCTCCGCTTTAATCCGAAGTGATTTTTGAATCTTGGGTGCTTAAGGATTCATTCTGAGATCCCATATACTCCATGTCTGGGACCAGTTTTTTAAATTATTAGTCAGCATGCTGGCCACGTATTCGCCACCACGCGCCCACCAGATTTTATTTATCAGTTCTGTTTTGGTGACCTTTCCTCCTTTCCATGTTTTAAGCCTAACATTTTTTTAAGTATATTAATAGTAAGAAGATGAGGAATGAGAATGTGGCACCATTAATTAATGGGGATAAGTTAGTTACGGAGGATGGCGATAAAGCAAATGTCTTGAATACTTTCTTTGGTTAACCTAGGATATGGTACAGAAAGAACTAAATAAGGTTAATATTAATAAATCTCCTGGACCGAATAAAATACATCCTCGGGTACTTAGGGAGCTAAGTTCTGTTTTATCTAGGCCATTGTTTCTTATTTTTGCAGATTCCCTCATGATAGGTGGTGTGCCTCTGGATTGGAAAAAGGCTGATATTATTCCAATATTCAAAAAGGGTAGTCGTTCACAGCCGGGTAATTACAGGCCTGTAAGTTTAACTTCAGTGGTGGGGAAGATCCTGGAAAGTTTAATAAGGGAACATGTTCTAGAGTATGTTTTAAGGACTGACATTATAAGTAGTAACCAGCATGGATTTAGGACGAATAGATCTTGTCAAACTAACTTGCTTGGCTTTTATGAGGAAGTAAGTAGAAATTTAGACTTCCTTAGATGTAGTTTACTTGGATTTTGCAAAGGCTTTTGATACAGTCCCCCATAGGCAACTAATGTATAAGCTAAGGTCTTTTGGTCTGGGGAGTCGCATTTGTACATGGATAGAAAATTGGTTAATGAATAGGATGCAGAGAGTAGTTGTAAATGGGGCTTCATCATTATGGAATAAAATGCTAAGTGGGGTGCCACAGGGTTCTGTGTTGGGGCCACTTACATTTAATCTATTTATTAATGATTTGGAAGTGGGTATTGTCAGCAAGGTTTCTGTGTTTGCTGAAAACACAACTTTGTCGACCATTAAAAACTTCAGAGGATGTGCAATCGTTGCAGGGGGATCTAGATAGATTGTCACATTGGGCTGCTAAGTGGCAGATGAGATTCAATGTTGATAAATGTAAGGTGATGCATTTTGGACTTAAAAATCCTTGTGCTACTTATACTATAAATGGCTCTGTGTTAAGTGAATCCCTGTTGGAAAGGGATCTTGGAGTTTTGGTGGATAACAAACTTAAAGGTAGCAAGCAGTGCCAGGCAGCAACAGCCAGCATGGTACTGTCTTGTATAAAGAGAGGTATGGATTCAAGGGACAAAGCATTGGTAAGGACTCATTTGTAATATGCAGTGCAATTTTGGAATACTGTGTACAAAAAGGACATCTTTGAAATGGAAAGGGTTCAGAGAAGGGCAACTAAATTAATAAGGGGATTGGTGGAGCTTGAATATGAAGAGAGACTGGAAAAGTTACAATTATGTATGCTGGAGAAAAGGCGCTTGCAGGGGGATATGATTACTGTGTATAAATACATTAACGGGCCATACAATAAACTATCTGGGGCATTGTTCACCAATAGAACATGTCAGAGGACACGAGGACATCCCCTAAGACTTGAAGAAAAAAGGTTTAGGCTTCAAGTTCGGAAAGGGTTTTTCCCTGTGAGAACGGTAAAGCTATGGAACTGTCTTCCAGTGGACGTTGTTATGGCAGGTTCATTGGCCAGTTTAAAAAAAAAGCTGGATGAGTTTCTGCAAACAAGGAATGTTGCAAGTTACTGGTATTAATACAAAAGTAGTGTTGATCCAGGAAAATTTCTGATTGCCACTTGGAGTCAGGAAGGAATTTTTTCCTTCTTCATAAATTTGGTGGGGTTTTTTTTGCCTTCCTCTGGATCAACAGTTAGGCAGGAAATGAGGATATTGCTAGATGGGTTGGACTGGATGGACATATGTCTTTATTCAACCTCAAATACTATACTATACTTCCGGCACAAAATTATCACCTTCATGTGAACACAACAGTCCATATCAATACCCAAAGCAGAAGAATGCCTGCTAGGACTGCTAGATGAAAAGGACTGGCCTAAACATCAAAGAACTCTAATACAGGAACTACTATTTTACGCCTGAAAAACAATAGTACTAAACTGGATGTCCCAAAAACCCACCAGAAGAAAACAAATGGATGCAACTAATCAACGCAGACCTGGCACACCATAAAATACTATACATAAACAGAAAATGCCCAACTAAATACAATAAAGTCTGGGACCCATGGCTCAACTCCGATGCAACCGCATTCACTGAACGATATGACCCACCAGTGGTGGCCCCCCTCTAACCATCCCTTCCCCCATCCCTTACCTCCATTCCCTCCCATCTACAACCAACTCTAACTACTAAATAAATGCTATCCAACCGATTAATACCAATCTGTACTACACTAACATATAGCCAAAATAACAAACTAACATACCAAGTGAAGCAAGAACTGTAAAAGAAAGACAGCAAGAAAAATGATATAGCAAATAAAGTTAATTGTTATTTAAAGTCAACCTAACAAAATATAACAAAAGGGCAATAAATAAATAGAATACTAAATGGAATGACATATGTAATATATATGTAAATATATGTAAATATATGCAATATAAAATTGAACATGTGTTATGTAAATGCAAAAACCCTTGAAAAATAAAAACATGATTTGATTTGAGATAGACATTTTGTACTTACTTTTTTTATACAGTCCACATAATTATTGTATCTTAAAGTCCCCTTGGGAAACTCATCAGATTGCACAGGGAAATTAAAGGCAATAAACTGGTCAAGAGTCTTTTTTAATTCAGCATGTATTGTACCCGTAAGATTTGTAAAAAATGGAAGAATAATAACAGCTTGGCTCTATGAAACAAATAATTGTACTCCATTAAACATTTTTGACATATTACATATTTAAGCATAAGTGATCAAATAGTTATTTATTATAACATGCATTAGTATGTGCTTGTGAAGGTTCTCATTCATCCAGGTCATGGTATATCTGTTGTATTCAATTAGATCAACTGGACTTGAAATGTAGTTCTTGAAGACGTTTCGCTAGTCATCCGACTGGCTTTCTCAATTCAGAATGACTTGTACATTAATTGCACCAGATTCTTGTACCAAGTCATTCTGAATTGAGAAAGCCAGTCGGATGACTAGCGAAACGTCTTCAAGAACTACATTTCAAGTCCAGTTGATCTAATTGAATACAACAGATATGCATTAGTATGATTTGTGTGAAGAAGTAGTAAAGCTTACATTATTGTGGGTTTAAAGAAGCTAAAAATGCCTCCATTCATTAAAAATAAACTACAACCCAATTTAAAAACAAATTGTTCTGTGTTAAAGGATAGGTTCACTTAAAGCCTTTATCCATTTAAGGAGCAATGATAATGTGTTTAGAAGTAACTAATCAGCCATTTAAGGGGGAAAAATTCTGTTACATCCAAAACTATATACAACCACAAGGACAAACATAATAATGTTTAACACATCTTCATTTTCCTTTCTGCTGGGCAGATTTTACTACTAAAAAAAATGAACCACAGCTTATACTCGGATCAAGGGCAGACTTACCTAAATTCCGGACGCGGCCGCAAGTCAGGAAGGAAAACAAGCAGTTCCCAGTAGTATTTTGCGCATGCCTGCACGATGACGTCATCGCACACCCACAAACTACTACTGGGAACTGACGGCTTTCCTTCCTGACATGCGGTCATGTATTTTAGGCTCTGCACAGTACCAGTAAAAGCAAAGGCTAAACAAACCCCCCATCAAAACTGCTCAGTCCAGACCCCTTTTTAACATTCGCAAGATAATGTAACATCGCGTTAACTAATTCTTGTGAGATTGGCCCTGTTGTGGAGGAAAAGGCAAGACAATTGTGAAGATGAACTAAACAAGACAATTTCACGGTTTACCACTAATTTTGGGAAGTAGGAACATTAAATTTAGCACCTCCTGTGCTATTACACTTTGCAGATCCTGTCTGTCATCTTTCAAATATCTTTCAGGAGTGTAACCTCATTTGTGAGGTCCAAATACGAGTAAAGCTAGGTGCTTTACTCGTATTTGGACCTCACAAAATGAGGTTACACCACATCTGCTGCCAAACAAACTCTTCTAAATCTATGCTACAAATACAACATTTATAAATTAAAATCTGATCATCTATTAGGAGAAAAAAAATAACATTTTAGCTGTAAATCTTTATCAGCAGCATGTCTGTTGTTTTTCTAGGGGGGTTGGAATAGACAGGACTAATGATATGTTGTTCCAACCTAATTTTCAAAGTAAACATGATTTTAATGTACTCACTTTTAAATTGAGCCCCAGTTTCTGATCTGTCAAAATGCTCAAGTAAGTTTTAAACACTTCCGCAAATGCAGGATGATTTGCATCAAAACATACAGATGAATCAATCTAAAACAAAAACAACTGACAAGTTATTAAGTTTTTCTTTAACTGAAAGCAAATGACAAATTAATTATTAAATGAATACCTGCAGAACTTTTGCAAGCAGAGTCAAAACAGCCATTTTGCTCTCTGCTGAAGAATCGTTGTCCCACCAGCTCTCAAGTTGTGTCCAGTTATAGATTATTTTATTTACTAACTTCATTCCCTGCTGTTTTCGAATTGTATGTTGCCTGAAGCTTTGGTCTAGCATACCATTTAGAACAGAGCTTACCTTGAAAGGCAAGGGGTGCAAAAGAAAGAAGGAAATCTATTAAAACATACATATTTTATTTTTCTTTTAAATCAGTTGTGCCAGCATTTGTAAAGCAAAATTGGCCACATAGTGGACTGACAGAGGCAAAAGTGCACTACCAAGGTATCTGGACTAAACCCAGTGGTGAGGAACTAGTGGTTAAGGCCTTCAATCTGGGTACTTTTAAAGCTGAGGAGGGGAGTGGGGTAGGTTAAAGTGTCCTTTAATAGTAGGACTAAATGCTATGATGTTTTGTGAAAACAATAGTCTTTATTATAAACAAACATTTACATTTATTTACAAATTATTGTAAATTTAAAAGGGAAGCAGAAAAATGAAATGTAGCACTGAACACTCTGGAAAAGGTAAATAGCATATTGACAAGATGAAAGAGAATCCAGTTACCAAAAAATATTTGTACCATTTTTCGATTGTCCGTGGATGATTTCAACAAATGAACGACAACACTATCCAAATTGTTTAATAGTTCTGCATTTATTGTGTCAGAAAATAAATTATAGAAATATTCTCCATGAGAAAAGTTAATGAAGTTTTTTTCAGATGTTCCAGACACAGGCACTGACAATAGAACAGTATTTAGCAGGAGACTTACTAGTTCTTCACACTGTATAGATAAAAGAAGAAAAATATTACTACCTGGAATATGTTTTAAAAAGGGTATTATTTTTGCCAGTAATGTAACATTTTACACTTTATGGAAGCGGACTGTGGAAATAAGCAGATATTCCCATTTCATAATATGTATATTATACCTTAAAATTTGTCTTCTGGTGCATGGCTCTGTAAAATATCATTTTGGGAATGTTAAACTCCCTTTGCATAAAGTACAAATGATTAACCTTATTCCACTGTTAAAAATACAATGCTTGACAGATTTGTAATGATTCATGCACATATATTTAAGTCGTATCAAAACAAAGCATGGCAGTAATACATCTTCCAATTTCCATTACTTACCTGCCCACCAAGCATAAAAGCTAACTGCAAAATTCCTTCAGCTAGGCGTTTACTGCTGATGTCTAAGGACGGGAGAGATTTTCTTTCAACCGTGGGTGCAATTCCTTTATAGACAGCTAAGAGTATTTTTGAGCCAACAGTGGAGTAAGCTGCAACCTAGCACATTAAAGATTATTACCTTATAAAGTAATCAATGAAATAAATTAACTTCAAATGATGAAAACAAGAAATGTTTTTAAAAAATCACCCAAAGATTAGAAGTCAGCAAAATAGAACAAATAAAGAATCTCAGTTTGCAGTCTGATTAAACAGCACAGCTCAAAATTATGAAACAAATGAACTTGTTTAGAAATAATCTAAACCATTCTCATGCATTAATTGGCATGAATTTAATTTTATAAAAATGAAATTCAGAACATTTATTTTGATAACCCTGCAATATTACTTTTTAGCTAGAACTGTTTCTTTGGTTATATACTCCTACCTGGGTTGGGACAACGCAATTAAGTAGATGGGCTTTGTAAAGTTGAGTGCAGGCAGATAGTGTAGTGCACATTTTAACACGATCACATATGGCTTCTGGATTATACAGATCAACAGACAACAGGTCCTCAATGCTAGACAAATGAAAGGTACATTCACAAAACGTACTTATAAAATTTATGTAAAACATTCTTTCCCCCTTTTCCAGATAAGTTATCATACCTGTTCAGTGTAATTCTATTCCTTAATGAAGCTTCCAAATCACTTCTGAAAGGTGATTTTACCACTGAATTCATTAGCTGAATACAAATTTCAGGAAGATTCTTAATCACTTCAACATCTGCCGTATTAAATCCAATGCTAGATGGATCACACACAGTTATTGCAACCAGCTCCCAAAAAGCGTCGCTAAACAGATTTCCTTCAAGATCCTGTAGGCAGCACACAAACACCAAACACCAAAATAAAAGTAACAGTTTTAAAGTTGATGAATGGTTATAGTAGGTTTGCACTGCAAGAGTGAAACACAGTTAAAAAATGTTAAAAATACATATAGGCTGACTTATTTAAGAAGTGATGGATTTGATTCAATGTTTTAAAATATTTAAGCTGTTCAGTTATTCAATTCAATGTAATGCATCCTAAAGACATTTTAAAGGAAAACTAAATAGCAAGTATGAATAAATGTTGGAAATAAGTTTCCCAAGCAAGATTTAAGTACCCTAAATTAGATCACAGGCTTCACTATAAAATGGGATTGGAGAAGGAGATAAATGCACAAAAAAGTAAAAAAATAACTATAATGCCCACCTTCCAGTATTCTTGTTGACATGTCTCAATAAACATACTGACAAACTCCATGATTCTGACAATAATTGTACATTTATTAAAATTATACTCTTCTACTTCCTGTGGACTGAAAAGACCGGATTTTGAGACTGTAGTAAAACATTTTTCAGCCGCTATGATGTCCTCTACTGATAGATGCTTGATGAAGAATCTTAAAGATTTAAGGAATGATGACTCGTTGTGACCTTAAAGAAAGAACATGCCCAGTGAATGTGTTACCCAATTATTTGTCCACAAAGACATTAGTCTATTATCATTGATTTATGTTATCTTTGCTCTGAAGCAAAGATATCTTTGCTCTCCAGGGTAGTGTTTTCAGAAATACTACCGCAGCCACGTGCTAAGCCAGGGGGACAGCGGGAGCTTAGGAGCATTAATGCGTGGCTAAGAGAGTGGTGTAAGGAAGGGTTTGGGTTTATTGAGAACTGGGCAGACTTTGCTGTCGGCTACAGGCTCTTTAGTAGGGATGGGTTGCACCTCACTGATGGTGGTGAAGCTGTTTTAGGGGAGAAGATGGCTAGAGGGTTGGAGGAGATTTTAAACTAGGTTTGGGGGGGGGGGGGTATTAGCAGTCTCACTGGCATAGATAGTCCAGGAGGAAAGCAGGGTGTAGATAGGCCAGTGGTGGGCGGAAAGGGGGGTGGGGCTAGCATAGGGGATAGAGAGGCATGTGTATTAAAGTGTACGAATAAATTACAGGATCATAATCTAAAATGTATGTTTGCAAATGCGAGAAGCCTGGCTGACAAAATGGGTGAATTGGAAATGATGGCATTGAATGAAAAGTATGATGTAATAGGTATAGCAGAAACGTGGTTGAACAGTTCTCACGACTGGGCTGTAAATATAGAAGGATATGCCTTGTTTAGGCAGGACAGAAAAAAAAGGAAAGGGGGAGGAGTATGTGTTTATGTTAAAAAAGAATTGAAGCCAAATTTAAAAGAAGAGATAACCGGTGATATGGATGATAAAGTGGAGGCAATATGGGTGGAATTAGGCAACAGGAAAGGGGGTAATGTCATTGTTGGTGTCTGCTATAAGCCGCCAAATGCAAGCAGAGAGGAGGTGAGTCAACTTCATATGCAGTTGCCAAGGGCTGCAAGTTTGGGGAGTGTGCTCATTATGGGGGACTTCAATTACCCTGACATTGATTGGTGTGGTGGAACTGAAAAAGGCGATGAGTTCCTGAATTTGCTGCAGGATAATTTTCTCTCACAGGTGGTTGAGGTTCCTACTAGAAAGGGAGCTCTGTTGGATCTGGTAATATCTAACATTGTGGAGCGCATTATAGATATAAAGGTAACTGGAGGCTTAGGGAATAGTGACCATGAAATAGTGGCATTTGGACTTTGTTATCGAAAGGAAAAGTGCGCTGGGTTAACAAAGTCATTTAATTTCAGGAAAGCAAATTTTCCCAGGTTAAAAGCACCTCTTCAGAATGTCAACTGGGATAATGTATTATCAGGTAAATGTACTGAACAGAAGTGGACTATGTTCAAGGGGATTTTAAGCCAGTTCACATCTAAATTTATACCCTTGGGAAATAAATGTAAAAAAAAAAAATCCACGCCCATGTGGCTGAATTCTGAGGTAAAGAGGCAAATGGTAAGGAAGAAAAAGGCATTTAAAACCTTTAAGGCCGAGGGAACGGAAAGGGCCTTTAGGGAATATAAAAACTAACAACGAGTGTAAGAAAGCAATCAAACTAGCTAAAATTAATAATGAAGTTAGGATAGCTGAAGAAAGCATCACTAAGCCTAACATTTTTTTAAGTATATTAATAGTAAGAAGATGAGGACTGAGAATGTGGCACCATTAATTAATGGGGATAAGTTAGTTACGGAGGATGGCGATAAAGCAAATGTCTTGAATATTTTTTTTTCCTCTGTATACACTATAGAAGATCCAAGTACAGATATCATAGAGTATAGTAGCAATAATGGTCTAACAGGATTTCAAGTGCACTTTGGTTAACCAAGGATATGGTACAGAAAGAACTAAAGAAGGTTAATATAAAATCTCCTGGACCGGATAAAATACATCCTCGGGTACTTAAGGAGCTAAGTTCAGTTTTATCTAGGCCATAGTTCTTATTTTTGTGATGTCGGTGGTGTGCCTCTGGATTGGAAAAAGGCTGATGTTATTCCAATATTCAAAAAGGGTAGTCGTTCACAGCCGAGTAATTTCGGCCTGTAAGTTTAACTTCAGTGGTTGGGAGAGATCCTGGAAAGTTTAATAAGGGAACATGTTCTAGAGTATGTTTCAAGGACTGACATTATAAGTAACCAGCATGGATTTAGGACGAATAGATTGTCAAACTAACTTGCTTGGCTTTTATGAGGAAGTAAGTAGAAATTTAAACTTCGGTATAGCAGTAGATGTAGTTTACTTGGATTTTGCAAAGGCTTTTGATACAGTCCCCCATAGGCGACTAATGAATAAACTAGGTCTGTTGGTCTGGGGGTCACATTTGTACATGGATAGAAAATGGGTAATGAATAGGATGCAGAAAGTAGTTGTTAATGGGGCTTCATCATTATGGACTAAAGTGCTAAGTGGGGGTGCCACAGGGTTCTGTGTTAGGGGCCACTTACATTTAATCTATTTATTAATGATTTGGAAGTGGGTATTGTCAGCAAGGTTTCTGTGTTTGCTGACGACACAAAACTTTGTCGACCATTAAAAACTTCAGAGGTGTGCAATCGTTGCAAGGGGATCTAGATAGATTATACATTGGGCTGCTAAGTGGCAGATGAAATTCAATGTTGATAAATGTAAGGTGATGCTTTGGACTTAAAAATCCTTGTGCTACTTATACTATAAATGGCTCTGTGTTAAGTGACCCTGTTGGAAAGGGATCTTGGAGTTTTGGTGGATAAAAAACATAAAGGTAGCTAGCAGTGCAGCGAGCAGCAACAGCCAGAGCCAGCATGGTATTGTCTTGTATAAGAGAGGTATGGATTCAAGGGAGGAAAATGTAATTCTCCTCTTTACAAAGCATTGGTAAGGCCTCATTTGGAATATGCAGTGCAATTTTGGAATCCTGTGTACCAAAATGACATCTTTGAAATGGAAAGGGTTCAGAGAAGGGCAACTAAATGAATAAGGGTATTGGAGCATGAATATGAAGAGAGACTGGAAAGTTACAATTATGTACGCTGGAGAAAAGGCGCTTGCGTGGGATATGATTAATATGTATAAAATACATTAATGGGCATACAATAAACTATCTGGGGCATTGTTTACCAATAGAACATGTCAAAGGACACGAGGACATCCCTTAAGACTTGAAGAAAAAAAGGTGTAGGCTTCAAGCTCGGAAAGGGTTTTTCACTGTGAGAACGGTAAAGCTATGGAACTGTCTTCCAGTGGACGTTGTAATGGCAGGTTCATTGGTCAGTTTAAAAAAAAAGCTGGATGAGTTTCTGCAAACAAGGAAGTTGCAAGTTACTGGTATTGATACATAAAGTAGAGTTGATCCAGGGAAATTTCCGATTGCCACTTGGAGTCAGGAAGGAATTTTTTCCCCCTTATAAATTTTTTTTTTTTTTTTTTTGCCTTCCTCTGGATCAAAAGTTAGGCAGGAAATGAGGATATTGCTAGTGGGTTGGACTGGGGACAGTATGTCTTATTCAACCTCAAATACTATACTATACTAAGCCAAGAATGTTGCTAGCTTGCCCCTAGACTCTGTGATATACTTCTTGTTACTTCTAGCAATCATTTATAACAATTAATCCAATAGATTAAACAAACACCCAAATTAAAATTACATTAAAAAAAAAAAAATTACCAGAATAATAAGTCATGTGCACAGTGAGGAATAAATATGCATACCTAGAACACAGTTTGGTTTAATGAACCTCATTCCTATGAATGTATTGTAGCAATCTAATGCTGCAAGCAACATATTCATCCACTGAACAGTAGCACTTAAATTGAAAGGTTCTTGGAGATCATGTAGTGTCGGAAAACATAATATTCCAGATTGTTTTTTATCTCCATGCCCACCGCCTTCAAATCTGTTGATTAAGTAAACAGCACCTTCTTTCTTAATCAAATCATCCAGCCATAAAGCAGGGAGCTTTTTCCCTGTGAACACAAAAATGTGAAGATTTATTTAATGAAAACAAAGGCAAAAATACACAGTTAAAGGGCATGTGCATGTCTAATCTTACATGCTAAACCCAAGGGTAATGACCTCGTGGTTTGTGTCTTCACCCTGGGTCCTTTCATTAGAAGGGATTGGATGGTTGCTGATCTTTAACATTTTGAAAATGGACATACTACCTGACTTGCTATATGTATTTCAGGCAATACCAGTTGAGATACCCCAAAACATTTTTTTAATAAATACAGAATATTGCTATTAAGTTAATTTGGTCTAAGCCACACCCTAGACTGGTTGTTTTTTTTGTTTTTTTTTAATAAAAGTCCCCAAGTTTTTGCTTAAAAGAAAAGATCCAGAGAAACATATAGGCACAGATCATTATTTAGTGATCCATAAGGATCAAAGTATTGAACAGTGCCAAAACTGCAAGAAAATACTTTTCAGGTATTTAGTTTTAAACAATGAAAATTGGCCCCATACAGAGGTTGTTAAAATGTTTAGCTGTAATCTATATATGTTTGGTAATTTTGTACTTGGGAAAATCAAAACAATATATATTTTGGCACTTAAAGAACACTTTGCAATAAATAAAAAAAACATAAATTACATTTTAGAATTTTTTTCTACTTATTTCACCAAAACATCCAGGAGATTATTCAGTAGATAAAACATGGAAAAAATTCTGTTTTCAAGAAAATGTTCATTTTGTGCTGAAAAAATGAACGCGTTTCTTACTTTTTGGGGGTTTTACTAATGCTTCTGGCACAGTGTACACACAAAACAAAAATTCTGCTGCAACTGAAAGAGTTAGATTTTTTTTAACACTCAAATAAGGACATTACCTTAATGGCAGTTTATTTCCAGAGAGATGTTATACTTACCCTCCGCACTTCTCTTCCTACCAGGTTCTCGTGATGCAGTATTCACTCAGCTTGACTTACTGCATCGCAGGAAACTAGAAGGTAAGGAGCGCAGAGGTAATGCCTTTATTCAAAAAGAGTTTGTCTCTATTCTACTATGTAGCGCAAAAAGGACCGCAGGCCCTGGAAAAATATAGTTATACCCAAGCTAAACCTACCGTATATTACATCTGGAAGAGTGGGTTTAACTCCATACCGCAGGATATTACATCTCTCTGTTTAAGTCTTAATAAAGTGATTAAAAAATATTCTGTACCTCAGTTTGGAGCACTGGTACTGCAGTATTTACACCTATTTAGATTCATAGTCCTGATATATAATATATGTTTACACTGTATGTATTCACTCTATAAAAAACTAAAGACAATGAGAAATACCTGGTAACAATGGTACAAATTCAAAAAAGAGCTTCATAGCCTTGTGTCTACATTCTGTCTGTGGTCGACCACACTGCTCTAAAAGCCACAGAATAATATCTAGCAAACAAATGGAGCTACTTTGAGGAAATCCTCTAAAAAAAAAAAAAAAAAAAAAAAAAAAAAAAAAAGAGAAAAGTTAGTTCATTAAAATGAATTGTGGCATAACAACAAGATATTATTTATTGCAAAAATAAAAATATTAAACTCAGAAAACGAAAAGTAGAAACAAACAGGGAGATACAATATAAGTTCTTATGGTTAAATGGTGCTAATTTTGCCCAAACCAATCAGATTTTAATTCAACATCTGATTGGTTGGGGCAAAATTAGCACCATTTTTAACCATAAGAACTTTTATTGAATAACCCCGAATGTGTGTGTGCACATCAGGTGAATAGTGATTATGACAGTTACCTTGGAGATTACTATGGCAAATCACCGTTGTTTTTTGCTAGTAGCAAACACGTGGTATCGCTAAGAACAAGCAATAGTTTGAAAGTAGCCTACAGGAACATTAACATTTTGAAATCTTAAGCAAACTTCCAATTGATTGGAAAGTCATTTTCATAGGACTTAACAGACCATAAATGGAGTGCCTTTAAAAGTCTATTTAAATGTAAACAGAACATACAAAACCTCTATGATATAATAAAATTCTGAGATGTGTTTAAGGATATGTCCACCCCCAAAACTATATTTTAACCCAATACTGGGCCCACTGTGAAATGTGGAAAAAACCTTACCTTACATCCCTGCTCCAAATGGCTGCCCTGCAATGTCCCCCCAAAGTCCAAAAAAGTGAACAGCAGGAGCCTGGCTGTGTCCATATAGGACTCTGCCTCCTTTCTCTCCTCCGGGAGAATTATGACATGCATACCAAAGCCCTCCACCCCTCCCTCTCCCTCCAGTTTTTCTCTCCCTCCCCCTAACCCCAAAACACTTTTCTGTTGTGTAGGGCTCCCTCTCCCATCCCCAGCCGGTGAAACAAGGATATGTAAGTAGAGATCAGTTTAGTTTTTTAACAAATAAATACAGTGTTTGGGGGTGGGAGGAGGGTGCCCTACAATACAGAAAAGTGTTTTGGAGTTAGGCATTGCATTGTGCTCATTATACAGATCAAGGATGTCTAACTTTCGTCCCAGTAGATGTTTGAAAACTACAAATCCCAGAATTGCTTGGTTGCAGAATGCAGGAAATATTAGTTTTAAAGCATCTGAAGAGCTGCAGGTTGGTCATTTCTGAAATAAGTGTTTGCCTTTTAAAGGAATTCCTCACATCAAGTCCCCAAAGATCTTCACAGTCCCAGAAATTAAAGTATTGGTTCAACTTTCTGTTAATTTATTATTCCACACACCAATCCATACTGTAACAGGGGCGCATAATTAACCCCTCCCCAAACAATTACTGCTCCACTCTATCCATAGCCTGGACTGGCAACATTAACAGCACTGATCTTTTACCACAGGATTGGGGTTGGAGGAGTTAGCCCTTACACTGGAACACTGAGATCCCTTTGCACACACAACAATACAGCAGCAAGTGCAAATGTGACCCACATAAAGAGCGCGCAGCAGGTTTGTCGTGCCACACTTTAGCAGCCTTGGGGATCTTGTGTTAATTAATGCATGTGTACATTATCTTGCAAGTGTTAGAATGGGGTCTTGAATTTGTTTAGTTGACCGTTTAGCTCCGCCCCTCTGAGATCCCCTGGTTCCTACATCTTCAGTAGTCGCAAAAGGTAATCTCCTGCTTCAAAGCGTGCGCATGATGCTGATGTGCACGAGCATTATGTCATTTCATTGTGGCGTGCTTGCGACGTCATGAGCGCACGCTCTTGGAAGCAGGAGATTACCTTTTGCGACTACTGAAGATTTTATATTTACGTGTTTGCTCCCTGCACACCTTTTCTGTTAAACTTCAATTGTTCAATTGTTAATCTCCCCAACCTGCTTAACCACTGGCAGTGAAATCCATATATCAGGAATAAAGTACAGGGGATACGTACTCAATTGTGATATAACTCATTTATTGTGACTTGCAGTGAAACGTTGTGCAATGCAAGTCACAATAAATGAATTATATCACAATTGAGTGTGTATCCCCTGTACTTAATTCCTGATATGTCGACTACTGAAGATGTTGAATCCAGGGAATCTCGGAGGGGCAGAGTTAAACAGTCAACTAAATAGATCCAAGACTTCAGCAACTTTAAAGCAGAAAAGGAGGGGAGGGGCATAGAAAAAAATGCCAATAGTTTTTTTTAATGCTGCAGCTTCCAACTAAACTTAACATTGTTTTACAACATATTTATCCTTATATAAAGTTGTTTGAGTGAGTATAGTGACCCGTTAACGCCAGCTGGCATTAAAATCCCGCTGTGAGTAAATCCCTTTTCGGGATTTACCCACAGTCGAAAACACGATATTGAATCGCAATCGGGACATTTACCCAGAGCGGTAGCGGCTCTGGGCAAATAATCCTGTTTATATTTTGCTAGAAACAGAACTGAATCAATAACAAAAAATAGCAGTAAAATCAGCAATTTTGTATTGTTTCTGGTAGGCTGCAAAGCATGCTAACTGAAAAATAATCTGTATAGAAAATATGTGCATAGAGACAGTGAATAGTAGCATAAAAGCCTTTTTAGTTACAGAATTTACTTCTTACATATATGTACATGTAATTTACTGGAGAAGTATCTTGCAATCTATAGATGTTTTGGGTAGAAAAGCTTTCACAAAAAAGTTTAGATCACTAAACTTTATAGTCTTGAGGAAAAGGGATTTCCGCTTTAATAAACATATATGGTCTTTCACTGTGAGGGCAGTGGAATGTGTGGCTGAAAATGATTTGTTGGCTGAATCTCTGAACACATTGAAAAGAGGTTTAGTGTTCTCTTGGCAGGCAGAACATTCAGAGTTACAGATCAGGAAAAACTATACAGATGCTTTGTATGAGCAACTTTATTGAGAACGTCATTAAAAGCTTAATGCACTATTGTGTTTCTAAATAAAAATAACTATTGCTATGTAAAACAAAATAATAATATTGTGGTCTTGTATTTTAAAGACCTCACACATAACTACAAAAGGCAAAGACTTTTTCCTTATATCAGTGGAAACTGCTGTAGTCTTGATAATTTTTTAAAATAAAAACAAGGAGGCTGCAACCTGCCCTTCCTACTATAGGCTGAAATGCAAACATATTACAGCTCAAATACCATATATACTCGAGTATAAACAGAGTTTTTCAGGCTGTAAAATCAGCCTGAAAACTTGGACTCGGTTTATACTCGAGTCACTACTTACTTTGGCACTCCGGCAGCCGCACGATCATTCCCTGTACTGGCACGCCGGCCGATGTCACTGCCCGGCGCCAATTAGTGGCGTCAGCCGGCGCTCGGACAGGGAATGAACGCGCGGATGCCGGAATGGATAGGATGCTTACCTGATCAGAATGCTGCTCTTCAATGCTGGCACACAGTCCCAACAGGAAACCCCAAATTGTATGTTTTAATGAGTGCTGCTCGTTTCGTGAATCTGAAACTAGGCCTTTATCTGACAGCGATATTTCTAATAGTAATACCAAATAATAATATCTAAGAGATATATACAATTGATGAGACAAAAGATCAAAGGGCAGCACTATATTGTTCCTTAGGGTTAAAGGGTTATATAGTTTGTTTTATCATAAATCGAAACTAATGTTATAAAAGAAATTGTTAAAGGGTATGTCCACCCTAAAAAGAATTTTTTAATATAAGATTCCCCCTGCCAGCCCAGCCCCAACCGCTATATTTATATGTTTAGAAAGCTCCCCAAACTCTACTTACTTCCCCTCTTTCCTCCACCGCGCTCCCGGCCCTCTGCTTGCGAGAAAATGCAAGCAGAGGGGCGGGACCGGCAGTCTCGTCTGTGATTGGCTGAGCGGCAGCCAATCACGGACGCGGCTGCCGGGAGCTCATTTCGGCGGAGGAAAGAGGAGAGGTAAGTAAAGTTTGGGGAGCTTTCTAAACATATAAATATAGCGGTTTGGGCTGGGGGGAAGGGCTGCAGTACGCATGCCAAACTTCTCCCAGAGGCCAGGTAGGAGGCAGAGTCCTATATGGACTCTGCTATCCTCCTGGTGGGCAGTTTTTGGGACTTTGGGGGGGACTACAGGAGAACCATATGGAGCTGGGATGTGAGGTAAGGATTACACTACACTACATGATGGGGCCAGTAGTTGGGGGGATTATAGTTTTGGGGGTGGACATGCCCTTTAAATTTGTTACCAACTTTTTCTGATGAATTGATATCTACAGAAATTGTAAACTGTAAAACAACATGTAATACAACTGATGCGATTGTTATTATGTCTACTGCAAAGTTGGTATAATAAAAACAAATTAAAAAAAAAAAAAGCTCATCACCTTGGAATGCGCCTTTTAGTTTTCTTGTTAAGGATATCAGCTTTGTGAATGATAATTCTTTTTAGGTGATCAATAGCATCATTGCACTGCGGGACGGTACCTTCAAATAAAAGAGAGCACATAGGATTTATCTTTAATAAATAAAAAGTATAGTCCAAAAAATAAGTTTTGGTTTAAACAGAAGTCACTTTTTTATTATGTATTACTTGCATGTTTAACCCTTTTTTTCTTCAAGAATAACTCACCAAAAGCTTTTCATTCCAGTACATCTGTGAACTAAATATTATTATTATTATGGATTTATATAGCGCCAACATCTTCCGTGGCGCTTTACAATGACAGTCATACATTACAAACAGGGTAATAATATTATACAAAGTCATTCACATGTAATAAAATAAAATTACACAGAGTGATGAGTTATTTACAGCAATATCGTGATACAATAGGAAAGAGAACAATGCCCAAAGAGCTCTAGAATCAAGAGGACTTTTTCTTTTATTCAACTCCTAACCCCCAATATGTTGTGTCATGAACCACTGCTCCATTACCTGCTTGTTTTCACCACAGTAGAAAAGTAGCAGGTAAAAGTAGCAACAATGACGTCCGGGCCAATGAATTGAGGTCAAACACAACGTAGGTTGAATCCAACCCATCTGTGGACCCCAGTGACTCTACAGCATCCAAGACTTACTACACTGTTATCCATTTGTGCAGTCCCAAGCAGCGGCGGGACAATAGATCTGCAGGCAGATTTACAATTACACAGCTGCACAGATGGGACTTGCACAAACGGATAGCAGCGTAGTAAGGCTTGGATGCAGTAACTGCTGTAACAGCTGATTGTGTATCTAGCCTGGGAGGGAAGTGTGACAAAGGGCCTTCCATTGTAGTTGGCCATTCTATTATCGCACCAGAAGCGTAAGATGGGCATTCCACATTAGCACATGATTGTGCCATAGGCAGATCCAGTCCAAAACAGTGTGCTTTACGTCCTTTCCCTTCCGAGACCCAGCACTAGGCAGAAGCATGACAGAGTTCCATTCCTGCACTTGCTAAGTATCTTAATAAAAAGTTCAGCCCACAAACTGTCTTGATTTTGGCCCCTTCTGTGATTGAGTTTGACACCCGGTTTAGGCTGTAAACTGTCACATCTCCACTGCAGCTGTGCGAGTTCATTGATCTTGCAGAGGTGGAGTACACTGGGAGGACTAGTCCTGGGAGACAAAGGCAAATATAAGGAGCTCCAGGGTCTGCAAGTAATGATCTTGAAGGTTTAATTGAAGAACAGAAGGTAAATGAGCTAAGGCTTACCTACCGTTCTTCAATTAAACTAGCAAGACCAGAGCAGAGAGAGAACTTACCTGAGATTGTGCTCCTCTGCGGTTCCTCTCACAGGTCCTGACTGACCTTTGCAATGTATACCATGCACGAACATTGCACTATATATAAAAACTTTAGACTTTCTTTGAAAGCAAAGCCTATTCCTCTGTCATTGCATGGCTAAATGATTCAGCATTAAGATCATGAAAAGGAATAAGCATTATCTGTTGCTCTGTGCTCTCACACTCCCACACAGTCCCAATTTAGCACAAAAAAACAATCCCAAAGAAAATCTTACTTAATTCAAGCAGTAATAACAGCTGCAAGTTCAATGTCCCTTTCCTCTCACTACAAAATACAACTACAGTTTAAATTATTTTGGCTTTAGCTCACTGCTAACTGTTTTGAGAGACAGCTCGTCTCCACTGCACATGCTCACCCATTCTAGCTGCGTCTCAGATTCTGGGAGGGGCAGAGCACGCATAATAACTAGGAAAATGCTTAACAGGAAATAAGGAGATATGGTAAAAGTGAGTACTGGGAGCAGAAAAGAAACATGTTCCTGGCATCCCTAAAAATATTGAAACAGATAAATGAAATTTATTTTTTTCACTGTAGTATCCGTTTAATTTATCTTAGGGTTCCTAAATCATTCCATTTAGATATAAAGTGGGACAGAGATTTGTAAAATATCTAAAGCTTAAAAGCACATACATAATAACAATAGCCAGAATGAAATTACCAGATTATATGATGCCACTTAAAAAAATACATCAATCTTTTGTGTGTCGCAGTGCCCAATTAAAGGACACCTATACTTACCTCAGCCCCAATCCGAATCTTCAGCTCTTTTAAATAACAGAGTTAGGAATTAAAACGCTAAATTCTCACACTTGGGTTTAGCTTCTAACTCCTGCACTAACCTGTAGAAGTTGCAACTGTCAGCAGGCTGTTCTACACTTCTTCCTTCAGTGCCGCAAGCTGACCAATGAGAAGACACACTGTTCAAGAAACATGCACAACTTTACCAGGTTAGTGCAAGAATTAAAAATCTAAACCCAGGGGTGAGGACCTACCAGTTTAGGCCCCCAGCATGGGGTGGGGGGTGGAGAGTATTCCAGACCGTGATTCAGTAAAATGCCTTAAAAACTAAACATAGTGTATGTCAGCCCATAGACTAAGCACTTCATTATATACTATGATGTATATAATGTTTTTACAATCTCCATAAATAAAACAAAGCTTGAGAACAGCTCCTTGAGTGGAAAGAGATTGGGCTGCCAACTACAGTGTAAGATATTTTGCTGTAAAAAATGTTGGTGTAGAAGTCCTATCCCAACAAGTTTAAAATAAGGAGGGAGAAAGAGCAATCTACCCAACAAATAACATAGAAAGATGTGTCTGCTAATAGTGCTTAAGGCTGAGGCCACTCTATACTGGATGGCATTGAACGGAAAAGCACAAGCACATGCATATGTTTTCCAATGCTATGTCATCCATTTACGCTGAGACCCTATGCAATCAGATCCGCAGCACTCCTGCCAAAACTAGTGTGCACTTATTAACATACGATCGGATCAGCCTTGCCCTAAATGAGTACTTTAGTGCATATAAAGAGTAAAAAAAAAAAAAAAACACATTAAAATTAAAAAGTGCCTGGGGCAGGGTGGTAGGATTGGTAATTCCTACCTACCAATATGGTTTCTGGGAGCACCTATATGAAAAAGACTGCTTCTGCCAGGCTTCCCTGGTGCTTCAGCATATCTTTCATACAGTAAAGTACAGGGCATCTGGCAGAAGAAAACTGCACGAGTTGGCTCTCATCAAGTAAATGATATTGGGAGGCAGGAATAATAAAACCTACCTTCCTGATCCTGATCCAGGTACTTTTCATTTTTTTTAAATTACATTTCTACAGTGGAGTTGCTTAATAAGCCAAGCCGATGATATAGGAGACTCAAAAGTAAATTGTAAAATATGGACTTACCAGCTTATTTCAAGTAATACTTGTGAATTAATAATGAAATATACAGTGACAGGGGTGGCTGGGTTATAAGATGTGAATTAGCAGGACTACAAATTGTGTTACTTAATCTAGAATAACTGTTTTCGATAACACGGATATATGTAAAACAATACTGCCTGTTGGCTTTGTTTGCCCAATATATAGTAGTATGGCCAGATAAGGATACAGAGTAAAGCTAGGTACACACAGTACAGATCAATGAAAGATGACAGACAAGATCTGCAAGATCCTGGGGTAATATTATCAAACTTTTTGATTAAATAATTCTCTCCTCCCCCCTCCTGTATGAAACTTAACATTTAACAGGGAACAAATATTCTATGGGACATTTTTGTTTTGTGTTTGTAGGGGTCAGACTGTATAAGTTAATTATCTTCTACTGCAGGAGTGGCCAATTTTTTTCATTTTTAAACTTCACTTTATTGAAATTTTACAATACAAAATTATAAGTAGCACATCACCTAATAAATAACTGCAACTGTCAAAAACAAGTGTCTCCATGAACTTGTTTCAACAAATACTAATTTTTTATTTTATGGTAAATTCTTACCTAAAGATTTTTCATCTGCATTAGACAGTGCTAAGCTTTCAAAGTAAATTACTAGTACTTCAAACACAAAGTTTTCCACCAATGCAGTCTCCTCCCTAGAATACAATTCAAATATTACAATTTAATAAATGGTAGTGTAATTTGTAGGCTTCATGCTTAGGATATACTGGTATTAAGCAGCTAGGAATTGCTGGACTCTACCTCCCCTTAAGAAAAGCTTGAACTAAAAATGTTTCTATTTCCAGTTAACATCATTCTAAAGCTGGTAAAATATGCAATTTGAAACATAAATCACTAAAAATACAAGAATTCGAAAATGTATATTTTAATTCATTAAAGGGCATTCCCACCCCAAAACTAAAATGTAACCCCAAAACTAAAATGTAACCCCATACCCACTGTGTAGTTTAAATCCTTACCTTACATCTCTGCTCCTTATAGTTATCCTGCAGTGCTTGTCCAAAGTCCAGGAAAGTGAACAGTAGGAGCTGCCTTCCTGTCCACATGTCTCTGCCTCCTCTTTTGCCTCCGGGAGGGATGGTGACATTCGCAGTGGAGCCCTTCCCCCCCCCCCCCCCACCTCACCACCATCCAGTTCCATCCTCTGTAGCCGTTGCACCTAACGTGAAATGCTTTTAATATGGCGTAGCTAACCCCTGCCCCCCCCCCAACCTCCACATTAGTTCTTTACAAAAAGAAGCCAAATCATACTTACAGCCCTTCTCTCCTGCTGCGTATCCATTACCGGCAGCCGAACCTGTGATTGGCTGCCTCTCAGCCAATCACAGACGAGGCTGCCGGTCCAACCTGTTTGACTTCCTCCAAACAAAAAGCCGGAAG
Source organism: Hymenochirus boettgeri (assembly GCA_019447015.1). Taxonomy (NCBI): domain Eukaryota; kingdom Metazoa; phylum Chordata; class Amphibia; order Anura; family Pipidae; genus Hymenochirus; species Hymenochirus boettgeri. Next base: position 214,393,809 of record CM033474.1, read on the forward strand.
TAGAGCACATAGGAAAGTAAGAGTTGGTCCTAATTAACCATTGGTGGTCTATAAATGTGTTTAATAGGATAAGAATCTACTTTTAACAAAGTTTTGTCACAGTTTACAAAAAAAACCTTAACATCTGTGATGTACTCGCCTAAATTCTCTGTATATGTTGTTGAAAGCAAGTGCTGCCCCAAGACGTTTGAAAGCATTCGGATGAAGAGCTAAGCTGTACAGTCGTTTAAACAGTGATATAGTATTTACAGGGCTCTTTGCTTGCTGTTCTGGTGTGGTTTGTTTTATTGACCATTTCAGAAACTCTTGTATACATTTCCCACAAAAGTCTCGCAAAGTGCTGTCTGCAGGATCCACAACCCCATCCTATAAACAGAGAAATCCATGTTTTGTGTAGAGCGAAAAGTTAAATTTTTGTTAAAATTATGAAGAGTTTGACTTTAGAATATCTTAAATCACCAGAAGAACAAAAATGTTAAGAGGAAAAATACATGGTTTTATGGTTTCTGACATACAGCATCTAGCAAAACTAGGTGAAGCATAATAACTCAAGATAAAGCAAATGAAATATTAAATTGACTGTAGAGTAGTGAAGTGGTTTGAATTAGCTTTAGGCTAATGTCAGGCATCAACTTATAGAGTCAATCTGTCTCAGAGGAAAAAGAAAATCAAACAGTTTCTATATTAAAGGTGAAATGATTAAGTTAAAACAATAACATCAGAACTATTGTTTCAGTACCAAAGCTGGTATTGCTCCTTAAGTTTTTTTATTTATTTTTTTCCAGCTAGGGCAGAGATTCCCATTTGTTGTGCCTATGCTCCTGCTTGGTAGAGGTAAACCTTCTAAGCACATTAAAGAGCCTGAGGGTACTCTAAATGGTCTGGAGAGAGAGACAGCGTATATTGTGGTCACTTTTAAACTTATTCCCTTGCAAGAGCTATTTAAAAATCTGCAGGTGCACATCTCATGCAGCTGTCAAATATTTCTAACATGTCTATTGCTTATGCATAAGAAAGAATTTGGTGGGACTTTACCAATGATCAGAAATAAAAATTCATACCAAAATAGCCTCCAACAAAGCAACAGTATCTTGGCTTTCAAATTTTTTGTTATTTGTGAACCAATGAATCAGACCCATAACAAGTGGCTCATACAACTGCCTTGTTACCTAAAAAGATAAACAAATTACAAGTTTATATGGCAATAAAAATATTACATAATTATTTAAGTAGAATTATAAAATTAAAATGAATTAAATGGCTACCAGCAACTTGCACATGTTATATTTTCTCTTAAATGTTTTTAAAGTTATGATATGCCCAGTCAGGACCAACTAAGGTATCTTTTCCTTTTTTTGAAGAAAAAAGAGAAAAGATTCACTGGGTTAACAGACACCTATATCGGTCTCTGTTAATCCAGTCCTCGTTTTTTTCTAAAGTACTTATTGCCAAACTCTCATCCTTCAAATCTCCTGAATCCTGTGCCTGGAATGTCAACAGAGTGAAGCCCAAAGCGTCAACACAAAAAGGACACAAAATAAGTTTAGCAAATGTCTTTTGGAATTTCCCAAACCCCAGTTCTTCTTTTAAAGTAACTTACTTTCCGACTGTACATACCCTTTAAGAATTCCCATCTGCTTATTTTCTCCTCACACACTATAAAGGTTAATAGATTCCAGTTGTGATAAAAATCCCCACTCCCTTTTTTGATGAATCAACTATTTTTTTTTATTTCAAAATATGATGCACTTTAATACACACCTGATCAACATCACATGCCAGGCGAAGCAGTACAGGAAATGTTCGCTTGTACAGTTTATACAATGGAGTAGAACCTGTCTTTTTGTCATCAGGCATTTGTGTTGCTTTTCCTAACATAAAAGCAACTATACTGTGCAATAGTTCACATGCCGCAACCTACAATTAAAAACATTAAAAACCAAGTTATTTAAAAGATTTGCAAAAAAGAAAAAAAAACAAAAATACTACACAAAGAAAGGGATAAATCTAAATACTTTTGTCTGTCTGTCACTGGCAGAAAGTGCCAGCTCTGTAACACGTGGCAAGAACGTATCAAGGAAGATGATGGGTTTAAGATCCACGAAAGGTACAGCAAAATTCAGCCTCTTTTCTGTATCCCACGCAACATGGCTCTTTATCATTTCTTCGGTAGATAAAGCTAAGAAAGAAAACACACAGTAGCAATTTGTGGCTAAACCTGAATAAGCATTGAAACTATTTCAAGACTGATAGAAGGTGGTTTCAGGAGCACAGTGAGAAAACAAACAAGAAAATAGTAAATTGTATTGTTGTTGGTACAGCAAATTTCTAGGGTGCTAAAATCATGTTTTTGCCCCGGATTATTGAAATATGTTGCATTTGTTTCAGAATTTTTTTTGTTTAATTTAGAAAATTATGTCTAAAATAAACTATTGCAAAAATGGTATAGCCTATAACACATTTATCCTGTATAATAGCGCAGAAACTATTTTTTTTAATTATGTATCATTTGCCTTTTTAAATAATTTCTAATCAGAGATATACTTGCATGCATTTAACCATATTTTACTCCATATGTCACTTGCTCAGTGTGCTTTGGCCAGCATAGGAGAAAGGATCAGTCTAATGAAATATTTGTGGGTGAGGCGATAAAGGGGGATATCACATAAATGAGTGTAAAATGCAGGTACATGATGTAATCTTAGGATGCTGTGGGGTTTGAACTCATTTTGTAAAAAAAAAAAAAAGTGCAGCGCACCCAATGCAATAAACTAAGTTAAAGGACAACTATACTGAGTTTCCCCATACCAATTAAAAAACCCATGGTGAGAACCTAAACCTCACCCTGGGTACTATTCCCTGGGTGAACCGTATTTCAGCTGCACACAGGGACGTAACTACAAGGGGAGCATAGCAGCAACTGCTAAGGGGCCCAGGGGCTAAGGGGCACCATCTTTTTTTTTCCTATGACAGATCAAGCCTCCTCCCAGAAAACAACTGTGGAGCACGGATAGGGGCCCCATCATAGTTATGCTGGGGGCCCTGGGATTCATAGTTATGCCACTGGCTGCACAGGTCCTTCAAAGTTGTGTTCTTGGTTCCAATATACCCCAGGTGTCCGTGACACAGCCAACCTAATTATGTAGAATAAAACCTACAAAGTGCCAACGTGCTGCTTACCGTACAACACTATGATACCCATATGCCTGATCTTTATAAGGAAGGGAGGGGAGATTAAAACTAGCGTCTGAGCTTACGGTGATAAATTATTTTACTTATTTCATATATGTATATCTTTAATTATAGGAAAACAATCGTGTGTATATATATATAAGTTTATTTAAAAAACAGTTAAACTAAAAAGCACATGGGACCGGGATAAAGGATTGGTAATTCTTAACTCCCAATATTGTTTCTGCGAGAAGCACCAGCCCAAAGAAACAGATTTTGCCAGTCTTTCTCCTGGCTTCAGCACTATCTTTAACCCTTTCACTGCCACAGATCGTATATTCACGATCTGTGCAGTGAATACTCAAACTGCCACAGATCGTGAATATACGATCTGTGGCTTTAAGTGGCCCCCCAAAAAATTGCACCCCGCTAGGGGCGATCGGGGGGCAGTATTCAACTGCCCCCCTAGCCCCCTCGATCATCCCCTCGGTTTCGTCCAAATCCGAAGGGGGGATCGGGAGATATCAGTACCTTTAGATGCATCAGCCGGTCCCACGAGGAGGAGGTGAGGAGGAGATCTTCAAAGCGGAAAGGGAGACCCCGGTGACGTCATGGAGCTTCCTCCTTCATCGGGGTCTTCCCATATAGAGGTACAATGCTGCCCCTGGTGGTCTAGTGGAGGTACTGCAGCGTGATCTCCATTTAGATCATGCTGCAGTACCTGTATAGCACAAGCTGTCATGCTGACAGGTTTACTATACATTTTGTGAATGGAACTCAAAGTTCCATTCACAAATAGGATTTTTTCTAAGTCTTTGCTACTTAGCAAAGACTTAGAAAAAAAATGGGGACAGAGATCAAAATTTGGTGATCACTTCTGATCACCAAATTATTGATCTTTGCCATTGAATGAAAAATCACTTCCTGGAAAATGATTTCCGGGAAGTGATTTTTCTGATCAGTTTTCGAATTGGAAAACGGGCATTTCGTTATCATTCCCAAAGATGATTTGGTGATCATTTTTGGGAATGATCCCCCAAAAAAAGGGGAAATGCACACAAAAAAAATCTTAACGTGATACACACACCTTTTTTTTTTTTTTACCCTAAAACTATAAATTAGCAAAAAACTTTGTCTTCTCCAAGCTTCCCAATGTCCCCGGTGATATCGGTAAACTAAACGCGGATCATTTATTTGTTGGATTTCAAGGGAAACTAAGCCTATTTTAGTATGAAATTTTGCAGAGGTACCAAAAAAAGACCGGATTGAATTTTTAGGATCAGTAAAGTGTGCAAAAATTTGTGTGACTCTCCGTACTAACTGGTTTTCACTAAAATACCACTAAAAGAGGGAGTGGGGATAGGGGTAAGGGGTGGGTTGTGGCTTTTTTTATTTTTTCTTGTAATTGCAATTGCGCATGGATCCCATTTTAGCTAGTTGGTGGCCCCGTCTCTGTTTGTACCCACCCATATGGCATACCGTTTGATTCAGGACATGTGGTGGTTTTTTTACTTGCCAAGTGGGTTTAGGCAGGATTTCAACCATTGAGTCCTCTTATTTTATTTTTTTCACAAAATCTCCTAAAAGCACGAGTTCTATGAATAACAGCGTCTGGAATTCTTCATGATACCATCACGAAGCTGAAGGTGTGTAGCATTCAAAAATATATAGTTTGTGGGGGGTATTTCCAAGTTGATTAGGCTGTTCAAATTACAGAACACTTTGATTTTTTTCTTGTAATTGGACTTGTGCATGTGTCCCATTTGAGCTAGTTGGTGGCCACGTCTCTGTGTGCACCCACACATATGGCATACCGTTTGATGCAGGATATGTGGGAGATGGACATTTAGTGAGTTTTTTTGCTTGTCAAGTTGGTTTAGGTAGGATTTCAATCTTTGAATCATCTTATTTTATTTTTCACAAAACCTCCTAAAAACACAGAGTTCTTTGGATCACTGGGTCTGGAAATTTTCATGTATGTATGAAAGCATGGCACCGTAACGTAGCTGAAGGTGTGTAGATTCCAAAAATATATAGTTTGTCGGGGGAATTTCCATGTTTCGGGACTGTTACCTTAGAAAAAGGGTAGGCTGTTCAAATTACAGAGCAATTTGATTTTTTCTTGTAATTGCATTTGTGCATGCGTCCCATTTGAGATAGTTGGTGGCCACGTCTCTGTGTGCACCCACACATATAGCATACCGTTTGATTCAGAACATGTTGGAGATTGATATTTTGTGGGGGGTTTTGCTTGTCAAGTGGGTTTAGGTAGGATTTCAACCCTTGAATCATCTTACTTTATTTTTCACAAAACCTCCTAAAAACACGGAGTTCTTTGGATTACTTGGTCTGGATTTCTTCATGTATGTATGAAAGCATGGCACCGTAATGTAACTGAAGTTGTGTAGATTCCAAAAATATATAGTTTGTGGGGGGAAGTTCCATGTTTCGGGACTGTTTCCTTGGAAAAAGTGTAGGCTGTTCAAATTACAGAGCACTTTGATTTTTTCTTGTAATTGCATTTGTGCATGCGTCCCATTTGAGCTAGTTGGTGGCCACGTCTCTGTGTACATCCACACATAGGGCATATCGTTTGATTCAGAACATGTGGGAGATTGTTTAGTTGGGGATTTTATTTGTGGGGGGCATTTCCAAGTTTTGGGGCTGTTTGAAATTACAGAGCACTTTGATTTTTTTCTTGTAATTACACTTGTGCATGCGTCCCATTTGAGCGAGTTGGTGGCCACGTCCCTGTGTACATTACGGAGAGTCACACAAATTTTTGCACACTTTACTGATCCTAAAATTCAATCCGGTCTTTTTTTGGTACCTCTGCAAAATTTCATACTAAAATAGGCTTAGTTCCCTTGAAATCCAACAAATAAATGATCCGCGTTTAGTTTACCGATATCACCGGGGACATTGGGAAGCTTGGAGAAGACAAATTTTTTGCTAATTATAGTTTTAGGGTAAAAAAAAAAAAAGTGTGTGTGTATCACGTTAAGATTTTTTTGTGTGCATTTCCTTTTTTGGGGGATCATTCCACAAAATGATCACCAAATCTCTTTGGAATGATAACGAAATGCCCGTTTTCCAATTCGAAAACTGATCAGAAAATCACTTCCCGGAAATCATTTTCCAGGAAGTGATTTTTCATCAATGGCAAAGATCAATAATTTGGTGATCAGAAGTGATCACCAAATTTTGATCTCTGTCCCTTTTTTTTCTAAGTCTTTGCTAAGTAGCAAAGAATTAGAAAAAATCCTATTTGTGAATGGAACTTTGAGTTCCATTCACAAAATGTATAGTAAACCTGTCAGCATGACAGCTTGTGCTATACAGGTACTGCAGCATGATCTAAATGGAGATCACGCTGCAGTACCTCCACTAGACCACCAGGGGCAGCATTGTACCTCTATATGGGAAGACCCCGATGAAGGAGGAAGCCCATGACGTCACCGGGTCTCCCTTCCGCTTTGAAGATCTCCTCCTCACCTCCTCCTCGTGGGACGCTGATGCATCTAAAGGTACTGATATCTCCCGATCCCCCCTTCGGATTTGGACGAAACCGAGGGATGATCGAGGGGGCTAGGGGGGCAGTTGAATACTGCCCCCGATCGCCCCTAGCGGGGTGCAATTTTTTGGGGGGCCACTTAAAGCCACAGATCGTATATTCACGATCTGTGGCAGTTTGAGTATTCACTGCACAGATCGTGAATATACGATCTGTGGCAGTGAAAGGGTTAAAGATAGTGCTGAAGCCAGGAGAAAGACTGGCAAAATTGTTTCTTTGGGCTGGTGCTTCTCGCAGAAACAATATTGGGAGTTAAGAATTACCAATCCTTTATCCCGGTCCCATGTGCTTTTTAGTTTAACTGTTTTTTAAATAAACTATATATATATACACACGATTGTTTTCCTATAATTAAAGATATACATATATGAAATAAGTAAAATAATTTATCACCGTAAGCTCAGACGCTAGTTTAATCTCCCCTCCCTTCTTATAAAGATCAGGCATATGGGTATCATAGTGTTGTACGGTAAGCAGCACGTTGGCACTTTGTAGGTTTTATCTACATAATTAGGTTGGCTGTGTCACGGACACCTGGGGTATATTGGAACCAAGAACACAACTTTGAAGGAACCTGTGCAGCCAGTGGCATAAACTATGAATCCCAGGGCCCCCAGCATAACTATGATGGGGCCCTATCCGTGCTCCACAGGTGTTTCTGGGAGGAGGCTTGATTGTCATAGGAAAAAAAAAGATGGTGCCCCTTAGCCCCTGGGCCCCTTAGCGTTGTGCTATGCTCCCCTTGTAGTTACGTCCCTGTGTGCAGCTGAAATACGGTTCACCCAGGGAATAGTACCAGGGTGAGGTTTAGGTTCTCACCATGGGTTTTTTAATTGGTATGGGGAAACTCAGTATAGTTGTCCTTTAACTTAGTTTATTGCATTGGGGCGCTGCACTTTTTTTTTTTTTACAAAATGAGTTCAAACCCCACAGCATCCTAAGATTACATCATGTACCTGATTTTACACTCATTTATGTGATATCCCCCTTTATCGCCTCACCCACAAATATTTCATTAGCTGATCCTTTCTCCTATGCTGGCCAAAGCACACTGAGCAAGTGACATATGGAGTAAAATATGGTTAAATGATGCAAGTATATCTGAGTTAGAAATTATTAAAAAGGCAAATGATACATAATTAAAAAAATAGTTTCTGCGCTATTATACAGGATAAATGTGTTATAGGCTATACCATTTTTGCAATAGTTTATTTTAGACATAATTTTCTAAATTAAACAAAAAAAATTCTGAAACAAATGCAACATATTTCAATAATCCGGGGCAAAAACATGATTTTAGCACCCTAGAAATTTGCTGTACCAACAACAATACAATTTATATTTCTTTGTTTGTTTTCTCACTGTGCCTCTGAAACCACCTTCTATCAGTCTTGAAATAGTTTCAATGCTTATTCAGGTTTAGCCACAAATTGCTACGTGTGTTTTCTTCTTAGCTTTATCTACCGAAGAAATGATAAAGAGCCATGTTGCGTGGGATACAGAAAAGAGGCTGAATTTGCTGTACCTTTCGTGGATCTTAAACCCATCATCTTCCTTGATACGTTCTTTGCCACGTGTTACAGAGCTGGCACTTTCTGCCAGTGACAGACAGACAAAAATTTAGATTTATCCCTTCTTTGTGTAGTATTTTTGTTTTTTTTTCTTTTTGCAAATCTTTTAAATAACTTGGTTTAATGTTTTTAATTGTAGGTTGCGGCATGTGAACTATTGCACAGTATAGTTGCTTTTATGTTAGGAAAGCAACACAAATGCCTGATGACAAAAAGACAGGTTCTACTCCATTGTATAAATGTACAAGCGAACATTTCCTGTACTGCTCGCCTGGCATGTGATGTTGATCAGGTGTGTATTAAGTGGCATCATATTTTGAATAAAAAAAAAATAGTTGATTCTCAAAAAAGGGAGTGGGGATTTTATCACAACTGGAATCTATTAACCTTATAGTGTGTGAGGAGAAAATAAGCAGATGGAATTCTTAAAGGGTATGACAGTCGGAAAGTAAGTTACTTTAAAAGAAGAACTGGGGTTTGGAAATTCCAAAAGACATTTGCTAAACTTATTTTGTGTCCTTTTTGTGTTGACGCTTTGGGCTTCACTCTGTTGACATTCCAGGCACAGGATTCAGGAGATTTGAAGGATGAGAGTTTGGCAATAAGTACTTTAGAAAAAAACGAGGACTGGATTAACAGAGACCGATTATAGGTGTCTGTTAACCCAGTGAATCTTTTCTCTTTTTTCTTCAAAAAAAGGAAAAGATACCTTAGTTGGTCCTGAGTGGCATATCATAACTTTAAAAACATTTAAGAGAAAATATAACATGTGCAAGTTGCTGGTAGCCATTTAATTCATTTTAATTTTATAATTCTACTTAAATAATTATGTAATATTTTTATTGCCATATAAACTTGTAATTTGTTTATCTTTTTAGGTAACAAGGCAGTTGTATGAGCCACTTGTTAGGGTCTGATTCATTGGTTCACAAATAACAAAAAATTTGAAAGCCAAGATACTGTTGCTTTGTTGGAGGCTATTTTGGTATGAATTTTTATTTCTGATCATTGGTAAAGTCCCACCAATCTTTCTTATGCATAAGCAATAGACATGTTAGAAATATTTGACAGCTGCATGAGATGTGCACCTGCAGATTTTTAAATAGCTCTTGCAAGGGAATAAGTTTAAAAGTGACCACAATATACGCTGTCTCTCTCTCCAGACCATTTAGAGTACCCTCAGGCTCTTTAATGTGCTTAGAAGTTTACCTCTACCAAGCAGGAGCATAGGCACAACAAATGGGAATCTCTGCCCTAGCTGGAAAAAAATAAAATAAAAAACTTAAGGAGCAATACCAGCTTTGGTACTGAAACAATAGTTCTGATGTTATTTTTTAACTTATCATTTCACCTATATAAGAAAACTGTTTGATTTTCTTTTTCCTCTGAGACAGATTGACTCTATAAGTTGATGCCTGACATTAGCCTAAAGCTAATTCAAACCACTTCACTACTCTACAGTCAATTTAATATTTATTTGCTTTATCTTGAGTTATTATGCTTCACCTAGTTTTGCAGATGCGTATGTCAGAAACCATAAAACCATGTATTTTTCCTCTTAACATTTTTGTTCTTCTGGTGATTTAAGATATTCCAAGTCAAACTCTTCATAATTTTAACAAAAATTTAACTTTTCGCTCTACACAAAACAGGATTTCTCTGTTTATAGGATGGGGTTGTGGATCCTGCAGACAGCACTTTGCGAGACTTTTGTGGGAAATGTTACAAGAGTTTCTGAAAGGTAATAAAACAAACCACACAGAACAGCAAGCAAAGAGCCCTGTAAATATATACACTGTTTAAACGACTGTACAGCTTAGCTCTTCATCCGAATGCTTTCAAACGTCTTGGGCAGCACTTGCTTTCAACAACATATACAGAGAATTTAGGCAGTGAGTACATCACAGATGTAAGGTTTTTTTGTAAACTGTGACAAAACTTTGTTAAAAGTAGATTTCTATCCTATTTAACACATTATAGACCACCAATGGTTAATTAGGACCAACTCTTACTTTCATTGTGCTCTACTTCCGGCTTTTTGTTTGGAGGAAGTCAAACAGGTTGGACCGGCAGCCTCGTCTGGGATGGCGTGAGAGGCAGCCAATCACAGGTTCGGCTGCCGGTAATGGATACGCAGCAGGAGAGAAGGGCTGTAAGTATGATTTGGCTTCTTTTTGTAAAGAACTATGTGGAGGTTGGGGGGGGGCAGGGGGGGCAGGGTTAGCTACGCCATATTAAAAGCATTTCACGTTAGGTGCAACGGCTACAGAGGATGGAACTGGATGGTGGGAGGTGGGGGGGGGGGGGGAAGGGCTCCACTGCGAATGTCACCATCCCTCCCGGAGGCAAAAGAGGAGGAGAGACATGTGGACAGGAAGGCAGCTCCTACTGTTCACTTTCTGGACTTTGGACAAGCACTGCGGATAACTATAAGGAGCAGAGATGTAAGGTAAGGATTAAACTACACAGTGGGTATGGGGTTACATTTTAGTTTTGGGGTTACATTTTAGTTTTGGGGTGGGAATGCCCTTTAATGAATTAAAATATACATTTTGAATTCTTGTATTTTTAGTGATTTATGTTTCAAATTGCATATTTACCAGCTTTAGAATGATGTTAACTGGAAATAGAAACATTTTTAGTTCAAGCTTTTCTTAAGGGGAGGTAGAGTCCAGCAATTCTAGCTGCTTAATACCAGTATATCCTAAGCATGAAGCCTACAAATTACACACCATTTATTAAATTGTAATATTTGAATTGTATTCTAGGGAGGAGACTGCATTGGTGGAAAACTTTGTGTTTGAAGTACTAGTAATTTACTTTGAAAGCTTAGCACTGTCTAGCAGATGAAAAATCTTTAGGTAAGAATTTACCAAAATAAAAAATTGTATTTGTTGAAACAAGTTCATGGAGACACTTGTTTTTGACAGTTGCAGTTATTTATTAGGTGTGATGTGCTACTTATAATTTTGTATTGTAAAATTTCAATAAAGTGAAGTTTAAAAATAAAAAAATTGGCCACTCCTGCAGTAGAAGATAATTAACTTAACGTCTGACCCCTACAAACACAAACAAAAATGTCCCATAGAATATTTGTTCCCTGTTAAATGTTAAGTTTCATACAGGAGGGGGGGAGAGAATTATTTAATCAAAAAGTTTGATAATATTACCCCAGGACTTGCAGATTGTCTGTCATCTTTCATTGATCTGTACTGTGTGTACCTAGCTTTACTCTGTATCCTTATTGGCCATACTACTATATATGGGCAAACAAAGCCAACAGGCAGTATTGTTTTACATATATCCGTGTTATCGAAAACAGTTTTATCTAGATAAGTAACACAATTTGTAGTCCTGCTAATTCACATCTTATAACCCAGCCACCCCTGTCACTGTATATTTCATTATTAATTCACAAGTATTACTTGAATAAAAGCTGGTAAGTCCATATTTTACAATTTACTTTTGAGTTCCTATATCATCGGCTTGGCTTATTAAGCAACTCCACTGTAGAAATGTAATTTAAAAAAAATGAAAAGTACTGGATCAGGATCAGGAAGGTAGGTTTTATTATTCCTGCCTCCCAATATCATTTACTTGATGAGAGCCAACTCGTGCAGTTTTCTTCGCCAGATGCCTGTACTTTACTGTATGAAAGATATGCTGAAGCACCAGGGAAGCCTGGCAGAAGCAGTCTTTTCATATAGGTGCTCCAGAAACCATATTGGTAGGTAGGAATTACCATCCTACCACCCTGCCCCAGGCACTTTTTAATTTTAATGTGTTTTTTTTTTTTTTTTTACTCTTTATATGCACTAAAGTACTCATTTAGGCAAGGCTGATCCGATCGTATGTTAATAAGTGCACACTAGTTTTGGCAGGAGTGCTGCGGATCTGATTGCATAGGGTCTCAGCGTAAAGGATGACATAGCATTGGAAAACATATGCATGTGCTTGTGCTTTTCCGTTCAATGCCATCCAGTATAGAGTGGCCTCAGCCTTAAGCACTATTAGCAGACACATCTTTCTATGTTATTTGTGGGTAGATTGCTCTTTCTCCCTCCTTATTTTAAACTTGTTGGGATAGGACTTCTACACCAACATTTTTTACAGCAAAATATCTTACACTGTAGTTGGCAGCCCAATCTCTTTCCACTCAAGGAGCTGTCTCAAGCTTTGTTTATTTATGGAGATTGTAAAAACATTATATACATCATAGTATATAATGAAGTGCTTAGTCTAGGGCTGACATACACTATTTTAGTTTTAAGGCATTTTACTGAATCACGGTCTGGAATACTCTCCACCCCCCACCCCATGCTGGGGGCCTAAACTGGTAGGTCCTCACCCCTGGGTTTAGATTTTAATTCTTGCACTAACCTGGTAAGTTGTGCATGTTTCTTGAACAGTGTGTCTCTCATTGGTCAGCTTGCGGCACTGAAGGAAGAAGTGTAGAACAGCCTGCTGACAGTTGCAACTTACAGGTTAGTGCAGGAGTTAGAAGCTAAACCCAAGTGTGGAATTTAGCGTTTTAATTCCTAACTCTGTATTTAAAAGAGCTGAAGATTCGGATTGGGGCTGAGGGTAAGTATAGTGTTCCTTTAATGGGCACTGCGACACACAAAGATTGATGTATTTTTTTAAGTGGCATCATATAATCTGGTAATTTCATTCTGGCTATTGTTATTATGTATGTGCTTTTAAGCTTTAGATATTTTACAAATCTCTGTCCCACTTTATATCTAAATGGAATGATTTAGGAACCCTAAGATAAATTAAACGGATACTACAGTGAAAAAAATAAATTTCATTTATCTGTTTCAATATTTTTAGGGATGCCAGGAATGTTTTCTTTCTGCTCCAGTACCTCACTTTTACCATACTCCTCATTTTCCTGTTAAGCATTTTCCTAGTTATTATGCGTGCTCTGCCCCTCCCAGAATCTGAGACGCAGCTAGAATGGGTGAGCATGTGCAGTGGAGACGAGCTGTCTCTCAAAACAGTTAGCAGTGAGCTAAAGCCAAAATAATTTAAACTGTAGTTGATTTTGTAGTGAGAGGAAAGGGAATGAACTTGCAGCTGTTATTACTGCTTGAATTAAGTAAGATTTTCTTTGGATTGTTTTTTTGTGCTAAATTGGGACTGTGTGGGAGTGTGGAGCACAGAGCAACAGATAATGCTTATTCCTTTTCATGATCTAATGCTGATCATTTAGCCATGCAATGACAGAGGAATAGGCTTTGCTTTAAAGAAAGTCTAAAGTTTTTATATATAGTGCAATGTTCGTGCATGGTATACATTGCAAAGGTCAGTCAGGACCTGTGAGAGGAACCGCAGAGGAGCACAATCTCAGGTAAGTTCTCTCTCTGTCTGGTCTTGCTAGTTTAATTGAAGAACGGTAGGTAAGCCTTAGCTCATTTACCTTCTGTTCTTCAATTAAACCTTCAAGATCATTACTTGCAGACCCTGGAGCTCCTTATATTTGCCTTTGTCTCCCAGGACTAGTCCTCCCAGTGTACTCCACCTCTGCAAGATCAATGAACTCGCACAGCTGCAGTGGAGATGTGACAGTTTACAGCCTAAACGGGTGTCAAACTCAATCACAGAAGGGGCCAAAATCAAGACAGTTTGTGGGCTGAACTTTTTATTAAGATACTTAGCAAGTGCAGGAATGAACTCTGTCATGCTTCTGCCTAGTGCTGGGTCTCGGAAGGGAAAGGACGTAAAGCACACTGTTTTGGACTGGATCTGCCTATGGCACAATCATGTGCTAATGTGGAATGCCCATCTTACGCTTCTGGTGCGATAATAGAATGGCCAACTACAATGGAAGGCCCTTTGTCACACTTCCCTCCCAGGCTAGATACACAATCAGCTGTTACAGCAGTTACTGCATCCAAGCCTTACTACGCTGCTATCCGTTTGTGCAAGTCCCATCTGTGCAGCTGTTGTATGTAATTAAATCTGCCTGACAGATCTATTGTCCCGCCGCTGCTTGGGACTGCACAAATGGATAACAGTGTAGTAAGTCTTGGATGCTGTAGAGTCACTGGGGTCCACAGATGGGTTGGATTCAACCTACGTTGTGTTGACCTCAATTCATTGGCCCGGACGTCATTGTTGCTACTTTTACCTGCTACTTTTCTACTGTGGTGAAAACAAGCAGGTAATGGAGCAGTGGTTCATGACACAACATATTGGGGGTTAGGAGTTGAATAAAAGAAAAAGTCCTCTTGATTCTAGAGCTCTTTGGGCATTGTTCTCTTTCCTATTGTATCACGATATTGCTGTAAATAACTCATACTCTGTGTAATTTTATTTTATTAACATGTGAAGACTTTGTATAATATTATTACCCTGTTTGTAATGTATGACTGTCATTGTAAAGCGCCACGGAAGATGTTGGCGCTATATAAATCCATAATAATAATAATATTTAGTTCACAGATGTACTGGAATGAAAAGCTTTTGGTGAGTTATTCTTGAAGAAAAAAAAGGGTTAAACATGCAAGTAATACATAATAAAAAAGTGACTTCTGTTAAACCAAAACTTATTTTTTGGACTATACTTTTTATTTATTAAAGATAAATCCTATGTGCTCTCTTTTATTTGAAGGTACCGTCCCGCAGTGCAATGATGCTATTGATCACCTAAAAAGAATTACATCACAAAGCTGATATCCTTAACAAGAAAACTAAAAGGCGCATTCCAAGGTGATGAGCTTTTTTTTTTTTTAATTTGTTTTTATTATACCAACTTTGCAGTGACATAATAACAATCGCATCAGTTGTATTACATGTTGTTTTACAGTTTACAATTTCTGTAGATATCAATTCATCAGAAAAAGTTGGTAACAAATTTAAAGGGCATGTCCACCCCCAAAACTATAATCCCCCCAACTCTGGCCCATCATGTAGTGTAGTGTAATCCTTACCTCACATCCCAGCTCCATATGGTTCTCCTGTAGTCCCCCCCAAAGTCCCAAAAACTGCCCACCAGGAGGATAGCAGAGTCCATATAGGACTCTGCCTCCTACCTGGCCTCTGGGAGAAGTTTGGCATGCGTACTGCAGCCCTTCCCCCCAGCCCAAACCGCTATATTTATATGTTTAGAAAGCTCCCAAACTTTACTTACCTCTCCTCTTTCCTCCGCCGAAATGAGCTCCCGGCAGCCGCGTCCGTGATTGGCTGCCGCTCAGCCAATCACAGACGAGACTGCCGGTCCCGCCCTCTGCTTGCATTTTCTCGCAAGCAGAGGGCCGGGAGCGCGTGGAGAAAGAGGGGAAGTAAGTAGAGTTTGGGGAGCTTTCTAAACATATAAATATAGCGGTTGGGGCTGGCTGGCAGGGGGAATCTTATATTAAAAAATTCTTTTAGGGTGGACATACCCTTTAACAATTTCTTTTATAACATTAGTTTCGATTTATGATAAAACAACTATAAACCCTTTAACCCTAAGGAACATATAGTGCTGCCCTTTGATCTTTTGTCTCATCAATTGTATATATCTCTTAGATATTATTATTTGGTATTACTATTAGAAATATCGCTGTCAGATAAAGGCCTAGTTCAGATTCACGAAACGAGCAGCACTATTAAAACATACAATTTGGGGTTTCCTGTTGGGACTGTGTGCCAGCATTGAAGAGCAGCATTCTGATCAGGTAAGCATCCTATCCATTCCGGCATCCGCGCGTTCATTCCCTGTCCGAGCGCCGGCTGACGCCACTAATTGGCGCCGGGCAGTGACATCGGCCGGCGTGCCAGTACAGGGAATGATCGTGCGGCTGCCGGAGTGCCAAAGTAAGTAGTGACTCGAGTATAAACCGAGTCCAAGTTTTCAGGCTGATTTTACAGCCTGAAAAACTCTGTTTATACTCGAGTATATATGGTATTTGAGCTGTAATATGTTTGCATTTCAGCCTATAGTAGGAAGGGCAGGTTGCAGCCTCCTTGTTTTTATTTTAAAAATTATCAGACTACAGCAGTTTCCACTGATATAAGGAAAAAGTCTTTGCCTTTTGTAGTTATGTGTGAGGTCTTTAAAATACAAGACCACAATATTATATTTTGTTTTACATAGCAATAATAGTTATTTTATTTTAGAAACACAATAGTGCATTAAGCTTTTAATGACGTTCTCAATAAAGTTGCTCATCCAAAGCATCTGTATAGTTTTTCCTGATCTGTAACTCTGAATGTTCGCCTGCCAAGAAGACATCAAACCTCTTTTCAATGTGTTCAGGATTCAGCCAACAAATCATTTTCAGGCACAGCATTCCACTGCCCTCACAGTGAAAGACCATATATGTTTATTAAGCGGAAATCCCTTTTCCTCAAGACTATAAGTTTAGTGATCTAAACTTTTTTGTGAAAGCTTTTCTACCAAAACATCTATAGATTGCAAGATACTTCTCCAGTAAATTACATGTACATAGTAAGAAGTAAATTCTGTAACTAAAAGGCTTTTATGCTACTATTCACTGTCTCTATGCACTTTTTCTATACAGATTATTTTTCAGTTAGCATGCTTTGCAGCCTACCAGAAACAATACAAAATTGCTGATTTTACTGCTATTTTTTGTTATGATTCAGTTCTGTTTCTAGCAAAATATAAACAGGATTATTTGCCCAGAGCCGCTACCGCTCTGGGTAATGTCCCGATTGCGATTCAATATCGTGTTTTCGACTGTGGGAAATCCCGAAAAGGGATTTACTCACAGCGGGATTTTAATGCCAGCTGGCGTTAACGGGTCACTATACTCACTCAAACAACTTTATATAAGGATAAATATGTTGTAAAAAAATGTTAAGTTTAGTTGGAAGCTGCAGCATTAAAAAAAACTATTGGCATTTTTTTCTATGCCCCTCCCTCCTTTTCTGCTTTAAAGTTGCTGAAGTCTTGGATCTATTTAGTTGACTGTTTAACTCTGCCCCTCCGAGATTCCCTGGATTCAACATCTTCAGTAGTCGACATACAGGAATTAAGTACAGGGGATACACACTCAATTGTGATATAATTCATTTATTGTGACTTGCATTGCACAACGTTTCACTGCAAGTCACAATAAAGAGTTATATCACAATTGAGTACGTATCCCCTGTACTTTATTCCTGATTATGGATTTCACTGCCAGTGGTTAAGCGGTTGGGGAGATTAACAATTGAACAATTGAAGTTTAACAGAAAAGGTGTGCAGGGAGCAAACACGTAAATATAAAATCTTCAGTAGTCGCAAAAGGTAATCTCTGCTTCCAAGAGCGTGCGCTCATGACGTCGCAAGCACGCCACAATGAAATGACATAATGCTCGTGCACATCAGCATCATGCGCACGCTTTGAAGCAGGAGATTACCTTTTGCGACTACTGAAGATGTAGGAACCAGGGGATCTCAGAGGGGCGGAGCTAAACGGTCAACTAAACAAATTCAAGACCCCATTCTACACTTGCAAGATAATGTACACATGCATTAATTAACACAAGATCCCCAAGGCTGCTAAAGTGTGGCACGACAAACCTGCTGCGCGCTCTTTATGTGGGTCACATTTGCACTTGCTGCTGTATGTTGTGTGTGCAAAGGGATCTCAGTGTTCCAGTGTAAGGGCTAACTCCTCCAACCCCAATCCTGTGGTAAAAGATCAGTGCTGTTAATGTTGCCAGTCCAGGCTATGGATAGAGTGGAGCAGTAATTGTTTGGGGAGGGTTAATTATGCGCCCTGTACAGTATGGATTGGTGTGTGAATAATAAATTAACAGAAAGTTGAACCAATACTTTAATTTCTGGGACTGTGAAGATCTTTGGGGACTTGATGTGAGGAATTCCTTTAAAAGGCAACAATTATTTCAGAAATGACCAACCTGCAGCTCTTCAGATGCTTTAAAACTAATATTTCCTGCATTCTGCAACCAAGCAATTCTGGGATTTGTAGTTTTCAAACATCTACTGGGACGAAGTTAGACATCCTTGATCTGTATAATGAGCACAATGCAATGCCTAACTCCAAAACACTTTTCGTATTGTAGGGCAACCCTCCTCCCACCCCAAACACGTATTTATTTGTTAAAAAACTAAACTGATCTCTACTTACATATCCTTGTTTCACCGGCTGGGGATGGGAGAGGGAGCCCTACACAACAGAAAGTGTTTTGGGGTTAGGGGGAGGGAGAGAAAAACGGAGGGAGAGGGAGGGGTGGAGGGCTTTGGTATGCATGTCATAATTCTCCCGAGGAGAGAAAGGAGCAGAGTCCTATAGGACACAGCCAGGCTCCTGCTGTTCACTTTTTGGACTTTGGGGGGACATTGCAGGGCAGCCATTTGGAGCAGGGATGTAAGGTAAGGTTTTTCCACATTTCACAGTGGGCCCAGTATTGGGTTAAATATAGTTTGGGGGTGGACATATCCTTAAACACATCTCAGAATTTATATATCATAGAGGTTTTGTATGTCTGTTTACATTAAATAGACTTTTAAGGCACTCCATTTATGGTCTGTTAAGTCCTATGAAAATGACTTCCAATCAATTGGAAGTTTGCTTAAGATTTCAAAATGTTAATGTTCCTGTAGGCTACTTTCAAACTATTGCTTGTTCTTAGCGATACCACGTGTTTGCTACTAGCAAAAAAACAACGGTGATTTGCCATGTAATCCCAAGGAACTGTCATAATCACTATTCACCTGATGTGCACAACACATTCGGGGTTATTCAATAAAGTTCTTATGGTTAAAAATGGTGCTAATTTTGCCCCAACCAATCAGATGTTAATTAAAATCTGATTGGTTGGGCAAAAATTAGCACCATTTTTTAACCATAGAAATTTATTGTATCTCCCTGTTTGTTTCTACTTTTCGTTTTCTGAGTTTAATATTTTTATTTTGCAATAAAAATATCTTGTTGTTTATGCCACAATTCATTTAATGAACTAACTTTTCTCTTTTTTTTTTTTTTTTTTTTTTTTTTTTATTAGAGGATTTCCTCAAAGTAGCTCCATTTGTTTGCTAGATATTATTCTGTGGCTTTTAGAGCAGTGTGGTCGACCACAGACAGAATGTAGACACAAGGCTATGAAGCTCTTTTTTTGAATTTGTAACATTGTTACCAGGTATTTCTCATTGTCTTTAGTTTTTATAGAGTGAAACATCAGTGTAAACATATATTATATATCAGGACTATGAATCTAAATAGGTGTAAATACTGCAGTACCAGTGCTCCAAACTGAGGTACAGAATATTTTTTAATCACTTTATTAAGACTAAACGAGAGATGTAATATCCTGCGGTATGGAGTTAAACCCACTCTTCCAAGATGTAATATACGGTAGGTTAGCTTGGGTATAACTATATTTTCCAGGGCCTGCGGTCCTTTTGCGCTACATAGTAGAATAGAGACAAACTTTTTGAATAAGGCATACCCTGCGCTCCTTACCTTCTAGTTTCCTGCGATGCAGTAAGTAAGCTGAGTGAATACTGCATCACGAGAACCTGGTAGGAAGAGAAGTGCGGAGGGTAAGTATAAATCTCCTGGAAATAAACTGCCATTAAGGTAATGTCCTTATTGAGTGTTTAAAAAAAATCTAACTCTTTCAGTTGCGCAGCAGAATTTTTGTTTTGTGTGTACACTGTGCCAGAAGCATTAGTAAAACCCCCAAAAAGTAAGAAACGCGTTCATTTTTTCAGCACAAAATGAACATTTCTTGAAAACAGAATTTTTTCCATGTTTTTACTAGAATAATCTCCTGGATGTTTTGGTGAAATAAGTAGAAAAAATTCTAAAATGTAATTTATGTTTTTTTATTTATGCAAAGTGTTCTTTAAGTGCCAAAATATATATTGTTTTGATTTTCCCAAGTACAAAATTACCAAAACATATATAGATTACAGCTAAACATTTTAACAACCTCTGTATGGGGCCAATTTTCATTGTTTAAAACTAAATACCTGAAAAGTATTTTCTTGCAGTTTTGGCACTGTTCAATACTTTGATCCTATGGATCACTAAATAATGATCTGTGCCTATATGTTTTCTCTGGATCTTTTCTTTTAAGCAAAACTTGGGGAACTTTTATTAAAAAAAACAAAAAAAAAACAACAGTCTAGGGTGTGGCTTAGACCAAATTAACTTAATAGCAATATTCTGTATTTATTAAAAAAATGTTTTGGGTATCTCAACGGTATTGCCGCTGAAATACATATAGCAAGTCAGGTAGTATGTCCATTTTCAAAATGTTAAAATCAGCAACCATCATCCTTCTAATGAAGGACCCAGGGTGAAGACACCAACCACGAGGTCAACCTTACCCTTGGGTTTAGCATGTAAGATTAGACATGCATCCATGCCCTTTAACGTGATTTTTGCTTTGTTTTCATTAAATAAATCTTCACATTTTTGTGTTCACAGGGAAAAAGCTCCCTGCTTTATGGCTGGATGATTTGATTAAGAAAGAAGGTGCTGTTTACTTAATCAACAGATTTGAAGGCGGTGGGCATGGAGATAAAAAACAATCTGGAATTATGTTTTCCGACACTACATGATCTCCAAGAACTTTCAATTTAAGTGCTACTGTTCAGTGGTGAATATGTTGCTTGCAGCATTAGATTGCTACAATAATTCATAGTGAGGTTCATTAAACAAACTGTGTTCTAGGTATGCATATTTATTCCTCACTGTGCACATGACTTATATTCTGGTAGATTTTTTTTTTTTAATGTAATTTTAATTTGGGTTGTTTGTTTAATCTATTGGATTAATTGTTAATAAAATATAGATTGCTAGAAGTAACAAGAAATGTATATCACAGAGTCTAGGGGCAAGCTAGCAACATTCTTGGCTTAGTATAGTATAGTATTTGAGGTTGAATAAAGACATACGTCCATCCAGTCCAACCCATCTAGCAATATCCTCATTTCCTGCCTAACTGTTGATCCAGAGGAAGGCAAAAAAAAAAAAAAAAAATTTATGAAGGGGGAAAAAATTCCTTCCTGACTCCAAGTGGCAATCGGAAATTTCCCTGGATAACTCCCTTTATGTATCAATACCAGTAACTTGCAACATTCCTTGTTTGCAGAAACTCATCCAGTTTTTTTTAAACTGACCAATGAACCTGCCATTACAAACGTCCACTGGAAGACAGTTCCATAGCTTACCGTTCTCACAGTGAAAAACCCTTTCCGAGCTTGAAGCCTACACCTTTTTTCTTCAAGTCTTAAGGGATGTCCTCGTGTCCTTTGACTGTTCTATTGGTAAACATGCCCCAGATGTTTATTGTATGGCCCATAATGTATTTATACATAGTAATCATATCCCACGCAAGCGCCTTTTCTCCAGCGTACATAATTGTAACTTTTCCAGTCTCTCTTCATATTCATGCTCCCATACCTTATTCATTTAGTTGCCCTTCTCTGAACCTTTCCATTTCAAAGATGTCATTTTGTACACAGGATTCCAAAATTGCACGCATATTCAAATGAGGCCTTACCAATGCTTTGTAAAGAGGGAGAATTACATTTTCCTCCCTTGAATCCATACCTCTCTTATAACAAGACAATACCATGCTGGCTCTGGCTGTTTGCTGCTCACGCAGAGCTACCTTCTATGTTATACCACCAAAACTCCAGATCACTTCTACCATAGATTCCTAACACAGACCATTTAAAAACGATTATAGTTAGACACAGGATTTTTAAGTCCAAATGCATCACCTTACAATTTATCAACATTGAATTTCATTCTGCACTTAGCAGCCCAATGTGATAATCTATCTAGATCCCCTTGCAACGATTGCACATCCTCTGAAGTTTTTAATGGTCGACAAAGTTTTGTGTCGTCAGCAAACACAGAAACCTGCTGACAATACCCACTTCCAAATCATTAATAAATAGAAAATGTAAGTGGCCCCTAACACAGAACCCTGTGGCACCCCACTTAGCACTTAGTCCATAATGATGAAGCCCCATTAACAACTACTTTCTGCATCCTATTCATTAACCAATTTTTTCTATCCATGTACAAATGTGACTCCCCAGACCAACAGACCTTAGTTTATTCATTAGTCGCCTATGGGGGACTGTATCAAAAGCCTTTGCAAAATCCAAGTAAACTACATCTACTGCTATACCAGAGTTAAATTTCTACTTACTTCCTCATAAAGCCAAGCAAGTTAGTTTGACAAGATCTATTCGTCCTAAATCCATGCTGGTTACTACTTATAATGTCAGTCCTTGAAACATACCTAGAACATGTTCCCTTATTAAACTTTCCAGGATCTTCCCCACCACTGAAGTTAAACTTACAGGCCTGTAATTACTCGGCTGTGAACGACTACCCTTTTGAATATTGGAATAACATCAGCCTTTTTCCAATCAGAGGCACACCACGGACATCAGCAAAAATAAGAAACTATGGCCTAGATAAAACTGAACTTAGCTCTTAAGTACCCCGAGGATGTATTTTATCCGGTCCAGGAGATTTATTATATTAACCTTCTTTAGTTCTTCTGTACCATATCCTTGGTTAACCAAATGTGCACTTGAATCTTTTATACCAATATTGCTACTATACTCTATGATATCTGTATTGGATCTTCTAAGTGTATACAGAGGAAAAAAAAATATTCAAGACATTTGCTTTATCGCCATCTCGTAACTAACTTATCCCCATTAATTAATGGTGCCACATTCTCAGTCCTCATCTTCTTACTATTAATAACTTAAAAAATGTTAGGCTTAGTGATGCTTTCTTCAGCTATCCTAACTTATTATTAATTTTAGCTAGTTTGATTGCTTTCTTACACTCGTGGTTAGTTTTTATATTCCCTAAAGGCCCTTTCCGTTCCCTCGGCCTTAAAGGTTTAAATGCCTTTTTCTTCCTTACCATTGCCTCTTTACCTCAGAATTAGCCACATGGGCGTGGATTTTTTTTTTTACATTTATTTCCAAGGGTATAAATAGATGTGAACTGGCTTAAAATCCCCTTGAACATAGTCCCCTTCTGTTCCGTACATTTACCTGATAATACATTACCCAGTTGACATTCTGAAGAGGTGCTTTTAACTGGGAAATTGCTTTCCTGAAATTAAATGACTTGTTAACCCAGCGCACTTTCCTTTCGATAACAAAGTCCAATGCCACTATTTCATGGTCACATATTCCCTAAGCCTCCAGTTACCTTTATATCTATAATGCGCTCCACAATGTTGATATTACCAGATCCAACAGAGCTCCCTTTCTAGTAGGAACCTCAACCACCTGTGAGAGAAAATTATCCTGCAGCAAATTCAGGAACTCATCGCCTTTTTCAGTTCCCACACCCAATCAATGTCAGGGTAATTGAAGTCCCCCATAATGAGCCACAATCCCCAAACTTGCAGCCCTGGCAACTGCATATGATGACTCACCTCTCTCTGCTTGCATTTGGCGGCTTATAGCAGACACCAACAATGACATTACCCCCTTTCCTGGTGCCTAATTCCACCCATATTGGCCTCACTTATCATCATATCACCGGTTATCTCTTCTTTTAAATTTGGCTTCAATTCTTTTTAACATAAACACATACTCCTCCCCTTTCCTTTTTTTTCTGTCCTGCCTAAACAAGGCATATCCCTTCTATATTTACAGCCCAGTCGTGAGAAACTGTTCAACCACGTTTCTGCTATACCTATTACATCATACTTTTCTTCCATGCCATCATTTCCAATTCACCCATTTTGTCAGCCAGGCTTGCATTGCAAAACATACATTTTAGATTATGATCCTGTAATTTATTCGTACACTTTAATACACAGTGCCTCTTATCCCCTATGCTAGCCCACCCCCCTTTCCGCCCACCACTGCTATCTACACCCTGCTTTCCTCCTGGACTATCTATGCCAGTGAGAATGCTAATACCCCCCCCCCCCCCCAAACCTAGTTTAAAATCTCCTCCAACCCTCTAGCCATCTTCTCCCTAAAACAGCTTCACCACCATCAGTGAGGTGCAACCCATCCCTACTAAAGAGCCTGTAGCCGACAGCAAAGTTGCCCAGTTCTCAATAAACCCAAACCCTTCCTTACACCACTCTCTTAGCCACGCATTATGCTCCTAAGCTCCCGCTGTCCCCTGGCTTAGCACGGGCTGCGGTAGTATTTCTGAAACACTACCCGGAGAGCAAAGATATCTTTGCTTCAGAGCAGAGAACATAAATCAATGATAATAGACTAATGTCTTTGTGGACAAATAATTGGGTAACACATTCACTGGGCATGTTCTTTCTTTAAGGTCACAACGAGTCATCATTCCTTAAATCTTTAGATTCTTCATCAAGCATCTATCAGTAGAGGACATCATAGAGGCGCTGAAAAATGTTTTACTACAGTCTCAAAATCCGGTCTTTCAGTCCACAGGAAGTTAGAAGAGTATAATTTTAATATAAATGTACAATTATTGTCAGAATCATGGAGTTTGTCAGGATGTTTATTGAGGACATGTCAACAAGAATACTGGAAGGTGGGCATTATAGTTATTTTTTTACTTTTTGTGCATTTATCTCCTTCTCCAATCCCATTTATAGTGAAGCCTGTGTGATCTAATTTAGGGTACTAAATCTTGCTTGGGAAACTTATTTCCAACATTTATTCATACTTGCTATTAGTTTTCTTTAAAATGTCTTTAGGATGCATTACATTGAATTGAATAACTGACAGCTTAAATATTTTTAAAACATTGAATCAAATCCATCACTTCTTAAATAAGTCAGCCTATATGTTTTTAACATTTTTTAAGTGTTTCACTCTTGCAGTGCAAACCTACTATAACCATTCATCAACTTTAAAACTGTTACTTTTATTTTGGTTGTTGGTGTTTGTGTGCTGCCTACAGATCTTGAAGAGAAATCTGTTTAGCGACGCTTTTTGGGAGTGGTTGCAATAACTGTGTGTGATCCATCTAGCATGGATTTAATACGGCAGATGTTGAAGTGATAAGAATCTTCCTGAAAATTGTATTCAGCTAATGAATTCAGTGGTAAAATCACCTTTCAGAAGTGATTGGAAGCTTCATTAAGGAATAGAATTACACTGAACAGTATGATAACTTATCTGGAAAAGGGGGAAAGAATGTTTTACATAAATTTTATAAGTACGTTTTGTGAATGTACCTTTCATTTGTCTAGCATTGAGGACCTGTTGTCTGTGATCTGATAATCCAGAAGCATATGTGATCGTGTTAAAATGTGCACTACACTATCTGCCTGCACTCAACTTTACAAAGCCCATCTACTTAATTGCGTTGTCCCAACCAGGTAGGAGTATATAACCAAAGAAACAGTTCTAGCTAAAAAGTAATTTGCAGGGTTATCAAAATAAATGTTCTGAATTTCATTTTTATAAAATTAAATTCATGCCAATTAATGCATGAGAATGTGAGTTATTTTCTAAACAAGTTCATTGTTTTTTCATTTTGAGCTGTGCTGTTAATCAGACTGCCAAACTGAGTTCTTTTTGTTCTATTTTGCTGACTTCTAATCTTTGGGTGTTTTTTAAAACATTTTGTTTTCATCATTTGAAGTTAATTTATTTCATTGATTACTTTATAAGGTAATAATAATCTTTAATGTGCTAGGTGGAGCTTACTCCACTGTTGGCTCAAAAATATCTTAGTGTCTATAAAGGAATTGCACCCACGGTTGAAAGAAAATCTCTCCGTCTTAGACATCAGCAGTAAAACGCCTAGCTGAAGGAATTTTTGCAGTTAGCTTTTAGCTTGGTGGGCAGGTAAGTAATGGAAATTGGAGATGTATTACTGCCATGCTTTGTTTTGATACGACTTAAATATATGGCATGAATCATTACAAATCTGTCAAGCTTGTATTTTTAACAGTGGAATAAGGTTAATCATTGTACTTTATGCAAAGGGAGTTTAACATTCCCAAAATGATATTTTACAGAGCCATGCACCGAAGAAAAATTTTAAGGTATAATATACATATTATGAAATGGAATATCTGCTTATTCCACAGTCCGCTTCCATAAAGTGTAAAATGTTACATACTGGCAAAAATAATACCCTTTTTAAAACATATTCCAGGTAGTAATATTTTTTCTTCTTTTATCTATACAGTGTGAAGAACTAGTAAGTCTCCTGCTTATACTGTTCTATTGTCAGTGCCTGTGGCTGGAACATCTGAAAAAAACTTCATTAACTTTCTCATGGAGAATATTTTCATAATTTATTTTCTGACACAATAAATGCAGAACTATTAAACATTTGGATAGTGTTGTCGTTCATTTGTTGAAATCATCCACGGACAATCGAAAAATGTACAAATATTTTTTGGTAACTGGATTCTCTTTCATCTTGTCAATATGCTATTACCTTTTCAGAGTGTTCAGTGCTACATTTCATTTTTCTGCTTCCCTTTTAAATTTACAATAATTTGTAAATAAATGTAAATGTTTGTTTATAATAAAGACTATTGTTTTCACAAAACATCATAGCATTTAGTCCTACTATTAAAGGACACTTTAACCCCCCATCCCCTCCTCAGCTTTAAAAGTACCCAGATTGAAGGCCTTAACCACTAGTTTCCTCACCACTGGGTTTAGTCCAGATACCTTGGTAGTGCACTTTTGCCTCTGTCAGTCCACTATGTGGCCAATTTTGCTTAAAAATGCTGGCAAACTGATTTAAAAGAAAAATAAAATATGTATGTTTTAATAGATTTCCTTCTTCTTTTGCACCCCTTGCCTTTCAAGGTAAGCTTGTTCTAATGGTATGCTAGACCAAAGCTTCAGGCAACATACAATTCGAAAACAGCAGGGAATGAAGTTAGATAATAAAATAATCTATAACTGGACACAACTTGAGAGCTGTGGGACAACGATTCTTCAGCAGAGAGCAAAATGGCTGTTTTGACTCTGCTTGCAAAAGTTTCTGCAGGTATTCATTTAAAATTAATTTGTCATTGCTTTCAGTTAAAGAAAAACTTAATAACTTGTTCAGTGTTTTTGTTTTAGATTGATTCATCTGTATGTTTGATGTGCAATATCCTGCATTTGCGGAAGTGTTTAAAACTTACTTGAGCATTTTGACAGATCAGAAACTGGGGCTCAATTTAAAGTGAGTACATTAAAATCATGTTTACTTTGAAAATTAGGTTGGAACAACATATCATTAGTCCTGTCTATTCCAACCCCCCTAGAAAAACAACAGACATGCTGCTGATAAAGATTTACAGCTAAAATGTTATTTTTTTTCTCCTAATAGATGATCAGATTTTAATTTATAAATGTTGTATTTGTTAGCAAGATTTAGAAGAGTTTGTTGGCAGCAGAGTGGTGGTAACCTCATTTTGTGAGGTCCAAATACGAGTAAAGCACCTAGCTTTACTCGTATTTGGACTACAAATGAGGTACACTCCTGAAAGATATTTGAAAGATGACAGACCGGATCGCAAAGTGTAATGCACAGGAGGTGCTAAATTAAGTTCCTACTTCCCAAAATTAGTGGTAAACCGTGAAATTGTCTTGTTAGTTCAATCTTCACAATTGTCTTGCCTTTCCTCACAACAGGGCCAATCTCACAAGAATGTTAACGCGATGTTACATTATCTTGGAATGTTAAAAAGGGGTCTGGACTGAGCAGTTTTGATGGGGGGGTTTGTTTAGCCTTTTGTTTACTGGTACTGTGCAGAGCCTAAAATACATGACCGCATGTCAGGAAGGAAAGCGTCAGTTCCCAGTAGTAGTTGTGGGTGTGCGATGACGTCATCGTGCAGGCATGCGCAAAATACTACTGGGAACTGCTTGTTTTCCTTCCTGACTTGCGGCCGCGTACGGAATTTAGGTAAGTCTGCCCTGATCCGAGTATAAGCTGGGGTTCATTTTTTTTAGTAGTAAAATTGCCAGCAGAAAGGAAAATGAAGATGTGTTAAACATTATTATGTTGTCCTTGTGGTTGTATATAGTTTTGGATGTAACAGAATTTCCCCCTAAATGCTGATTAGTTACTTCTAAAACATCTATCATTGCTCCTTAAATGGATAAAGGCTTTAAGTGAACCTATCCTTAACACGAACATTTGTTTTAAAATTGGGTTAGTTAGTTTATTTTTAATGAATGGAGGCATTTTAGCTTCTTTAAACCCACAATAATGTAAGTTTACTACTCTTCAAACAAATCTACTAATGCATATCTGTTGTATCAATTAGATCAACTGGACTGAAATGTAGTTCTGAAGACGTTTCGCTCGTCATCCGACTGGTTCTCAATTCAGAATGACTTGTACAAGAATCTGTGGCAATTATGTACAAGTCATTCTGAATTGAGAAAGCCAGTCGGATGACTAGCGAAACGTCTTCAAGAAACTACATTTCAAGTCCAGTGATACTATGAATACAACAGATATACCATGACCTGGATGAATGAGAACCTTCACAAGCACATATAATGCATGTTATAATAAATAAACTATTTGATCACTTATGCTTACATAGTAATATGTCAAAATGTTTAATGGAGTTAAATTTATTTGTCATAGAGCCAAAGCTGTTATTATTTTCCATTTTTACAAATCTTCGGGTACAATACATGCTGAATTAAAAAAGACTCTTGACCAGTTATTGCCTTTAATTCCCTGTGCAATCTGATGAGTTTCCAAGGGGACTTTAAGATACAATAATTATGTGGACTGTATAAAAAAAGTAAGTACAAATGTCTATCTCAAATCAAATCATGTTTATTTTTCAAGGGTTTTTGCATTTACATAAACACTGTTCAATTTTATATGCATATATTTACATATATTTATATATACATATGATTCCATTTAGTATTCTATTTATTTATTGCCCTTTGTTATATTTTGTTAGGTTGACTTTAAATAACAATTAACTTTATTTGCTATATCATTTTCTTGCTGTCTTTCTTTTACAGTTCTTGCTTCACTTGGTATGTTAGTTTGTTATTTGGCTATATGTTAGTGTAGTACAGATTGGTATTAATCGGTTGGATAGCATATTTAGTAGTTAGGTTGGTTGTAGATGGGAGGGAATGGAGGTAAGGGATGGGGGAAGGGATGGTTAGAGGGGGCACCACTGGTGGGTCATATCGTTAGTGAATGCGGTGGTTGCATCGGAGTGAGCCATGGGTCCCAGACTTTATTGTATTTAGTTGGGCATTTTCTGTTTAGTATAGTATTTTATGGTGTGCCAGGTCTGCGTTGATTAGTTGCATCCATTTGTTTCTTGGTGGGTTTTTGGACATCCAGTTTAGTACTATTGTTTTTCAGGCGTAAAATAGTAGTTCCTGTATTAGAGTTCTTTGATGTTTAGGCCAGTCCTTTCATCTAGCAGCCTAGCAGGCATTCTTCTGCTTGGGTTTTGATATGGACTGTTGTGTTCACATGAAGGTGATAATTTTGTGCCGGAAGTATAGTATAGTATTTGAGGTTGAATAAAGACATATGTCCATCCAGTCCAACCCATCTAGCAATATCTCATTTCCTGCCTAACGTTGATCCAGAGGAAGGCAAAAAAAACCCCACCAAATTTATGAAGAAGGAAAAAATTCCTTCCTGACTCCAAGTGGCAATCAGAAATTTTCCTGGATAACACACTACTTTTGTATTAATACCAGTAACTTGCAACATTCCTTGTTTGCAGAAACTCATCCAGCTTTTTTTTTAAACTGGCCAATGAACCTGCCATAACAACGTCCAATGGAAGACAGTTCCATAGCTTTACCGTTCTCACAGGGAAAAACCCTTTCCGACTTGAAGCCTAAACCTTTTTCAAGTCTTAGGGGAGTCCTCGTGTCCTCTGAATGTCTTATTGGTGAACAATGCCCCAGATAGTTTTATTGTATGGCCGTCGTAATGTATTTATACACAGTAATCATATCCCCCTGCAAGCGCCTTTTCCCAGCATACATAATTGTAACTTTCCAGTCTCTCTTCATATTCAAGCTCCACAATCCCCTTATTAATTTAGTGCCCTTCTCTGAACCCTTTCCATTTCAAAGATGTCCTTTTTGTACACAGTATTCCAAAATTGCACGCATATTACAAATGAGTCCTTACCATGCTTGTCCCTTGAATCCATACCTCTCTTTATACAAGACAGTACCATGCTGGCTGTTGCTGCTGGCATGCTTGCTACTTTAAGTTTGTTATCACCAAAACTCCAAGATCCCTTTCCAACAGGGATTTCAATTAACACAGAGCATTTTAGTATAGTAGCACAAGGATTTTTAAGTCCCAAGCATACCTTACATTATCAACATTGAATCTCATCTGCCACTTAGCAGCCCAATGTGACAATCTATCTAGATCCCCCTGCAAACGATGCACATCCTCTGAAGTTTTTAATGGCGACAAAGTTGTGTTTTCAGCAAACACAGAAACCTTGCTGACAATACCCACTTCCAAATCATTAATAAATAGATTAAATGTAAGTGGGCCCCACACCAGAACCCTGTGGCACCCCACTTAGCATTTTATTCCATAATGATGAAGCCCCATTACAACTATCCTGCATCCTATTCATTAACAATTTCTATCCATGTACAAATGCGACTCCCCAGACCAAAAGACCTTAGCTTATACATAGTTGCCTATGGGGACTGTATCAAAAGCCTTGCAAAACAAGTAAATACATCTAAGGAAGTCTAAATTTCTACTTACTTCCTCATAAAAGCCAAGCAAGTTGTTTAAAAAGATTATCGTCCTAAATCCATGCTGGTTACTACTTATAATGTCAGTCCTTAAAACATACTCTAGAACATGTTCCCTTATTAAACTTTCCAGGATCTTCCCCACCATGAAGTTAAACGTAACAGGCCTGTAATACCCGGCTGTGAACGACTAACCTTTTTGAATATTGGAATAATATCAGCCTTTTCCAATCCAGAGGCACACCACCTATCATGAGGGAATCTGCAAAAAATAAGAAACAATGGCCTAGATAAAACAGAACTTAGCTCCCTAAGTACCCGAGGATGTATTTTATTCGCGTCCAGGAGATTTAAATATAACCTTATTTAGTTCTTCTGTACCATATCTAGGTTAACCAAAGAAAGTATTCAAGACATTTGCTTTATCGCCATCCTCCGTAAACTAACTTATCCCCATTATATTATGGGGCCACATTCTCATTCCTCATCTTCTTACTATTAATATACTTAAAAAAATGTTAGGCTTAAAACATGGAAAGGAGGAAAGGTCACCAAAACAGAACTGATAAATAAAATCTGGTGGGGCGTGCGTGGCGAATACGTGGCCAGCATGCTGACTAATAATTTAAAAATGGTCCAGACATGGAGTTATGGGATCTCAGAATGAATCCTTTAAGCACCCAAGATTCAAAATCACTTCGGTTAAAGCGGAGCGGGGGATGCGGTCTAGCCGAAGGCCCACGAGTAAAGGAAGAGGGAGAGAAGGGGAAAATCCAAGGGTAAAACATTGTACAAAGAAGCACTAAAATCAGAATAGTCATGTGGCTTGTTATTTTGGTATTGTAGACAATGTTTACTTTCTTGAAGAACTTTATGCTCTCTCTTAACAATTGAAAGGTACTTCAGCATAAACAAAGAAAATACCAGGAGCAGAAAAAAAAAGAGGGAATAGACAAGGTTTTTAAAATGTCTTTGTTACAAATGTTAATGTTCAAAGAGTATGTAAAAGTATGACGAAATAATACTGAAAAAATTTCTTAATAAAAATTTAATGAGCAAAAAAAAAAAAAAATGTTAGGTTAGTGATGCTTTGTTCAGCTATCCTAACTTTATTAATTTTAGCTAGTTTGATGCTTTCTTACACTCCTTTTTATAGTTTTTATAATCCCTAAAGGCCCTTTCCATCCTCTGGTTAAAGGTTTTTAAATGCCTTTCTCCTTTCCATTTGCCTCTTACATCAGAATCAGCACAATGGGCGCGGATTTATTTTTTTACATTTATTTCCCAAGGTGTACAAATTTAGATGGGAACTGGCTTAAAATCCCCTTGAAACAGTCCACTTCTGTCAGTACATTTACTGATAATACATTATCCCAGTGACATTCTGAAGAGCTGCTTTTAACCTGGGAAAATTTGCCTTCCAAAATTAAAAGTCTGTTAACCCAGTGCACTTTCCTTTCGATAAAAAAGTCCAAACTCCACTATTTCATGGGTCATATTCCCAAGCCTCCAGTTACCTTTATATCTATAATGCAATAGAGCTCCTTTCTAGTAGGAACCTCAACCAGAAAATTATCTGGCAGCAAATTTAGGAACTCATCGCCTTTTCGTGTTGGCAGTTCACTACAAAAATCAATGCCAGGGTAATTAAAGTCCCCCATAATGAGTACACTCCCCAAACTTGCAGCCCTTGCTAATGCATATGAAGTTGATCACCCCTCTCTGCTAGGCATTTGGCGGCTTAAGCAGACACCACAATGAATTACCCCCTTTCCTGTTGCCTAATTCACCCATATTGCCTCACTTTATCACCATATCACCAGTTATCTCTTCTTTTAATTTGGCTTCAATTCTTTTTAACATATACACATACTCCTCCCCCGTTTCCTGTTTTTTCTTGTCCTGCCTAACAAGGCTATCTTCTATATTACAGCCCAGTCGTGAGAACTGTTCAACCACGTTCTGCTATACCTATACATCATACTTTTCATTCAATGCCATATTCCAATTCACCATTTTGTCAGCCAGGCTTCTCGCATTGCAAACATACATTTTAGATTATGACCCTGTAATTTTCGTACACTTTAAAAACATGCCTCCCTATCCCTATGCTAGCCCCACCCCCCTTTCCGCCCACCACTGGCCTATCTACACCCTGCTTTCCTCCTGGGCTATCTATCCCAGTGAGACTGCTAAAACCCTCCCCCCCCAAACAACCTAGTTTTAAAATTCTCCACAACCCTTAGCCATCTTCTCACAATAAACAGCTGCACCGCCATCAGTGAGGTGCAACCCATACCCTACTAAAGAGCCTGTAGTTCGAATTGTTGGACAGGCCCAGATGATGTGCCAGAAATCTATGCATCTGGTGTGTTTGCATTTTGGGCACAGAGCTTCTGTTATGTGTTTCATTCGGCTATTCAGACTGGGGTTAGGTATGCTTGGTGTATCATTATAGTATTGGATGAGTCTTTATTAGCTGCTGGTGAGGGTAGTGTTGGGGGGAGTCCGCCTATATCTGATATTGGAGATCTGTTATAGGGGTATATATTTTCTTCACTTGGTAAGAAAGCATTTCAGGTAAGGAGTGGCTTGTGAAAGTACCTTGTAGATAGCGGAGATGGCCTACTTTCAAGGGTCTTTATGTTGGATTGATAGGATAGGGTGTTTGTGAATTGGGATAGATGGTCCGTAAATTCCGTCGGATACAATGACGTAGTTGTTGGATATCTGAATCTGTATGATTGTGGTATTCAGTGTTGTGAAGTCTATTAATGTTGATCGTTTTTAGTTGGCCAAATGTTTATGCCTCTGCTTTCCCGGTTTTGCTATTTATAAAGGTTGCGAGGTGTAGGATAGGTATATGTTGGATATGCCAAAGCAGGGTGTCAGTTGGGACTCCTTCTGGTTGTATTAAGAGTATATTTTCACCACGTCTTGTTTATTGGGTGTGCAGTTTGGTGCCGTGTCCGATTTATATGCAGATCTGGATTGGTAAACATATGCTAGGATGGACCTCGAGAGATTAATTCCAGCAGTGTTGTATGATGGGGTTGTTTGTTCCTTGGGGTTGTCCCAACATATGTGTAGTTTACTTGGCTTGAGGTAGTAGAGCTCTCCGTACTAACTGGTTTTCACTAAAATACCACTAAAAGAGGGAGTGGGGATAGGGGTAAGGGGTGGGTTGTGGCTTTTTTTATTTTTTCTTGTAATTGCAATTGCGCATGGATCCCATTTTAGCTAGTTGGTGGCCCCGTCTCTGTTTGTACCCACCCATATGGCATACCGTTTGATTCAGGACATGTGGTGGTTTTTTTACTTGCCAAGTGGGTTTAGGCAGGATTTCAACCATTGAGTCCTCTTATTTTATTTTTTTCACAAAATCTCCTAAAAGCACGAGTTCTATGAATAACAGCGTCTGGAATTCTTCATGATACCATCACGAAGCTGAAGGTGTGTAGCATTCAAAAATATATAGTTTGTGGGGGGTATTTCCAAGTTGATTAGGCTGTTCAAATTACAGAACACTTTGATTTTTTTCTTGTAATTGGACTTGTGCATGTGTCCCATTTGAGCTAGTTGGTGGCCACGTCTCTGTGTGCACCCACACATATGGCATACCGTTTGATGCAGGATATGTGGGAGATGGACATTTAGTGAGTTTTTTTGCTTGTCAAGTTGGTTTAGGTAGGATTTCAATCTTTGAATCATCTTATTTTATTTTTCACAAAACCTCCTAAAAACACAGAGTTCTTTGGATCACTGGGTCTGGAAATTTTCATGTATGTATGAAAGCATGGCACCGTAACGTAGCTGAAGGTGTGTAGATTCCAAAAATATATAGTTTGTCGGGGGAATTTCCATGTTTCGGGACTGTTACCTTAGAAAAAGGGTAGGCTGTTCAAATTACAGAGCAATTTGATTTTTTCTTGTAATTGCATTTGTGCATGCGTCCCATTTGAGATAGTTGGTGGCCACGTCTCTGTGTGCACCCACACATATAGCATACCGTTTGATTCAGAACATGTTGGAGATTGATATTTTGTGGGGGGTTTTGCTTGTCAAGTGGGTTTAGGTAGGATTTCAACCCTTGAATCATCTTACTTTATTTTTCACAAAACCTCCTAAAAACACGGAGTTCTTTGGATTACTTGGTCTGGATTTCTTCATGTATGTATGAAAGCATGGCACCGTAATGTAACTGAAGTTGTGTAGATTCCAAAAATATATAGTTTGTGGGGGGAAGTTCCATGTTTCGGGACTGTTTCCTTGGAAAAAGTGTAGGCTGTTCAAATTACAGAGCACTTTGATTTTTTCTTGTAATTGCATTTGTGCATGCGTCCCATTTGAGCTAGTTGGTGGCCACGTCTCTGTGTACATCCACACATAGGGCATATCGTTTGATTCAGAACATGTGGGAGATTGTTTAGTTGGGGATTTTATTTGTGGGGGGCATTTCCAAGTTTTGGGGCTGTTTGAAATTACAGAGCACTTTGATTTTTTTCTTGTAATTACACTTGTTTATGCGTCCCATTTGAGCTAGTTGGTGGCCACGTCCCTGTGTACATCCACGCATATGGCATACCGTTTGATTCAGGGCATTTAGAAGATTGATAATTGACAAGTTTTTTTTACATGAAATGGAAATTTGCCATGACTTTTAACTTTGAATTGTATTTTAATAAATTTTTCCTGAAAATCTGGTAAAAAAGCGAAATTTTACATCAAACTGCGCCCACACCATTGGTGGTATGCACCAATTGTGTAGCTGAAGGTGTGTAAATTCCAAGAATATATAGTTTTGGGGGGTATTTCTAATATAGAGGGGTGTTTAGTCTGACAAATCTGAAAAGTTGCTGTAATTGGGCCATTGTTCATTGGCTCACTTTGTGGCTAGTTGATTCCACGTTTGCACGTGTAACCATACATAGGGCATACCGTTTGATTCAGGACATTTAGGAGATTGATATTTGGTAACTTTTTTTTACATTACTTGGGATTTTGGCATGATTTCTACCTTTGAGAGTGTTTTTTTTCAAATTTTTTAGAAAATCTGCTAAAACTGCGAACTTCTACGAAGAACTGCGCCCACACCATTGATGGTACGAATGAACAAACTACAGAATTTCATAGATAAACGTGTGTGGATTCGAGAAATATATGGTTTGTGGGGGTTGTTTTGTGGGGAAAAATTGCAGACTGTTCAATTTCAGATTTGGCTGAATATTTTTGCTGTTTCTGAGCAATTGTGCATTGTTTCACTTTGTGGCTTTTGGCTTCCACGTCCGTGTGTGTAACCGCACATATGGCATACCGTTTGATTCAGGACATTTGGGAGATTGATATTTAGTAACTTTGTTTTACATTTCATGAGGTTTTGGCATGATTTCTACCTTTTGAAGTTGTGTTTTGTTCATTTTTTCAGACAAATGTGAACTTCTACGAAGAACTGCGCCCACACCATTGATGGTATGAATGAACAAACTACAGTGTTACATAGCTGAAGGTGTGTAGATTTGTGGGGGTTATTTCTAAGTTACGGGGGTGTTTTGTGGAAAAAACTGCAGACTGTCTAAATTCGGAGTTGGCTAAATATTTTTGCCGTTTCTGAGCCATCGTGCATTGTCCCACTTTGTGGGTTTTCGCTTCCACGTCCGCGTGTGTAACCACACATATGGCATACCGTTTGATTCAGGACATTTGGGAGATTGATATTTGGTAACTTTTTTTTACATTCCATGGGGTTTTGGCATGATTTCTACCTTTTTGAATGTTGTTTGATGTTCATTTTTTTGGAAAATCTGGTAAAAGTGCAAACTTCTATGAAGAACTGCGCCCACACCATTGATGGTATGAATGAACGAAATACAGCGTTACATAGCTGAAGGTGTGTAGATTTCAGGAATATATAGTTTGTGGGGGGTATTTCTGAGTTGGGGGGGTGTTTTGTGGAAAAACTGCAGACTGTTCAAATACAAAACTGGCTAATTTTTTTTTGCTGCTACTGACATTTGGCACTGGTCACGCTCTGGGTTAGTTGGTAGCCATGTCTCTGGGTACACCCATGAATGTGGCATACCGTTTTATTCGGGAGGGGTTAGGCTTTCATATTTGAGATGCGTTTGAACTTTCCGCCACAGTTTTTAGCTGAAATTCGCATTTGATTTTGTCTCTGATTTTACAGTTGAGGAAAAAAAGGAAAATGTGAGAAAATAACTTACAATTGGACGAAGAGCTGCGTCCGGGTATCTGCATTTTGATCGAAACTTACCTCACTCGTAAAATCCTGCTGGTGTGTAATTTCTAAAAATATCTCACTTGTGGGGATATTTTAGTTAATTTGGAAGATATTCTATGTTAACTGTCAGTAGTGGTTATACATTTTAATTTGGTGTAATATTCTAGAAGGTGCAGTTTTAGTTTGGGGGGGTCTCCTGTACAGGAAAAGTCGGGTACCTACATATATCTGGTATCGTTGTACTCGGGAGTATCAGAGCTTTTAGAAACAGTAAGATTTTTGTGTGTAACCTCAAGATAACTATAAGTAAAAATGGGAAAAATCCATGAAAATTTGCTAATTTTTTATTTTTTTTACATATTTTACCCATAATTCCAGTAAAATTTCCAGAAAAGTTACAAAATTCTGTTACCATGTTAAAGTACACTTTGTGCTGAAAAAAACAATGTATAATATTCCTGATTTACTGCAAGGTTTCCTACTGTAAAATTAGTCTAAAGCGATTAAGGGCAAAATCCTGAAAATTCTTCTGGCAGTTAACGCAAAAAAAATTGAAAATCTCCTGGCAGTGAAAGGGTTAATACAGGAATAGTCCAGGACTCACCTGGCAAATGAAAACTATTGCAGCTCCTTTGTGAACAACAATTATACTTACCTTTGGTGCTCCCACTTTTTTCTCACCATTAAAATTACCCAGCAAAATATTTCCAACAGTCAGCCCACTGTGTTTCAGAAATTGTACCCAAAGGGGGGATTTCTACCATATATGGTGTAAGTGCCAAATAGCACAAAAACTGTGGGAAGATATTTTCAGAATTATCTCAGAAATCTTCTATATACAGTGTGACCCTTCTCCACTCATAGCTTTATTGGGACATAATATTCCAGAATTGAATAGACAAAACAACAAGCTAACCCAATACCTCATGTTAGCCACAAAAATCCATATAGGAGGTCAGTGGAGAAGACAAACACTGGATGTATCAAAAGTGCTGAATAGAGTAAACAATATAATGATTAATGAAAGTATCTTCCATGTGCTACAAGATTCGCTGCATCTGTTTGTAAAAACATGGACCTCCTGAATAAATAGCAAATACTCCGTTACCCTCCCCTTCTAGATCTCACAATACCCAGCTCTTTCTCAAATCCTCTACAACAAAATGAAAGTTGCAGACTTTAAAGGGTATGTCCACCCTAAATTATATTTTTTAATATAAGTTTCCCCCTGGTCTCCCAGCCCCAACCGCTCTATTTATATGTTAGAAAGACCCCCAAACTCTACATACCTCCCCCTTTTCCTCGGCCACGCTCCGGCCCTCTGCTTGAGAGAAAATGCAAGCAGAGGGGGGACCGGAGCGCGTCTGTGATTGGCTGAGCAGCAGCCAATCACGGACGCGGCTGCCGGCAGCTCTCTTCGGCGGAGGAAAGAGGAGAGGTAAGTAAAATTTGGGGAGCTTTCTAAACATATAATAGAGCGGTTGGGAGACAAGGGGGAATCTTATACTTTAATGGTTATACGCTAGGGGGGGAGGGAATCGGAGGAGGGAGAAGGGCTGCAGTACGCATGCCAAACTTCTCCCGGAGGCCAGGTAGGAGGCAGAGTCCTATATGGACTCTGCTATCCTCCTGGTGGGCAGTTTTTGGGACTTTGGGGGGGGACTACAGGAGAACCCTATGGAGCTGGGATGTGAGGTAAGGATTACACTACACTACATGATGGGGCCAGTAGTTGGGGGGATTATAGTTTGGGGCCGTGGACATGCCCTTTAAACTATAACAAAAAGAATTGAACGGAGAACAAATAAAATTGCGAATCGTGTCTTTTTCATTTGATTATGATTGTTTTATTTTGAACTTGTGATATAAGAATATAATTTTAATGCGCAATTGTGAATGAGTATATATGATTCATTATAATGTTATGTTAAAATAATTTACAAAATCAATAAAAATGTATGAACACTAAAAGTACCCAGGATGAGGATCTAAACCACTAGGTCATCCTCACCACTAGGTACAGTCAACAGTAGGACAGAGTTTGGCTAGACTGGTGAGAGAAAATGATGTGAATTATAATAAATTGTACCCAGGGAGACGCCTAATGTTGGCCATAGAACCTACAATCCGATCATATGAATCTTTACTGATATATCTTCTATTATTTATTCTATTATTTCTTTTGTCTGGGCTTCAAATAACATATTCCAAATTTAATTAAAATATTAAAGGAATTGTTTGCTGAAAAAATTATTTTGCCTCA
The DNA here is from genome assembly GCA_019447015.1 of Hymenochirus boettgeri. Classification (NCBI taxonomy): domain Eukaryota; kingdom Metazoa; phylum Chordata; class Amphibia; order Anura; family Pipidae; genus Hymenochirus; species Hymenochirus boettgeri. The sequence continues at coordinate 214,433,268 of CM033474.1, forward strand.
TTTTAATCTATAAACGAATACCTGTAAGCAGCACTTACTCAGATGTGCATGTGTTGCTGCATAACTTCAATCCAGTAATTGTTTTGCCCAAGCTCAGTCCCTCAGCCAGACTATCTGACTTTCTGTAAGGGCAAGCATGCTCAGTAATCCCTATGAGGCAGCATTGGGAGAGGGAATTTCCCCCCATGCAGTTCACTGACCAACTGTCACCATTCCAGTTTCAGTAAATCTATACATAACAGAGAAGATTATGATACTAAAGGCTCATACACACTCACAATGTGCGCACCGAGCAACGACCCTGACAGCTATCCGCGACAAACAGCCGTTTAGGGATAGAATCAGCCGTGTGTATGCGTTCGGTCAGGGTTCCTTCGTTGATTCGCCCAGTGGATCGTCGAACGACCCCCGACCGAATGCATACATATGGACGATTCTCGTCCGAAACGGCCGTTCGTCGCGGGTAGCGGTCGGAGTCATTGCTCGGTCGCACATCTTGCGTGTGTACAAACCTTAAGGCACTTGAAATGAAAGATGTTTCAGACTGGATATCTAAAGAAATAGGGGGCAGATCAACAAATAAATAGTACAGTGATAGTAGGAAAGAATTATAGTTTACAGTAATGGGCAATAAAATAAAAAGAATACCAGTGTACATATCCTTTAACTAAATAAGTTTGTATGAATAATTAACGGAAAAAAAGCCTACCTGATACTAAGCTACGATTTATTTGTCCACCGAGCGATCCGAGAATTTTGACTACTCTGTTCCTGACAGATGCAAAAGAGGAGTCCGCCTTCTAAAGACATGGAGAAAAAAAAACAAATAAACAAATAATTATTAATAATTATTGGAAAAAATGCATTAAGATTACAGAGATACACTTGTTGCTTGTTTTTAAACATTCTTCTGAAAATTATATTCTTATAATACATAACTTTAAGTGATTCCATTTTATGAGGCACAAGCCGCTATGCTTTTAAAGGGGCAGTTCAGTGCACATACTTATACTTTTAAGAATAAAAGAGCAGTATTTTTCCATCCCAATGACCTTAACCTGCCCATTCAGCATTTTGTCTGTGTAGAAATAAATGCTTCTGAAATCCTGACTTCCTGTTAGCAGGACCCCTAATGGAGACCGTTTTGGTCTTGCCCTTGACCCAGTGTCTGGGCTGATTAAGTTGCTGATCCAAGAGCCAATCAGTAGAAATGACTATGAGGAATATTCCAAGGTAGTGTGCATTCTAAGAAGAAGGTCAACAGCAGGGAACAGCAAGGGGTATAAATTAAACTAGTATGCATAATATAAACAATTGTAAAATTAAAATTTCCACTGAACTTGCCTTTAACCTTAGAAATGACATCAGATATCAAAAAACGTATACCGTATACCGATGTTGGTTCGCCTCTTCTTTTCAAGTTTATTTGTATGTCAAATCTTTATTGGAACCAAATTCACAGACATAAATGGGGCTTACAACAGCAGCAGCAAAGCAAAATTAGGCAAGAGCATCAATGATTGGAATAGTTTTAAGACATTTGTTAACCCTAAGTCCTGACACCCAATAAGGCATCTCCAACTGTCTCCTCATGGATGGCAAACTGATGCCTTAAACTAAACCTGACTAAAATGCAACTAATAATTTTCCCACCTAAACCTGGTCCTACCCCACCTTTTTCTATTTTCTGTTGACAACACCCTAATTTAGCCTATTCAGTCAGCACGTTGCTTAGGGGTTATTTTTGATTCCTCACTCTCCTTTTCTAATAACATTAGCAATGTTGATAAAACCTGTCACTTTTTTCTCTGTAATATTGCAAAAATCAGCAGATTCTTCTCTCTTCCAACTACTGCTATGCTTATCCATGCTCTCATCCTATGATGCCTGGACTATTGTCACCTTATGCTTTCTGGTCTTACTGCTTCCCATCTTTCTCCCCTTCAGTCGATACTTAACTCTGCTGCACGCATTGTCTCGCTCTCTAACAATAGGGTAATTAAATCTCCAGAGCGATCCAGCTCTTGAGCAATTTTTCTTATAAAGGGATTTTCTGTTTTCAAGGGGTTTGTCTGTTTTTAAGGGGTGCGTTAAGAAACAAAAGTGTTTAGAACAAAAAAGGGTTTAAGAACAAGACTGCTGTTTCTCTTGTTGTGTATTGCTGTTTCTCTAGTTGTGAATTGCTATTTAGTATGTTGGGGCCATGCAATGTGCATCCTGCCGCATGTATGGGATCTTGGAGCAGCCGTTCCAAGGGACCTATGTATGTGTCAGATGTGAGTGGGTTGCCCATTTGTAATCAGAGGTCCAGAATCTAAAGGGGAAACTTGCAGAGTTGCAGGGCTTAACAAATCTGGTGGAATTGCAGCTACTGGCAGGGGCCAGTGAACTGGAGGGTGGAAATGGGGCAGATAAGGTGGTAAAGTAAGATAGATTTGTAAGGGTCACCAGGGGAAGTAGGGGACGGAAGGGTGGGGTCGCTTCTTCACAGTTGGTCTATCCCAACAGATTTGCCATGTTAGGTGAAAATGTAGAGGACGATGGCTCAGTAGCATGTATGGGACGGGCTGTTCCTTTGAGCACTCAGGGGACCGCCATTAGGGGCCAAGTTAAAAGCAAGGACCTCAAGGGTAGTGATTTCAGAAATACTACCGCAACCCCGTGCTACGCTAGCTTAGGAGTATAAATGCGTGGCTAAGAGGGTGGTGCAAGGAGATGGGGGTTTGGGTTTTAGAGAACTGGGCTGACTTTTCTGTTGGCTACAGGCTCTTTAGCAGAGATGGATTGCACCTCAATGATGATGGTGCAGCTGTTTTGAGGGAGAAGATAGCTAGGGGGTTGGAGGAGATTTTAAACTTAGTATGGGGGGGAGGGTATGTTGAACTACACAGGGGAAGATAGAGAAGTTAGGGATCAGGGGGCTAATAACACAACGGAGAGAGGAGAAGGGGTGAGCATAGAGGATAAGGAGGCATGTACCACTAAGTATGGAAGTAAATCAATTGATAATCTAAAATGTATGTTTACAAATGCAAGAAGTCTGGCTGGAAAAAGGGGGGAACTAGAACTAATAGCTTTAAAGAAAAGGTATGATGTGATCGGTATAGCAGAAAAATGGCTAAATGATTCACACAACTGGACAGTAAATATTGAAGGATACTCCTTATTTAGACATGACAGAGTTAATAAGAAAGGAGGGGGAGTATATATGTATGTTAAACAGGAATTGAAGCCAAATCTAAAAGATGGAATAGATGGGGACATAAACAATATGGCAGAAACAATGTGGGTAGAGCTGTGTACAGGAAGCAAGAAGGTAGGTAAATTAATTGTTGGGGTATGTTTTAAGCCGCCAAATGCTGGGGAGGAGCTGGAAATGAATCTCCATATGCAGTTGGTGAAGGCAGCTGGTATAGGGCATGTTTTGGTTATGGGGGATTTTAACTTCTTAACCCTGACATAGATTGGAGTAAGGGAACTGCCAGCACCTCAAAGGGTATCAAGTTCTTAAATTTCCTATATGAGCATTTTTTCACAGAAAGTAGTTCCTACTAGACAGAATGCATTGTTGGATTTGGTGATATCTAATAACCCTGAGCTAATTTTGGAGATGAAGGTAATGGGAAGCTTAGGGAATAGTGATCATGATATAGTGTCATTTAATATAAGGTTGCAAAAAACTAAAGTGCACTGAATTAACAAAAACTTTTTTTTTTCTTTCAGTAACAAAAATAGACATTGTTATTTTTTATATTTTTGATATAAAGATTTTTAACAAACACATTTATTTTAAATATCAGAGAAAAAAAAAAAGAAAGGTAGCAGGAGGAAGTGGGTAGGGTAAGATAAAAGTAAGGGAAAGAGGGGGGGGGAAGTATAAAGGGGACAGTAAAAATTATATGGGGAGTGGTGGTCCTGACTCTTTGCTCTAGCAATCTGATATTATTGAAGGCTTATTTGGAGGTACCCATTGGAGAACCGCTAAATATTTATCTATTGTATAAGGCAGGGTGTGTGGTTGCGTCATCTGACATAGCATAAATCCAGGGGGTCCAGACTGAGTCGAATTGTTTGAAGGATCCACAGACTCTTCCTAACACTTTGTCGTTCTCACACATCCACCATATTTTATTTATGAGATGAGTGATGGGGGGAGCTTGTTGCTTCCTTGTTTGGGCTATCAATGTTCTGGCGGCTGCACATATTTTATGTATTAGTTTATTGGTTGGTGAAGAAAGAGAAGCTATTGGCCTGTCAAAGAGTGCTGCCCAAGGGGTAAGGGTTATTTGTGAGCGTGTTGTCTTTGTGATTAGGGATTCACAGTATGACCATATTTTTTGCGTCTCTACACATTACCACCAACAGTGTTTAAGGTCGGCTTGCATCTGGCATCCTCTGTAGCACTGTGGTGATGCTCCTGGGAAAATATTTGCGATTCGGGTCGGTGCAAGGTACCATTGGTGGAGGATTTTGAAATTCTTTTCTTGTATAATAAGATTAGGGGAGCATTTCCTTAGGGAATTGCAGATTTCCGTCCATTGTGGAGTATCTAGTGTTTCATTTAGCCATTCCTCCCATTTGTTCATACATGGAAGCTTAGGGGTTTGTCTTGCGTTGTTTAGTATGGTATAAATTGCTGAGATCTTGTTTGGTCCTAGTGGGTTCTTGTAACAGATTGTTTCAAAGTCTGTGAGTCCTTTTGGTTCTTGTTGTGACAAAATACTATCTGTGTAGTGTTGGATTTGAGAGAATTGGAACCATTCTGAATCTGTTAGTTTGAATTGTTTCTGGGCAATATTCCTGAAGTTAACTGGATGATTCTATATATTTTTCTTTCTGACCAGGCTGCTAAGGTGGCGTGCTGTGTTCCCGGAGGAAAGTCTGGGTTGTCGTATATTGGTAGCATTAGTGATAGTTTGTTGGAGAGATTGTAGGTGCGTTTTGCGTTGAACCAGGTTCTTATGGTATGGATGAGGTAAGGATTATTTTTGCATTTTGGGATGATATTTGTACATGAAGGCAGCCATAGGAGATCTTCCTTCCTTGGATTATTCAGAAGTTGAGACTCCAGCTCCACCCATCTAGGCACTTTGGTGTCGTTTTGCCACTGTATAGTTTGTGCCAGTCTAGCAGCTATATAGTATAATTTAATAGAGGGGAGGGCTGCTCCTCCCATGTTTCTGGGTCGCTGTAAAGTTTTAAGACATATTCTAGGTCTCTTACCATTCCATATAAATTCTGTGATCTGCCTATCTAGTCTACTGATATCGCCTGGTTGCAGGTCTATTGGGAGTGAGCAGAACAGATACAGGATTCGTGGTAGTGTGGTCATTGATTAACAAAAACTTTTAACTTTAGGAAAGCTAATTTTATGCTGTTAAAGGAATCACTCCTGCTCATAGACTGGGGGGGAATTGTTTCTAGGTAAAGATACAGAGCAGATGTGGACCACTTTTAAAGGGATATTAAACTATTACGATACATTTCTAAATTTTTACCTTTAGGGGACAAGTGTAAAAAAATAAGGTCCACTCCTGCATGGCTTAATGCTCAGGTAAAAAGGGAAAAAAAAAAATTGAAATCAGAGGGAACAGAACAGGCTTACAGGGAGTACAAAAGCTGAAATAAAAAGTGCAAGAAAGCAATTAAACTAGCTAAAATAGAAAATGAAATACAGATAGCCGAACAAAGTCCAAACCCAAAAAGTTTTTTAAGTATATAAATGGTAAAAAGATGACGACTGAGAATGTGGGACCATTTTATAATGGGGCTAAGATGGTTGTAGAGGATGCCAAAAAGGCTAATATGCTAAACCATTTTTTACATCTGTTTTCACTGTTGAGAATCCTAGTCCTCACAGAAGGGATTGTTATAATATGCAGGGGAGCAATGAGGAGTATTCACACTGGCTGATGGAGGATATGGTACGGAAACAATTAGACAAATTTATATCAAAGCCCCAGGACCAGAAATAGATCGTGCCAGACAAAAAGTTAGAAGTTAGATTCAGGCACAGCAGTGGATGTGGTTTACTTGGTTTTGGGAAAGCTTTTGATATTGTGCCACATAGTATAAACTGAGGACTGTTGGCCTTGAAGAAAACATTTGTGAATGGATAGAGAATTGGTTATTGGATCGCAAACAGAGAGTGGTGGTAAATGGAGCTACATCTATGTGGGCTAAAGTTCTAAGCAGAGTGCCTCAGGGTTCTGTACTGGGGCCACTTCTGTTTAATCTTTTTATAAATGACTTAGAAGGGGGCATTGAGAGCAAGGACTCTGTGTTTGCTAATGACACTAAACTATGCAGAGCTTTGGAAACTTCAAATGATGTGCAAGTGCTGCAAGCAGACCTAGATAGATTATCAAAATGGGCAGCAGAATGGCAGATGAGATTCAATATTGATAAATGCAAGGTGATGCATTTGGGATTTCACAATCCCTGTGCCACCTACACCATAAATAATGGAAAAGGATTTGGGGGTTCTGGTAGATAACAGACTTAGCTGTAGCAAACAATGCCAGGTAGCAATGGCTAGAGCTACAAGATATTGTCTTGTATAAAGAGGAATAGATTCAAGAGAGAAAGATATTACTCTCCCTCTTTACAAGGCACTGGTAAGGCCTCATTTAAGAAAATGCAGTGCAGTTTTGGAATCCCATATACAAAAGGGACATCTTGGAAATGGATACAGTTCAGAGAAGGGCAACTAAATTAATAAGGGGAATGGACGGGGTTGAATATGCAGGCAGATTAGACAAGTTGGGGCTGTTTACATTGGAGAAGTGACGTTTGTGTGAGGATATGATAACCTTATACAAATATATTAATGGGCCATACAATGAACTATCTGGTGCATTGTTCACTAATAGGTCATATCAGAGGACTCGGGGACATCCTTTAAGGTTGGAAGAAAAGAAGCTTCATCACACACAGCAGATGTGGTAATGGCAGGTTCATTAAATAGTTTTTAAAAAGGCCTGGATAAATTTCTAAAACTAAAAAATATTGAAAATTACTAATATTAATACATATAGATCTGGTTGATACAGGGATACTTTCTGATTGCCGTTTGGATTCAGGAAGGGATTTTTCCCCCTTTTTAGCTGTGTTTTTTTTTTTTGCATTCCGCTGGATAAACTGTAAAAAAAAAAAAAAAAAAAAAAAAAAAAAAAAGGAGGGTGAATAGGTTGGACTTGATGGACGTATGTCTTTATTCAACCTCAATTACTATGTTACTATGTAAAGACATAGGTCCATCCAGTCCAACCTACTCAGCAATAGCCACATTTCCTGCCTAATTATTGATCCACAGGAAGGCAAAAAAAATCTCCAGAATTGTGAAGGGGAAAAAAATTCCTTCCTCACTCCAAGTGGCAATCGGAAATATCAATGGATCAACCCTACTTTATTTATCAATACCAGTAGCCAGCAACATTGCTTGTTTTTAGAAACCCATACCTGCCATCACAACGTCCACAAGAAGACAGTTCCATAATTTTACCGTACTTACACTGAAAAACCCTTTCTATGGGTATGTGATATGTATCTGTAGGTTACCCTCCAAATTAGATTGTAAGCTCTATGGGGCAGGGACCTCTTTCCTCATGTTACATGTTTCAAGCACTTATATATTTCATGATGCACATTATGTATTTATTTATTGTCTGCCCTGTAAGGCTTTTTACATATATGCATGTATATACGAACAAATGTTTTATAACTCCACCATGCTGTAGATTATAACCACTAGCATTAATGATAAGCATATACTGCTAAAGGTAAGAAACTTCCTTTAAAATTTCTTCAACAACACAGACTTAGACATATACAGGGAGATTCAATGAAAGTTCTTATCGTTAAATTAAAATGGTGCTAATTTTGCCCCAACCAATCAGATGTTAGCATTCAAATGTTAAATAAGATCTGATTGTTTGGGGCAAAATTAGCACCATTTTAAACTATAAGACCTTTTATTTAATAACCCTGATAATATATTGTACTGTCATTTAATTTTCATTTAATATCACACAAACATTTTTTTACTCAAATTATAAAAATTGTAAAAAAGCACAGACATCACAATAACACAAACCTACAAAAAAAGCATTTTTCAGGGCTGTGTATTTTCATTTTTATACAGAATTCTAAATGCTACTTACTTACAATGTGTGCTAGAGATAAACAGTAAATATAATCTGTTTTCTCCTTCCATTGTTCTGGTTAGGGTGCAAAAATGGAGAATCCCAAAGAAAGAGACAGTTAAAACACATTCCTCTTAAGGAGAAAGTTCAGTGGAAAATTTCAATATTTTAACAATCCTTGGTTTGTATTATGCATACCTATCTATTCTACATATTCTCTCCCGTTTTGAAAAAATCAGTTGATTTTATACCCTTTGCTGTTCCCTGCTGTCAACATTAGTGAGCTGACATTTCAGGTTCCAACAGTCCTTCTTCCCAGGATTCACCACTTCCTTGGAATGTTCCTAACAGTAATGTCTACTCATTGGCTGTTGGATGGGTGAGCTATCAACCACCTTTCTATGTGATGAAGATCCCAAAATATGAAGAAATCACTAATCAGAAAGTTAGGGGATGGAAGGTGCAAAAATCTGTGGTCACAAACACAAGTTCCTCCTTCTAATCTGCAGTTGGCACATGCTCAGTGCAGGAGAAAGCAGAAGAAACCAGGAAGGTATCGAGTTACATTGACTGAAGACCACAGCAGGAAGTGTGTAAGATGTGTAAATTTGCCTTTTTTTAATGCCTCCCACTCGCTGGCTCCTCTGGCCCTTCCCACTCCAGGGTCCCATGGCCCCTCCTCTTGCAATCCCCCCTTGGCCCCTTACCTTGCAGCCCTCTTGGCCCCTTCCTATGCAACCCCCCTCACCTGGTGATGATGCTACCATATCACAAATAAAAATGTATATATCTTGAAAACTATGTAAATGTAATTTTTGGACTACAGTTACCCAGTAATATATAATAAAAAAATGTATTCAATAAATTACCATTTATGACCCATGAGTGTTTCCATTTTGCCTGGTTGTACAAATTACAATACAATACCAGGTTGTGAAGAAAGGCCAGTAACCACTTTCAGTAGTTTATCACTTATGAACATGTGCTTTGCCAATGAAACACACAGAGTGAAAAATATAATAAAAGATGAGAAGCTCCAGGGTGAACTTTAAACTTATGGTTGCTACTAAATTAGGTTAATGTTACAGTATGCCCTATGCAAAAGACATGTTGTTTCTAACCTAAAATGTGTCAGGATTCAGCCCCCCCTTTAAGCCCATACATTATAAAGAGTCTTACCAGGTTATTAGCCCATAAACGCTTAAATAAATGAAAACATACCCCAGACAAATAATTCATTCTTTGTAATTTCCGAATCAGATTTTTATTAAAGCCCTTTTGGGAGGCTCGAGAAAGGCAAATTACTTCAAGGTCATTGAGAGATTCATCTGAAATGCAACGGTGAAATATTAGATGCGGGCAAAATGACCTGTGGCAGAAACTCACTTAAACAAAACTTTTCTGGTTCCAGCACAAACTGTACACCCCATAGCACAGTAAATAATGATTAAATTAATGTATTATTTGCTTTTCCTAACTAATATTCCTTATAATAAGAAAAATATATTATATTTAACAGAAATAAAACTTCCTCACCCCCTCCCCTTAACACAGAGGGATATATGGTACAGTTGTGGATTGGAGAACTGTGCAAAGAAGAATCTATTTTTTTTACCGATATAAGTGTTTTGTCTCTTCTTTCTTTGTTTCTGATAATATGAAAAATGCTTGATTTTCTCCTATGCAATATTGACAAAAGTTATTTAAGGGAAGGAAAGCTAACCCATCTGTAGGAAATGTATTTACTTAAAAAAAGCATTTATAAAAAAAATAAATAAAAAATAACCGCGCTTTATGACAACGCATTTTATTAGTTTTAAAGGGCATGTATGTGCACTGAAAATGTTAACACGAAAGAAGATATTTTTGTTTTGTAACACAGTAAGGTGTTACTGTAGAGTGTCAAAATATTTTGGAAAGCTTACTTTTAAATGTCTTTTTAATGCTCCTATCTCCTGTATTCTCAAGGGACGCCATGCTTGTTTTGAGATTTCAATACTGGGACAGTCCAGCTCATTATCAAGTGTGGCTGTCGCAGACTGCCACGAACGCTGTTCCCCTCAAGCACTTGAAAGAGGACAGAGTGCAATGCCATTATGTGTAGTCTCATGGCAGTGCAAGATAAAGTCAATCACCTGTGATGAGTTGGACTGTCCCTGTATTTAAATCTCAGAACAACCATGACCCCTAAGAATAAACAGGGAGATTCAATAAAAGTTCTTATAGCTTAAAATGGTGCTAATTTTGACCCAACTAATCAGATGTTATTAAACATTTGAAAGTTAACATCTGATAACTTTTATTGAATAACCCTGAAAGAGTAGTAGGAAGGAGCCGCATTACAAAAACAGACAAAAATAAGCTTTCTTAAACTTTTTGACACTGAAAAAATGCGATAGGGATTGTAAACAAAAACATACTTTCATGTTAACTCGTGTATTCATGGTACATGCCCTTTAATATATGTGTGAAAAACACAACCAGATCATTTGTAGAATTTTTTGCAGAATTTTTTTTTAAAGAAACTTTGGGTTCTTAAAGAGGAAATAGTGCTTTGTTAGTTTTGTTAGTGTTTTAAAGGTTGTCTCCACCCCCGAATTCAAAGAATCATATAATGTAGGGGACCCCCCAACCCTAAAAACTAGCTTAAAAAGTTTAAAATCTGCCCCAAAATCTACTTACCCATCTTCGTTACCTCGGTCTCGTCCTCTTCTGTTACTTCAGGGAACGGAAGAGCAGAAGGGGCGGAACCGGCAGCCATGTATATTACTGGCCGGGAGTTAGCCAATCACCGATACAGCTGTCGGTCAGCAGAGGGAGCCCGAGGGAACAAGGTCAGGTAATTACATTTTGGTGCTGATTTTAAACTATTAAAGCTAGCGTTTAGGGTTGGTGGGGGGTCCCCTACATTATATGAAAATGGGGTTTTTTTGTTTTTTTTAAAGGCAAGTCCAGCCCCAAAATGAAAACTTACATACAGGTAAATCAACCCGCAAAACCCTAAACGGTAATAGTTTAAAATCTGAAATATATAAGTCTAACCTGAAATCCTGCATAATGTCCTGTTTCTGCTTCCTGGTTCTTCCAGTTAGTAACTGTCAGTTATGGATTTGACAGTTAGCATCACAGCCAAGGACTGAATGTTAATCCCCTGTATGCCTCTTCTGAGCATGCCCAGGCTCAGTAAAGGCTCATTACAGGTTTCTAAATTGCTCAGTTTCCATGAGGCCTCCAGAAGCATAGCAGGCATTCAGCAATAAATTCATAGGGAAAAACTATGCTATATCAACATATTTTAAAGAGGCCATTCTTTCTAAAAGATGTTCTTGTAACGGTGGAGTTGTCCTTTAAACACAGATGAAGCACGAGGGATCCGGAGGGGGAGAGCTCTTCTGCGCATGCCAGTGTTCTCAAAGAGGAGCAGGAAGTACTCAGGCACTGGATTATACACAGACAGGCTCCTACGCTTCCCTTTTCTTAACTTTCATAAGCTATGCAGGACAACCATAAGAAGCAGAAAAGAAAGGATCTTTTAACACTACAGCTCTAAATGGTATAATAAATAAATGGTATAATAAATTGTTTCTTTTTCGTAAAAGAAATTTCTGCACAGAAAATTGAACAGGTGAATGTGTCACCAGGGAACAAACTTTGCAGAATTTATTTTACAAATGGAGCGTTACTAGCTCCGTGTAAAAACTAATTTCACAGGCTGTGTTGTATGGGACTATTTCTGAACATTACTTCACTCTTAGGTTAGATGGCTCCCGCAGAATGTTTGTCTTAAAGGGTATAGATACAGCAATATCCCACTTTGAAACTGTTTTCGGAGTAAAAAAAAGACCTGTCACTCCAGAAGCAGACATCATAATATGTACCCTATCCCTGACCTCTTACTAGCATCTTTACATAGTTACATTGTAATTGAGGCTGAATAAAGACATATGTCCATCAAGTCCAACCTTTTCACCCTCCTTTTTAACCCTACCTAACAGTTGATCCAGAGAAAAAAAACAGCTAAAAGGGGGGGGGAGGATTCTTCCTGACTCCAAATGGCAATCGAGTTATTTATGGTAGAGAAAAAAAAAAAAAGAGGGTAGGTACAAGTATGGTTAACCTAAAAAAGCCATGTATCCACTAGATAGGTGGTGGTGCAATGGGTATACAACTATAACATACTATAACAAAAAAGAGTGGTTGGGAGTGGACCCAAGCCCTAAAAAACCCATTTACCCTGTAGAAAAACAACAGGGGCACTCTAATGGCATAACTATAGGAAGTAACTAGCCTCACAAAACATGCGAGGCTCAAATAACTGTAGCACCAAATGAATCGTCCAGCCAACAAAATACAAACATACATAAATATTTATTATACCTCATATAGGTCAAAACAGTAATATTGCACAAAAATATATACAAAAACTCCTAATACCAGATAAAAGACTATACAAAAAATGTGTGTTAGCCCCCTAGGCGTCCCTAGGTGCTAAAAATACTAAAAAACTAACGACTAAGACATAGGTAGGTAGCGATGGACTACTATGTAAGAGAGATACAAAATGACTGCTAGATCGCACATGGAAGCTGTAAGCAAAAAAGCAAAAAGCACGAATGGATGATAAAGTGGTAAATAGTGTGTATGCAGCACTCCTCTCTTCTTCCGGAAGAAGACCCGGAAGACCCGGAAGAAGAGAGGAGTGGCCTCTCGAAACGTACGTCGGTCCTCGACTGGACTTAGGAGGTGAGCGGTGGAGCGGATTCTCCGCATGTCAAGATAGTGAAGTGTGGTGTCCACACAGCAGGAACCCTGTGTGTGATAGCTGAACACGGCGTTCACTAAGTAGAGACACACCCTAATTCATGAGGAGGAAGATTACAGAGTGGACCAGTTTAACAAGGGACTGTCCTCAGGAAGCCTAAGTATTTCGTTTTGTTGCTTGCACCTGCATTCAATATACTGACTTATCCATTCTGTGTCTCTTCCTTTTTGCATTTGCTTATTTTGCTTTACAGGACGGGTTACCCCGACCACATGGACGTATAGTGGTTGCGCGGAGGGCCCTTACCTTTGCTGCATACACACTATTTACCACTTTATCATCCATTCGTGCTTTTTGCTTTTTTGCTTACAGCTTCCATGTGCGATCCTATGCAGTCATTTTGTATCTCTCTTACATAGTAGTCCATCGCTACCTACCTATGTCTTAGTCGTTAGTTTTTTAGTATTTTTTAGCACCTAGGGACGCCTAGGGGGCTAACACACATTTTTTGTATAGTCTTTTATCTGGTATTAGGAGTCTTTTTGTATATATTTTTGTGCAATATTACTGTTTTGACCTATATGAGGTATAATAAATATTTATGTATTGTTGTATTTTGTTGGCTGGACGATTCATTTTGGTGCTACAGTTATTTGAGCCTCGCATGTTTTGTGAGGCTAGTTACTTCCTATAGTTATGCCATTAGAGTGCCCCTGTTGTTTTCTTCTACAGGGTAAATGGGTTTCTTAGGGCTTGGGTCACTCCCAACCACTCTTTTTTGTTATAGCGAGTTATTTATGGTGTAGGTGGCACCAGGATTGCTACACCCCAAATGCATCACCTTACATTTATCAATATTGAATCTCATCTGCCATTCCGCTGCCCATTTTGATAATCTATCTAGGTCAGCTTGCAGCAATTGCACATCATTTGAAGTTTCCAAAGATCTGCAAAGTTTAGTGTCACCAGCAAAGACACAGACCTTGCTCTCAATGCCCCCTTCTAAGTCATTTATAAACAGATTAAAAAGAAGTGGCCCCAGTACAGAACCCTGAGGCACTCCACTTAGAATTTTAGCCCACATTGATGTAGCTCCATTGACCACCATTCTCTGTTTGCGATCCCTGGCTGCCTGGCAGTACACTTTATGCAACAAAGAGAATTAGCAGAGAAAAGAAGGCGGGGGGAGGGAGGGGGAGATGTGTAAGCAGAGCAGTGTCCATGTTGAGGTTGTGCAGAACTTTTAAGTGTCACAGACACTACAAGAAGGCAGTGAGTAAGGGAGGATGGGGGCAATAAAAAGTACTAAACATTAATAATTTAATGACAAAGCAAGCACAGATAAATATGTGAGTACCACCATTTTACTTGTAGTTTGAGATAATGTAAAGTTGATCCTTTAAGACAATTAAATGTCTTAACTATTGTACCTATTGATGATGAAATTGTTAAATAGCCATCTAGCATTGGAATAATATCCTCATAGTAGGGCTGTAGAATATCTAAGGGGATGTTTGTCGACCAGTCTTGAAGAGCATCTAAGCCAACATCAGCAAGAGTTGAACAGCTAAGCCCCATTTTAAATGCAGTCTGCAAAAAAAAAAGAAAAAAAAAAAAAAAAGGATGCTTCTAAACTTTATGGGTAAAATATATTCTTACATAAACTAGCTAAATGTAAAACTAACCCCATATCAATAAACATTTTGCAACATTCAAACTGCAATGCCTACCTGCAGTGCTGGTATATATGCTTTTATATCCAACATTATTATTTCATGAGGTAAACAAAGAACAAATGTTAAACAAGAAGCCAGAAGCTCATCTTTAAACTGCTTCATTTTTGAAGAAACCTAAAAAATAAAAAACAGCAATTATAAAGGAGATAGAAATGATTTACTGTAAAAATACTACCAGGTCATCCTGGCGCACCTCTAACTCCCAGAACGACAGAGCACGTAAGGGCAGCTAACCATAGACTCGCACTACAAATTGAGGCCCCGGAGAACCACTCACGCCGCAGCAACCTAAGGATCCGAGGGATCCCAGAATCCTTCACTAACACCCAAGAAACAACCCAAGAAATATTCCAGATGCTAACCCCAAATGAAGCCCGGGAACATCTCGAATGCAATCGAGCGCACAGGGCCCTCACAAAACCACCAATAGACAACATGGCAAGGGACATTATTGTCAAATTACATTACCATGACACAAAGGAAAAACTGCTCCAAATGGTGTGAAAATCCACTTCCACGTTGGAGTACAAGGGACACCAGACACTACAGAAGAGAAGGTCACTAAGACAAATAACGGCAGCCTTAACAGAGAAATGTGTCCAATACAGATGGAGCTATCCATTAACTACAGTATAGAAACAGCAGAACTGGGGAACCGGTTACTACAAACCCTAGGACTCCAAGAACCCAACACAGGCCACGCCAGCAAAACGACCCCCCAAAAGTCTCTCCAACGCACTTGGCAATCAACCCCACACCACTCACTCGCTAAGAGGAAAAATTGGGGAACAGACACCGCCAGGAATCCTTCCAGTGACCAGATGGCATAAAGAGGACCCAACAGCACCCTCAACGCATACCCGCTGACAAGTATTATTACCCCCATGTATTGTTTTGCTTTAACTGCTCTTTACACCACATATCTAACCAAAACACCCGATAGTTAGAAATCCCCGGGAAACCATAACTAAAAGGCCTGAATACTAAGGCTAAGATTCATGGGACATACTGGGAAAGTCAAACTCGAGCATTGTGAGACTTTGTTTGGCCAGGATATGGGCCTCAGGCCACAGGGAAATCGGGGGCACCAACGAACCCCTCTTTGATTTATGCCACAACAGCACTGTGTCTAATGACTATGCTACTATACTACAATACAGAAAGCCCATAATGAGTTCTATAAACAAAACGGATTATCCCAGAGAAATAAGACATCAAAAAACTGAACTAAATAAATGCCTACTACTGAAATCTATAATTAAGATAACTTTGAACATCATAAAACTACAGAAACTATGCATAAACAAGCTAGGCACGATACTACATAATCTAGACATGGCTTGTCCCAAATGATACAAAGAAAATATAAGACAAGGGCAACCTACCATATTAAACTAAAAGTGTTAAATTAAACCCCCCTTCTACCTGTTCCTACAAACTTACTCTCAACCTTTTTACTGAACTGCCCAACCTCCCCCCCCCCCCCCACACACACACACACTTTCCCACTATTGCTACCACTAAGCAACAAGAGAAAACAGGAAAGGTACCTAAAAATGGCAAAAAATGTCTAACAAAATTGAATATATAAAACCTAATATATAACAACCTACCATAAGTATACCAATGGTAATCTTTAAGGCAAGAGTAAAGAAACTGTTGAAAATGTTTAAATGGCATCTATACCGAAAAATAGGTTATTTTTAATTGACCATAACTAAAAACTATAATTCTTCCCAACCACCATTGTAGAAATTATTTGTTGATCTGCCCCCTATTTCTTTGAATATCCAATCTAAAACTTCTTACATTTCAGCTGTCAATCAAGTTCCTTGCTCTCAAAAACTATTCTTCTGTGAGTAGTTTTACTGTAGCTGGAATGGTGAGAGTTTTGACAGTTGGAATGCTGTGTACAGGCTGGATAGTTGGTTTGTGGGGGAAAAGTCAGGTCGGATGGAAGTGGGAGTGGTTAAAAGGGGGAGGGAGGATACTGCTCCTTAACAAAATGTGTGCTGGTTTGAAGGTATGCAGCAACATACACCAATCAGAGTAAGTGTTACTTACATGTATTCAATTATAGATTAAGATGAAACAGTCATTTTTTCAGTGTAGTGTCCCTTTAAATATGTTAGGTAATATGTTAGGTTATATGTGAAAGTGTCAATATAATACCGTCTATTTTGATATATAAATGTACTTTCCCTCTACATCCCTCCTCTTTCCTCTCCCTTTTCTCCTTCCTTCCTTTTTTTTTTCCCTTTCACTATACTTATGGTATCCCTATACGCTAAATGCTAATGCGAAAGCTACCTAAGCAACACAGATAGGAAGTGTTATAATCGAAACCTGGGAGGTTTGTGCTTTTTCGTGATAAGGTTATATGTGAAAATATCAACCACAATATCTTCTAACTTCTACTATACTCCCTAACCTTAATCCGGATACCGGAACATCCCAACGCCTCCTCTATCTTCACACTATCCCTATCTACTGAAAACCAAAACGAGGGACAAGGGTGGTCAGAAATGCTCCTTTAAACTAAAAAAACGTATTGGTCAAACAGGTCCCATCGACCTGAGGGAGACAGATAACTTTATGAAGAACACCACCTGTTGAATCAATATCATTCTAAACAAAAGAAAATATGAATATTAATAAGGAAAACTATCTGTACTGTACAAATATGATAATGTATCAGAAATTCAGAAATATACATGTAATATATATAATAATACAGCAACTAGGGACAATTTATAAAGGTGCATATTAATATGTAAATGCAATTTTATTGTACTGTATAATTCTCCTCTACCAATATCTCTATCCCTTAATTACATTTTTTAAATCTTTTTATTCCTTTCCCCCGCCCCTCCCTCTTTTCTTATGCTATCCCTATATGTTAAGATCTTATACGAAAACCATGTAATTGGAATAGATGAGATATATTACTACCGAAACCTACAGTATATAAATATGTCTTTTCTACTCAAACTGTTTAGATGTATCACTGTTTACAAAATGTTTAAATGACTAAAGGTATGTAATGATGGTTTAATAAGCAACTTAAAGTCAATCATCTTTCTCACTACATTCTGTAGCTTTATTCCCAAAAACCCCCACATATCACCCAAATCCCCCCACCCCTATTCCCTCCTAATCTCTCCATGCTATCCCTATCTGTAGAAGTATACATAATGTGAAAAAAACAATGGGAGATACCTTTGAGTAATCCCCAATGATAAAACAATTTCGGGTCTGGGGACACCGAGAAACCCTTAACAAGAGTCTCGTCTCCCCAAACCTCCAGAATAGGAGGAAGGCAACAAGCCAAACACCCACATATATTTCAAAAACCGTCAGCAAAAAACACCAAAACAACAACAACGCAAAACAACAAACTTGTAAATAAAAATAACCTGATATGCATAAAACACAACGTTAGAGAACTGAACTCTCCACAGAAAAGATCCATAGCCTTCAAAAACTATCAATCACACAAACCCCATATCATCTTCTGGCAAGAAACTCACTTCACAAATAAAATCAGCACCAAAACACCTAGACAAACACTATACACACTTCATCTCAGCAATGGGCCCCTCAAAAAAAATGGAGTAACCATTCTCTTTTACAACTCATTAAATATCACAATTCAAAGTACAATCGCAGACCCAGAGGGCAAATACCTCATGGTTCAGTGTCTCATCGAATCCCAAGCATACGTACTACTAAATATTTATGCACCAAATACACACCAACATAAATTCCTACTTGAAACAATTACCAAACTCCAATGTCCCAACTCCTCACATCATAATAGCAGGAGATTTCAACATACCACTAGACCCAAATTGGGAAAGATCTAATACCTCAAAACTGAAATTCAACAAGAAAAATACTAAAAAACGATCCAAATTAATACAACTACAATTAACGAATCTCTGGAGAGAGAAAAACTTAAACTCCAAGGAATATACCTATTTCTCACCCCCACATAAATGTTATGTAAGACTAGACTATTTCCTCGGCTCCTCAACACTCCTCCAAAAAACAGAGACAGCATCTATAGAAAAATGTGTCTGGTCAGACCACAAAATAGTTAAAATCACATTAAATACCAACAAAACAACTACATCCATTTATCGCTGGAGACTCAATGAATCTCTATAATCCGATAAAGGCCTAATCACTCAGTTGACAAAAGATATGTCTGAATATTTTTCTCTGAACGACACCGGACAAGTAGGATTCCCATGGGTATGGGCAGCCCATGAAGCCTACATACGGGGCATACTCATCCAAAAAGCCTCACATTACAAGAAAATACGACTACAACAAATGAAAGTACTTGAACAACAAATACATGTTTTAGAGACCAAACATATAGAAACAAACAATAAGGACATCCTAGAGAATATTAAAAGAAGAACTGCATGCCCTATTCTCCACAATAGTCGAAAAAAAGCTTAGATGGAAAAAACAATACTTTTACCATAAAGGAAATAAAGCAGATAGGCTGTTGGCAAACCTACTCAACCCCAGAAAAAAAAAATACAACAATAACTAAAATCCACACCCAAACCGGAGCCCTAACATTCAACCCTGGGCTGATATACAAAACATTCCACTCATTTTATTCCTCACTATATGAACGAAAAAAAACAAAATCAGCCAACATGAAATTACGACCTTTTTACAGAAACATATGCCAACCAATATACTTACGACAGATATGCAAAAGAGAATGTCAAACCCACCGACATGAACACAGCTAGCATCTCACTGATACCAAAACCAGGCAAATCCCCGCTGGAGCCCAAAAACTATCGCCCTATCCCTCTGATAAATCAGGACCTAAAAATCCTCATAAAAATCCTAAGTAACAGAATCAACACATTTTTACCCACCATAATACATCAGGTAGGCTTCACCCAAGGAAGATAGGCAGGAGACAATATAAGATGAATATGCAATATAATATCTTACATGAACACAAATAAACTAACTGGAAGCATTGTCTCACTCGACATGAGGAAAGCTTTTGATAGTCTTAACTGGCAATACCTGATAACCACACTACAACATTACAAATTTCCTACTCCCTTCCTAAATAAAAGTCTACTACTCCAACCCCATAGCCACATTATGCCTACCATCAAAAAACATTGATCCTATAACAATCCAAAGAGGAACAAGACAAGGGTGCCCACTCTCACCTATATTATTTATGTTGGCTATGGAAACCAAAAGAGTCCCAATAAAAGACAAACAATATAAAATAAGTCTATTTGCTGAAGATATAGCACTAACACCAACATCACCTCTAATCTTATTTCCAAATCTATACTCCAGTCTAAAAGAAATTGCAGAAATTTCTGGTTTAACAATAAACCAAGATAAAACCGAACTCCTCTCCATCAACCTGACCAAGCATCAAAAAAAAACTAATTACACTTAACTTTCATACAAACTGGAAGGAAACAGGCCTTCACTACCTGGGAATATGGCTAACATCTACCACTGACAACCTATACCAAGCCAACGTCCCAAAAATCAACAAAACAATACAAAAAGATTTAAACAAATGGGACAAATTAAATATCTTGTGGTTAGGGAGAATACATACATATAAGATGAATGTACTCCCAAGAATACTTTACTTATTCAGATCTCTAATAGTCTGGATGCCAAAAAAATGTCTGGAACCGCTACAGTCACAAATATTCAAATACATATGGTCACATAAAACACCAAAAATAGCCAAACACATACTTAACAAACCTATTGAACAAGGAGGACTTAGAGTCCCATCTCTATATAAATACTATCTAGCAGCACAACTAGCTCAAATAACACCTTGGCACTCCAGATTCTCCCACTCACAGTGGACCACAATAGAAGCAGATTAAATAACACCACTACATGTAGATACCATCTTATGGGTTCCTAACAACAAAAGAGCCACCCCACCAGAAATCAGCAAATTAACATTAGTATCACTAAAAATATGGGATAGAATAAAAAGACAACACCATCTAACGAACACCCCATGTAAGCCAGACCCATAAGAAGCTTTATTAATCAAACAAATAACCACAATAAACATGGCAATAAACTGGTACAATACGCAATGTCAGCAGCAAAGATCCTTATAGGAGCGCAATGGAGAACACCATCTCTTTCAATCAACAGATTTATAGAACGGCTTAATGATATATGTATTAATGAGAGATTGTTCCATGTTATAAAAAACTCAGTACCAATTTTTAATAAATGCTGGTCCATCTGGCTTTATAGCAAGTATGCATCCCATCATAGAAAAATAGGGCCAGGCGAATGAGGCATACGGATAAATAATATGAAAAAGTGTAATTGGCTGTAGCACAACTAATATGCATCTGAAACTATATGAACAGCTGAAACCAATATGACTGTACAATGAAAGCAATGTTTACTTTACACGCACTATTGTTCTCTTTTATTATGCAGGGTGTTTATTTCCTTTAAAAGCCTGGCATTATGCTGCTTCCAGTAGGCTGAGTGACATCCCCTGGCCCAATGATCCTCCCCTTCGTCCCAGGAGAGAAGCGTGCTCAGTTAAGACATAGTGCTGAGAAAAGCAGAAAGTATCCGCATAAACATAAACAAAAAAATTTACAGTTGAAATAGGAAGCCTATTAAAAAATGAAAATTACCTGGGTCAGGGAGGTAGGATTGGTACTTTCTACCTCCAAATAACATTTCTATCTTTAACTGGGCCATATGTTGGTGCAGTTGCTGTTTGGTCTCTCCCTCCCTACGTACTCTTCTCTGCACTGCACAGCGTATATGATGTTGCTTTTCTTGTTTTTCGGAATTGGGCCTTTCGTATGTATTAATTGCTGCCTCAGCGTGTTGTTTGGTTTATAGCAGACAGATACGTTGTTTTTTGAAAATTTGAGGCAGGAATTTGTAAATCTGAAAGACCCAATACCAAAACACAGGAAAAGCGACATCATATACGCAGTGCAGTTCTCCGATTTGAATGTGGGAGGGAGACCAAACACACTGCACCAACGTATGGCCCAGCAAAGAAGAGCCAATTCCTCAGGTCATGACTCAGCCATGTACCTGCATCTTAAGGAAAAAGGACATACCTTTGGCAAAGGAACATGACAGGTTCAAGAGAGGTGTCAAGGAGGACATTTATGTGAAAATAAAGAAACCAAGCCTGAATAGAGGTGGGGGGTTCGACACCAACTGTCTGCCATGTACAATGCTGTTTTGACACCTTACCCTGAGCAGTTTCGATAACACCCCTAAGTACCTTTGAGATTTTCAAGGGTACTTATATTGGCAACAGATTCTTGTACAAGTCATTCTGAATTGAGAAAGCCACCCGGATGACTAAGTCCAGTTCAATTAACTTGAATACAAAAGGGGGGCTGTGGGAGCACTGCTGTGGCAAAATTACTTCATAAAAACAAATAATGGAAGTGGCTACTGATCTGACCAAAACATTAGAACAAACAAGAAAAGAAATGATAATGCACATTCCTGGGCCCCATATATCATAATATCTATGCTAGTGCAAACAGTAAAAACATGGGGGTTTTAGTTACAATTTTATGCATAAAAGTGAAAAGCCTTCCAACCACATCAAGGTAAACCCAGTATGGAAGGTCCTAACAATTTACCTTGGGTCGTTTATCTGGGCTGAAACTCCCTGCTTGGTTGCTTGGTTGTCTCCCTGACCTTTCATTGGATTAGTATTACAGGCTATCACTCCCCCCCCCCCCCACCTACTGGCTTTTAACAAGGAGGAAAGAGGTCTCTCATCCAATGCTTACTATTCAAGGCAGAAGACCTCCAATTAAAAGGGACGTGTTGAGGGTGCTACTACCACATGGAAGCTTGGCCAATCTTCTTGCAGAGAAGCTCTGCTACAATATATACACAAAAGGGGGGCTGTGGGAGCATTACTTTATAACAAATAGTGGAAGTGCTACTTATCTGACCAAAACATTAGAACAAACAGAAAAGAGATCAATGCCACATTCTCGGGCCCCATATATCATAATATCTTGCTAGTGCAAACGTAAAAAAAAAAAAAAAAAACCTGAATACAATAGATAGATTCAAATTCATCATTAATTTTTTTGAGCCACTCATTTTAAAACACACAAACATATTTTACCCATACACCTAGCAAAACTATTCAATTCCAACAATTTCTTTTTTAACTTAAGACCCTCAAACCCTACACTTTTGAAAATAATTAACAAACTGACTCTAGTAAAATGCTTATCAAACAGACATTGATAAAAATGCTTAGTACACGGACCACTGGTAGAATAGTTGGCACACAGAGAATGGTAAAAATGCTTAGTACATAAACATGAATTGTGGGCACACAGACTGGTAAAATGCTTGGCACTCAGACACTGATAAACTGGTTGGGAAACCAACACTTTTAAGTGCTTGGCACTGCACACAGCCAGACACTGGTGAAAGGGAACTGTGGTCTAAAAATCCAAAAATGACTTTTAGGTAAATTGACAGGAATCCCCTGCATTTCCTGCTTCCTGCTCTGAAACCATGTGACAGTCACTCTGCCCTGTGTCTCCTCCTCCCCTTGCAGCCCCCTGCCCCCCCTCCACTTGCAGGCCCCCTTGGCCCCTTCCCTTACACCCCCTTGCAGCACCTCCTTGGTCCTTTTCATTTGCGGCCCCACTCACTTGCGAATCCATGCCCCCCCTTCAGAAAACAGGAAATCAAATCATACTCACCGAGATTTTTGTTTCCCAGTCACTGTCATGGCAGCAGTCACCAAAATGGGTTAATCCCCACCAGTCCCTGGACAGGAAGTTAAAAGAACAAAGGTATAAAAGTACCCTCCCCCTACTATACCATGTCTTGTTTCCAAAGCTTAACATGCTCTGACCTCTATAGAAAAATAGAAATTAAAAGGGGAAGGGTATTTTGGTGACTGCTGCCATGACAGTGACTGGGAAACAGAAATCTCGGTGAGTATGATTTGATTTCCTGTATTCCCCAGGTCAGCAAGTCCCCAAAATGGGATATACCAAAGCTTAATAATGGGCGGGCAAATTTATTCTTTTGCAAATCACACAGTATTTATTTTGTATTGGCCAATACAGACTGAAGGACTTTATGTCCAAATTTTATGTCTTCTGAGGCCACAACGTCTAGCTTGTAGTGCCGTACAAATGATCTCATTGAAGACCACTTTACTGTTTTACAGATGAGGTCTTTTGATGCTCTTGCTTCTGTCGCCTTTAGTGTGTGCCTTTAGCCCCTCCGGGATCTTAATGCCTCTTATCTGATATGATTTTCTGATGCAGGCCACGATCCAGCTACTTATTGTTTTTTTACTTGGGGCTTGACCTTTCCTATAGCCCCCCGGAACATTGAAGAGATGGTCGGTCTTTCTGATTTCTTTTGCCTTGTCAATATAGATCTTAAAGGGCATGTCCACCCCCAAAACTATAATCCCCCCAACTACTGGCCCCACCATGTAGTGTAGTTTAATCCTTACCTCACATCCCAGCTCCATAGGGTTCTCCGGTAGTGCCCCCCCAAATAATAGGGGATACCAAGGTCTTCTCGGCCAGTTCGGTATTATCGCTATTACATCTGCCCTCTGGGTCCGGATCTTTTGAAGAACCCTCCAAATGAGAGGAATTGGGGGAAAGACATATAGGAGCCTGGAACTCCAATTCTGCTGAAGAGCATCTATTGCTAATGCCCCTGAACAAGGAAAGCGGCTGAAGAATTTGACATTTTTTGTGGGTCGCCATGAGGTCTATAGTTGGTCGACCCCATTTGTCTACCAGCCTTCTGAAAATCTTTGGATGTAGACTCCACTCCCCTGGTTGAACTTCTTGACAGCTTAAGTAATCCGCCTGGACATTGTCTTTTCCTGCCAGGTGGAGGGCTGTCAGACTTTGAAGATTTTGTTCCGCCCACTCGAAAATCCTTTTTACTTCCTCGAGAAGAACTCTGCTTCTCGTCCCGCCTTGTTTTTGGATATATGTCACTGTAGTTACATTGTCGCTCCTGACGAGGACATGCTGATTTTTTAGAGAATCTCGAAACTCCTCCAGGGCCATCCTCACTGCTCTTAATTCCAGAAGGTTTGACGACTCCTTCCCTCTGTGCCACTGGCCCTGAGCAAAATTCTTTTGGAAGAGAGCACCTCATCCAGTTGCTGAGGCATCCGTTGTTATAGAGAGGTATTTCGGTTGATTCAATGGAAACCCCTTGTCTAGATTTTTTAGGTTGCACAACCACTCTAGATCTTTTAGAATTGGTGTCGGGATTGTCAAGGTTTTGCTCATATTTTTATGAGGTTTTTGTGATTCGAGATAAGAGAAAGTGTTGAAGCAACCTCATATGCCATCTCAACCACCTCGTGAAAAAGACTGTTGTGGCCATCAGGCCTAGAACTCACATAATTGTGCATACTGACACTCGAACACTCTGGATAAGGTGCTGGACGGCTTGATTTATTTTTTGTTGTCTGACCAAAGGTAGTTTTACTTCATTCAGATGGGTACAGAACAATGCTCCCAAATAAACCAGTTCCTGATTCGGTTCAAGGTTGCTTTTTTCTGCGTTGATGAGCCACCCGTGTTCTTGGAGGATACCACACACAATCTTGGTATGTTCCAGTGCTTTTACTTTTGATCCTGCCACAATTAGGAGGTCATCTAAGTAGTGGTAGATTTCTATCTTTTTCTTTCTGATTTCTGCAATTAGAGTTATAAGCGTCTTTGTAAAATCCTTGGTGACTGAGACAGTCCGAATGGCAGACTCGTAAATTGGAAATGTCCCTCTTCCACAGTGAAGCGTAGGAACCTTCTGGGATTGTGATGAATTGGGATGTGCAGGTAAGCATCTTTTAAGTCAATGCTGACTAGCCATGAATCCTTTTGTACAGCTTGAATGATGGATGCTAGAGACTCCATCTTGAACTTTTGATTTTCGACATACTTGTTTAGATTCCTGAGATCAAGAACTGGTCTCAAGGACCCTGAAGCTTTTTTTTACAAGAAAGAGTCTTGAATAAAAGCCCTTTCGATACTCTGTTTTTCGCCACAGGCTCGATGGCTACTTTGTCCAATAATTGAGACACATAATCTTGCATTAGGGTTCTCTGAGACCACAGACTGTTCCTTTCGATCTTTCGTCCTTTTGAGTCATAACAGTCAAAATCCCGGGACCCGGAATCTTTTTTTAGAGAAGGATGCTTCCACGCCTTTTTCCACCGCCTGCTGAATGCATTTAATCAGGGTCTCAAAGGATTTACATTCCGAGGTGGAGGGCTTGGAAACAGATTCTTTCACGTCCATAGCTTTACTGCTGTCGGACTGGAGATTTGTCGCAGGCTCTTGCGAAGAGAGGCTGAAAGAGAGAGAACGCAGCCGTAAATAGCTATGCCTTTAAATCTAGTCCCCACTCTCTATATACTTACTTTTGAGGACTTGCTGCCATGGGAAAAACTGTGTAAAAACAGTCTTTTCAGGTAGAGTGAGAACTGCCTGAAAAGGCTGTTTTCACACAGTGGGAGGGTAGGACTGTAGATTCCCTTACCTTTTCTAAGGGGATCTTCACATAGCAGTGAGGGGGAGAGACTTCCGGTTTCCCTAACACACTGTGAAGTTTGAGGCTGTGCTCTGCCGGTGGCAAGGCGGAAGAGCAGCCTTTGGAATGTCATGTGCTATCCTCCCACCCATTAACTTTCTGCTTAGTAATTTCTTTATATCTTGGGCTGTGGACCACGTAGAGAAAAGGTTGATGGCTCGTTTTAAAGGTAGGAAACTGTCAGGAGACCAACCACAGTTCCCCTATAAATGTTTGGCACACAGACAATGGTAAAAATGCTTAGTACACGAAGTACTGGTAAAAAAGTTGTCGCACAGACTGGTAGTTTTGGAGAACAAAATGGGGCCATCTTTTAAGCCACCCTCCCGTAGCTTCCTGTGACATTAAAGTTAAAGACCTTACACACTCCCTGGATGTGGGCTGTGCTGCTCCCCCCCCTTCCTGGTTTCTTCTACTTTCTCCTGCACGGAGCATGTGCCAAGCGCAGATTAGAAGAAGGAACTAGTATTTGTGACTGCAGATTCAGAACCTTCCACTCCCTAACTTTCTGATCAGTGATTTCTTCATATCTAGGGCTGCAAGTAGAAAGTTGGTTGATGGCTCATTTTAAAGGTAGCAACCTGGCCTTTAATATAAAATCAACTTGTTTGAAGACCACAGTTCCCTTATAAGGGCCACCAAGTCTAAGAATAGCAACATATCATCTAAACAAATGGGAAAATCATGTTCTTACCTCTTTACCAAATTTTGCAAAGAGAGAGAGACAGGAAAATCTTTCTGCATCTTCAGGTTTTTTCTTGTAGCCTTTTCCAGAAATTCCCTGAGAAGAAAATGATGGCAATTAGTTAAATTAATTGGCGATTGGTCTGCTGTTCAATACTTTTGATGGTTGGCTGCTGGTTTAAGGTTGCACATTTGCACTTCAGAGTGAATGTGGGAACAAATAGAGCAGCTTTAGCCCACATGGGGGGGTTAAGCATATAGGCAAAGAAAGAGCTAGAATACATGTTGAGGCAGTATCTTGTAGTTAAAAGCTGATTAATACTATCCTGCCCCATAGCTTGAGAGCAAGGGATACAGGTGGCTAGTCTGCAGGAGAAAGCTGAGTAGGGCTTGCCTCAAAAGAAAGTCGAGCAAGGCAGAACAGAGTTAGGACACATGCTTAGACACCTTCTGCTCTCATCTACTCTAATCACCTCTTCCCACACCCGTATTAAGAAATTGCTTGTGCTACACTTCTGCTCTGGAACTCCCTTCCTCGCTTTATAAATCACTCACCATCGCTTCATATCTTCAAACGCAACCTCTAAACTCAACTCTTCAGGCAAGGTTACAATCTGGACCCAGACACTTCTACCCCTCTTACTGACCCACCGCAGACCCCCTAGATGTACTCCACTGACAACCTAGTTACAGCCTACTGATCTACTTACGTTTCAACCCCTATCTCCTCTAGACTGTAAGCTCTCTTGGGCAGGGTCCTCCTTCCAATTGTACCACGGTAATGATGTAACTTACCACAATGAATGCTCTGGGACCAGCACTTGAACTATTTGCACTTTGTATTACTTGCACTACCCTTGTATGTAACATTTATGCTTTCCTCATGTCTATTAATGCAACTGTAAAAAACCACAGAAGATCCAGGCACTATATTAATCCTAAAACACCAAAATGGGACGAGTCCTCAATTCAGTGCAATCAATCCCTTTGTTGAGTTCTTTGATGCCTGATATATCATAATAAACATTGATTGATTGCACTGGATTGAGAACTCATCCTGGTTTGGTGTTTTATATTTGAAGGATACCTGCTGGTATTTGGAGGTGCTGGTCCTCCTAGGACTGTGATGCTGCATCCAGCGGTAGGCGTTGCAGGTAGGACACACATTTTATATTCCACTATAACAATCCACAATAATAATAATAATAGACAGTGTCCTGCAGCTCAGAGCTGTAACACACTAGCCTGCCCCTTGAAAACAAGTGATCCAGGAGCCAAAAGGGAGGAAGCAGACCAGGCAACATCAGCAGCAGCGGCCCAGCAGATTAGAGTCAAGGCAGTGGAGCCCAAGAGTAAAGCATCTAGGAACTGCATGCTAAGGACAGTGCTGGCTTGGAAGGATAAATTGTTTGCTACTTGTGCATTATGATAAAGCTCCTCCAATTGCAAAAGAGCTAGTATTGCCTGGTTTGCCTTATTTCCCACAACCTCACACAAGGCATCCTGTATCCAGCCTAAGGTGTCCATAACAGGGAAGTCATGGTAAATGTAACATTTATATACTACAAGGGATGAAACGAACACCACTGCCATCTTTTATATTCTGAGACTATAAGAACATACCAGTGCCTGTTTAATCTTTATTGCTCTTTTAGAACAGTGTGACATTTGTAAGACCCAATACACAAATCTGATTAACTTATCCCCCTCTTCACCCAAGATGGCAAATCTGGATTGGACTAGCTAGTATGGAGCAACCCTTCTCGTCCATACTGTACTTCCCCCTGGTAACCCTTACAAAATTATATTCCTTCTCCACCTTATCTGCCCCATTTCCTTTAACCACTTTACTGGCCCCTGCAATTATATGCACTCTACCCTAGGTTTGCTGAGCTGCAAGCTGCAAGTTTTCCCTTTAGATTCTACACCTTATATTCCAAATATGCAGCCCACTCACATCTGATTCAAACAGATCCCTTGGAACAGCTGCTCTAAGATCCTATACATGCGGTAGGATGCATATTGCTTGGCATTAACAAGACTGTCCATTCTAAAACACTAACTGACAAACAAAACGTCAATCTTGGTAAAAAAACAACAAAACTGCAATAAAGTTTACAACTCACCTTAAAATATCTTAATTTCTTGGTGTTTTTCATAACAAAAGAGAGCAATTTGTAGAAACCACTGACAAGAGGAAGCCGCGTAGACTGTAGCACAAGCTCATAACCAAAAACATAGAACCAAGTCTCAAAATATTTAACATGAATTTTTGGTATAATTTCACTAGGAGAAAGGAAAATAATTCTAAAAATGTAAATTTTAAATAAATGGAATATGTACATTTATTATTTATTTGTTGTATTCAATTAGATCAACTGGACTTGAAGTTTAGTTCTTGAAGACGTTTAGTTCTTCTCATGTGCAGTAAGAGCTAAAAGTTCAACCTCTTGAAAAACATACCCCCATGCATAGTGGCCAATAGAAAGCTGTCCTGGAGACACGGAAGAAGAAGAACAGTACAGTTTACTGCTGCAATACAATTTCCTTCTTTGTGGCCCATAATCAAACATTGAAAGAAGGGGTGTCGAGTTCAGCCTTAGTTCAGCCACTCTTAGTCAAAGCTTCCTCTCTTCCCCCTGCTAATATTTTTATCTCTGTTTTCGTAACAGAGCAGAGAAGAGGAAGAGACTTGAGCAAGGAAGAGCATCACATCACAGGGATTTGATTGACATTACTAGTAGAACTAGTGGACTGAAAGAAATCACCTATTCTTCTAATCTGTATCTCAGGACAGAGAGGAAAACTAAAAAAAGTAAAGACACTCAGAGTTGGGGGGAATTACAGAACACTTGGAAAGAAAGGAATTTTCCCACTACAGACACCCTTTAAATTGTAGCTACAGAAAAAGAAAGCATAAACCAAAACCAAAGTAAATCAATATGCATATTATGCCATAAAAGCATTCCTTTGATTATAGCATTCTGTCATTTCTGAGGGAAAAGATAATGCTGTGATGTTGTCATTCTAGATATTTTTATATTTAATGTATAAAAAATAATTTACCTGCAAAATTCTACTAGATTCACAAAAGCAGTAAAATCTTTTGGCTTTGTAGGGTAGAGGTTGGCTGCTGGATCAGATGTAGTAATGATCAAATAACTATCTATGTCCATATTATCCTAGAAAAACAATTAAAAAATATTTTCTTAATAAAAGAGCTAATTTCTAGTTGACTAGCAAACCCCCATTTATTTAAAGAACCACAAATCCCATCCCCCTGCATTTAAAGATCTCCTCTCCCCCCCCCTCTCTCTCTACCCCATCCCTTCTCAGCTCAATTGCCTTAGTTTATGCCATCCAGGGGCAAAACTGCAGCACCCCCCTCTGCAAGGTTGAAGGCCCTGACACACACATCTCTGCTCTGGAGAAGATCCGCGATCAGCTGTTCTTAAACAGCTGATCACATATATGAAATAAAGATACGCAAGATGTTTGTATTACTAAATTGGTATCCTTATTCTAGTTGCACACACCCCAAAAAATATAAATAGTGCCACAAACAGAATAGATTAGTTCTGTAAATTTCGTTCAGAAATGGAAGGTTAAGCCTCACCTGTCACTGCTAAAACATCAGCATGTGTTCAGAAAAATTAGAACCTAAAGAAACTTTAATGTCTTTTTAATGTCTTTCCCTATATATATATATATATATATATATATATATATATATATATATATATGGGCTTCCATTATAAATATTGCATAAACATAATAATATTAATAAACACTGTCCATGTATCCACCACTATTGTAGTTCTGCGTAAATCTCCCTGCAACTATAATAAAATACCCAGTCCAGTTCAGTACTAAAAATACAAGCCTAATAATAATCTCCAGTAATAACATTTATAAAGACGCATAGCCCTAAAATCGCCGTTCTGATGTTAAAAGGCTATACAATGTGGCACAATGTTTTGTTCTTTTAAAGTATTTTTCAATTACTCAGATATCCAAATATATTTGCCCATTCGTAATTATCTATAGTAAGGCACAGTGTACTTACAATAAGGACACTCACATTAAAATGCACTACTTTGCGATTCTCACATGATAACGGTTTGCAATTCGGATCAAAAGCACATGAGAAAATGAGTAAGTGTGGCATAGCATGGTGCTTTATAATGTTCCACATTTTAGAGGATGCCAAAGTACAACAATATTGTTTGGTGTTGTGCAACTATAACACTATTAACCAATTTACGAAGGTCTGCGATTTATGGCTATTGAATATGGATACTCAGTGAAACTATACTTATAATGTCTGTAAATGAGGGGCTGTTGGGATGTGGTTGTCTATTGGTGTCATCTGGAGCCCACCTTGACCATTTATCTACATAATGGGTTGAACTTTTTCCTTACCCTAGCCTATCGATCCCTGACTTTTTCCCTTGACTGGTACTTTATGAAGGGCAATTGAAAAATACTTTAAAAGAACAAAACATTGTGCCGCATTGTATAGCCTTTTAACATCAGAACGGAGATTTTACGAACATCATAGTTATTCGTATAATGTAAATGCCAACGATAATTTGTTAATAAAAAATATTTGTAGAAAAATTTCCATTAATATTTCAACCTGATAATAAACCGACTGGTCGATAAGGACCACATATTAGCCCAGTGTATTGGCAACATTTTGCTCCCACATATTTCTACAGAATGTAGAGCATGCCCTTCATTATTTAGCATACTACATATATTCAAATGTATTTTTGTTTTTCTTGTTTAACCAAGTCTAAAAAAAAAAAAAAAAAAGTCACCTCTTGTCCAGAATCTTGTTTTTGGAGGGAAAGGTCTAGCTTCTCAATAATTTTAAGAACAGATTTCATGAGCTCATCATAGATTAATCTGTTCAGCGATTGCAGAGGTGAATTCAGTGTTGAGAACATCTCATCTGAAAATATGGAATCCTTAAAAAAAATTAAAGAAAGAAATGTGGTATAAAAAAGCCATACAGGTGCGCAATAGGACAGACAAAAAATGTAATTGCCTCTGTTAAATGAGGAGTAAAGTGAATAATATAATTTTCTAATCAAATCTCCCACAATTTACCCGCATTACACTAAGAAAAGAGTTTTAGGAAATGAATTCATTATACAGCAGTAAACTGAGACTAGGCCTTCAGAAAATAGGGGACCCATGATTTTAAACAAAACAATAAATGGGATCTTTAAAAGCATGACAACACTAACACAAGAGACATTCAACACCAGACTGCAAATTCCAGGGTTCTTATTATTGAACAAGCAAAGGAATTGTGAGGGGCACACTTAAGTGGTGAATCACAAAGTCTTTATTTTATCACGCACACATGTTTCGAGGATCGCTATGTCCTATTCCTCAGGTGTAACATGTGCGTGAGCAAATAAAGACTTTGTGATTCACCACTTAAAGGGTATGTCCACCCTAAAAACAAAATTTTGTTATATGCTTGCCCCTGTCCCCCCAGCCCCAACCGCTATATTTATATTTTTAGAAAGCTCCCCAAACTTTACTTACCTCCCCTTTTTCCTCCGCCGCACTGCCGGCCCTCTGCTTGTGAGAAAATGCAAGCAGAGGGGCGGGACCGGCAGTCGAATCTGTGATTGGCTGAGCGGCAGCCGGG
Source organism: Hymenochirus boettgeri (assembly GCA_019447015.1). Lineage (NCBI taxonomy): Eukaryota > Metazoa > Chordata > Amphibia > Anura > Pipidae > Hymenochirus > Hymenochirus boettgeri. The sequence goes on from CM033474.1 coordinate 214,465,908, forward strand.
TGTTCATTTCGGCGGGGGAAAGAGGGAAGGTAAGTAATGTTTGGGGAGCTTTCTAAGCATATAAATATAGCGGTTGGGGCTGGGGGTACAGGGGCAAGCATATAGCTAAAGGGATTTACGCTAAGGGGAGGGAATCAGAGACAGAATAAATACCCGAAGGATCATGTATCGCCATTACAACAAAGATCGGACCAACACCACTCCCTCCTGACCACATTACAGCAGCGACAGGATCACATGAAAAAAAGGCTGCAGAGGTGTAACCTCAGGTTTGTGGGACGACCAGAAAAAGCAGAGGGCATGGAACCAGCCAACCTTTAAGAAAACTTGCTAATAAAGACATTTGGACTCTAAAGGTTCTCTCACACATTTATGGTAGAACATGCATATCTCACAACTCCCTGAACACCCCACTTTCATTGCTAAATTTCCCAATTTCAGAGACCGAGACGCAATACTGACACTGACCAGAGAGAAGGGAAATATTCCTTACTACAATGCTATTGCTCTATCTCCAGACTTTTCAATGGAAATACAAAAACAACTAGCTAAATGTACCGAAGTAAAACGTAGTCTCCATATGAAACAGCTAAAATACGCAATGCTCCACCTAGCGCATCTACGAGTAATTGCAGAAAACAGCACATTTCTTCGTCACACCACAGGAAGCTAACAACTGGCTTGAGCCATATTCAGTAAAACCAACCTTAAAACCAACTGTAGCACCAAGGAACAAACAAGTATAAACCTCTGCAACAATGGATTAACAGAATAAAAAAAAAAAAAATACTTTATCAGTACCTTAAACTGATCACAGTTAAGTAAATTTCTGAAAAGGTCAAGGTAGTCCTTGTAAGTAGGAAACTTCCACTTTCCTGTGCGGACTTCACCAGCAGATGGGGTCTCTTCTGATTCAAAATCTTCCTTTCCAGCACCCTCCTAAATTTAAAATGCACATTGATATATAATATCCTTAAATTATAAAATAAGCAACCACCTTGAGATTAGAGCTTTAATATCCTGCATTCTTTCCCTAGGAATCACATTATAGTAACATAGTAATTAAGGTTGAATAAAGCCATACGTCCATCAAGTGCAACCTTTTCACCCTCCTTTTTAACCCTACCTAACAGTTGATCGAGTTGATTATCTTGTCGACAGGTTACTCATATGCCAATCTACTGAGACAACAGTTTTCATTGTAGTGTATACGGTATATTCCTGAATACTCTGTTCTGTATTATTCTTTAACAACTGCCCACTTATCTTTGGTTGCTAGAAAGTAGTGTGTACTTTCAGTTCTCTGAAAACCATTTTATTAAAACGAGCATTTATTTAAGTTATGTCAACAAAAGAACAAAAAGCTATTATTAACTTACCTTTGGAAATGTCACTGGCTTGGAGCAGACTCTAATTAACCCCTGGTGCACTGAAAAATAATTTTAAAAAACTATATTAGCAAAAAAAAAACCCACCATAAATCTCACTATAGATAAAAGATAACTACTGTAGAAAGTTGTTACTTAAATTATTTATTATTTGCTCATTGGCAACTATATTACAGGCACCTTATAAAAACGTATACAATATATAAAAATAAATATTTAAAAATACTTTAAATATTCTACCTAAAAGCAACTTTCCTTCCTATAAATCTATAATTCTATAGGAGCCAGTTGCTAGTATCCCAACCTCATTCTGCTTTTGTTTAAAAGTACTTCGCTTTAGAAGTTTTTCAGCACTTGCAGCATTCAGTCTCCCTTACTAGTTTAAAGAAAAAAATTGGTACAAATATTAAAGGAGAATTATACTCAAGCAGTTACTGATTGCTTTGTGGCCTCTCCCCCCTCCTTCATTAAAATACTCTCCAATGCTACCATAAGATGATTCGTCCCAATCAATCATTTGGCACTTCCAACTAGGCAGCCAAGACGAAGGACTGTCGGTTGCAGCAAAAGTAGTTGCAGCCAAAAGTTCGTCAGTTTTCGGACATGTCCGATTGCCCACTTGTCTAGTTCGGATGAACGACCAGTCGGACATGGGTTGTGGCCAGCCGAAAACCCATGCAATTTTTTCAGACTGATACACTGAATTGTTGCTCAATCGGCCTGAAAAATTGCATGTTGTATACACTGCCTTAGAGATGGGGGAATCATCAGTGACTGGTTGTGGGAGGAGCCAGAAAGAAGTTGGTTACTGCAAAAGTATAAATTTCCTTTAAAGGATAACTTTTAAAGGATATCTTTTTAAAGGAGTATTAGTCCTGTATTCAAGTGCTAAAGCCAGGAGGAAGACTGGCAGAACTGTACCAAGTACTTTTCATTTTAACTTTTTTTTTAATAAACAACTTTATACAAACTATATCTCTAGTTTAAAGGGTAACTGTGGTCTCAAATTATTCCAAAATAGTAAGAATTATATAAAAAGACTTCCATCACACCTTCAAAATAAAACCTAATTTACATCTCTAGATAAAATGTGTTAGAAGCTTTTGCAGGAAAGGTTCAGCAATATTACTTCCTACTTGAACACTTCCTGTTTTCAGCCAAGTGACCAGCCTCAACTTGCATTAATAGGCTCCTATTCTCAAATGTCAATTTTTCCCCCAGGTACTTCCTGATTTCCCCAGCATTAAGTCTTAGCTGAGTATGCTTCTCTCCCGGGGCTAATGGGCGGGGCTGAGGTCAGGTGATATCACTCAACCTACTGGAAGCAGGAAGTTTGAACATTCGCCCCAATGTAATGTCTCACAGGCTCCAGCCAGAGATGTGATTGTCGTTTTAAAGGTAATACTGCAGGCTTTCTTTTAACCCTAACTTGTTTTGAGACCATAGTTGCTCTATAAGTGTCAGGCAACTAAATGGCTTACCTGACACTACAAAAAGTAGAAAAGGAAGGGGGCACCACGCAGGAATGCTGCAAACACAAAGTGTTTTATTTATCTAACATGTTTCGACCCACAACCGGTCTTTGTCAAGTGTATCAAGTGACAAAGACCCGTTTGTGGGTCGAAACATGTTGGATAAATAAAACACTGTGTTCGCAGCATTCCTGCGTGACATCCCCTTCCTTTTCTACTTTTTGACATACCATACTGCTGGGAATGGAGCAGTAGGAAGGAGCGACCCTAACCTGAATTATCCCTGGCAGCGAAGCGCACTTTGATTACCTGACACTACAACAATATTTTTTTTTTTAAATCAACCAAGAATGAAATCTGCAAACTCTCAATTACTAAAATTCTAAAGTGAATTACCTTTAAAGGACAACTCCACCCTCATAAGAACATCTTTTAGATAGAATGGCCTCTTTAAATACGTTGATATATCATACTTTGTCCTATGAATTCATTACTGTATGCCTGCTATGCTTCTGGACACCTCATGGAAACTGAGCAATTTAGAAACCTGTACTGAGCCTGTACTGAGCCTGGGTATGCTCAGAAGAGGCAGATAGGGGATTAACATTCAGTCATTGGCTGTGATGTCAACTCTCAAATCCATAACTGACTGTTGCTAATTGGAAGAACCAGGAAGCAGAAACAGGGGCAGCAGGATTTCAGGTTAGACCTACAAATTTCAGATTTCAAACTATTACTATTTAAAGGGGTAGTTTAGTGCAAATACATATGCTTTTCATAAAAAAGAGCAGTATTTTTTCATCCCAATGACCTTAATTTGCCAATTCAGCATTTTGTCTGTGTATAAATAAATGCAACCGAAATAGTAACTTCCTTTTTGCAGGACCCCTAGCAGAGACAATTATGGTTTTGCCCTTGGCCCAGCGCCTGGGTTGATTCATTTGCTCTGTAGAGATCTGAGCATGTTTGACCCATTCAACAGCCAAATAAGTAGAAATAACCGTTAGGAACATTCCAAGGATGTGGTGCATCCTGGGAAGTAGAAGGACCGTTAGAACCTGAAATGTCAGCTCACTAATGTCAAAAGCAGGGAACAGCAAAGGGTATGAAATCAACTGATTTTTCAAAATGGGAGAGAATACGTAGAATAACTAAGAAGGCATTACACAAACTAACAATTTAACAAATATTAATAATTTCCACTGAACTGTCCCTTTAAGGTTTTGGGGTGTGATTTACCTGTATGTAAGGTAGGCTGGACTTGCCCTTTAAATAAAGTAGAATGAGAAGTAGAAGTAAATTTTTCTGACTCTTACAGAATGTGGAACATTTTCCTTCAAGTCTCTGAGTATGCCTCAAAAGGACTCTAATAACAAGATGCCATCTTTAAAGTAATCAGGAAGTTTTAGTACTAGACACACCAAGTGTAAAATAGGCCACAAAAAAAGTTAGAAGCCTGCCCCGTCAACCCTGCACAAACAAATCTCTGTCATTAACCTGACTAAATCATATCACATCTGAACTAATTTCTACACGCGAGAAGCTGCTTTGCAACAGATCAACTACTAGGATCCAGTCATCTTGGTATAGGAAATATAATATATTGTTATTTAATAATCTGAAAGCTCATATTGCAAACTTACCCACAGTACTTATTAGGCTCCAGAGAACTGGTCCTTTCTCTGCCAGGGAGAAAAAAACCTTTAGAATTGACTTGCAGCAGGAAAACTGCATTTTAGGGCTATACTGAGGAAAACTGTCAATTTGCAAAACAAGGAGACGCTCAAGGACAGGTGTGTACACTTCAGGGATCTATAAAAAAAAAATCACCATTAGTTAGCCCCATCTGCAAGCTGTTATGAAACTGTTACGTCCACCACAATTGTCACTGTTAGTACTCCAATTTAAGTATTAGCTGAAAATTAAAATGAAACTGCACTAACAAGAGGCAGTATTCTTTTCTAAAATGTTTAAACAAATAAAATGTGTGGGAGTCAATTTATTCAGACTAAGATTAAGTGCTGCAGTTCACTGCAATATTTTTGCAGTATTAACAGTCTAAAACTGAGCAAAAAGGCCAAAAAAAACATTTTATTTACTTACAGCATCCATATGAAGTATTACACTTGCAACAGACTGAAGAAAGTTAGGTAACTGGTATACATTGTCATCTGCTGTGTCTACCTCGGTGAGATACATCTGCTTACAGCGCTGAATTAGCTCTATATACATGAAGTCAACATCCTTTGCATTTACAGCTTTGCAGGGCTTCAAAAAAGTAATTAAATACAATTAGAAAACAGTATTACACGGTAATGAGTGAATAAACAATTAGGCATTAAATGATCCCAAGCAATATTTTTTAAACATTTTTCATAAAATATTAAATAACATCCAAACACATATAGATTCGTCACGACATGACTCATTCAATGCACAATATATATTTTCATTTCCATTGGGGGGAAAACGGAATGTTTAAAAGGACATGTCCACCCCCAAAACTATAATCCCCCCCACTACTGGCCCCATTGTGTAGTGTGGTTTAATCCTTACCTTACATCCCAGCTCCATAAGGTTCTCCTGTAGTCCCCCCCCAAAGTCCCAAAAACTGCCCACCAGGAGGATAGCAGAGTCCATATAGGACTCTGCCTCCTATCTGGCCTCCGTGAGAAGTTTGGCATGCGTACTGCAGCCCTTCTCCCCATCCCTCCCCCTCCCGATTAGGATTCCCTCCCCCTATTGTAAAACCCTTTATATGTAACATTCCCCCTGTCCCCCCAGCCCCAACCGCTCTATTTATTTTATTAGAAAGTGCCCCAAACTTTACTTACCTTCCCTCTTTCCTCCGCCGCAATGAACTCCCAGCAGCCGCGTCTCTGTTATTGGCTGCCGCCCAGACTATCACAGACGCGACTGCTTGCATTTTCTCGCAAGGAGAGGGCCTGGCAGCACGGCGGAGGAAAGAGGGAAGGTAAGTAAAGTTTGGGGCACTTTCTAATAAAATAAATAGAGCGGTTGGGGCTGGGGGGACAGGGGGAACGATATATGAAAAAAAATTTTTAAGGGTGGACATACCCTTTAAGACAATGTTTAAGTTAAGCTGTTCTCGCTCTCTTTCTCTGTATATTCATCTATTTTTCCAATATATGTATTAATTTTGCTTGAAAAGCCCAATACAGTTCACTTGTTTTCTATTTTTTTCCCATTTTTGACTCTAAATCCTCCAACAGTTTTGACACAAAAAACGGTCTACTTTGGAGAAGCGACGTTTGCGTGGGGATAAGATTATTTTTTACAAATATATTATTGAGCCATATTATAAAATCTCTGGTGTATCGTTAACTAATAGGTCATATCAGAGGACCCCCTATTTCACAGGTTCTCCAATCCGGACAGCTAGTGACTACAGACAGAGACCCCAGACCTTCTAGGCTGCAGGAACCTCTTACATCATTTACGATAGAGGATTCTCCTCAAGAGGACGATGAGATCACAGAGGAAGGTGAATTAGAATACAATACTCCCAAAAAGGAGTCTCAGACAGTCCTTAGTGTTCTTAATATCCAGGGCCCAAGAAATATTCCCCGAGTTAAAAAGTCATCAGTTCAGTTTCCATCCTACGAACAACTGGACAAAATCGTTCTTCAAGAAAGGTCCGCTCCAGAACACCATCCACCTACTCCCGTATTTTCAACGCTAGGTTCCCATTTACCAAAACGGACATAGAACGAATGATGGTCTACCCCCCGAATAGTTGACCCGTCAGTGGCTTGGCTCTTCAGAGCCACCACCATTCCACTTTCTGAAGCGGCGACTTTCAAAGATCAAAATGATTGTCGCATTGAGGCACTCCTAAAAATGTCCTTTTCAGCCTTTTTGCTTCGGTTTGGGTGGCCAAAGCGATGGAAGTATGGATCAACCAATTATACTAGGAGATCTGGTCTGATCCAGCCAAGGCCCATCTATTAGACATCGTCCAGGATCTATCGGACGCGGCTGTCTATATTGGAGACTCAGCCTTAGAATCCAGGAGGCTGATCGCTCGATCATCCGCTTCCATAACAGCGACTCAGAGAGTTTTATGGCTAAAAGCCTGGGCAGCCGATACAGCCTCAAAAAGGCCTCCACCAGTCTCCCCTTCTCAGGAGGACAATCATTATTTTGGCCCCGAATTAGAAAAGATAATATCTCAGGCAATGGGAGAAAAAAGTTATTTTCTTCCCCAAAACAGACCGCGCAGACTTCCTACCTTTCATTCCGCCCCAAGGTCCACTTCAGTGTCTTCACCCCAGGTCCCTCCAAGAACATCGCCTCCCTCACGGCCCATCAAACGAGGATCATTCAGACCTACAGGAAACAAAACCAAATCCACATGACTATCTCCCCAAGACTTGGAGGGAGGACATCTACGATTCTTTCGAGAAGCGTGGAATCTTCCTTCCTTAGACTCATGTACTCTGGGCGTCATCACCCAAGGGTACCGCATAGAGTTCACATCTCTTCCTACAAAACAGTTCTTTCCATCCAACCTTTCCAGATCTCCACCCAAATGCAAAGCCCTCCACCGGGCAATAGATCTACTATTACTAACAAAAGTAAAAGTTCCGGTCCCTACTTCTCACAGGTTTTCAGGGTTCTATACCAACCTTTTCCTGGTCCCCAAAAAGGAAGGAACCTTTCGCCAGGTCTTAGGGCCACCACTGCTTCCTCAGATTTGTGGTGGGGAATCGTCACTTTCAATTCACAGGCCTTCTATTCGGTCTTGCGTCGGCCCCTCGCGTTTTTACTAGTGATGGCTTGTCAAGAAGCATTTATTCACCTACAGGGTATTTTCCTCCTCTCATACCTGGATAACCTATTAATCAAAGCCTCCTTCTTTCCCCTAGCCATAGCAAACGTCAAGACTTGCTCTCAAATCCTGACTTCTTTCGGCTGAATAATCAACCCACACAAGTCATCCACCATACCCAGCCCTCACATGACATTTTTAGGCATGTTCCATAGACACTTACTTACAACAGATTCTGCTCCCCCCAGACAAGATCAAAACCCCTTAAGCACCTAGCTCTCAATGCAATTTCCACTCCCCTGATCTCAATTCGTCAAACCATGCGTTTAGTGGGAAAGATGGTATCAGCCATCCACGCATTTCCATATGACATGTTTCACCTACACCCGCGTCAACGTCACATGTAAACAGTATAGAACAGATCAATGGGCTCCCTGGACTCCATGATTTATCTACCGGGATCCTAAATGTGGAGGCAGACTTTCTCAGCCCACACACTCTGGACCCGGGGGAATGGTCCCTTGACCATGACACGTCGGTGGGGAATTTCAGAGATAGATATCATGGTGTTGTGTCACAACCGCAAGGCTCTCCTCTTCTGCTCGAGAACATGAGACCCTCAGGTGTATCTTATAGATGCACTAGAAGTACCATGACGATTCCAGTTGGTATATGCCTTTACCCCAATAGCCATGATACCTCGCATACTAAAGATCAAGCAGGAAGAAACCCTAACAATATTCATAGCCCCCGTTGGCCGAGATGGGCCTGGTTCACAGACCTACTGATAGTGTCGCTGGATGATCCGTGGCTCTTGCCCCTTCATCCTCATTTTGCAGGGCCCATTCTTCCATCCAGATCTCCAATGTCCCAATTTGACGGCATGGCGCTTGAATCCTCCATCCTAAAGAAGAGGGGTATACCCTCTTCAGTCATTCCAACTATGGTAGCTGCCCGGAAACGGTTATCTTCCAAAGTCTACCACCGAATCTGGCAGAAATACATAAGTTGGGCTTAATCCAGAGGTTTTCCTCCAAGTCCAGCCAAATTAGTCCAGCCATGGGATCTTTCCCTAGTTCTCCGGGTTCTACAAGCTCCCCCCTTTGAACCTCTAACATCTATAGCTCTATCCCTTCTAACGTCTTTCCTTTAACAAGGACACGGCGGTTCTTCACCCTCACCTGGCATTCCTACCCAAGGTTGTTTCTTCATTTCACACGAGTCAGGAGATCATCATCCCAGCCTTATATCCTCGGCCATTTTCACATAAGGAAAATAGGCTGCACTCCCTAGATGTAGTCAGAAATCTCCAGAACGTAATCTTTTCTTTCTTCCAAAGCTCTGTTCATCCCTCTTGGTGGGCCCTCACAGGGGCTCCAGAGCGTCTCCTCAGACCCTGGCTTGATGGATCCGTAGTGTCATTCTGCGGGTTGCAGCCCACTCCACCAGAGCGCTAGGGGCCTCCATCAACCAGATTTGCAAAGCAGCCACCTGGTCTTCCATTAACACATTCATCAAATTCTACAGGTTGGATGTGTTTGCTGCAGCAGAGTCGACCTTTGGTCGCAGACACTACAAGAAGGCAGTGAGTAAGGGAGGGTGGGGGCAATTATGAGCACTCACAAAACATTAATAATTTAAGGACAATACAAGCACGGATAGATATGGGAGTAACACCATTTTACTTCTCTCAAATTGTAGTTTCAGATAATGTAAAGTTGTTTAAATGAGTATAGTGAGAAAGCTCTCAAGTTAGTTTTAGTTTCAATTTTATTTCCCCTTCCGTTATCACTTGTCAAATCTATCCCATTAGAAAATTCCTCTCTTACTCCTAGGAGGAATCATCGCCAAAGACTATGGCTGAACTCTCTGAGGAGGGGCCTTTAACTGAGATTTCTATAATGAACATTTCTACAGTTTCTGTTCCATAAAGAAAATGTGTTACAATAATTTAATTGTAATAATATTTACACCTTTCTAATGCAAACATAAAAAAAAAAAAAGTAACACGACTTACGGCTACAAAAAGTCCATAACCTCTAACTGCAATAGCCAGTTCTTTGTTGCTGGACTCCAGCTTTCTAATGATCTTATAAAACTGCTCCATGAAGAAATGCAATGTCCCCTTATGCAGATTAGCATCACTGGCAATCAGTGCAGCAATCTAAGAACACAAATAGATTTATAAGCCAAATAACTCAATTACAGTATCAACAATTCTTAAAACACAGTTTATGCAATTAAAAAAAAAAAGTCTAAGTTTTTCGACAATTCTTGTTTCTTTGGCGTCCAGTATTGATTTCTTCTAATTACCATAGAGGCTCAGGGCTGCATAGCAGTGAAAAAAAAACAGTGTATAAAAACAATGTAATCCCATCATACACAGAGAATATGCTTTAACACACATTTAGGGTTATTCAATTAAAGTTCTTATCGTTTAAAATGGTGCTGATTTTGCCCCAACCAATCAGATCTTATTTAACATTTGAAAGCGAACATCTGATTGGTTGGGGCAAAAGTAGCACCATTTTTAACGATAAGAACTTTTATTGAATCTCCCCGATATATAGGCTGTTACATTAAGAATTTCTAAGTAGCTTATAAGGGCTAGGGCAAACTTGTGCAATTCCCACATGCTTTTTGATTGCGATTTGTGTATGAGAATCGCATGCCAGTGCATTAAAATGTGGCAAGTTACATGGTTTGCACTGTGCTGTTTACAGAGTATGTGGAGAAGTGCAGTGCAAATGCATTGAAACGTGTGAAACACCTGCATTGCAAGTGTTTCTACGCGTTATATTGTAGCCATAGCCTTATTGCAAATAAAATCCAAATATTTAGCCAATTAACATGTTGGGTGTTTTTGAAATTAGATTTGATTGTTTATAAAGTTTGCAATTATTTTCAAAACGGTTTTAAAAAGTGGAAAAATAATGAAAACAGGAATTTTCAGAGAAATAAAAATATCTGTATATATTGGACATCTCAAAGATAATTTTGGCAATAAATCAGTGAAATTATGTTTTTTACTATTACACCATGGTAGCTTATTGAGTAGCATGCATGCTTTTAAACAGACATGTAATCAAATTTACACCAGGCTATAAAAACAGAAGGTTGGTATATTCTCCTGACAGCCAATCATATTACAGCAAAGAGACCTGCCTATGTTAGTCGCAGAAAAAGTTTTCTGCCTCTCAGACACAGATATTTTAGTATAGGCTTGTGAAGGTTCTCATTCATCCAGGTCATGGTATATCTGTTGTATTCGATTAGATCAACTGGACTTGAATTTTAGTCTTCAAGAACTAAACTTCAAGTCCAGTTGATCTAATCGAATACAACAGATATATTTCAGTATATTTCATATCAAGCCCTGAGGAAAACACTGATAAAACCTGTAAAATCAGTTGCGGTCATATTGATGTGGAGACATCTGTAGAGAAAATATGGGCAGTGGATAGTGGGGTCAGGGGACTTGGCCAATAGGTGCACATGCTCACAAGGCTCTTTGAAGACTACTTGGCTATGAGTTTTACTGTTAACAACATAAAGCCTTCATAGTTACAGAATCTACTTCTTACATGTGCTTGAGAAAGGACGTTGGTCCAAAACATGTAGCACACATGTTTTGTTCAAATAAAGATATCTCGATTCACAGCTTGGAGTCTGTGTCATCTGTAAGCTACACGTATATCTCCATTGATTAAAATAATTTGCTGTATTTGCCCTAAAATAGTTGGTCCTTTGGGGGAATGTCTCCAAATGTCTATGTCCACCAATTCATGTGACTTCTTCAGAAGAGATTAAGATTTCATATCTGTGTTGAATTTGAATTTCTAGCAGGTTTTTAAATTAAACTACCCCTTGGTTTTGTCTGTTTTTATATTTTAGGAGAAAATAGTTTAGGAGAAACTCTAGGAAAATGTAAGAAAATCTGATGAACATCTGGGTATCTGTGTTGTAGTCAAAACTCCAGTCTTAAACTTGGGAGTATAAAGTTTAAAAAAAATTTCACTTTTAGAGAGACTTGGTTGATATTCTGTGTTAATTATCAGATGGGCCTGTATGTACCTACTATTAAAATAAAAATTTTTGCAAATGTTAAAATATAACTTTTTCTGTAGTGTAGGGGACCCCCTTGCAACACTAAATATGATGGTATTAAGTTAAAAAAGTGCCTAGAAACATCCTTACCAATGTTCGTTCCCTCTGACCCTGCCTGTATTGTAACTTCTGGGAACGGAAAAGTTTATTTTATTTAAAAAAGAAAATGAAGAGCTGATGAATCTGTAAGGAGGGATGAAGGGGTGTGTGCGACTACAACGTTTCGGGGGCTCAGATGTCCCCTTCCTCAGGTAGGGGATGTCTGAGCCCCCCGAAACGTTGTATGTTGCTATAATAAAGATTTAGACATCAAGTAGTGTGCTCCCTCTCATCTTCTTTTTGTTTGCAGATAGGGATTACACACAGGAAATCCTACTCTTTAGTTTTTTCTTTAGTTTTGGGGTGGAAATGCGCTTTAAATCCAGTCAAATCTCCATAAAGTTACCAAATTCTATTTCTGTACACAAAAAGAAGTTGGTTTTACAACCACAAAAATTCAGCAAAATTCTTATGGAACAGAATGGTCAGAAAGTGTGAAAACTGGCTGGCACTGTTGGCTAATGTGTTTATTATTTATGTATTTTATTCTCTCAGTATCATTGTAATACTGTACTGTGTCCCAGACTCACTGTCTGTTTTAATCTAATTAATGTAAGTTCTTAACTATTCTAATTAAATCATCTGAGATTTTGTTGGAAATATCGCACTCCGTCTCTTATTTATTTTGCCAGCATAAATCTCTGAAGCACCTGCTATAACCCTGTCTGCTCGTAAACCGTGTAGAAGAGTTAAAATGAACACTGCTCTGAAGAAAATGTTGCCATAGACATAAATCTGAAAACGATTCCCTTTTACCTGCTTCAAGAAAGATTCTAATGCAGCAAATGCATATTTCTTCATTTCATGATTTGTGTGGCCACACCAATTAGATATTACTTCAAAGAGATACTGATAACTTTCCAAAAGATAGCTGCTGAACTGAGATGCATGTAAAGCAAGCAGGTTTAAGCCAGCTGCAATAAAGAAATAATGTTAACAAAAAATTAATGTTAAAAACCATTAAACAGCTTTATAATGGTGAGTAAGGATTCAGCATTTAATAGAATTTTTCAATATCAATATAGTAACAGTAACTATGAAAATACATTTGTGTAAAACACTGGTACAGGCGAATAGGAGCTTTGCAAGTCCTGTCTCCATTGGTATACAGCATTAGGGATCACATAATTTTTAATGCAATGGTTAAGTAAATCTTCCAGTATTCATGCCATAAACAAAAAAAGCAGCATCAGCAACATACCCACACACAGAACGCGTTAATATATACATGTTAAATTAATCCCCCAGGATTGTTTTATTTAAGTTATATTTTGCCATCCGCTTGTATCCGCTTTTACATGTTTGTGCTTGCATAAAATAAGAATTGCATGTCATATTGATTGTGTCCGCTGCTGTCCGCATTTTAATGCATTTCCATAGACTTGTATTATGTGCGATTTTGACAAAAACTGACCAAAAAGGGGGATTTTTGTACTCACCAGTAAAATCCTTTTCTCTGAAGCCATAAGGGGGTCCCAGGAGACCTTGGGGTTATATCCATTCTCCAGGAGAGCGGACACTCAAAACAAGAAGAGAGGCTCTGGTGCTCCTCACCCTTCTTTTGGGTATATACAGCTTAGCACCAGAAGCCTCCTCCAGTCCCAAAGAGGGAGCGAAAGACAATAGAGAACATAGAAATAAACAGATTCAACATTAAACAAAGGCAACAAGCCGAAACATGTCAACCCTGGGTCCCCCTTACGGCTTCAGAGAAAAGGATTTTACTGGTGAGTACAAAAACCTCCTTTTCTCCTACAGCCTACAGGGGGACCCAGGAGTCCCAAATTTATAGGGTGAGTTGAAAGATAGCTTTAACCCTGCAGCCCTCAGGACCGAGCAACCCAAAGTTGTGTCCTGGTCTGCGAACACATGGAGGCGGTAAAACTTTATGGATATAGGACCAAGTTGAAGCCCGACATATCTGGTCCACTGAGGCACCATGATGAGCAGCCAAAGATGCCCCTACTGCCCAAGTAGAAGGAGCTGTAACCCGCAAGGGAGGAACAGCTCCCGCCACTAAATAGCAGCAGACAATCGTGGATTTGATCCACCTAGCAAGGGTCTGAGGTGAAGCTCTGGATCCCAGGCGGGGCACGAACAAAGCTTGAGAAGAACGTAAATCTCGGGTGCAATCAATGTAAATCTTGAGAGCCCGCACTACATCCAGAGGCTGCAATCCTCCTGGTTAATATGAAAGGAGGAGATCACCTTTGGAAGGAAGGCAGAGTGAGGACGAAGAAGAGCCTTGTCTGATTGGAAAGATAGGCAAGAAGGTTCCACTTACAAGGTCGCCAGTTCAGAAGCTCTCCTGATGGATGAAATTGCTGGCAGGAAAACCTTCTTCCAAGTAAAAAGAGATAGGGATATTTAATGCAAGGGTTCGAACGGATGATCTTGAAGGATCTTCAATATTAAGGAAAGATCCCACGGTTGAACTTGAGGGCGAGAATGAGGACGAAGATGGGCTATGCCTTGTAAGAAAGTGTGGATATCTTTCCTAGCCGCGAGTTTCCTGTGAAAGAAAACTGAAAGAGCAGATACTGGATGTTGAAAGAGAGCTTGAGATAGCAGATCTGGACGAAGAGGTAGGGTCCAGGGTTCCCCAACCAACATGGCTAGAAGGTCTGCGAAACCAGGCCCTCTGAGGTCACTGAGGGGCAATGAATATCACAGGAACTGCCAAGGTAATACCAGTGCGTCTATCAGGGTTGCTAACGGATCCCGTGTCTTGGCACAGAATGTTGGAACTTTGCGATTGAACCGCAAGGCCATTATGTCCACATCTGGTGTCCCCCAACTCTGGGATAACTCCTGGAAGATGTCTGGGTGGAGAGCCCATTCCCCTGGGTCGAAAGTGTGCCGACTGAGAAAATCTGCTTTCTCGTTGAGGACTCCGGGAATGTATATGGCTGACAAGGCTGGTAGAAATTGTTCCTGCCCATGTTAGAATCCAATAAGATTCTGCCATGGACATGTCGCTTTGAGTGCCTCCTTGGTGATTTATGTACACCACGGCTGTGGCATTGTCGGACTGAATCCGAACATTCCTGCCTGTAAGAATGTCTGTCCAGTGAGAGAGGGCTAGGAAGATCGCCCATAGTTCCAAAATGTTGATCGGTAAGCGAGCTTCTTCCGAGGACCAACAGCTTTGTACCTTCCACTGGCCGCACACTGCTCCCCATCCCTGAAGGCTGGCAATCGTTGTTACCACTGTCCAAGGGGGAAGGCAGAGTTGTTTGCCGCTTGACAGGTTGGATTCTTACATCCACCAACTGAGAGAGCGCTGAATGTGTGGTGGGAGTGAAATTACCTGATCCAGAGACTCCTGGCCTCTGTCCCAATATGTAGAAGTTTTTGAAGGGGGTGCACTAACCTCATCACTTGGCGGATAGATATCTTCGTAAAGGGTTCCGACCTCCGACCTCAGTATGTTCCTTCCTGTGGAAGGAGATGTCGATCATTTTTCAAAGATGTGGCTACACACAGTCCCAAGAGAAAGTACATGGACTGTGACACATACCCTACGACCATGGCATTGGCTTTATACTTTAGTACAGGGGGCAAAACGCGCCCAAGGGGTGTTTTCAGAAGGTAACGATCATTCCCAACATCAACTGTGATGGTTCATCAGCAACGATCATTTAGACAGTATACACTTTACTGAAAAAGTGGTGATTCCATCTTTAAAGGAGAAAGCCAAATATTTACACTCCAGGATCTGAAAATATCCCCTCTAAAAACTTCCACCGTAAATTGCATTAAAGTAAATTAATTAAAAAGAACTGGATGAAATAATTTTGGGTATGTTCAGTGACTGGCCACACCCCTGACCTCCGTCACATGCTCCTAATCTGTCCTGTAAAAGGATTGGCTAGATGCAACTAGTGGGTGAGGCCAAATGTAACAAGCTCCTAAAGTTTCCTAGAACTGAGCATGTAAAAAAAAGATAATGGTCAGTAACCCCAAGTTAGAAAGAACCATATGAAAATGAGAGGTTGGACACAGATAACTGCTTTTATATCAAGGATATATCAAGGTTTGTGTGTCACTGCATTTCCCTCCCCTGGCCACTAGGTCCCCCACACTCCGCCCTTGTCAGGCTGTTGCTGCCAAAAAACACATTTACCTCCTGTCAGCAATCATCAACATCGTAAACTTTCTGCCGGGTCCCCTGCAATGTCTTGGCCGTTAGGTATGAATCAAGTTTAAAAAAAAAAAAAATGTAAGTTTTTTTTCTTCTTCAACTTTGTTCATACCTGGCAGTGCACAGTGGATAGAAAGTGAGGGCACTGAGAAAGGAACCACCTTTGCCTGCTGAGAGTGGGAAGGAGTCGGCTCTGTGACGTAGGTCTGTGGAGCTTTCCGAGTATGTGTCTGCATGTGGGTGTGGATGCATGTGTGTATGTATGGGTGTGGATGCATGTGTGTATGTGTGGGTGTGCATGCATGTGTGTATGTATGGGTCTGCATGCATGTGTGTATGTATGGGTCTGCATGCATGTGTGTCTACATGTATGTGTGTATACATATATATGTCTGTATGCATGCGTGTATGTGTCTGTATGCATACATACGTGAATGTGTGTGTATGCATGTCTGCATGCATGCGTGTCCCCAAGCAACGTGTGTGTATGCATGTGTGTATGTTTATTTGCATGCACGTGTATGTGTGTGTGTATGCATGTGTTTGAATGCATGTATGTGTCTCCGTATAGATGTGTTTGTCTGCATAACACTAATTATGGCTTAATGTCTAGGGCCCATTAATTTAACAGGCTTAATTGTCTAGTAGTATAATAAATACAGTGCCCTAGTCATCATTACATCACAATGAATGATCCTACAGATCTCCATAGCTCTAAACAGGATGCATCCGCATACATTGTAGTACCAGTATATATCGGAGGTAAATCTATAGGAAAATATAACTAACAGGGAAAGTTACAAAACACAATGAAAGAAAAACAGCAATAAACTGGATCCCCATAAAAAGCAAGAAAAAAAACCTAATCTTAAAAAAGTGGATTTTAATTGAAAAACATAGGGAATGTTTATGTTGGTGTTAATATGTAATGCTTATGAGTAGACTAATTACTACAAATGCTGTAACCATGTAAAAAAGATTTCCAGAGCAAAAAAAAATTCTGTTTTATAAAGTTCTGTTTATATCTGTTTCAGTTTGAACCTAAAACAGCTGTCTGTCGTTATGGTCGTGATGATACTGGCAGTTTATTGTTGCCGCTAGGAAAATGTATAGGGACACTATACTGAAAAATGGCTTTGCCTCATCTTAATCTATAATTGAATATATGTAAGTAGCACTTACTCTGATTTGTGTGTGTTGCTGCATGTCATTCTGCACATATTTTGTTTAGGAGCGGTATCCTCCCTCCCTCTTTTAACCACTCCCACTTCCTTCTGACCTGACTTTTTCCCCACAAACCAAGTGTCAAGCCTGCACACAGCATTCAGCATTCCAACTGTCAAAACTCTGTCACCATTCCAGCTACAGTAAAACTACTCACAGAAGAATAGTTTTTGAGAGCAAGGGACTTGATTGACAGCTGAAATATTATAAGAAGTTTTAGATTAGATATCTAAAGAAATAGGGGGCAGATAAACAAAAAAATTATACAGTGGTGGTTAGGAAGAATTATAGTTTACAGTTATGGTCAATTTAAAATAACCTATTTTTCAGTATAGATACCCTTTAAAGATTAAAATGCAATTTGGCAACAAAGGTGCAATTTGGCAACAAAGGAAAAATAAAGAATATACAAGATGCCTTACCAGCAGGAACTGCATATCTTTTAAGCTCAACCTGTAAGAAATAGTTGACATGGACTGAGAATATCTTCATTATTGCGATTGATTTGGTGGATTATACAGATGATAAAAGAAAATTACCTGTGGGTTTATAGCCTTTACAGTGTAATCAAAAATTTCTTTTGAGGTTCGAGAATCTGCAAAACATTTTTTTTCTTACATTAACTGTTTAACAAAACACTATTATTTATGGATTCAAGGTTTCATCATTTAAAAAAAAAAAGGCATTGCTTTTCAAGCAACAGGATTATAACAAAGCAACAATCAATTAACCATTCAATTTAATATCAAGCTATGTAAGCACAACACAAATATTAAAATTCCACATAAAAAAAGTTTATCCTGTTTTTACAGATTCTATTTTTAAACAGGTCATGTTACAGTATGTACTAGTTGCATTAGTTTCCAAATATTTTTCTCTCTATTGACGACATATGCAGTGGCGCAACTACTGCCCAGATGGTAAGAGGGCCAGCCACAACCAGCTGTTTTTTTTTAAATCACAAATATGAAGAAAACATATGCGTGACCAGCTGTTTAAAAGACTGGAAAAAATGCATTGCCTCATTGCAATCTTAAATTAATGTGCTGCCTTTCTCCTACATTTGTCAGTGACTTTGTTTTTCATGGTGTCAGATCTCTCTGCAGGACTCCCCACTTTCCCTTCCTCTCTGTTATCTCGTCCATGTCTAAACCCCAGCTGCCCGACAAGCTTCTCATGTGCAGTAAGAATTAAAAGTTCAACCTCCTGAAAAACACATGCACCGACGCATAGTGGCCAATAGAAAGCAAGCTGTCCTGGAGACACCAGAAGAAGGAGAAAAGTGTAGTACATTGCTGAAACACAATCTCCCTCTTTGTGACCCATTATCAAACAATGAAAGCTATCAAAAAGGGGGTCGAGTGCAGCCTTATCTCTGCAGTCAAAGCTACCACTTTCCCAGTGCTAATGTTCTTAGCTCTGTGTCTGAGTTGAGCTTTAAACAGAACAGGGAGGAACGTAAGCATGTTACAGGGATTTGTCAGTACAAGTAAGACTATAGGACAGAAATTGCTTATTCTTCTATTTTGTGTATCTCAGGACATAGGGATAAACTGAGGAGAATAAAGACACTCTGGGGGTTGGCGGGGAATTAAAGAACACATGGAAAGAAATTTTTAAAAAGTTAATTTATGCACTATAGATGCCCTTTAAAACAAGAATAGAGATGCCGATACACATGCAAATTTAATCAAATTCAATTGGAGTTTGCCCGCGCATACACACGAACGATTGTTATGCATTGACTTTATACAGAATATATATATATACACACAAATATCTGACAGAAATTTTACGTTCAGACCAATAGGCAACAATGTCGACAGCAGTAGTTCACCATCATCAGGACCTATCCATACACATGCCCAATGTTAAACAAATCCAGTAGGATCAATACAAATTTTGTCTTACAGTACTAGATCATTGCTACTAATGGTCTCGGTTTTAGCCTTCTTATTCTACAGTGCCTGTAAAAAAATAAATATTAGCACACCCAATAAGTTTCTACCAATGGAACTCTCACCAAAAAATATACAAGATTTTTGGAAGAACATTCCACCTTGCCCTTAATGGATAACTATCGTGTGTAGAAAAGTTTTCTTTAAATACAGTTATCTGAAAAGTAATTGGGACAGGGATATATGATTGGTAATTCTTACCTCCCAATATTGTTTCTGTGAGGAGCATTAGCCCAAAGAAAACTGATTCTGACGGTCTTCCCCCTGGCTTCAGCGCTAGCTTTAAAGGGACACTATACTGAAAAAATTACTTTGCCTCATCTTAATCTATAATTGAATTCATGTAAGTAGCACTTACTCTGATTTGCGTGTTTTGCTGCATGCCTTCAATCTAGCACACATTTTCTTTAGGAGCAGTATCCCCCTCCCTCTTTTAGCCACTCCCACTTCCATCCGACCTGACTTTTTTTCCCACAAACCAACTGTCAAGCCTGCATACAGCATTCCAACTGTCAAAACTCTTGTCACCATTCCAGCTACAGTAAAACTACTCACAGAAGAATAGTTTTTGAGAGCAAGGAACTTGATTGACAGCTGAAATGTATTTAATTTTGGATTGGATAACTTAAGAAACGGGGCAGATCAACAACAAAATGATACAGTGGTGGTTGGGAAGAATTATAGTTTCCAATTATGGTCAATTTAGGATAACTTATTTTTCAATATAGATACCCTTTAAACCTTTTAATCTTTTGGCTCAGATCCTCTGGGATTCTATTCCCCTCTATCTTTTTCATCAAAAAAACTTCAATATACAGGTTTAAATCTAACCTCACATCCTATCTCTCAGAGCAAAACATAGGACTGTTTAACTGGCACTATACCACTTCTTACTAAGGAACTTCTACCCTTAACTATCTGTAAGCTGTATGGGGCAGTTACCACTTTCCTTCTGTTACATGGTTCAAGCACCTTATGTTGCACATATCTAATTATATATTTTTGTATTTATATATATTTTTGTCCACCTTGTACGACTTTTTGTATTGTTATATTGTACTGCGTCCCCAAGTAGCGCTCTATAAATAAACACCAATATGCATCTTATATTGCAACAATCCCAAAGTGGTACATCAATAAAGCACAGATTGTGCTAAGCATATGATGTACACTTTATAGAGCTGTGTTCTTGGTGGAGGTTCACATTTTAAGGTAACTTGTTTAAGGAAGGTCTTTAAGAAGTGTAAGAAAAATATATTGGTATAGTTTAGTCAAAATACAGCTTGTATGTGTTACTTTGAAAACTATATTACACAAAGGTTGACCTTTAAAGGAGAACTAAACAAATATTATTCTAAATCCATAATCTGAAAACATCTCCCCCCCCCTCCCCAGAACACCAAAAAAACTGTAAATGGCAAATAAGTTAAAGTAATCCGCTGAAAATGAAAACTGTGCAAGTACACTCTCTGGCCAATGACTTCAGTAATATGCTCCATTGCCTAATATGTAACAGCATTGGCTAGAGACCCTATAGAAAGAACACATCAAAAAGAGAGGTGAGCCACAGATTACTGATTTTATATCAAGGTTCTCTGACTTCATATTATTCAGTGTTTTCCTAAGGCTTAAGTTGTCCTTTAAAGTAGTCTGTATTGAAAATATTCACAATACCAGTCTATACTGTGATGAAATATTAAATACAGAAAATTATGATAAGGATCAAATTACCTTCTTCCACAGTTTTTGTAAAGTTAATCATAAGTGAAGAAAGACCCTTAAGACACCCAGCTATTACTGCCAACTTTGGATCTCTTGTCGAAGAAGTCATCTAAATAAAAGGAATAAAAGTATAAAAACACTTGTGCTTACTAATAAATGCAAAAGGAGCAAAACACCTAAATAAAGTTTTATTACACCCCTGGATAATACAAAATATCTGCACGATATTGGAAAAAAGGAGAAAAAAAGTAGACTTTAAATTTCATAAATATGTTTGCAAATTTTGATATAAAGGTTAGACATTTCACAAAAAACCTAGGACATTCTGAGTGTGCTTTTCCAATGCTCCTTATCTGTTTTGTATTACAGTAAAATATATATATTATGAAATATAAGACTATATAATGTACAGGTTTGCATTAAAGGGGGAACTGTTGCCGAAATAAAAGTGTTCTCTAATAAAAAATGTACACTCCCATCCATCTGCAATCTATCCAAACCTACAGTATTGAAAGTGTTGGCGCTTTCTGCTTACATTGTGAGCTGTGTAATATGATACAGCTGTAATACAAAGAACATCAGTAGTAGGATCCCAGACAATCCCAGATGCAGACTCCAATGAAAGATTAAAACACAGCTTATATTAAATTATATAAAACATAGCAGCAGCCATGGAACACACAATCGCAGGTAGGAGAGGGGGTTTCGTGGATGCTTCCTCAGAGACCACAAGGGGACAGTGTCTCTTACTCAAATACAGGTGAGTATCCAATAGGGTAACAGACATGTGCCATATTGGAGTTGGATCACTAGCCTATAAATGGTCACGAAAGACCAACAGAAGGTCCTAAATAAAGATCTAAATTTTGTGGTAGATGAACCTATGAGAGAATTTGATGTTTTAATAGATTTAAACAAATTAATTTGAAAACTACGGTAACACTAAAGAGACATTTTAATGATATGCAACAACAGAAGAGTGCATCTTCTAATGTTTGTGGTATGATTACTAATACTGTTCTTCCTAACACTACTGCAGATTGTGAGACAATAAACAGACTACAACCAATAGAGGCTTCAATGAACAGTCTTACATGTGATAACGTCCTAGACAAATGTAATATATTAACCCTTTCAACTCTATCGGAGGAAGAAGATACTACAACTTTTACAAATACAGGTTTGTAGGGGGGCGAAATTTTCTCCCTCATACGCTAACCTCTTTATGGGCAAGTGGCAACAGGATTTCATGGACCTGATAATCCTTACAGAACGTACTTTAAAACATTTGTATGGTATATAGACGATCTGTTATTGGTATGGGACGGGGATCCGTCATACGTAGATCAGTTCATAACTCACTGTAAGAACAATAGTAATATCAGATTTACCTCACAGATACATAAAACTCATATGGAGATTCTGGATGTGACACTTTATATTGACAACAACAAAGTGTCTACTAACCTGTATAGAAAACCCATTACTTAAAATGCTATCCCTCCATGCAGATTCATCACATCACAAATCATTCAGTCAGTTCCCTATGGCCAGTTCATACGTCTAAGACATATATGTAAAGATTGGGACACTTTTAATATACAGGCCCTAGCCTATGGGGCAGGTTACTTAATAGGGGTTATCAAGTGGACAGTGAACAATATAAGGAATGCCTATGACAAAGCAGTATTACTTAATCGTAAAAAAACTCCTCAATAAGTCCCATAATCCTAACAATTCTAGATATAATTATTCTAGAAATACAGCACTGCCTCAGGACAACAAAATATCTTTTATCAGCACATATACTAAACAGTCACATGGTGAACAAAATACTGATGAGACACTGGAATGTTTTAGAAGCAGACCCCAAGTTAAGAAATATTTTGGGTGATGGTCTGAAGTTTTGTTATAGGAGAGGCCGTAACATTGGTACGGAGTTGTTACCTCCTTTTATATATAAAGCACCTTCCACTAGTATGACATTGACGTGGTTAAAATATAAAAGATCCCACAGATGTGGAGGTCCAGATGTGGTTCATTCCAGTATATACAGGTATCCTCCGAATTTATGAGCAATCAAACAAGTCGCACATACAACATTAAGAATTACTATAATTGTCGCTCCTGTAATGTAGTATACTTGGCCACGTGCAAATGTGGTAGCCAGTATGTTGGTAAGACCACTAGACTGGCAACCAGGAGGATAATGGAGCATATAAATGCCATCAGAAGAGGTGATCAGGTCAGCCATTGCGGCTCATCTCTTGATCAATCATGGTGGATCCCTGTGTGTGCAGTTCCAAATTATAGACAAACCCAGGATGTCGATCAGGAATGGAGATTGCCATAAAGAACTTCTCCGTAGAGATCCATTCTGGATACATAGTTTAAAAACGGTAGTCCCATTTGGACTCAATGCAGAGTGTTTATTTTACGGATTAATTGTTTGGTACCATCTTACATTGCTCCCATAAAATGGGTATCTCCCATACTATGGGTGTTCCTATTAACCATATGTTGTCGGCTTCTATTATTTTAAGTGAGAGAATATACCACCCTTCTCTTAGATAATAAATTATCATAAGTCTCACTTATATTCTGTCTCTATATATGCATACTCTATATCTTTTATCAATATGACCACCACAGACATATTAGAGTGGTTATCCCCATTATGCCTACTATTAGACCATCTTTATTCAAAGGTATTATCCTTATATATGTATTATACTTCGATATATATATATACTTTTATTAATTCTTTTGGGGTGATATATACTTGCCTTTGTATTTATTACAATTGTTTTTAGAGTGTTGCACTACTCTTATGTCCTTCATTCATCTATTGTACTATTGTGTGAGTAGATACTGTATTTATGCATTTATATGTACCTTCTTTTTGATTCTTTTTGTTTCATTTTTGTATTTATCCTATGTTTACCCTACAGATATTATGTACCATTTATAGGCTAGTGATCCAACTCCAATATGGCTTATGTCTGTTACCCTATTGGATACTGTATTTGAATAAGAAAGACTCTCCCCTTGTGGTCTCTGAGGAGGTGTAAGTACCCGCGAAACGCGTCAGGCCACACCCCCTCCCCTACCTGCGATCGTGTGTTCCATGGCTGCCACTACGTTTTATATGCTTTAATAAAAGCTATGTTTTAATCTTTCATTGGTGTCTGCTTCTGGGATTGTTCCTACTACCGATGTTCTTTGTATTAGATATTGAGTTTTCCGGATTTGTCAGACCAGCACTATAGGTCAGGTGGGAACGCTCTTTCCCTTCTGGTGCAGCTCCCCACAGTAAGTGAAACTAAATTCTTTTGAATATGATACAGCTGATGACGTGCTTGTCACAACATGGAAGAGAGACAGTGCAGTCCATGGAGTGAAACTTTACATGCCTATAACTTTGGATTCACAACAGCTAGATACATCATCCTAGGCTTATTGGAAAGGTGTGAAATAGCTTAGCTACCAAATGGTCACTCTAATACATGATCCCCGCATGCAGTCTTTATCATGACTTACAATATCTTTTAATATTGTAAAGTAATGTCAAGGATCCATCAATAGAAAATTTATTAAGCGAGGATTTCATTAAATTCAGTATTACAAGTATTGGGGCAGCAAAGAAGACTGAATGAATTAATCATAAACTTTCCCAAAAATTGCAAAATGAAGGAATGGGCTGACAGTGTGGATCTTACATGAAAATGGTGGCAGAGAATAGCAGAATGACAAATGTCAAGCTATGCTTAGACTATATGACTAATACATCAAATTGTATACCCGCACTCTTAATATACCCAATTGGTATGCAAATTGGCTTATTCCACTTGTACAGCTGTAGGACAAGCAAAACAAGGCTTAAAGGGGAACTAAAGTCTCCAGACAACATAGACAGAGCACATTCACAAACATACAACAATCTGTGTCTCACCTCTCCCTTTGCTGTGGCCATTGGATGATTTATGAAAACAACCCGTGAATACTAGGGGTCAGCTCCCACAATCCACCTTAGCTGGGTAAGCCCCCAGCTAAATGTCTGCGTACAGGCACATGCTCTGTAGAGCTCAACAGATCAAAACAAGGAATTTACAGCCTTGCTTCCTAGAAGCTGACAGCCAATCACATTATAGCACAGAGATCCTCCCTCTCCCTGACACAGAACATGGATTTCAGCTTTTTGTTTTCAAACACATTCAAGGCTCCTGTCCTAACAATGATATAATCTTTTACTTTTCATACAAAAAGAAAATAAATCTTTGCAGAGTATTTCAAAGATAGCATGGAAGTAAGAAATGGGATACTTACATTTCAGCAAAATTAAAAGTCTGGGGAATAGAACCTGCAACTTGTACATTTACTCTTGCTAAAAGCAGAGTTCTTACCTCTAGGCTAAGAGAGATACTACATAAACCATTGGTACATGTAGAATATTGTACTAGGAGCATAATGGAAACAAAAAATAAAGGTAAGTTTGGGGATTCAAACTCATGACCTTTTGAACTGTATGTGTCTAAACCTGGCGTCTAACAAGGTGTGCCACCTTTATTAGGCAACATGTTTCGAACCACACAGGGTCCTTCTTGAGAAAGGACCCTGTGTGGTCTGAAACATGTTGCCTAATAAATTGTTGCAGACCTAAACTGCTACGCTGTGCTCCCTTCCATTTGTTTACTGAGTGATTCTGGACTGCTGGGTACAGGGCGGGGGAAGGTAGAGCATGTATAAACCCCAATAGGAAGTGCA
Source organism: Hymenochirus boettgeri (assembly GCA_019447015.1). Lineage (NCBI taxonomy): Eukaryota > Metazoa > Chordata > Amphibia > Anura > Pipidae > Hymenochirus > Hymenochirus boettgeri. The sequence continues at coordinate 214,491,578 of CM033474.1, forward strand.
CCAATCTCTAATCGAATGACTTGAAGGGTATGTACACCATTAAAACAAAAAACTGGTGTCTTGTCATTTACCTGCAGCCAACACCAGCTGCAAGTTTTACCAGTTTATTACATGCATTTGTAAACAGATATTTTATGATACGTTCTATTCCATTCTGGCAAAGATAACTGTCTCCCCCTCTGCTCAATAAGCTTTTTATAATCTTGAGCATGAGCAAAGGAAGCAGCAGGTGAAAAAACAGTAAATCCTTGGATGTGATGTCACAGTCTTGATTGACTGCATGGAGAGAGGGGCTAGTTTATTCTGCCAGAATGGGGACAATAATTATCCTTAAAGGGTATGTCCACCTGAAAAATTAACATTGAATAAAGTAAAAGAGCCCATTTAAATATGCATGATACCTTTTATGGATTTTGTCTGTGTGCCCTTGTTTGTCCGATGTATGTGCTGTAAGATCCGCTTGGCACATTGAATATTCATGTTGCTGCCTTCCCAATAGCAGGCAGTCCGACGTGCGCACCATCCCGCACATGCGCAGATCCACCCATGCTGACACACACACACACACACACACACACACCTGGTGGATTGGATATTTAGATCTTGGGTCTATCTACACACACTCTCCCTGCTTCCCCCAGCCACAGAAATGGCACACTTTATGTATGAACTCTCTCCTTTGTCTCTGCCAGCATTGTCTGTTTTACTACAGTTCTGACAATGCAGGAGAGGATCTATTTACATAAAAGCACAGGGTCAAGTGGGCGGGACCAAAACGCATGGTAATAGCCTCATTTAGTAATCAGCTCACTTCCTTATCCAGCACACCTAAGGCCACACCCCCAAAAACGAATAGAACTTCTAGAGACTGCTGCAAAGGTAGGGAATGGAATTTTTTCAAAAGAAAGGCAGGAAAAGGCTTCTGGGGATGGGTACTACCTTATAATGAAAAAAAAAAAATTTTGATTTTGGTGAATAGACATACCCTTTAAATATCTGGCTATTAATACAGGTAATGTGCAAAATATATCAGTTGGGCTTGGGGGCAGGTAACCAACAATTGACCAGTATTTTGTTTTAAAGGTGGATATAAGTACAAATATTACAGAAAAAGGTCATAATTCTACTCAACAAATAAAATTACCTGCATCTTTAGCTCTCCCAAATAAGCTCTGAACAGTTTTTCAGAGTTGTCAGCCATATCACTGGGCTGTACTTCTCCCAAAACTCCAAGAAGTTCATAGACTTTCTCTAAGACTAAAAAAAAAGACAATTGTGTGCCATTTGATCAAAAAGGGCTTCAAATATTTGACTTGGCTCAGTTGTACTATGTAAACCCAAAGTTTAAACCTTTCAACAAGGATATTTCAAAATTGTATTACAAACCACCCAATTATAGATTATAATCCTCAAGTCTATTCATTAAATAAAACTAGCTAGCCAAAAATGTGGAATCAGAAATAATATTTAGGTTTAGGCTCAGTCACACTCTCTACAATATTTTAGAGAGTGTGACACTAACCAGCAGTGAAGTGTGACACTAACCAAAAATGAATACATAAAGCATACTTTCCTTTTCATTCACCATTTCTATTACAAATTGCTAAATGTTTGAGATTATATATGCACGTGTCTGTAAAAAGTAAGCGCATTTACATTTTAAGATTATACAGCATAGTAGTGTGATAGCACGTCTAATTAAAAGCAGACTCAAAAAGTTGCCATATCAGTAAAGTTTATATTGGTATAATAAGCTTTCTTCCAATCAGATCAGATCTTAGTTAAAGGAACACTAAACCGATAAAACCAACTATTTGCCATTCGTTTCTATTATTTACAGGGAGGTGAGAACACTTATTCTCACCTCCCTGTGAATAATAGGACGCTCGGGGGACCTGGAACTTACCTTCGCTCCGCTCGCAGCCCTTCTTCACTAAACAGCTGTTCTCTCCCGATCGCGCGCCCTATCTTTTATAAGATAGGGCGCGTGGTCGGGACAGAGCGGCTGTCAGTGAAGGAGCGGCTGTGAGCGGAGCGAAGGTAAGTTCAAGGTCCCCCAAGCGTACTATTATTCACAGGGAGGTGAGAATAAGCGTTCTCACCTCCCTGTGAATAATAGAAACGAATGGCAAATAGTTGGTTTTCCAAATTATGGGAGTTTAATGTCCTTTTAACATTTGGCTAACATCTGAGTAGTAGGGGCAAAATTAGCAGCATTTTAAAGGGCATGTCCACCCCCAAAACAAACTTTGGGGGTAAGGTAGGTAATTGAATCTCCCTAAAAGTAACTGCCTTTTTAAACAGATTTCTCTTTTGAAAGTGTGCCTTAACCAAAATGCCCAACAAAATGATTTTACCTGTGTCAGACAATTTACTCTTTGAAGCAACTTCTCCATAAAATTTATTGAAAATTTCACAGATGTTAAGTTCCTCGATTCGAAATGAATTCCTCAAAAGCTGAAGTAACTGAAACAAAGATGTCAGGAAATGAGAGCTGCAGTCAAAAATGCAAGCAGAGGGTTGCAGTTATAATGATTGATAGATGGTAGACTTGGGCATGTACTGCACAGATATTTTAGCAAGACAGAGATGGATGTATATATGGACCCCAAATTGCACCGTGCACATATAGCGGGACAATTTTAAATTATGAGTGGCTTGTATACTTGAGCCACTACTTACTTAATACCACTGTGGTCAAGTCATTAACCAAAGACATCCTTATGTATAGAGTATTGCTTTATTTATACATTATGTAGAAACAAAAACCCCTTACCCCCATCCCACCCAACTGCACAGATATTTTAGTCAGACACAACTAAAATAATCCAGTAACAACAGCAAGCATTTAAAATAGAAACAAAAGGCTACCATCTGTCATAACTTCTCTGTGTATTACCATCACATAATCACTAATTGGTAAGATGCATGCTTTTAAGCAAATTCAATGCTAAAAGGGTTCAAATTCATGCTAAAAATGAAATTGTGATTTAAAGGGCCACAAAAGTGTAAATAATATATTGCTCTTGCAAAATTGTATAATTTTTAAGGAAGTAAGAGTTGGTACTCCCACCTCCCATTCCTGTTTTTAAGAACAGCAGTGAAGCCATTGGCATGAACAGCCGATGACTAGACCTAAATTAGCTTGTGGCTAATACATGCTTAAAGGGTATGTCCACCCCCTAAAAAAACTTTTTATATTTGGTTGGCAACCCTCCAAAACCTCGACCTCACAAAGTTTATAAAATCCAAAGGTGCTTCTAACAGTACGTACCCAGCCTTCTTTCCCCCGGAGCACTTCTGCTTGCTTCTGTGCATTTTTTAGTGCACGGAAGCAAGTAAAAGGGGCCAAACCGGCAGTGTCTCCTGTGATTGGCTGAGGCATCTCCACTCAGCCAATTACAGGAGACGCTGCCGGTCTGGCCCCTTTTACTTGTACAGAAGCAAGCAGAAGCACGCCGGGCGACAGAAGGCTGGGTAAGTACTGTTAGAAGCATCTTTGAATTTTATAAACCTCCCAAGGTCAAGGTTTTGGAGGGCTGCCAACCAAATATACATTTTTTGGGGGGGTGGACATACCTTTTAATACTGTATAGACACATAGCTGATATTAGAAATATTACATTGGATCCAATGGGAATAGCCGTTATCAGTCATGTATATGTCCTCAAATCATCCAATGCAATCTGCTCAAGCTAGTGAGTTATACATACGACTGCAGTGACTACCTAAAAACTGTTACAATTTAAAGTTGAGTGCTTAGCGTGGCAAAGTATAACATTAAAACTAAGCCTTAAATGGAGGAGCACGTGTGGCCGTGCTCCTCCATTGCAGTGCAGTGGACCTAGTGGGGCCAGTCCAGCAACTTGCGTTAAAAAGTTCTGGTGTGGCCTAGCCCTCAGGTACATTAGGAATGCCTTTTCCTACATCTAGGACTGTTTATGCATTAAGTAATGCTATTTAAATCAAACTTCTTTGTTTGAATCATAACATAAAACTCCTTATGGACCACACCCATTGCAGCAATACAGTAAATGTCGCAAAGTGGTTACTGCATTACAGAAAGGAAAGAGGTACGTTTCATCTGATTGCATGGCCCTGTTAAAAATGGTGGATTTTCAACCTGTAGGGGAGGTGCAGCACATGATCAAATGAGCATAGAAAGGTTTGATTAATGTCAAGTTAAGTTTCACAATATAGATAAGTTACAAACGTCATATAAAATTCCAAATATATAAATATATCACACATTTTTAGCCTTTAAATAAATATAGTAACCAACACAGCCCTCTTTTTTCTTAAAACTGCCATGATCCTCCCACTGAGTGTTCCACCTAAGCAGTACACGTGATCACAGAAAAAACAAAAAAACAATATAATCACAGAGGTATATAGATCACACTTATATAGCCAGGTCCTAATAGCCAAAAAGTCATTATGGCATAGACTACCCTACCATCAGCTAAGATACCATTATATGCTTTAAGGAAATTGCATAACATTAGATTACCTTAATAAGAAGTTCCAAGGCAGGAATTTTACATTTTGCAGCTCTATCTTTTGTGTAGACAATGACACACAACTTCTAAAATGGCAAACATATGTATTAGTTTACAATGTACAAAATGTTAATGGAAATTGAGAATTATAAAAATAACCAGGCAGCGCTATTGTTAAAAAATAAAGATAATCTAGACAGGAAAAATCATCCTTTCCGATGCCATGATTTTCTGCTACTGGTTTTCAGTCATCTTTTTTGGGAACAGAAGCCTTCAAAGTAAGAAGTTTGGGGGAGGATTTCTTTTTAAAAGAACCACAATTTAAATGAGAATAAAACAAGCAACCCCAGATAGAAACAGTTTCGTTTTGGCTGAATTTTCGCGCTTTAAAAACCTAAAAGGATATCTTCTAAATCTAATTTAATACACTTATGTGTTAATTTTCAAGGCCTTAAAGACAAGTCCTATAGGATCCAAACAGTGTAGTTGAACTTTGCACACCCTTAACAAGTAAGGTGCTGGGTGCTAAGTGGCTGCTCACATATATCATACCGGTAATCCAAAAAACATATGTTACCACTGCACAACAGTCTTTGAAAATTGTATTCAACGTTTCAGTGTAAAGTGCAGTGGCAACATATGTTTTTTTAGGTCCTATGGGATCACTTTGCAACACTCACTGTCTATAGACAACTCTGAACTGCTATACATCATAATTATGCAAAACTTATTTTCCTATAGAAAAATCTGAACTTATATACACTATAGGTATTCAAAATGCATCCTCCAATTTAAATGTTCAATTTGTATAATCAATTTTATGCACCCATTTTATAAGCTCATCAGGGCATAATGTGTCAATGCTCACCATAATTGATCCTTTTTTTAATTGTAATTTTTTAATTGAAATTTGTTTTTATACAAAATGAAATAAAAGCAAAACATTGCATTTAACAAATCATTCTTAATTATATATATGAGATATGAAATTGTGTTATCCAGAGAAGCATATCACATCTTATTTCTGTATGTTGCCAGACTAACAATTCTACAACCATTCATCCCAATTTTAATAAATAACAAATGATTGCCTATTTGATCTTATAATTTTTTATATCTTAAAGCATCCATCTTTCTCATGCCCCCCCAGTCGCTAGATTCTGGGGTAAAATAGTTAAGATCCTTTCTGAAATGCTTAATATAAATGTCCCACTGGAACCTAAATTGTGTATTCTGGGTATACCCAAGGTGGACTCCTGGTAAAATATTGTTTAATATTCTTACGAGAGACCCTATTTTTTGCAAGAAAAACAATTGTTATGAATTGGATGTCTCCCCAGTCCCCAAAAAAGTATGGAAAGGAATGATCAACAAAGCTACTCCATATATCAGATTAATATATGTAGGAAGAGGTTGTACTGATAAATTTGTTAAAATTTGGGACTTATGATATGAATATAAGGGTATGAACATTCCGACTGGAGCGAACCAGTAAAAGATTTTTGAACAGAATTTAAAACAAGTAATGCCTAAAATATATATGACCTAGCATGTTCCCAGGTTATACCCTAATGTAAATTACATTAAAGGGGAACTGTGGTCTCCAAACAAGTTAAGCTTAAATGGGAGGCCAGTTTCCTACCTTTAAAACAAGACATCACCTCTCTATGTGCTCCACAGCCCAAGATATACAGAAATGACTGACCAGAAAGTTAATGGGTGGGAGGCTGACTTCTGACATTCCTGGGGCTTCTCCTGCACAGTGCCGCCGGCGAGCACAGCCTCAGACTCCCTCAGTGTGTGAGGGAGACAGGAAGTCCCTCCTCCTCTCTGCTGTGTGAAGTCCTGACAGAGAAAGTAAGGGAATCTACAGCCCTTCTCTTTCACTGTGTGAAAACAGCCTTTTCAGGCAGAGTTCTCACAGAGTTCAGGCTGTTTCCACAGAGTTTCTGTAGGGGGGGGGGGGGGCTGAGTAACTCACGGCAACCGCAAGTGGGTGGGGCCACGGCACCTGCAAGTGGGCGGGGCCACATGGGCTGTAAGATAATGGACCATGGGGGGCCTGCAACTGGAGGGACCATGGGGTCCATGAGTGTGAGGGACCTGGGGGGCTGCAAAGGGGAGGAGAAGACACAGGACAGATTGACTGACAGTTTCAGAGCAGGAAGTGCAGGAGACCTGGTGATGCTGCTGCCATATCACACACAAAAATGTAAATATCTTCAAAACTATGCAAAATAAACAATGGAAATAAATTGCAAAAATTCTCAGGGGAGTAATTCCTATCAATTTACCTAAAGTCATTTTTGGACCACAGTTCCCCTTTAAATCACATTTGATACTGTAATAACTGGCATTTTCCTCCACCCCCCAAAAAAATGTTTATATTTAAATGTTAATGCTACTCAAGCTGTACCTGTGCTAAACAAATAGATACAAATCACAAAATGTTTAATAGAATGGCAATTGTAACGGTTTAAAAATGTTTACATACACACACTGTTAGGCCAATAAATATTTGGACACTGACACAGTTTTTAAAATTTTGTTCCTGTACATTACAACAATCTGAAGTAAAACACTGGAGATGAAGTTGAAATGCAGACAGTTGGCTTTAATTTAATGTGTTGAACATAAAATATCCTTAGAGTAATCCAAAAATAATTGGATAGATTAATATAGTTGAAAATAACATGTTAATTTTTTGTGGGGAGTGAAACAAAAAAAAAAAAGGTGTGAAGAAACCCTTTAATACCCTTGAACCCATGGACATGACTAGATACAGAGTTTCAACTTTTGTAATGCTTTGCCAGTCCTGAACTTCAGCAGCTTTCAGTTGTCGTTTGTTTGTTTCTGTCTGAAGTTTGGTTTTCAGCAAGTGAAATGCATGCTCAATTGGGTTTTGATCAAGTTAGTAACAAGGTCATTGGAGAATATTACATTTCTTTAATAAAATCATGTATGTTTTGGGTCATTGCTCATTTCCTGTTCCATGCCTTTTTTTCCCCTTGAGGTAAATCTTAGTTTTATCTGTCCAAAGGATGATGTTCCAGAATTGTGCTGGCTTTTCAAGATAGCCAAGTCAAATCACCTAAGAAGGGGGAACATCCCGAAATATTGTGAAATAATACGTATAGGTTGTAATAAAACACCTTAACTTTGGAGTAAGACTACCTAGTTCTTTGGCTCTTGTATGTGTCCCAGAAAAATAAAAAGGCCTGGTCGAGTCACCGCCCACTTCAGACTCTGATTGCACCAGTAATCTTCAGTTTTTTGGTCTCTTGGCTGGATGCTGTAAAGGTGTTTGTATTCACCATGGAAATGATTCTGCGATTATCCACTACTGTTGTCTTCCGTGGTGGTCAAGGTATTTTTTGCATTGTTAAGTTCACCAGTTGTCTCAGAATGTTAAATTGATGATAAAATACAGAAGGAATTGTCCACATTGCAAATAGGCCAATTAGTCAATTTTCTAATTACTTTCGGCCTCTTTAAAAAGAGCAGTGTTTTCCCCAGAATTTTTTTCCTGCCGGGTGGCATGAAAAAGTAGCCGGGTGGCAAGAAAAAGTACCCGGGTGGGGTAGGACGGGGAAATTTGGTGGTAAGGGAAAATGTGCACTGCATCATGCTCATTATATAGGTCAGGGATGTCTAACTTCTGTCCCACTAGATGTTTGAAAACTATAACTCCCAGCATTCCATGGTTGTAGAATGCAGGGAGTTGTAGTTCGTCAAAATCTGCAGGTAACCCATGTAACATAGCAGCACAAGCACATGTGACACCCTTTTGTGGCCTTGGAGATCTTGGAAAAGCTAGTTAACGTGCTAAAATATTCTTGCAGGCGTAAAAAAGGGGTCAGGACTGAGCAGTTTTGGCGGGAGTTTTTACTGACCTATTGGCACACCTATTAAACCTACATCTAAATTCTTTTAAATCACAAGTGTTCTCTCAAGAATTTTTTTCCAGCCGGGTGGCATGAAAAAGTAGCTGGGTGGGCCGCCCAGCTAAAAGACCCTAGGGAGAACACTGAAGAGGGTTGTATTATTAATTAATTATTATATTTATTATAATAAATGAGCTGTAATTCCTAAAGGTGGCCATACATACAAACGATAATGGGTAAATCCCGTCGTTAAACAACCGGATTTATCCATTATCGTTCTTGTGTATGGGCTTTTCCCGACCGACGAACGACCAGTGCGGTTGGTCGGAAGAGACGGAAAACTTCCGGCGGTCGTTATCGGCTCCCTTTACTTTAGTCTGCACTTTATGTCTATATTTATTACACAACGGCAATTCAAATTTGCTTCAGTTAACAGTTAAAATGATGAAACTTGTATGAGCAGCCAATTATTTATAGACCTAACTGTATAGTGGGAAAACCTTTTCTGACAGAAATTTTTAACTAAAACCAGGTTGCACTTATCTTATTTCTTATCCAACCTACACTCATAGATTTTAGCGCTTACAAGAAAAAATAGCAATCAACATTAGTTTTGTAAATATAATCAAGCAGAGGTTAGACCAAATAGCAGCCAATGTTTCATCTGCTTTCTGGAACTACAAAGGAGAACTAAAGATAAATGTAAAATATGGGCAAACCAAGTACTCAGATCAGCACCTCCCATCCCTTCAGTAAAAAACAGCATTGCCGGTTCTACCTACCTTGACATCCACAGCATAAGGTTGAACTTTAGGACCAATTTTCTCCAAAAAAGTACACAAGAACTTCAATGCATCTTCCCTGCAATCTCGAAACTAAATAAGCAATTAGTATTTAAAAAAGTAAACTGCACAAAAAGATGTATATGTTTGTGTGTGTATGTGTAAAATAAATTATTTATAAAATCAACTTACATCTTCAATGGTTAAAGAATTTCGGACAAACAAAAGCAGGCCAAATTCTTTAGAAAAAATCAAGGAAGTATTTAAATCTAAAGAAAACAAAAGTTATAGTCAAAATATTTTTTTGCATTGTCAACACTATTTTACAAAGTGAAAATACAGGAAACACATAAACAGGATATTATAAACAGGGCCGCGTAACGTCAAGGCGCAGAGTGACATCACACACACAGACGCGGCGTGCGGGAGCCTCCGCGGGGGCACAACAGCCCACGCTTTCTCTGACACACAACAGAAGGACAGGCAGGAAATCTTGGGGGGCGGAGCTATATACACTGCAAGCATAATCCAAGATGACTGAAACTTTAGATTTTCACAGGTAGGCTCAGGATTATTGTAATGTTTACATCTATACACAAAAACTATTTATTTCCATAGATGAAGACACAGATGTGTAATGTACAGATACACAAATTCATAAGCAAATTAACCTAATAAAAGCAATTATTTCATTGTCAAGCTTAGAAATCAAATTAAACAAACAAAAAAAGCTTGCAAAGCACAATCTGAGTTGCCTTTCCCATTGTATTGTAAAAGTATTTACTGATGGGCTGCTATGGAATCATGGAATATAATATTAATGCTCTCCTTTCCTTATTTGCACAATGTGTACAGTAGGTGTAGCCAAAACTCTTGGTTATAATGTCTAATCAAAGATACGTATTTTTGAAGTCCGTAAAGTTGGCCATTCACTGCCAGATGTTCTATCGATCGGATTTCCATTCGAGTTCAACAATCAGACATCCAATCAGAAGAACCGCTTGAAGTCTCCCACATTGAGGCTACAATCGTTTCTTTTACCGAAAAAAGAATTGATCGTATCGCTCGAAAAGTCAAAAAGTCGGGCTTAAATCATGCTCTACATCAAACAAGCAATGCAGTAACATAACTTCATACATTCCTTTAATCATCAGTTTCTAAGATAAGACATTATATTACTAAAGTTTTAGCCTTATTTAAAAGCTTAAAATCAAAATAAATATTTCAAATATATTTATATAAATCATATTTTTAAAAATGTATTTCTTAGGAACAAATAGCAAAATAAAAGTAAAGTGTTACTATAACAATGAGCAAAATGATTAGCGGAAATCACCACTACTGAATAAAACAAAGTAGTGGGCCAAGTGATTTTATGCAGGTCATGGAATTCCACATATGTAGTAACTTCTTTTTACATTACTAAAGTTTAAACGAGACATTTGACATTACTAAGCACTGATGAATATAGCTGATCACATCAGTACCAATATAACTATAACTTTTAGGATATACAGGACTCACTGATAAGAATATTTGTACATAGATAAAAAAAAATATTGAGGCTATATTTGTTTTACATTTTTTGTTCATTTTTGTTACAGTTGATACAAGTTCTATTATAATATAAAAGTGTGAGTCCACAAGTAGGTGGTGCAATATTTTCTGTAAAACACAACTTTAGCAAGTGATGACATAGCTATGCACCAATTATAAATACATTTATATAAATATAAAATGCCTCACAAATTAAGTCATGAAAGTTTAAAAAAATTGTGACAGGTTATAAAATGACTTATTACTATCTACTCATGTACTGGCAAAGCAAGGGTGAGTTTCCCGATATTTGTGTAAATACTAAAAATGTCTACACCTTAGATTTTAACATGTCAATGAATGAAATTAATCCATTCTGATCCAGATTGCTTAAAAGGCATGTTCACTCCCAATATCACCTTTCATATATAGGCAGAACACCCCCCAAAATGCAGAAACTGTTATACTTACACAGCATAAATTTTTTTCTGCAAGGAGAATATCCTGCCCGATTACTCTAAGCTTTCCCAGCAATCTGGAGAGAAAGATCAAAGAATACACTGCAGTCATTGGTCAGGACATCACCCATCATGGCCATGACTGAGGCATATAACCAGAAGTGCAAGGCTTTTTAATTGTTTCTACATTATGAGATATGTTCTACCTACATAAGAAATTTGATTTCTGGGATGGACATGCCCTTTAATGACACTGGCGAGCCTCTGGGTGGCATCCTTCTATATATATCAAATATTTGCTTTGCAAAGGCTTCCTTAGCTGGTACATTGCTAATAATGCTGGGCTTGCTTCTGTACATTTTACAACGATTTACATTTAATAAAGTGGTAGCTGAAAATAAAGTGGTAGCTGAAATAACCTTGTAATTGGACAGGGGTCAATTAAAGAGTAATCATATCTCTCAGTTAGAAATAAATTAATCAAGGACACCAGACAGAATGGCCATACACATACAATTGTCAGCTTAACCAGCCATTTGTTCATCATGCGTGAGCACACATTGCATGTCTGTTGAAGGCTTAAAGTTCAGACACGACACTATCTGTCTCTGCCAGCACTGGTGTCTGGACTCAAAATGCATTAGGTTTTCTAATTAGGGCTGTCACTGGCCTAAAAATAGAAGCACGTGCCGAACTTCTCAAGAGGATTTCTCCTAAAAGTTGGTGCAGATTAAGAAAGAATTAATGGTAGAGACACTATACTCATGCAATGATTGCTCTCTGGCTCCTCCCCCAATGTGCCCTTCCGTTCAGTCATCATTGCAAGAGATAGAAGGAGAATCAGAGACATTGACTGGAGTAGAATTAGTAAAAATTAAGTTAATTGCATAATAATATATCCTTTTCTCCATTAATTGCTGCTTCCTCTTAAAGAAGCAGTCATTTACTGGTTGTAATGTCATCATGAAAAAGAAGTGGAGCCAGGAACAGAGAAAAGGTCATTGGAGGACTGCAATCAATAGCAAGCTTCAGGAACGTCAAACAGGTAAGTAAGGTTTGGGGTATTATGCTTTATGGAGGTGGAGAATGCAAATAAATTTCATATGGCGAGTAAATATTTCCTTTAAATAACGTTGCCCAACAATTACAAGTCAACTATAAAAAATAGGTTAATATATACAAAATATATATATTTAAAAGAGAGGTAGGATGACACGGTACTTACTCTAGTTATGCTTTCTAACGGATGAGGGAGCTTAATTGCTCCTCCTTTAGCTGTCCTCCCTAACGCTACTTTCACACAAGTAGCAGGTTTTTATTAAGGTAGCATTTTCTTAGCAATTACCAGATTTTCAAGTGGTCATTGCTGACAAAACACTACAAACATTTTTCAGCCATTAATCATCTGTAGCTGCTTGTAGGCAATCACAAAGCCTGCCATGTTAGAGAGGAAAGGGGAAGAAGAAGTGAAGTTGTTAGAGACAAAAGCATCTCTGACAGCTCACCACTTAGTTGGGAAGGCATATTGGGAGGAAGCAGTAGTCTACTACCCGGTATATAATATCATATTTAGAAAAATATATTTTTTTTGTAATAGTTACCTTTTAATAGGATTATACCTTCAAAGAAAACCAATGCCTTTAAGACAGCTCCAGAGCAATGCTTATGATGAAAGAATTGAACAGCCCAACTTGCAACTTTGCTTGTATTTTGTATTTTTATGCTGCAATGTTTTTCTCCCATGTGAAATGACATAAAAGCACCCAATGAGAATGTAAATAGGATGTCAGCAATGCAAAAATTAGCATGCATTAATGCAAAGGGAAAATAGTGCAACCCCAAACCATCTTCAACAATCAATAGAGGATATGACCCAAATCTTTATTACAGTGATCAATACTTTATTGTATCCAGTGCACAATAGCTAAATTCTTGTTTGTTTATTAAGGCTGATTTTTAGGATATAGAAAATAAACTTAAACCCTTAATGAGTATAGGAACATAGTTTTGAGCATTACTGGTCTCCAATCATTTACGGTATATATAAGGGATAATACAATACCTACAGTGTAATATAAAAATATTACACCACTGCGGAGTTCCATGACCATATAGAAGCAAGAGTCCGCAGGCCGAGTGCTTTTATACAGGGCATGGAACTCTGAGGTGAAGTAAATCCATATATTACCTGTAGGTAGCGTATTATTTCTTATAATACATAAGGCTAGTCCAAAAAAAAAAAAAAAAAGTCCACTGCCTCTCCCCCTTCCTGTATTAGTCATTTATATAGGATATCCCTGTTCAGTGTATAAATAGTTTTACTGTTCCTATTGAAAACAGAAAGAAGGACCGAACATAGTTTATCAACAATAAACATGCAGGGTTATTCAATAAAAGTTCTTATCGTTTAAAATGGTGCTAATTTTGCCCCAACCAATCAGATCTTAGTTAACATTTGAAAGCCAACATCTGATTGGTTGGGGCAAAATTAGCACCATTTTAAACAATAAGAACTTTTATTGAATAACCCTGATTGATTCCTATATAAAATGACTAATACAGGGAGGGGGAGACAGTGGGAGGGGCAGTGGAATACAGGAAGTGACTAATTTAAATTCTTGCCACTGCACCTTCCCATTGATATTCCTAGCCTCATGTAATATATATATTACAAGAAACCAAATTAGAGGTATGTTTTTCTACTCGCCCCTCGATTTGTAATGGGAAAGTATAATTACAAAAATCTGAATCAAAGCTATTTCATAGTGCTTGGGGATGTGCAGAATATACCCGTTACAGTTCCGCTAGGCCCAGCAGTTGTGGAGTGAAAGGATCATCACTAGAAGGCACTCCAGTAAAACCCACCCAGTGTACTACTGCCCTGCGTGGTCACCAAGCATTCCTCTCCCAGGGTTTGCAGGAGACTATGAGCCGACTCATTCGCCAGCCCGGGTTCCAATAAAAGGCAGCCATGTAGCTGGTGGAGGCGTCCTAGTACACCGCCTGCAGCTTCAGGTGGACCCACGCTGCCCCTATCGCCTCCGCCATCCGTAAATGAACTCCCGGAACACTCCGGTTGCATTGCAACCACTTCAGCACTGACTGAGCAGTGAAAGATGGCGCGGTTTTAGTAAACAATGGGATTAGCCAATAGGAATCTAGTTCCTGGTTCATTACGTGACAAACGCTCCGCGGGAAAAAAAACTGCGAGATAGGGGATGGGAATTGTAGTTCTATGTAATCAACCATGATCTTGCTTGACCAATAGGTGGCACCCCTTGTTCGTCGTAGGGCGAAACTATTTCGGAACCGGCATTGAGCAAATAGTATCGAAGTAGACTGTTACGATTTACGGTCTTAAAATTGAATGTTGTCGGGACACTTGTCTACTTTTTCTTAATAAAACCCAACGGCTTACAGCTCTTTGAAATCTAAACAAGAATCAAAGTCAGATGAGCGCACCCTATCAGGCCTGCACCATGGTACTGACCGACCAGGCAAGGGCGTGGCTTAATGAAAAACCCGCGAAATGTGTCACATGGTGCTCTGACTGGCGCGAGTTTCTTTGCTAGTTGAGTGGCGGAAGTTTTAGGAGCAGCGCTCGGGCATTAGGGGTTAAAATCACCTTGTGTAAGTATATGGAGCCTTATGGACCGGGTGTTATTGTTATTGCATGGCGGGGTAACTTTATTATTATTTCAGGAGTTATGTGGATTGCTTTCACCAGCCCCTCAATCCTGTGAATTAGTATTTTAAAATCAGGGGCCCGGATCTCTATTGGGTGCAGAAAGATGTTTATAAGGAAATAAAATAACGTATGATGAACTGTAATGTGTGTGTAGCTATCGGTAGATTGACTTATTACAATGGATTATTATTATGGATTTATATATCGCCAACAACTTCCGCTGAGCTTTACAATTACATAGTCATACATTACATACAGGGTAATACAGGTTATACAAAGTCATACATATTACATACACAGGTAATACGTAAAATAAGTGAACAGAGTGATGAGTTACCTACAGCAATACCGTGATACAATAGGAGAGAGGACCCTGTCCAAAGAGCTTACGGTCTAGAGGAAATGGTTGATATGTATTAAGAGTTGAAAGGCATTGGCTGTGTACACAATATATATATATATTCACACACACATATGTAGCGATGCTAGAGCCAGGTACACCCCCAGCAGACTGTTCACCACTAGCAGTGAGTCAGGACCAATCACTGTGATCAAATCTACAGCAACAAATCAGATGTTCGATTTTTAAAATTTTATCATCCAGTTCCTGGCAAGGAATCGGTATAAACTGTGAGGTGGGTGATAGGAGCTGTAGTTTTGGTACTTGCACAAAGCCACTATCTGTCAGACTGGACTGACATGTTCAAATCTGCAGCAACAAATCAGATGTTCCCTCTTCCTGATTTAAGCTGGGTACATGTCAATACAATACGAGCCGACAGGCATTTTAGTGTATGGCGCAATTGGCCCCAAAATATTGGATGTATTTTTATATTTAAGGTGACCGTTCAGATGAATGGGCTGCACAATGAGCTGTAGTTTTCCAAACCTCCATTTCATAGAAACGGCCTGTTGCGTGCCATTGAAAAAGTGCATGTAATTTTTTTCATCCCGATCAACCATACACTGAAATATGGGTCGATTGCATGGTGTGTACACAGCCTTACTACAGTTAACATCTGATTGCTGCAGATTAAGAGCACAGGTAAATATTTGCTCCTTTCTCAGCCATTAATTTAATAAAGGCCTTCCCCCTGCTCCTTTTTTTTTTTTGTTTGTTTTTTTTGTTCCCTTAATGCACCCATTGTACCCAGAGTTAGGACCTAAAGCACTACGTGCTTGCCTCTGGGTTCTGTCTTTTAAAGGACCCAGGGTGAGGACTTGAACTGCTTGGTCCTCGCTGTAATCCATTACACACAACCCCCTTGTCTGCTGGTTTTATAATGATTGAATTATCCTCCGGGCTCCCCCTAAGTGCAGGACTGAGATTGTCCTTGATACCTTTGTTGTTGCTTTTTTTATTTGTATACGTATGCAACACATCATTTTTTACAGTTCTAAAACATAGGTTTCAATAGTCCCATTAGAGTTAGGGGGTATGAATTTGGACCTAATTTAAAGGGAGTTGCTTCCACAAATTGGTTGCCATAAAAAAGAAATCTTTAAGTTGTAACTTGCGCTCCACTTTAAATGAATCCACAACAAAATTAAATTCCTTAAAGGAGAACTAATCCCAAAAAAGTTTAAGTTAGAAAGTACTTGCCTCAACATCCTTCTCAGCATGGAAGGTTCCACTCAGGGGCGTTTCCTTTACCTCTATGAGCTCATTTTAGGTTCTGTTCCCCAACTCTGAAGCTGACATTTTCCCTTGCCTGCCAGTACTTTTACCTTGATTCCATTTTCATCATCCTGTGTGATTTCCACTCCCACCTGTTAACCCCTATGATGTAGGAATATATTAAATCCTCAATATTCAAATTGGTGGTGCAGCTTATTAACACTTTCCTAGTAGCAGTGTTGTAGTGTGATGTGTATAGGTCTGGGTACCTAGTGTGTCCGGATCTGAAATAATGTATGTCTCACTTACGGCTTTCACTCCACCAAATCAGATATATAAACAATAAATTGCAGGTGAAACATATGACACCGGTCTGTAGCTGTGAATATTGCAAGTTTATTGCAAAACATGCGTGCTACATGTTTCAGACCCACACGAGCACTTGAGGAAGGACAAGTGGATCAGAAACATGTAGCACGCATGTTTTGCAATAAACCTGCACAGTTACAGACCTGTGTCTTTGTATGTTTCACCTGCATTGTATTGTTTAATTGTTGGAGGGCCATATTTAAAAACTTGCGATTCCGCGGGTTTTCGTTACCGTACGACCGTGGTAGTAGTATACCATGCTGTAAACTACCGTAATGATATTCTACGGGCTGTTGTAGATTTACGTTTGCTACTGTACATTTACAAGATTTCCGATAGCATTCATAAATTAACGATCGCTATAATGATCACTAAAGAAGGCGATACCACACCTTTATAAATATGGCCTGTAGTGTGAAGGTCTATAGCTCTTCTGTCAGCTGCAGCAATATTAGTGGAAAATGTAGTTACTTAAAGGGGAATGTTGGAGGGTAGGAAGAGTGTGTTTTTATAGAAACCACATGGTGCAGAACTGTAGGGGGAGGATGGTGAATTGAACCTGATCCTAGCACAGCTCTGTGCAATGCATTTCTCATCAGTGTACATTCTTAAAGGGGAATGTTGGTACGGTAGTAGGAGTGTGTTTTTATAGAAACCACCATGGTGCAGAACTGTAGGGTGAAGATAGTGAAGTGAACCTGATTTTAGTACAGCTCTGCACAATGCATTTCTCAACACATATACAGGCCTATGTATTAAAAGTTCTTATCGTTAAAAATGGTGCAAATTGTGCCCAAACCAATCAGATTTTAAGAACTTTTATTATACAGGCCTGATAATATCTACACAACAATAGGTTGTTAGTATTTTTTTTAGAAGCATGATGCAGGCTGATACAGTTTGTATTTAATGCAGTGGTACTTAGCACTGCAACATGTAGATTTAATACGTGTTTGGGTCTTAAAGGCAAAGGTGACATGCAAAACACTTCTAAGGGCTAGGCCACACAAGCGCGTTTTTCAGGCAATTGCGATTTTCCAATTGTATTGAAATCACAGCAACGTACCAAAAACTTGTGATCTTGCAACTACGTGTTTTCAGAATGAAAATGCACAAATCTCAAGTGCAAACACGTGTAAATGGCATGCGATTGTTTGTGCGATTCAGATGCGTTGCAGTGTGGCTGTGCCCTAAATGTACATTGCAGCAATACACACACTAATATAAACGGTAAAGTGCAGAAATAAACACATAGAAAGACACACAGGTTCATTTACCCCCGCAATACAGAGTTAAAATCACACTAACCGGTAGCGAACTGGCTAGCACGACTCCATATATAAATGAGCATGACCGTCTCTTGCAGAAGCTCACAAATATAAAGGGTTAACAAGTTGGTTCCTAAATACATATATAAAGGGTTAACAACTTTGAGCAGGAAATTCTGCTAATAATATTCACTGCTATCTCTGATGATTGGCTGGGAGACACTGGCAGGTGGGGACTGAGATCAACTGTTACATGCAGCTTAGAATAAGGGGAGTGGGAAAAAAAACCCAAGGTATGTAGTTAGCATGTGCAGAAGGAGTTTTGGTACCTGGACCACCAGGAAGAGGCAACACTAGAAGCCAGGTGTGACATAGATTGCCAGTACTCAGAAATGTTCTATAAATGATTTCAACACTAAGAGGCTGAATTCAGAGGTGAGAAACAAATGGTTTTACTAAGTGACAGTTATAGAGTCTGTGGAGCTGCCTTTGTAATTTGTCTAATAGTTCATACTCGCTGTGTGTAACACTGCCGCTTCACTTATCTGAAAGGTCGGTTTCGGCTTCCTCTGCCCCCTCCGCGTTAGTCTGAGGGTTTTTTTAAAAAATCCGCCTTCCGTCTATTGGCACCTGTTTGGCTCCGCGTTAGTGGACTTTGTGTGTAGTTAGCGCCTGATTCGCTATCCTCTGTGGCGCTGTTTGTATCTCCAGCCGTCTCTCCACTGGAGTCCTCCGTGCACATGTCAGAGTCCTGCGCCCGTCCTCTCTGATGTCTAGGCCTCACGTGTCTCCTCCCTGCGCCATCTTCGCTGGCTGTTCTGTCACACCAATCCACAAATACACACGCTCATCTCTATAATCTTCACAGACCTTGAGGTATTTCTCTCTTTTTGTATTTTCTAAGTTTATCACTGTGTGCGGTGCTCCATTTTCTTAATCAGATCAGTAGTCTCCTGGCTTTTGAACTTCTCCTTTACATCTCTGTACAGTTTTTTGCACTTTTTTTTCCAGTGGTCCCAATTGTGCACGGACCTCCTCTATCACCAATAATATTAAATCCATAGAGCATTTGTTTAATATTTCGCACCATTTCTCACAAAATTTCTCATTATTCCGCCCTATTGTTGGTAAATTATTTCTGCGAAAACCTCTAGGGATTCTTTTATTTTTGTAATACTCAGATAGCGTTATTCCGTGCAATTGGGTTTCAATGTATCGTTTTCTTTAGGAATGCCACCAAACTTTGCAGTGTATCCTTTCCAAAGGCTTCATTAAAATTACTGTTAAATAATATCCGATCAGCATCTTCTTGAGTAAATGCTCTGGTTTTAGCCCTATTTTCGGTAATCAGGTCCAATTCACCAAACATATCCATCATGTATCACTATAATCAAAGGCGGTGCAGTCATCAAAAAAATGGACATTTCAGAAACAATATATAGAAAGAGATTCCTTCACTCATCCATATACCAAATGTAAATTTATAATCCAGATGCCACCAGGTTGTGTAGTTCCATCTACTATAGCAATATATAGAAAGTTCCCGGGCACACTGGGTAGAACAACGAACAATCTTTACTAGTTCAACGTTTCGACGGCGCACAGGCCGTCGTCATCAGGATACATAAATGGGAGATACTCAAACAAATATAACATCATGTGACCAAGCCACACCCCTAACCATATTTTATTAAAGTGCCAAGTGTCACATGATGTTATATTAGTTTGAATATCTCCCATTTATGTTTGTAGGGGGCATGGAACTCGGAGGTGAAGAAAATCCATATATTACACTGTGGGTAGCGTATTATTTCTTATAATGCATAAGGCCAGTTTAAAAATAAAAAAAAAGCAGTCTACCCCTACCCTTCCAACATTTCTCCCTCTCCCTGTATTAGGCATTTATATAGTAATCCCTGATTAGTGTATAAATCGTTCAATACGGTTCTATTGAAAAAAGGACCAAACAGGGCTTCTCAGACCTTGATGAGGACGAGGAATCAAGGCCTTACAGACAGCTTGGACTCTTCAGGTTCCTGGATTTTGAAAAGCAATATCTTGGGAACCATAAGGAGCAGAGATGTATGGTTTATTTTAAACTACAAAATGGGGCCATTAGTTGGTTTAATTATAGTTTTGGGGGTGGACATACCCTTTAACACCATCCAGGTGAAGCAAGAGTTGCCAACGATCTGCATATAATGTCACTTGGGGGATTTTTAGTCCACACAATAGTGTTGCACCTCTCGGGAAATGCCGTATATACTCGAGTATAAACAGATTTTCAGGCTGAAAAATCAGCCGGAAAATCCAACATAGATTTATACTCGAGTAAGTCACTACTAGTCGCCGGGTAGTGACATCAGCCGGCGCGCCAGTAAAGGCAGTATTGGAACTACAACATGTCAGCCAGCCAGAGGGGGGAGTAAGACACATCAGGGACAGGAGATGGATTTGCTGGTGACATTCCAGATATTCGGGCAGCTGGAGAGGGACCAGATACTTGAGGGGACCCTGGCCAATTTCCTGCCCGCTGGCTGGGTGACATGCTTACAGAAGGATGCCCTCTTACCAGTAAGTCCACTGAACTGGGGGTGAGGGTGCAGATGTTTCAAAACTACAACTCCCAGCTACTAAAGCATTCTGGGAGTTGATTTCAAAACATCTGGAGTGGCTTTAGTTGTCTTTTAAATGGACAGCTATATTGTTTTGATGCTTGAGTTGCCCTTTAAATGGACAGCAGAATTCCCATACTGTAGTCCCATACAGTAATAGCCATACTGGATTTGGCTATTACTGTATAGGACTACTGTATGGGAATTCTGCCAGAATCAGAAACAATACAGAATCAGAAGGCAGTAGTGGTCATCATTTCTACCCTCAGTTTATACTTGAGTCAGTCCCTTTTACTACTTTTTTCAGGTAAAAATGGGTACCTCGATTTATACTAGAGTATATACGGTAGTTGCCAACTATCACCATATAACATTGGAAAGCATGAATTTAAATCCACACAAGTATTGCATCTCTCTGAATTTATACAACTTTTTAATGACCCTGTTCATAATAGGTTTGAATTTTATGGAACAAAATAAAGTTTAGTTTATCAAATAAATGGCTCCATTTTTTTAAAGGGCATCTATAGTGAAAAAAACACATTGCCCCTTTGCAAATTTAAATTCATGTGCTCTGTGCTGCCTTAATCCTATCTCTGTAGGTGACTTTGTTTATCCATGGTGTCAGATCTCTGTGCAGCACTCCCCCCTCCCCTTTGTTACCTCCTCTGTCTCAACTCCGGCTAACCGACAAGCTTATCATGTGCAGTAAGAGTTAAAAGTTCAACATCCTGAAAAACACACCCACGCACAGTGGCCAATAGAAAGCAAGCTGTCCTGGAGACATGGAAAAAGGAGAACAGTACAGTTTACGATCTCGCTCTTTGTGACCCATCATCAATCAGTGAAAGCTATTAAGAAGGGGGGTCAAGTTCAGCCTTATATCTACCATCAAAGCTACCACTCTCCCCCTGCTAATGCTCTTATCTCTGTTTATTACAGAGCAGGGAGGGGGGATCACGTCACAGGGATTTGATTGACAGTCCAAGTAGGAGTAGAGGAATGCAATCACGTATTCTTCTAACTGGTGTATCTCAGGACAGAGAGGGAATCTGAAAAAAGTGAAGACACTGGGGGTTGTGGGGAATTATAGAACACATGGAAAGAAAGGGGGGGAAAAGTAAATTTTCCCACTATAGATGCCCTTTAAGGTACTGTTATTCTCCCAATAGGAAATATTGAGTGAAAGTTGTTGAACTTGGTTACAATGTCCCAAATATCCCTAACTTATGATGAGAAAAGGCCTCACTTACTAACCTATTAATTCTGAAATCAATTAAATATACACATTGAATTGTGCTAAAATTCATTACAAGTGTTAGTTTATAATTATCAGAGCATAGTTTGATATTATTCTGCAATAAACAAATTAATAATCGCAAAACAATCACAGGCATTGAGTTCATGTCTTGTAGAGACGTAACAAATAGTGGTTTTTTTTTTGTTTGTTTTCTTTTTGAGTTCTAGCTCAAGGTTTAAGAAAGTAACATATAACATCAGCACATTATATCATAGGATACACAAGCATATTCATGGGTTTTAGTAATTATTAAATTGCCTTAAGTACTAACCTGGTTGTTTTCACCATGAATTGCATAAAACCAAATACGACATGCTATGTCTCCTAATTCTAATGTGAAAAAATAATAAGAGTACTGTGATACTTTTTCTATGGACTAACAGTTTTAGTTGACAAGCTTTCGAGGGCTATACCCTCTTCATCAGGTCAGAGCAGTACTGATTTTTAATGGACAATGGTTTGAACCAGGACGTGGGATTCCTTTCACATTATGAATAATTGAATTTTTACATCCTAGCTTCCCCTTACTATTTTTTTCCCTGTATATTTATATATTTCTTTTTTCTGTTTTGCCTCCTTTTTTGTTTTTTTCTTCCTCCCCCTACTCTATTACCACTTCACTATTCTGTTATCTCTCCTATTTTATTACCTCTACATTTTCATTGTCTCTTCTTCTTACTGTGTTTTTTTTTTTTTTTTTTTTTTTTTGGTCCTCTCTGCCTTCTCTTCCCCCCTTGCATGTCTTGACCACTTCACTATTCTGTTATCTCTCCTCCCATTTTATTGCCCTCTACACTTTCCTTGGCACCTTTTGCTCTTGACTTTTTTTTCTCTCTCTCCCCCCTTGTTGTTTTGCTTATCTTATTGTCTTTTGGAACTGGCTTTTTACTTTAACCTTTGTTAAAAAAATCAGTACTGCTCTGACCTGATGAAGAGAGTATAGCCCTCGAAAGCTTGTCAACTAAATAAACTGTTAGTCCATAGAAAAAGTATCACAGTACTCTTATTATTTTTTCACATCTATATATTGGACTAATACGGCACTACTAATTTTTTATGCTAATTCTAATGTAACTTGGACACTG
Organism: Hymenochirus boettgeri; assembly: GCA_019447015.1. Lineage (NCBI taxonomy): Eukaryota > Metazoa > Chordata > Amphibia > Anura > Pipidae > Hymenochirus > Hymenochirus boettgeri. Next base: position 214,514,680 of record CM033474.1, read on the forward strand.
AGAATCAAATGCTAATCGGCTTGAGAGTGGGTGGGAGTTGTGTATGGGTTAGTGAAAGCTCTCATCCACCAAGCAGTGATTGCGAGGGTTAAGGCTGCAAACAAAAAAACAAAACATAGGTGGACGTTTCCAATTGTTATCCAGGTTAGATAGCTCCAAAGATGTATCTCTGCCGGGATGTCTGGTTGAATGAGTTTGTTTCCAGATAATGGTGATTTGGGTATGTAATGTGGGCAGTGATCCCTGCGTATGTGCTTCCAGATTGTTGATGCTAGGAATGGGCCCTTGAGATAAGGTACAAGCATGCATTCGGACTGAGATGTTTGGCTTTAGCACTGAAGGAACTTGGGCTACTTTTTTGCTATGTTTTTTGCTTGTTTAGAATTTTCCTAGTGATTAACAGACTAATCTGGAGCGATCACATTTGACAAACCGTTATATGAAGTATTTTTCTGCTGCTAAACATCTGGAACCACACATACTGCTACTATACCTCTTGTTAATTTGACATAGCAAGTCCAGCCACAGTTTTATGTACCTGCATTTGATAAACCAATTTTTGCCTGCAAATAAATTATAATTTGCCTGTTCAATTATTTATTTCTAAAAGTTAATGGGTTAGTGTGTTCTGTAGAGTATTCAGAATTTAGGGAATTACTAGAAATATTTTAAAGTCAATTCAGCCAGTGAGACTGTGACCACCAGAATGAGTTGTGGTTAATTCCTATGTTTAGGGGATAGGTGTTGGTTTAGTCCATTTTAATATAAAAAAACAATGCTTTTTAGCTTAAGAGAATTTTTTTGTTTGTTTTGTTTTAGTAATATCATGTCATCTCCAATATCCACACCAAGTCGCCGGAGGACCAAACGTGGTAGAGGCAGTAACCCTCCAACCCGTAAGTTTTGGACTAGTGTTCCCTCAGGGTTTTTCATTTGTTTGTTTTTAACACCCCAATTCTGTTACACTGTTTACAAAATAAAACGCCTTCTCTGGCGTAAACCTTTCAAAAGCATGTTTAAGGAAAACGTATTCTCCCCTGCATTTATTAACCTATGCTTGCCAATGTAGGAAAATAATAAGCCAATGACTGACTGCGGTAGAAACCAGAGAGCAGGTTACTAACTGCATAAGAATAGTGTCCCTTCAAATACTATTTGCTTTACACCGCCCGCCCCCCATTCAATCAATTATTGATTGTTTTATCTATCAAGTTGATTGAAAAGTAAAACAATTGGAACAGTTATTCATTCAAATATAGCCATTACCCCCGACACGGCAGAGAATCGCGCGTGTATTCATTCGGGGGTCGTTATGGCCGTCTCCTGCAATCTCACAAATATGTAAGATTAGGCCATTCAAGTTTAGTTAATTATATAATCTTAGCAACATTCATTTTAGTTTATTTTAAAGAAGTAATAAATTCTGGTTACCCCGTTACTTAAAGTTAACTAAGTGACATTAAAATTTATTTCTCCTGAATAGCATTTTTTTTTTAATGTACAAAAATTTAAATGTATTTTTGCAGTCACATTGATTTTTCTATCTTGCACAGCTCGCAGTGAGGAAGTTCAATCTCCTCCATCTCAGAGGAGACGTACAGAAGATTCTGCATCAGTTGGAGAACTACTTCCAATGCCAACTTCACCTTCAGGAGATCTTCAGAGCCCCAGTGGGCAAGAGTTGTTGTTTTCTAGTCCTGCACCATCAAGGCATTCAGGTGTGGTAATTATACTCCATCTTTTCTTAGCCGTTTTGAAGTAAAATTAAAACCTAAAAATTACTTTTCATGGGTAAATGGCAATTGGAAGGGATCCCTGTATCAACAAAAATGAACATACAAAGGCATCTGTGCTTATTACTGTGCCACACTTTGCTGCCTTCTGTTGTTGGTATGCCTAACGTGAACTAATAACATAATTTAATGGTCATGATGCTTTTTATATATATAGTTCTCCAGAGTGAGCTTGACCTTAGTTCTCCTCTGACATACGGCACACCTAGTTCTAGAGTGGAGGGGACGCCAAGAAGTGGCATCCGAGGTACTCCTGCTCGACAGAGACCTGACTTGGGTTCAGCTCGCAAAGTCAAGCAAGTGGATTTACATTCTGACCAGGTAATTAATTTCAATCAATTTAAAGTAGTGTTGACATATTTAAATTTGTCCTTTTTTTAAAAAAAAAAGTAATCTTTTACAGCCGGCTGCAGAGGAGCTTGTGACAAGTGAGCAATCTTTGGGACAGAAGTTGGTGATCTGGGGAACCGATGTCAATGTTGCCATATGCAAAGAAAAATTCCAGGTGAGTAACAACATCATCAAATGCTTTTAATAACATTGAAACAGTGGGTTATGTGTTCATTTAAAGTATTTGTTAATTATGCTTGCTTTAAGGCTGGGTACACAGCGGCCTATTTGTCCCGACTGGGACAAATGACTGTAGGTCATGGCAATAGTGGCTGCGTTCAACAGTGCGTGCGACCGATCGTGCGGTCCCGTAGGGAACTGCATGACCAGCCGTGATTTACCAATGGACCCATTCAGACGAATGGATGACCAAGCTCGGTTGCAGCTGGCTGCCCCACACCAGCAGTTATTTCCAGACAACTGACCAATAGAGCTGTGGATCAGTCAGCCGGAAATATATGATGGTGTGTACCCAGTCTTAGTGTTTGTAAAAGTCTCGGTATTGCAAAGAGTTAAGGCTTTGTAAAGGGTGTTTTTTGTAAAACTAGTTCCATAGACCTCAGTAGAAAAAACGTTTTATCTTCTAGTGCTGTCTGTCTCCTAAAAATAATTTGTGTCAAAAAGAATTTGTACACCTCTGTATTAACATTAAAACAATGTTTTCCACCTCACTAGCGTTTTATTCAGCGATTCATTGATCCCTTGGCAAAAGAGGAAGAAAATGTAGGATTGGACTTGAACGAGCCCATATACATGCAGCGACTTGAAGAGGTATTTATCTGCCATGGGGTTTGACCTCGAAATAATGTTTTGAGGGGAAATAGTTTACTTTTTTTTTTTTTTTTTTCCCCCTTCAACATTTAGATAAACCTGGTGGGTGATCCATTCCTCAGTGTCGACTGTGACCATCTTCGAAGTTTTGATAAGGAACTTTACAGGCAGCTCGTCTGCTACCCACAGGTAATTATATTTAAAGACTTAGGTTATACCCTAATCTTTTCTGAGCTGTTCCTGCTAATGTTACAGTGGTAACTAAGCCAATATCTATCTCTCATTTAAACACTTTTAGGAAGTTATCCCAACCTTTGATATGGCTGCTAATGAAATTTTCTTTGAACGATACCCTGACTCAATTTTGGAGCATCAGATCCAAGTTCGTCCTTACAACGCGCTTAAAACAAGAAATATGCGAAGCTTAAATCCTGAAGGTATGTTTACAAAGAAATTATATATGAAACCTTTTTTTTTGCTCGCTGTCTCTGCTGCATTAAAATAAAGGAGCTATTTTAGCTAATAACACCTCTTCCCAGACTTACAACATAGGCAGTTTGCTTACACTGTTTGCTCATTCCCCTTATAAGTCTGTAAAATATTTAATTAAAATAAGCCTCGCGGTTCCCATCCCATCGGCACTGGAGCATGTTGAATAGCTTATTGAAGAGCATTTGATTGTAAGAAAATGGAATGTGGCAACCGCATTGCTCTAATTAGTTTTCAAATTTTACTTTGCATCTATATTTAAAAAAGTCATTCTGCAGTTTCTATATCTGTTGTATTCAATTAGATCAACTGGACTTTGAAGTTTAGTTCTTGTAGACGTTTCGCTTGATCTTAAAGCTTTTTACTCCAAACTGTATTTCCAGATATTGATCAACTTATTACAGTTAGTGGCATGATAATCAGAACTTCTCAGATAATCCCAGAGATGCAGGAAGCATTTTTTAAATGCCAGGTCTGTGCCTTCTCAACAAGGGTGGAGATTGATCGTGGTCGTATTGCAGAGCCATCTGTCTGCAAACACTGTAACACTACTCACAGCATGGCTCTCATTCACAACCGCTCCATGTTTTCAGACAAACAAATGGTGAGTTTGAGGTCTTTATGGTTAATTGTGGAACATCTGCCTGTGTCTAGCTAGAAGTTTCTATTCGTTTTTAGAAACTTGTCTTTCAACTAAAATCTATTCTATTAATAGTCTTCTGTTTTTAACCAAGCTATACATTTTTAGAATAACTAATGGAACTAAAAGTAGTGGAACAATTTATATTTAATTATTGGATAATATATTGGATCTAGACCTTTATCTTGTTCAATCATTTCAATCCTTTTTCTTTGTTTTTTTTTTTTTTTTATTAGATCAAACTGCAGGAGTCTCCAGAGGATATGCCTGCAGGTCAGACACCTCATACAATTGTTTTGTATGCTCACAATGACCTTGTGGATAAGGTGCAGCCTGGGGATAGAGTGAATGTTACAGGTATGATTATATTCCCCCTTCAACCTATCTTCTAGTTACTATAATCCATAAATGGCAATGTAAATCTCTACCACATAACATAGAATTATATGGGATTCTTCTGTGGGATTTTAACTTCAAAGATCTGATTCCACTCTATTATTCTTAAGCTAGTCAAACTTAATTTGATTTTCCTTTATGATCATTTCGTGTATTTGACTTTTCAACGATCGTATTAACAAACGTGCACACTTGTTAAAGAATCGCATCAATAAAGGTTCTCTTTAGAAAAGCATGCCATTAATAAAGAATCTAAAATTTAATTTCTGTGTGGTATCTGTTCAATTTTAATCAAGTTGATCAAAATGTAAAATGATCAAACATAAGTTGACCCATGCATGGCTCGCTTTAGTCACTTGTTGGGTTGTTTCAGAAGTGTACATTAACATCACTACGCCACTATGCTTGGTAACCTGTCTGTTTTGTATTGGGCTTGCTTTAGGTTAAGACTTAAAGGTTTTCTTACATCTTGAATGTTATAGTGAAGCAAAAAATATTATAATAAAGATTTCAATAGTTTTTTTTTATTTCAACAGGCATTTACAGAGCTGTTCCTATTAGAGTGAACCCCAGAGTTAGGAATGTAAAATCTGTTTACAAAACTCATATTGATGTTATTCATTATCGAAAAACTGATTCAAAACGTCTACATGGGATTGATGAGGACACTGAACAGAAAATGTTTAATGAAGAGCGTGTTACCATGTTAAAGGAACTAGCGGCAAAGCCAGATATTTATGAAAGGCTTGCTTCAGCTCTTGCGCCAAGTATATATGAACACGAAGATATAAAGAAGGTAAAGCTTCTGTCTTAGTACAAACATTTTACTTTGTTTATGTTATTTGCCACAATACATTACTCCTGTCAGAAACTTTACTGGTGTAAATAACTCTTACGAGTTGGATAGTTGCATAAGTTGATAGTTATATATCACCATGTAAATTTTTTTTTTAAATTTTAACATGGGGTAGTTGGCACATGTAGTCCACTAATGCTGGTCACTGTAGGCTACTGATTGGAGATTGTGTCCCTCTTCTCCACAGCCACCTGGGATTGTTTTGGGGTACAGGCTGCTGGAATGCTAGAAAAACAAAGGGTTTAATTTATACTATGGCAAAAAAATCCATATTGTTGGTCTTGAGTTAGAATGAAAATACATGTGCCAAAAGCAAAGTGTGGCTGTTTGGTAAGGTTTCATTGGTAGTCTGACCCTGTGTACCAAAAAACACTACTGGTCCGAGCATCTACACATGTGGAATTTGCTTGCACCAATTGCATTTCTATGCTGACCTTAATTGGGGGTGGGGGAGGGTTGTTTGTGGTTTTGGGACAGATAAGTAAACTGTTAAAATTAGCAGGAAGGTGTCCCATTAACTGAAAAGGCTTTTAAAACCATTGCCTTGCCTATCCACTGCCAAATGCTGCTTTTTTTTTTATTTTTTGAAAAAACGTGTCCCAGACATATTTTGAAAGTTTTTGGGGGGGTTTTGTTTTTTTTTTAAACTCTTGCCCAAACAATGTTATAATATAAAATGACTTGCAGTTATTTAATAAGACCCCTGTTCAGTTGCGTCTGTACATACACTTTTTTTTCCAACCTCAGGGTATATTGCTTCAGTTATTTGGTGGAACACGCAAAGACTTCAGTCATACGGGAAGAGGAAAGTTCCGTGCTGAAGTAAACATACTTCTGTGCGGTGATCCAGGAACCAGTAAATCTCAGCTCCTTCAGTATGTGTTCAATTTGGTGCCTAGGGGCCAGTACACCTCGGGGAAGGGATCTAGTGCAGTTGGATTAACAGCCTATGTGATGAAGGACCCTGAAACAAGGCAACTGGTCCTACAAACCGGAGCTCTGGTTTTAAGTGACAATGGCATTTGCTGCATTGATGAATTTGACAAAATGAATGAGAGCACTAGATCTGTGCTACATGAAGTCATGGAGCAACAGACACTCTCAATTGCAAAGGTAAGAATACAGAAATAAGTTAATCATGCATTTGCCATCTGCCCTTCAAGGCTTTGGCTTGAAACAAATGTTTTTACAAAGAAAAACCTAGAACCTTCCAAGAAACCTAACCTAAAAACAAAAAAAACTTGCTCAGCATTTCATGCACTCTTTACTGTAAGCACCAACTTTGTGCTTACTTGACTTTAGTGTTACAGGTTTTGTTTTTTTTTCTATTCTGATTGTCCAATAAATCTCGCAATTAGGGGCATATTTATTCCATAAACATAATTTCTAAAATTATAAAAGGGAGTCTTTTTTGGTTCTTAATTACTTATGCAAGTGGTGCTATGTTTTAATTAGCAGCCTTCTTACTGCAAGTCGGCTTCTCTCCCATTGTTTAATAACCAGACTCGTTAAAACCCCTCCCATTTAAATATAACGGCCACTATTTTGCATTGCTATTACCAGGAGAGACAGACACACTGCTTCATGAATACATTAAACTATTTGGGACATTGTTCACCAATGGAACATGTCTGAGGACACGCAGGGCTTTTCACTGTGAGAATGGTAGAACTATGGAACAGTCTTCCTTTAGATTTGGTGATGGCAGGATCATTGAATAGTTTATTTAAAAAAAAAGCTGGATGAGTTGCTTAAAATGTTGCATACATACATACATTTTTTTTTGCCTTCCTCTGGATCAAGGCAGGTAATGTGGGTATTGCTGGATGGGTTGGACTAGATGGACATGTCTTTGTTCAACCACAGATACTATACTGACTGAGCTGGTAAAAATAAATGTTCTTTTGTAGGCTGGAATTATCTGTCAGCTAAATGCACGCACATCTGTTTTGGCTGCTGCAAATCCTGTGGAATCACAGTGGAACCCAAAAAAAACTACTATTGAAAATATCCAGCTGCCACATACACTTTTATCTAGGTAAGAATTTGATTTCTGAAATTCTGCTGTTTTTGTTTTAGCCATTTAAATTTACCCTAAAATTGATCCTTGTAATTTAACCACATATTTTTTACCTTTGGTATGTTGTTAGTTTTAATATGTTATAGTGTATATACTAATTGTAGTAACGTTCATGTTTGGATTTCATTAGGTCCCTAGCACCTTGGTGTTATGAGCCACATTCAAGAATTCATTCCCAATATTATTTTACAAGTTATTCTTTGCCAGATAAAATTTGTTTTTCTTTAGGTTTGATCTAATATTTCTGATGCTGGATCCGCAAGATGAAGCTTATGACCGTCGCCTAGCCCACCATCTTGTCTCCTTGTACTATCAGAGTGAGGAACAAATGAAAGAGGAGCACATGGACATGGCAGTTTTGAAGGATTATATAGCATATGCTCGCACTTATGTTACCCCCAGACTTAGTGAAGAAGCAAGCCAAGCTCTAATTGAGGTACATATGAATGTTGTATTTGTTTTTATTTTGACTGATAGAAAGTAGTTGTATTTTATTAGAAACAAATGGGTAAAGCTTTGATTTTGCTGAAGACCTGAATAAAAGGTTGGGTTTTTTTTTACAGGCTTATGTAGATATGAGAAAAATTGGTAGTGGTCGTGGAATGGTTTCAGCCTACCCCAGGCAACTTGAGTCTCTTATCCGATTATCTGAAGCCCATTCAAAAGTGCGCTTTTCCAGCAAAGTTGAAACCATTGATGTCGAAGAGGCCAAACGCCTTCATCGTGAAGCCCTGAAGCAGTCTGCCACTGATCCCAGAACTGGCATTGTTGACATTTCTATTCTTACAACAGGTATTTGTATTTGGTCTTAAAGGAGATCTAAAGCCTCTGTATTCTGTGCTATTTTTAACAAAAAATATTTATAAAAATATTCAGATTTTGACAACCTATACTCGAATATAAGTCGACCCAAGTATAAGTCGAGGTACCCATTTTACCTGAAAAATTAGTAAAAACTGATTGACTCGAGTATAAGTCGAGGGTAGAAATTATCACCACTACTGCAAACAGTAGTCCCATACAGTATTGGTTCCAATATCCCCTAACCCCCAATGCACTCCAGATGTTTAGAAACTACTACTCCCAGCATGCTTTAGTTGCTGGGAGTTTTATTTTCTAAGCATCTAGAGGGGCAAGCAACATCAGTTATTTTAGCCCTGCAAACAAAAAAAAATGCTCCAGTAACCACCAATTCCTTGCCACTCCAGATGTTTGGCAACTACAACTCCCAGCATGCTTTGATTGCTGGGAGTTGTAGTTTCTATTACATCTAGAGTAGCAAGGATCAAGCAGCAATTTATGTTGTTTGGCCATGCAAATATATGATATAGGTAAAAAGCAGCAGCAGAAGAAAAACAAAAAAGTTCCTGCCCACCTCTAGCAGTAGATTGAGTTCGGTGTAGGCTTCTCCATTCTGCCTTACATTCAGACGTGATGTGCGTAAGTGCTGCGCGCTGGTGTGCACGCGCATACGTACCCAGTCCTACATGCCCGCGACTCCTCCCGGCTTACTGTTCCTGTCTTGCTGCTCGGGTCCTGTTGTTTCGGCCGCAAATTCAGCTTCCTGCATGTTGATACCGGTAAGGCCAACACTGTTAGAGTGCCGGTTGTGTTTTTACTGCGTCCTGCTATGCTGAAAACAAGTTGACTTGAGTATAAGTCGAGGTTGGTTTTTGAGGCCCAATTTAAAAACCAAAAACCTTGGCTTATACTCGAGTATATGCGGTAATGGCTGTACTCATGTTAAAAAATTGTCGGCTGGGGTGGCTATTAAATGACCTCTTGCCAATTTCTTGCATGTGTAGAGACTCCTTGACATTGTTTAATCATCAATCCTGCTGGATTACTAAAATGTTGAGAACTTGGTTGGTCTCCTAGTCTTTCACCTTCTATAGAACAGCATAAGCTGTTAAACCTGTGGCAAACCTTCAGCCTGACCTTTCTGTAACAAAACTCTTGTGGGATCTGGTTACAGTGCCCATCTAGTTTTCTAGCAAGAATACATTTAATGCCCAATAATATCTTGAGTACATTTGTGCACCTGTTTGAAGAATAAGCATGGAATGATAGTCTATTCTAAATGCACATGTTCATAAACAATTGAAAACTTAATGCGTTGTACACTTATATTTTAGGTATGAGTGCAACTGCTCGCAAACGCAAAGAGGAGTTGGCCCAAGCTTTAAAGAAACTTATCCAATCTAAAGGAAAAACTCCAGCATTAAAATATCAGCAGCTTTTTGAGGATTTACGTTCACAGTCCGATATGGTAAGTGTTAATTTACTGTAATTGTGCTTATATGGAAAATAGTTGTAATTAGATTAGTCATGAACTATTTTTACTCCTTTTGTATTACACAAAAATGTAATTTCTTTCTTTCTGTTTTAGGCCATTACAAAAGACATGTTTGATGAAGCATTGCATGCCCTTGCAGATGAAGACTATTTAACTGTAACAGGAAAGACTGTAAGGCTGCTCTAAAATAAAGCGTATACTATTTTTCATTATTGTGGACATCTGTATAATAGCAATTTGTAAAAGCAAAACTGATTAAGATTTAAAATTAAAATGTGTTATACATTTTTTTCAATTGTAACCATTATGCTATGCATTAATTAATGTATAGAAACTTTAAAAACTTGTAATATCTTTTCATGTGTAACTGTTTTAGGCTACAATGTTAAGTGCAGATGCATATGTGTAAATTGGGCAGTAAAATACTGCGATCTCCATAATTGAAATTTGCTTTTGTGCTGTGAATGTTTTTTAGTATACAAGCGCTCTGTTGCACTTGTTAACATAAAAATGTGCACGGCTGTTGCATGCTTCCTTATTAAACTACAATGAAAAAATACTGTGTGCTCTATTTTATGTACTTCACACAGCTGGCTCTTTTGGTTAGAAAGAAAATTAAGTAAATTATTGTTTTAATCAGAAGTCGGGAAAATGTAATTTTGCTCAGTTTCATTTAAGAAAAGTGTAAAAAAAAATATTAAGAAAAACTGCTGGTAAATTAGCATTTAAATTACAAGAAAGGAATTTTATCCCCCCCGAAATCTCCAAAGATGAAGATATTTAAAAGCAGTTGTAGCTAAAATGTTACCATATTGTTCTAGCTAATGATTACTGTCGTGGGCAGAGCAAGAAACTCTATGCTAGTTCTTCCTTTTCATAAACCGTACATACTTGAATATAAGCAGAGGTACCTATTTTTTACCTGAAAAGAGTAAAACCTGATTGACTCAACTAGAAGCTGAGCAAATAAATTCTGACCACTACTGCCTTCTGATTCTGTATTGTTTTGGGGCTTAAGTTGCCCTTTAAATGGACAGCAGAATTCCCATATAGTAGTCCCATACAGTAATGGCCAAATCCAGTATGGCTATTATTGCATGGGAATGCTGCTGTTCATTAAAGGGCAATACAAAATCAGATCGCAATCTTTTCAATAGATACCAGCCTCCTGATTCTGTATTGTTTGTTTGAGGCATTAGTTGCACTTTAAATGGACAGTAATTTCCGGATTCCTTGGCACTCCAGATGTTTGGAAACTACAACTTCCAGCATGCTTTATTTGTAGTTTTCAAACATCTGCAGTGGCAAAAATATAAAGCAATAACAATGAAGAGGATGGTATAACATGGACATACATACTGGGGCTGGATTGCAAAGTTTCATACCTTGCTGTGAGGGATGACTTTATAGTCATAGACTGTACCAGAGAAACTTTGGAATGGCTAGTGCCAAGAGACTTGGATAGTTGAAAGACTAGAGTTTAAACTGTAAAACTAAAGTGTGTTCAGGTAGATTTTCCTCAAAGTACAGTCAAAACGTATGGCTATTACATAACATAGCAAGTATCCGGTACTAGGGTTAGTCTATTCTACATTGCCATATCTAACTAGTAGTCACTTATTTTGTTTCAACAAATCTTTATTAATATTTCTGTAGAACACAGTAACTCCAGTAGGAAGGTATATCCATGTAAAAAAAAAAAAAGGGGCAAAATTCCCGACAGCCCCTCCCTTTGTACAGGGAGATGCACAGTACTTCATTTGGCTGGTCCTATATATTACTTTAGAAAGGCGAGTGATGAATCATTTTTACCAGGTTGAAACACAAGCTACTTTTGAAAGTTAACAGAACATATAGTTTTACAAAGTAGGGTGTATTTCTGTATGTTACTAAGTGTGTGTGTGTGTCCGTAAACCGTTCAAATTAACAGCAGCCACATCAGTATCACCAGGCAAAATCAGTCAGTCCGATTGATTTGATACTGTTCTGTGATCTTCAATAGACTGCAAAATCATCAGGGCGCCTTAACTCCAAACCAAAGCCCACCAATCAGTTTAGCGGTGAATGGGTCTGTTCTGGGCTTAAGTCTTCCCTTAGTCCATGCTGCATAGCTCTGCACTACATTAAGCAGTGCGAAGAATGGATCAATCTGATTTCTGCTTAATATCCAGCTGACGCTCGCTCCGCAATCCTCATCCACTGCTCTGACTGACGTCGCATTCCAAATAATGACAGGCAGAGCAAGCGGCAGGTGGATTGAAGTAAGTGATTAACCCAAGTATAAGTCGAGGTTCGGTTTTCAGGCTATTTTTAAAGCCTGAAAACCTTGGCTTATACTCGAGTATATACAGTGCCCGTGTGCCAAAAGGGGCATTAGATTTAAAGGGCAAGTCCAGCCCAAAAATGAAAACCTACATACAGGTAAATCACCCCCCAAAACCCTAAATGGTTTGAAATCTGAAATATTTAAGTCTAACCTGGAATCCTGCACAATGTCCTGTTCCCCTGTTTCTGCTTCCTGGTTCTTCCAGTTAGTAACTGTTAGTTATGGATTTGTCAGTTGACATCACAGCCAATGACTGAATGTTGATCCCCTAGTTGCCTCTTCTGAGCATGCCCAGGCTCAGTACAGGCTCACTACAGGTTTCTAAATAGCTCAGTTTCCATGAGGCATCCAGAAGCATAGCAGGAATACATTAATGAATTCATAGGACAAAGTATGATTTATCAACATATTTTAAAGAGGCCATTCTTTCTAAAAGATGTTCTTATGAAGGTGGAGTTGTCCTTTAAAGAACCTCTTCAAATGCTGCACTAGTGCAATGCGCATAGAAGACAGAGTCCGTCGGGACCTGTTAAGAGGATGCAGTGGAGGATCAATCGATCTGGTAAGTTCCTTACATTCTCTCCTAGCTCCTGCAGATTTTATTGAACAGCAGGAGGTAAAACAGCTCCTTTACCTCCCGTTCTTCAATAAAACTGAATACCACAATTTTGATTATACCAGTGGAGATACCCTTTAACTAGTCTTACTCTGCTGGCAACACAAACAAGCTGAGGCCACACTATGCGCGGAGGGCAATTGTGTAATCATACGCTTTGTGCATGTCCACCAGCCCGAGGACTTAATTATTGATAAACATTGGTAATACCCAAGTATGCAATACTGGTTAGTATTGCATACCCCCCAACATCACCCCGTTATATGGGGTGATGTAATAGGCAATAGATACACTTATAGAAAGAACATGGTGGAGAGTTTCAGGTGGAGCATAATGATGCAAACCTGATCTAGCTATTAGCTTTGTGCAATGCATTTCTCATCGGTACCCTATTTTAAATGGACCTTTTAATTTTTCAGCAAAAAGTGTATTTTAACAGGTTTTCTAACTTTTCTGGAGAATTGGATGTATTTCTAGGTAAAAATGCCGTTGGTGCACAATGGAAATTGTGTGCATGTATATTTTGCTATGTGTGGGCACTGAATATAGAATCTTTATACAGGTATATTTTAAACTGTTACTCCGTCACCAGCTTCCAGAGTAACCAAATAGGATAATCCTGAAGGTCTGAGAGTAGACCCAGGCAATCCTGCCACACTGTGTGGTTGAAAGTAAACATGCTTGGCTTTACCACTAAGCAAAAGGCTAAGGACTTGCAAGCGAGCACCTTCATCCCAACCATTAATAGTGGCTGCCAATTCAAATTGTTCTAGCCAATCAGTCCACTCCCTAGTTACCCCATCAAAAGGATCAGGTTTAAAAATAGGTTTGGCAATTGGGCCTGGTAGAGCTACTGAGTCTAATTGGGGAATTTCATCTGCAGGTACAAGGACAGGAGAGTTTAAATGAATACTATCAGTAGCAGCCTCCATAGCTTAATACAGAGAACAAATATACAGAGAAAACGGAGAATAAATGGTATTAATATTACCGCTGCAACAAAATTTGTACCAGATCACTGCTTTATGGAAGAATTATGGGTAGCATGACACACAGTGGGTTTCTCTGGTGGTCTGGCACAAAGTAGGGCACTAAGCTAGCAAAAATCTTGTAATAAACCCAGTGGGCCAGAGGTGCAAAAATTACTAACAGTACAATTAACAAAAACAGGAGAGAAAGAGAGTGTTACATAGAGTGTTGCATCCTGCTCCTTTTTTCTCTTCTGTTTTGTACAAAGCAGACCGTGCACATAAACAAGAACCCCACATAACATATGCAGTAATCAGGGATGTCCTTATCTATGGTGCACCACTTTAAATATTGACCAGGCCTGTATATTGTGTGTATTTGTAAGTTGGTGTACACTTATCTGTTGCCTCAGAGTTTGTATCCAATAAGGTAAATTGTCTGCCTAATAATCTGTCCTCCCAACAGGTGGTAACAGGATCTTGTGTTGCAGTCAATATCTCTCCAAAGCACACGCCACAATCTACTTTCACTTTCTCTCCTCCTAGCAATAGAGAGTAGGGATGTCTTGTCTTTTATCACTCACTGACCACCTGCACGCTGGAGGTGGTATATGAGGAGCCTTGGTGTATATGTCCATTACAATACACATCACATCCTGTGTAGCAGACAAGCTTTTTTTGGATTATACTTCATTTCATATGGAGCAGACACAGGGGTATGGTTTAACCTCCCATTTGGACTGTCTCATATTAAAATAGGGATCTCAGCTCTGTAAGTTAGTTTATGTATTTTGTATATTTTCTCTTGAACCTAATAAAAGTCACGTTAGCCGATAACGGCTTTCTGTACATAGTCTAAAGCAACAGTGTTTATTAGAACACATGACGTTTGTGTCCTTGCGACACCTTCTTCAGACAATACAATTCAAACAAAGTACAAGTTTATTGCAGCAGCGATAACCAGTTTTATTGGATAGCCTTATCATTTGTTTCTGATATATGTGGACAAGATCCACCTGTACTAGGTGGTTGTTTAGTGATCGACCCTTCTTGTATACTAAGGTCGGTCTAAACATTGAAATTTCATTACATATTGGTAGCCATGGGAATCACATTGCATACCGGTAGCCATAGTCATTTCATTACATACAGATAGCCATGGACATTTCATTACATACAGGTAGCTATAGGAATTTCATTACATACCAGTAGCCCTGGGCATTTTATTACATACTAGTAGCCATGGGCATTTAATTACATACTGGTAGCCATGGGAATTTTATTACATAATGGTAGCCATGGGTGTTTCATTACATACTGGCAGCAAACTGGCAATTTCATCATATACTGGTAGCCATGGGCATTTCATTACAAACTGGTAGCCGTATTATTACATACTGGTTGCCATGGGAATTTCATCACATACTGGTAGCCATGGACATTTCATTACATTCTGGTAGCCATGAATATTACATACTTTAAATTCAGCCAGATGGCGGGGTACTCACAGGTACGCTTTCAGGAGGAGACCAAAGTCTGCAGGTTTGGATTTTGGAGCAGAAGAGGCTGATGGGAGTTGTATGCAGGATACCGAGGAGCTGCTGGAAAATGTATGCTGGATACCAAGGTGCTGCTGGGAAACGTATGCTGGATACCAAGGTGCTGCTGGGAATTAATTACCAAGATGCTGCTGGGAAATGTATGCTGGATACCAAGATGCTGCTAGGAAATGAATGCTGAATAGCAAGATGCTGCTCGGTACTGGATACCAAGATGCTGCTGGAGCAGCGCGGGATCAGAGCGGCACGTAAGTTTGTGACAGTACCCCCCATACGGGGGACCACCAGACTCAATGGACCAGATTTTTTTTTAAAACTCCTGTGAAAAGCCTTGACCAGACGAGGAGCATGCAGGTCCAAGTGTTTAATCCAGGCTCTATCTTCTGGACCGAAATCTTTCCAGTGGACCAGATACTGAAGAGATCTCTTCACCAATTCCAGAATACGGAAAGGACCAAGAAATTTGGGTGCCAATTTAGAGGAGGGAACACACAGATTAATATGAGCAGAGGAGAGCCACACTTTATCTCCAAAAGAGTAAGATGGAGGTTCCCTACATCTCCTATCAGCTGCAGCTTTTTGTACAAGAGCAGACTTCCGAAGTCAGATTTACGTAGACTGGCAAATAGCCCACATCTGGGCAGCTGAATCATTAGCAGCGGATACTTGTGTGAAAAGAAAATCTTGGGGAAAACATTTTGGATTAGTTCCAAAGACACACAGAAAAGGAGATTTTGGCATTAGGTGCATTATTATGGGCAAACTCAGCCCAAGGCAGAAGGTCTGACCAATCATCCTCGGTATAGGAAATGTAACAAAGAAGGTATTGTTCAAGAGACTGATTAGTGCATTCAGTAGCTCCATTGGACTGCGGGTGGTAAGCAGAAGAAAATTGTAACTTAATACCCATGGATTTACATAGAGCTCTCCAAAATTTAGAAACAAATTGAGTACCTCTGTCAGACACTATTTCAGAAGGAAGTCCATAAAGGCAGAGAATATGAGAAATAAATAGTTGTGCTGTCTCCACCGAAGATGGTAGCTTGGGAAGGGAAACAAAATGGGCCATTTTGCTGAATCGGTCCACCGTTACCCACATAACTTCTTCTTGGAAGGTGGAAGCTCAACAATAAAATCTATAGATAAACATTATACAATCATTTTAAACTATATTTTGTACATAGTTGAGTAATGTAACATAATATACAAGGATCAAAAGTATATTGTTTAATTACTTTGTTGTAAAATAAAACAAAATAAAAATAAATGTTATAAAAAATGTTTTTGAAAAAATCCATAGATAGATGGCTCCAAGGTCGGCAAGGAATGGGTAGAGGTTGAAGTAGACCACAAGGTAGAGTTCTAGAAGATTTAGATTGAGCATACTTGGTACAGACTTGAATGTAATGAAATGTGAATTTCATTACATACTGATAGCCATCGGCATTTCATTACATACTGGTAGCCATGGTAATTTCATCACATACAGGCAGCCATGGGTATTTCATTACATACTTGTAGCCATTTCATTACATACTGGTAGCCATGGGAATTTCATCACATATAGGTAGCCATGGGCATTTCATTATATACTGGTAGCCATGGGAAATTCGTTACATACTAGTAGCCATGGGAATTTCATTACATTCTGGTAGCCATGGGTATTTATTTACATACTGGTAGCCATGAAAATTTCATTACATACTGGCAGCCATGGGCATTTCATTACATACTGGTAGCCATGGGAATTTTATCACATATTGGTAACCATTGGCATTTCAATTTCCTATTCCTTCCATGGCAGTGGTCACTAATGGGTTAATCCCTCTATCCCCAGGTAGGACAGGAAGTATGCAAGCTATAAGAGACCCTCCCCCCCCCCCCCCACTAGCCATCCTTCTCCTGTCCCTTGCGCGACCATTTTGCAAGCACTCACCCTCATCTGAACAAAATGGTGTCCCCTCTCTTGATCACCCGGATTGCCTCACTCCTAGGTAGGTGGTAGAGCAATCCTAACAGCACGCCACAGCCCTGTTCTAGGGTCTTTAAGCGAACATCGCGGCCGCTGTCTTCCGGTTCTCTTCCAGGTTGTACGGCGCATGACCAATGACGTCATCGCGTCTTTTTAAACTCAATGCGGGAATTCTGTCTCCCGGTTTGGCTTGGGGCTTCCCACAATCCAGTGCCATCCTCTTGGTCAGTGGCTGTCTGAAGGGTTTTCTCCATTCAACAAGGTACTCTGGGTCTGATCTACCTATATCAGACATCCTTTTTTCAGCTGATTTAATTTTTCAGTGGAATGTTAATATTGAGATTTCCATTGCATCATCAGGTGATAATGAGCTCCAGGGGACACCGCTCACGTTCAGATCAAGGACTAGGGGGGTGAGCAACAGGGTAGTAAAAAAAAAAAAAAAAAAAAAAACGGGGGGGGGGGAAATTTTACTCATTATCTTATTTTCTATTTCAGTGATTCATCTCGCCACAAAGATACCGGGAAACACACGAGAAATCAATCAGGGAATGCTTATCCTGCACAATCCTGCCATCTCACCACAGAAGTTTTGTGAAGACTGCATTGCGCTTTCTTTATTGACAAAGAACAACAAAAGCAGGATGTAAACCAGTGGGTCAAGGAGTCCATGTCCTGCTGATGGACACTATGGTTCAACAATCACACAAACCGTGTTAGACAAACTTCCATCAGAACCACAGAAGCAGACCTTAACTCAACAGAACAATCTCTTTGAACCACTTCGCTTACTACATCTCAGAGTGGAGACATGCAAGTCGCTGAAGACAATGATACAAGACAGGTTTTTCCGCCTAAACTATACAAAATCTAATCAAGCTCATGAGCCACCTTATTAGGTGAGGATGAGCCTAATCACCCATCCACTTCAGACAAAATTTTTGCTTCACAGACATCTAGAGCACATTCTATCTTCACCCAGTAATGGCAAAAATAATTTCAGATGAGTGGGAAGATCCCGACAGGAAATTCAACTTATCTCCAGATGCCCACCAAATATCCTATTCAGGCGGAAGACAGTAAGTTCTGGACAACATCCCCAGACTAGATGCAGCAATGTTCCAGATTATCAAAGAAGACCCTCCTTCCGGTAGAAGAGGGAGTTACTTTGAAAGATCCTATGGATCGCAAGCAAGATGCTATTCTGAAAAAAATCAACCTTGTGGCAGGGGCTCTCTCTTCGTCCTGCCATTGTAGCAGTGGATTTATCCAAAGCCACAACATATGGCTCAAAGAGATAGAAGAGCAGTCAATAAAAGAGGCCTCCAAAAGACGACATCATCATGCCATTAAGATGTCAGACTTGCCAATGACTTCGGTTCAGAGGCAGCTTTAGATAGTCTAAAATTCTCCGCCAGTTTCATGGCACTCTCTACTCTTTCCAGAAGGTCTCTATGGCTACGACAATGAGGGCAGACATACCTTCAAAAATGAGCCTTCTAAGCATACCCTTCGAGGTGAACTACTCTTCGGGAAAAAACTGGATGAATCCATAGCAAGGAATTCAGCAGCAAAAGGTACTTTTCTACCGCAGTCTAAACCCAAGTTTAGACATTCCCCCAGGAAAGAGTCAATGACATTCAAAGATGCAAGAGCTTACAGACCGGGGAAAAATTTATCCCATAGACCAGGAAAATGAATCAATCCCAGCCTTTTCGTTCCCAAAAACTTAAAAGGGAAGAAAAAGACCTTATGAAGGTGCGGGAGCCCCTCAGAGCAGTGGGCGGGAGACTCTCGACTTCAGCTCTGTCTGGGCTCACACTACAAGGACAAGTGGGTACTGGAAACAATATCCCTAGGTCACCACTTACAGTTCAGAAAACTCCTTCAGACCATTTCACAGCATCAAACTCGCCAAAAACACCTTCAGCAATCCAGGCCATACAGGTAGTCATTTCAGATCTATTAAAAAAGAATGTCATAGAACTGGTTCCAGAACAACAAATCACTTCACTTCAGGGGTATACTCTCGCTTATTTTTAAAGAAAAACATCAGGAGAGTACAGAGCGATCCTCGACTTAAAGGCACTGAACTCATTCTTAAAAATCAAAACTTCAAAATGGAGACCTTGAACTCCATCTCTCTCCACTTGAGGAAAAACGACTGGTTAACAAAAATAGACCTCCAAGATGCATACCTACATATTCCCATACTGCCTCAACACCGGAAGTTCCTGAGGTTCTTCATTCTAAACGCCCATTTTCAGTACAGGCACTCCCGTTTGGTTTGGCAACAGCACCAAGAATCTTCACCAAGTCCTCTCCCCTCTAATTGCCTCTTTAAGAAGGAGGGCATTTTCCTTTTCTCATACCTAGACGACTCTATAAGAAACCACTCTGCACAGACGTGTCTCGCCAGCAGGAACAGAGTCCTCTCTTTCTTACAAGAACACGGCTGGCTGATAAACTGGGAAAATCTCAACTGAATCCATCACAAACATGGATTTCTGGGAGCCCATTTAGACATGAATTACATCAATTTCTCTCCCTCTGTCAAAGAAAAAAGGATTTAGAGAAATTAGTAACACTGGCCCAAACCAGAAGAATCATCCCAGCTATATCCTGCCAACAACTCATAGGGAAAATGGTATCAACAACTCAATCCGTGAAATGGGCAATGGTTCACCTCAGACAACTTCAATCAGATTTCCTGAACCAATGGCAAAAACAGTCAGAAACCCACTCCAACTAATTCACCTTCAGGAATCAACAATTCAAGCTTGCATTGGTGGAGGAATCCTTCCACCCGAAACCAATTCACTAGAGTCTAAGAGATTGGATACGCATTACAACAGATTCGAGTCTTACGGGGTGGGGAGCACACTGCATGGCTCATGGGTGCCAGGGTTCATGGCCAACCTATATGACAGGAACATCAATAAATTTCAAGGAGCTAAAGCTGTTCATATCCCTGGTCAAGTTTTCTCCACTCATCTCAGACAGATCAGTCCTCATTGTATCAACAACTCGACGACAGTCTCATACATAAATCGGAAGGGTGGAACCAGGACCTCCATCTCCTCAACTATCACTGTCAATTCTTCTGCTATGGGCAGAATCGAACCTAGCGGATCTGAAAGCTATTTATTTACCATCCAACGAACATCGAGGCAGACTACCTGAGCAGATTCAGAATTCACCCAGGAGAATATGCACTTCACCCTCAAACATTTCAACTAATAGTGAAAAAATTTGGTCATCCACAGATAGATCTAATGGCCTCTCTCCCCGCAACCACAAGGTAAAATTTTCTGCTCCAGATCCCCAGCAAGAAGGCAACCTTCACGGATGCTTTCTCCTTCAAATGGAGGTTCAACCTGGCCTACATATTTCCTCCTTTTCCACTGATAGGGAAGGTGCTACAGAAATCTGGGAGGACCACACCAGGATAATCATTATACCCCATGGTGGCCCAGGAGACCAGTGTTTTCCTTTATTGAAGGAGATGAGCCAGACAGAACCCTTTCATCTCCCTTGTGTACCCAACTATTGTCACAAGGCCCAGTGAACTTCACGAACCCGGAAACACTATCTTTAACGGCCTGGTTATTGAAAAGGAAACCTGAAGCACAAGGGGCTATCAGAGTCCACCTATCCACTTTACTTCAGGCCAGGAAAAACACCACATCAGCTACATATTATAAAGTCTGGGGAACCTTCAACATTGGGTTCTTTCCAGATCCCACCAGTCTCAGTAATCTTAGAATCTCACATTGTGGATTTCCTACAAGAGGGTTTCGAAAAAGGTTTAGCCCCAGCTTCTCTAAAGGCTCAAATTTCTGCCCTTTCAGCACTTACGAAACTAGATGGGCCAACAAGCCTCTTGTCACCAGATTCTTTAGAGCCATGAGACGTCTCAAACCACCTAGAAGACTAAAACCGGCCCCATGGGACTTATCTCTAGTTAAAAAGCTTTAACTAGAGAACCATTCACCCATAAAACCATTTCTATCATCAACTCACATGGAAACTGGCTTTTCTACTCGCCATCCACTTCAGCCAGGAGGGTGCGGAGATTCAGAAATAAAGACCTCTCAACATCATCTCCTCTCTTCTAGACGACAGACTAGAAATCAAGATGCATGACTGTTTCCTTCCCAAAGTCATTTCAGAATTCCCAATCAACGAGGATATCATTCTTCCTTATTTACTACCTAATCCTCAGTCTGAGGAAAAAGAAACCTACACAACTTGGATGTTGCTAGATGTAATCAATGCTACATCTCCAGAACAGCCAACTTCAGGAAAACAGACTTCCTTCTAGCCCTATATGCAGGCAAGAGAATTGGCCTTAAGCCGGCTAAATCATCTGTGGCGAGGTGGATCACCTCATCCATTAAGGAAGCCTACTCATCTTCACAGCAGGATTTACCCTCTGGCATCAAAGCTCATTCGACCAGAGCAGTGGCTGCATCCTGGGCATGCCAAGCTGGAGTTTCCATCCAGGACATCTGTAAGGCAGCCACATGGAGCTCCATCCATACCTTCCTAAAGCACTACAAGTTGGACCTTCCTTCTCCTAAATTTGGAGAGGAGGTCTTAAAATCAGCTATGGTTAAATAAACTTTTCCTTTTTGTTTTCTGCACTCCCTCCCCTCATTTATTTTTCACAGCTTGGGTATATCCCATTAGTGACCACTGCCATGGAAGGAATGGAAATCAGAAAATTGTCTCATACTACCACAAATTTTCTTTTCCTTGACTGAACATGGCAGTGGTCACTAAGCTCCCTCCCCTCATTTAAGTCACGCTCGGGACAAATCCGGACTGGCTAGTGGGGGGGGGGGGGGGCTCTCTTATAGCTTGCATACTTCCTGTCCTACCTGGGGATAGAGGGATTAACCCATTAGTGACCACTGCCATGTTCAGCCAAGGAAAAGAAAATTTCGGTAAGTATGAGACAAATTTTCTGATATATACCGGTAGCCATGGGAATTTCATTACATACTGGTAGCCATGGGAATTTCATCATATACTGGTAGCCATGGGCATTTCATTACATACTGGTATCCATGGGAATTTCATCACATATTGGTAGCCATGGGCATTTCATTATATACTGGTAGCCACGGGAATTTCATTACATGGTGGTAGCCATGGGAATTTCATCACATACTGGTAGCCATGGGAATTTCATTAAATTCTGGTAGCCATGGGAATTTTATTACATACTGGTAGCCATGAAAATTTCATTACATACTGGTAGCCATAGGCATTTCATTAAATATTGGTAGCCATGGAAGTTTCATTACATACTGGTAGCCATGGGAATTTCATTACATACTGGCAGCAAACTGCCAATTTCATCATATACTGGTAGCCATTGGAATTTCATCACATACTGGTAGCCATGGGAATTTTATTACATACTGATAGCCATTGGAATTTCATTACATATTGGAAGCCATGGGCATTTCAATACATAAGGGTAGCCATTTCATTACATACTGGTAGCCATGGGAATTTCATCATAAATTGGTAGCCATGGGCATTTCATTATATACTAGTAGCCATGGGAATTACATTACATACTGGTAGCCATGGCAATTTCAGCACATATTGGTAGCCATGGGCATTTCATTATATACTGGTAGCCATGGGCATTTCTTTACATACTGGTAGCCATGGAAATTTCATTACATACTGGTAGCCAAGGGCATTTCATTACATACTGGTAGCCATTTTGTCACATACTGGTAACCATGGGCATTTCTTTTCATACTGGTAGCCATGCTTCTTTCATTACATACTGGTAGCTATTTCATTACATAATGGTAGCCATTTCATTACATACTGGTAGCTATGCGAATTTCAGCACATAATGGCATCAAACTGACAATTTCATCATATAGTGGGGTTATACATATACTGGGCTATATAGCATGTGCAGGGCAATCCGCTCATTATATTAGTGCACGCAGTGGCAGCCTCCACCTCTATAGTAGCAGACCTACTACATTTCTTTAAAGGGCAAGTTAAGCCTAACAATAACACAGCTTTAAAATGATTATTACACCCCAAACCCCACTTTCGCTAACTTTACAGATTTTAAAGATCCCCCAGAACTTACCTGACCTGGTCCCTCACTGTCTAGGTGCCGCCCCCTTCTCCTGTTTCGAGCTCATTGCGAGCAAAAACAGGAGCAGGGGACTTTTGCGCTGACAGCCACTTCTTTTTCTGGTAGCAGCTGTCAGTCGATTGGGCGTGACGTAACTTCGCACCCTAATTGACAGCCGCAACCAGGAAGTGGAGCGGATGTCAGCAGCAGCCGCGGAGCAGAAGCAGTTTTGGGGGATCTTTGAAAACGGTAAAACTAGCGAAAGTGGGGTTTGGGGGGTAATCATTTTAAAGCTGTGTTATTTTTAGGCTGGACATTAGGCTGGACATTCCCTTTTAAGTGCAAATAGTGACAGTTTGATGAATACTTAGATCGTAAGCTCTTTGGGGCAGGGATCTCATTCCTAATGTGTCAAGGCTTGTGTATTTATATCAATTTATACATAATTTATATATATGGTTTCTTAATTGATGTATGAAATTGTATTTAATTTAATTTTAATCTATCTGTATTATGGCTTGTATGTGGCTTCTACTCACTACTAGTCACTACTCACCATATAAATATCATCTTTATGCTACAATTTAAAAGGTTACAGTTTTTACCTTGTTACCTTGTTGCAAAGATGGCCAAATCTTTATGCTACAATCTTTAAGGTTACTGGTCTATTTTGTTGCTAGTCATTTATGAATTTAGAGTTCTTGTGAGCATTTAAATGTGATCTTATATTAATGGTTTGATATACTGCTGATTCAATATTTAGAATGCAAAATTGGTAACTATTTCACTAGTTATAACAATTAGGTCTTTATATGAATTATGCATGATGGTGTAAATACAATCGTAGAAGTATATGTATTGTCCTGTGATTATAGATTGTGAGTACAAAGCAACAGACTATTTACTTTGTACATGGGACACTATGTTTTAAAAAGGGTGTGTTTTAAAATTATCTTTGTACAATTAGGGGTTAATATTGGCTACATAAACTACCTAAGATGGCTACACCCTCCAAGCCCCTGAGGAAGTGGAATCATTCCACGAAACGCGTAGGGAAGAGTTGTGTGTGTATCCACTTGTGGGATCCGATATCTGTATGCAGCATGACCACGCTGTTTTTAACCTTGGATTCAATAAAGCTTTGGATGTTTTAATTATATTTTTGGAGTCCGGTAGCCTACCTCCAACCATTGAGAGTAACCATCATCAAGTATATTTGGAGCCGATTGGGAGACGGTGCTTTGCGGAGGTGTTTTGGAGCACCGGTGTCTAGTACGGATTGACGCTCCTGGCATATGCAGGTGCTCGCTTTTTGTTTCTGTATAATCGCTTGCACTTATCCCCTTGTTTGCATACTCTGTGTTTTTTAATGTACAGCGATGCGTACCCAAGTGGTGCTTTATAAATAAAATTATACATACATACATATATATATACAAAACATATGAAGCTATACATATAATTATATTATAAATGCTACACGTTTTGTCCTTGACTTTATCTGGCATATATGACTTCATTAGCTGCTGGGGAGGTCAAATTAAGCTACTTTCATACGAGCGGCAGCTAGCCAGATGTTTTTAAGCAGTCTCCTTTGATGAAACTGTACTTATAGCATTTTTTGGCCGCTAAACATCTGGATCCACAAAATAATGAGAAAGTAGTGGAAAGAAAAATGGCACACTCCAGAAATAAGAAATCTAAAACACTCCTTTATTATAACAGAAGAGGACCGTAATGGCATATATAATAAGGTGCTAGAAAATCAGATGGTTAAAAACACATCCAACATCCATGCCTCCACATATCATTGGTATTCCTGTATAACAATGGATAAAGTGCATGTAAATTACAGTGAACATAGCATATTATGCACAGCACATTGCTAAAATCTTGCATGCGCTGCTGTGTGTGATGGTGGGACCTAACCCTTAGTGTTCAAGAACATACCAAATATCTAGATCCACTGAGTGCAGTGCATCTAGAAAGCATTCACATCGCATCACTTTTTTCCCTTTTTGTTATGTTACAGCCTTATTTGAAAATGGATTAAAGGGCATGTCCACTCCCAAAACTATAATTTAACCCCTGGCTGGCCCCAGTGTTTAGTGTTAAAACTCCTTACCTTACATCTCTGCTCCAAATGGTTCCTCTACATTGCTTGTCCAAAGTGAAGAGTAGGAGCCTGTCTTCCTGTAAAAATGTTTCTGCCTCTCCTGTAGCCTGTGGGAGGTAGAGTGACATGCGCTGTGGGACCAATTCCCCCCCTGCCTCTCACCATCTAGATCCATCGGGCTATCCATTTAGTGCAGCGTAAAACCCTTTTTCTGTAATGTTGCTTCCCCTCTCCCAACCCGAACAGCATTGTCCATTCCCGGAAGGTGCATTCGTGGCTGAGGCAGCGGGATCTCTGTCTGGTAAGTAATGTTCTCGGGAGTTTGTTTAAAAACGAGCAGTGCATTTAGGGTTGGGAGGGGGGAAGCTACATTACAGAAAATGTTTATTTTTATGGTGGACATGCCCTTTAAATTAATTTTTTTCTTTAGAATTCTACACACAACACCCTATAATAACAACATGAAAAAGTTTATTTGAGGTTTTGGCAAATTAGTTAAATATAAAAAAATGAGAAATCACATGTACATAAGAATTCATTGCCTTTGTCATTAAGCTCAAAATTGAGCTCAGATGCATCCTGTTTCCCTTATCATCCTTGAGAAGTTTCTGCAGCTGTGGTAAATTCAGTTGATTGGGCATGATTTGGAAAGGCACACACCTGTCTACGTATATAAGGTCCCACAGTTGACAGTCCATGTCAGAGCACCAATAATGAAGTCAAAGGTATTGTCTGTAGACCCCTGAGACAGGATTTTCCTGGCCATCCCCAGGCAGTATAGAAAACATATGGGTAGCTCCCTGCCCATTGGACAGAAGAAAAAGACGTCCTTCTTAAAAGCCCCACCCCTCCTCACCTATTCAGTCTTTTTCTTCTGTCCATTGGACTGGCTGTGTTCCCCTTTCCGGCTGCAGTTAAGGAGCTCTCTCCAGCCGAAGACCCTGGCTCCTGTGACGGCCTCTGCGCCTCTCAGCCAGGGTAGCCAGCACTCCCCCCTCCGGTCCGGCTCAGCCTGGAGATCACGGGTGAAGAACGCGGCACTTCCGGGTTGCGCGTCGGACGTGATGACGTCATCTCTAGGCGCCAACCCGGGAAATTTAAAATCCGGCCGCGATCAGTGCTCTGCCCCTGCAGTTTCTGTCAGTTCCCAGCTGAGTCTTGCAGGCCACCATGGAGGAGGTGAATGCAGAGGGGAGGTGGTGAGTGTTGCTGGCAGTAGTCAAGATCCAGGTACAGCGAAAAGAGTCTCCTTTGGGCTTTTTACAGCCATACTTAGTGCCTCTTTTTATGTTCCCTCTACAGCCATGCCAGGAGATCGGGGAAGCAGCCAAAAAGGAGGAGAGAGTATGAGGAGAGGAGAACTCGGATCTGTGCAGAGTTTGTGATCGGCCGGCTGTAAGAGGGAGGAGGCTTTGCTCTGAATGTCTGGAGGAAGTAACTGAGCAAGAGTGGCGCAGGTCTTCTTGACGGAGGAGACATGCCAGAAGGGATTCCTCACCGCAAGGGTCTGATCAGCCGGATATCCTTCAATGGATTTCACAAGCGGTGGCAATGGGATTTCCGCAGATATCCCAGCAGCCTCAAGAGGGGCTAGCTACAGCTGCGACAAGCAGGCAGCCGCCAAACTCCCCGGTGGAACCAGGGGAGATTGAAGCCTCCGAGGAATCAGAGGATGAAGAATCAGGGTTTGATTTCAAAAAAGTATCGACCCTAGTCAGGTTAGTTAAGCAAACCTTGACAATTGAGGATAAACAACCTGCAACCTCCCTTCTTTTTCATAAGAAGAAGAAGGAGTTTTTCCCAGTGCACGAGGAGATTAAGGACTTAGTCCAGACAGAGTGGCAAAAGGTATCCAGGAGGATGCCAGTTGAAAATAAGTATGAGAGGCTTTACCCTTTCCCACAGGAGGTTGGTGAAAAATGGGAGAAGGCACCTCTGGTAGACGCCCCAGTGGCGCATCTGTCAAAGAAGACCGCTTTGCCAGTTGATGATTCATCCTCGTTGAGACATCCCATGGAAAAGAGGATGGACCAGGACCTTAAAAAAGCCTATGTGACGGCGGGGGCAAACTGTAAAATATCAGTAGCCATGATTTCTACCATGAAGTCTTTATTGTCCTTAGTAGAAAAGTTGGAAGACGCCATAGTGGATGGAGTGGAGAGAAGAAGCTTGCTCCAAGCCATTCCAGACTTGCGAATGATTGCAGGTTTCGGTCTGGAAGCAGCAATTAATGCAACGAGATGGAATGCAAGGGGAATGGGTCTCTCAGTATCTGCACGTAGAGCTTTGTGGCTTAAGTACTGGAACGCAGACACACCCTCAAAGAATTCGCTATGTCAACTGCCTTTTGAGGGGAGAAAATTATTTGGTAGAGCGCTGGAAGATCTGATATCCAGGACAACTGTCAAGAGCAGCGTCATGGAAACAAGGGCAATTTACCTTTTTTCGAGGGAAACAAGGTAACCCTAGATTCCCCAAAGAGTCCAAGGCCTTATGATGGGAGGGCCTGCCCATACTTCACTGGTGGGGGCCAGACTACCAGAGTTCAGAGAGGTAGGGGCAGAACACATAAGGGATCCTGGGTGAGATCTGTATCAACAGAGGTATCGCCTGGAATTTATTGAAAGACCAAAGGAATATTTTTTCATCAAGACCCCCATTCCGGCAATCCCATGAAAAGTCAAAACTGAAGGAGTATGTAGACGGCTTATTACAAAAGAGGCGATAGTCCCAGTGTCTCCAGAACAAGAAAGAACAGGATTATATTCGCCGCTCTTTCTGGTCAGAAAGGTGTCAGGAGACTGGCGTCCCATTCTAATCTGAGGAGGCTAAAAACAGTATCTGAAAACCAACCATTCAAGATGGAAACCTTACAGACCATAAGGGGCAATATCTGTGGGAGACTGGCTGTGCACGGTGGACCTCACAGATGCATACCTACATGTTCCAGTACCAAGGAACACCAGAAGTTCTTAAGGTTCACAGTAGGGGAGAGTCATTTCCAATTCAGATGCCTTCCCTTTGGCCTGTCAACCTCTCCCAGGACTTTTAAAAAGGTGTTGGTAGTAGTGGGTAGCCCTTTTGAGAAAAGAGCATAGAGATATTCCACTACCTAGACGATCTATTAATTATAGCCAGAACAAGACAACAACTGATGAAGAGGAGGGATCACCGAATACACACACTACGGAGATTCGGTTGGCTAATCAATCTAGACAAATTCAGCTTTCCCCATCTCAAAATCTAGTGTTCTTAGGGGCCAACATAGACACAAGGCTTGGTCTAGTGTCTCTCCCTCGAGTGAGAATAATAAGATCGTTCAGGTAGCGAGTGGGCTACAACAGACACAGACAATAAAAGCAAGGGAACTGATGAGATTTCTAGGAAGTTTGGCAGCAACAATTGGTCTGATAC
This sequence comes from Hymenochirus boettgeri, assembly GCA_019447015.1. Lineage (NCBI taxonomy): Eukaryota > Metazoa > Chordata > Amphibia > Anura > Pipidae > Hymenochirus > Hymenochirus boettgeri. The sequence continues at coordinate 214,543,480 of CM033474.1, forward strand.
CATGGGCCGGTGGAGGATGAGACGCTGCAGACCTATTTCCTTCAGAGATGGGACAGGAGAAATCAAAATTGGTCGCAGAGGATTCATCTAAACAAGACATTCAAGGAGAACTTAGGGTGGTGGCGAGTCCATCCAATCTACGAGTAGGGACACCACTAGAGGAACCCAGTTGGATCCATATGTTTACAATGCCTCGGGATAGGCTGGGGAGCCCATGTAGGTCAGACCTGTGTTCAGGGAACCTGGGGAAGGAGCCTGCACACCTACCATCTCCATGTTGAACTTCGGGCAGTCCAGCGGGCTCTCGAGTCTTTTCCCCCCATAGTGAGGGCATCGGCAGTCTGTATCCACTCAGACAATGTGGCAACAGTGATGTATCTGAGAAATCAGGGAGGCACCAAGCAAGACCTTGCTAGAGGAAGTGACACCCATTATGGAATGGGCGCAACAGAACCTGTTAGATCTAACTGTCTCCCATATTCAAGGAAAGGGCAATCAGATAGCCGATTACTTGTCGAGACAACAGCTCGACAATGGGGAATGGAGCCCCAAAGAGGAAGTATTTCTGAGAATAACAAGGAGATGGTGGATACCAGACTGGGATCTGATGGCCACAACAAGGAATACCAAGGCCAGGAAATTCTTCTCCAGGTTCAAGCAGCAGGGGGCAGTAGCGGAGGATGCTCTGGTGCAGGATTGGAATCACATGAGGGCTTATATCTTCCCCCCATTGCCTTTGATTTTCAGGGTATTGAAGAAGATATGGAGATCCAAAATGAGGGTGATAGCCATAATACCGGATTGGCCTCGCAGACCATGGTATCCCCTATTGAGGAGAATGGTGAAGGGCCAGCCGTGGCCTCTGCCACCAGTGAAGGATCTCCTACAACAAGATCACTTCTTCCATCCGGACCCTGCCAGTCTAAATCTAGCAGCTTGGATGTTGATAGGGAGAGGTTAGTGAGTCAAGGTTGCTCAAGTCAGGTAATTGAGACACTACTCCAGGCCCGTACTGCTTCAACATCAACAAGATATACAGCAATCTGGGAAGTGTTTGCATCCTGGGGAGAGGAGAATAACATTCAGCCTCTTCAACCTTCTACGCCACAGGTGTTAGAGTTTCTACAAAGGGGTTTAGACAGGGGACTCAGTCTGAGTACCCTTAAGGTTCAGATGTCGGCCTTATCGGCAGTTTTAGGCAAAAAAAATTTTCAGGAAGAGCTGGTCAAACGTTTCTTTCAGGGGGCACTGAGAATAAGGCCGCCAAGGAAGAATCTATTCCCTCAGTGGGAATTACCCCTGGTGCTTAGAGCTCTGTCTAGTAGTCCTTTCCAACCAGTGGAAACTTGTTCATTGGAGGATTTGACCTTGAAGTTGGTACTTTTGATCGCTCTCACATCAGGAAGGAGAGCATGTGAGATAGCAGCGCTATCCAGTAAACCTCCATATTTAAATATTTTACCGGAGGCAGTCATCTTCCATCCAGCTCCAGATTTCCTTCCAAAGGTACTCTCAAGGTTCCATATTAATGAGCCAATTGTCCTTCCCACATTTATGGCTAAGGAGGATCCGGAATACAGTGAGATGGTCAAACTGGATGTTGGGTCAAATCTGACAGCTTACTTGGACAACACGAGAGAAATCCGACTCTCTGACAAGCTCTTTGTGATACCTGTGGGACCCAGAAAGGGAAGAGCGGCAACCGTGTCGACTATCAGAAGATGGATAGTCAAGGCAATACGGAAGGCCTATGAAACCCAAGGTGTGGCACCTCCTACGTCAGTCTTAGCACATTCTACAAGAGGGATTGCAACTACCTGGGCGGCAGAAGAGGGAGCTTCGACCGAGGCAGTTTGCCAAGCGGCAGCTTGGTCCACGCCTAATACGTTTGTTAGGCATTATAAGTTAAATATTAATTTAACTGCGAGAGCAGTTTTTGGGCAGAGAGTTCTGCAAGCTGTGACCAGGGTTTAAGTAAACCATTCGTGCAGCAAACAGTCTGCTAGTATTCTTTCCCTCCCTTAATTGCTTGGGTATGTCCCATATGTTTTCTATACTGCCTGGGGATGGCCAGGAAAGAGGAAACTCAACTCATACTTACCGAGAGTTTCCTTTCCTGGCCATCCTTCCAGGCAGTATACCCTCCCTTCCAATGCTTTGAAACCAGACTGAATAGGTGAGGAGGGGTGGGGCTTTTAAGAAGGACGTCTTTTTCTTCTGTCCAATGGGCAGGGAGCTACCCATATGTTTTCTATACTGCCTGGAAGGATGGCCAGGAAAGGAAACTCTCGGTAAGTATGAGTTGAGTTTCCGCTGTCTCAAGCACAAATCTGGGTAGAGTTACAGGAAAATGTATAAGGTCCCAATGAGCACAGTGACCTCCATTATCCGTAAATGTAGATTCAAAACCACCAGGACTCTTCCTAAAGCTGACATGAACAGGTAGGATCTGCACACCTTTATAGGATATAGGTACCGGGTGTGTAGAGGTAATTACCGCTGAATAGGCAATATAAATGGCTATATAATTGTAGGTTCCACCGCACATCAGGTTTAAATCAATTAAAGACAAAACTCCTCCTAGCGCTGGCCGACTATCTAAAGTGAGTGATTGGATCAGGGGGAAATGGCCTTGGTCAAGGAGATGACCAAGAACCCAATGGTCACTCTATTTGAGGTTCTCTGTGGAGTGACCAGACAGAAGCCACTCCTTAGTAAAAGGCCATGGCAGCACTTTGCCAAAAGGCACCCGAAGGACTCTCAGACCATAAGAAACAAAATGCTCTGGTCTGATGAGACAAAGATTGAACTCTTTGTTGTGAATGCCAGGTGTCACGTTTGGAGGAAACCAGGAACCGCTCATCACCAGGCCAATACCATTCCTACAGTGAAGCATGGTGGTGGAAGCATCATGCTGTGTGGATGTTTTTCAGTGGCAGAGACTAATCAAGATAAAGAGGAATATGACTGCAGCAATGCACAGAGACATCCTGGATGAAAACCTGCTACAGAGCGCTCTTGAACTCAAACTTGGGAGACGGTTCATCTTTCAGCAAGACAAGGACCCTAAGCACATAGCCAAGATATTATAGGAGTGGCTTCTAGACAACTCTGTGAATGTCCTTAAGTGACCCAGAGTCCAAACTCCATCTCTGTAGAGATCTTAAAATGTCTGTGCACAGACTAATCAAAGAGGAATGGGAAAAACTGCCCAGGGATAGGTGTGCATAGCTTGTGGCTTCATATCCCCCAAAAAAAGGTGTATTAAGCAAAGGCATACAGATATCGGATCCCCAAAGGTTACCCTTTAAGGAAGAGCTGTATATTGGCAGACAAATAAAGTTTGAAGCCACAATCAGAAGGCCAAAAGTGTTATAATAACCACACAGAGGTTACAAATTGCAAATGTCATGTTTTTTTATTTGCAGACATTTTTCATGAAAATGTTTTCCAAAAAGATTTGTAACATGTCACACTCTCCAATGTCAGATTATGACTGTACACTTCTTCCTACAGGGGGTGCATGTTAGCTGACAATGTGGGCAATATAACTATTATAAGTGAGGCTGGCATATATAGCAACATATAAATACTTATGCACATGTTAAGGCTGTTTTACGGGATAATTTACAATGTTACCTTGAGTTATGTACATTCAAACAAGTGCATACTCTATTTGAGAAACATACTGTTTTGGGTGTGCTTTTGAACACATGCAAAGGCTAAATATTTCCATTATGTACACAGCATGTTATCTGTCAATCATATAGAGGTATAAAACATGTTAATGAAGTGTGTTTTTTTGAAGCAAAGTGGCAATCCTTTTTTTTAACATACACACGTGATAAAAACCATGGCCTAATGTTGTATACTATCTATTAAATTTGGATAATAAGGACACTTGTCCAAAAAGTCTTGCACAATTGTGTTCCCAAGCAAACATATTTGGAGGCTGCCAGTGGTGGCCTTTTTAGTAACTTTATGGTTCAGCTTCTATAAACTTTTCATAACACATATTTTCGCCTGTAACTTTCTTACACATGTTGCCATGTTGTAGGCATTCATTCAGTTGTAACAAAATGTTATTGCAGCAACAATGTGATTGCTATAGTATGGTCTTTATGTTCCCCCTTGTTTGCCTGGGCACACATTGAGCATATTTGCCATATGTGCTACAGTTATTGCCGACCCTGTTTGAAGGAGTACAACACATCTACGTGTCCAAAATAAGCTAGTTTCATGTAGCATGTCACCGTTTCCAGTCTTCATTATTTACACAGTCTGATTGCACATGTCCTTGCCACTGCATGACTAATGTTCAAAGTGACTTAGCATTGCTGCTCCTATGTATGTGTGGAGATTATATGACTGACACTCAGGTACTATTTTATATTATCTTCTATGAGGGGAAATGGAATAAGCAGATTGTACAAGTATTAGGCAGAAAATTTGCATCATTCTTAACACTTAAGACATTATCAGTGTTATTCCATAAAAGTTCTTATTGTTAAAAATGGTGCTAATTTTGCCAGAACCAATCAGATGTTACCATTCAAATGTTAAATAATATCTGATTGGTTGGGGCTAAAGTATCACCATTTCTAACAATAAGAACTTTTAGTGACTCTCCCTGCTTGTTTTCCCCAAAACACTTAATGCTTCTCAGATGGGAAAGGTGAAGGGGTTGTAGAGGCAACCAAACATCATAGGCTATGTCTTAATGAAGGGAATATATTTGTAGCAAGATTATTGAACATGCCACATTCTTAACTGCTTGGTTACACATTATGATCACACAATTATTTAGTGTAAAAGTCATTGGATCCTGTTTTTGCTTACACCATAGGTGAATCCTATTCATGTTCTTCTCATTTGCTAAAATGCTGCATAATGGGAATTCGTTATCATTGTGCTAGCCACAAACCTGTGTTGCTGGAGAACTGTCCACCTAATTTATGTACAATAATGACATAGTACGTCAAAAGAGCCAGTTGTCAGTAGCAAATGATATATATTATATTTGCCACTCCAATTGCAAAAATTACAGTGTGCCAAAGTGTATTTGGACCTATACCACTATTCAGCTGAAGGAGCGATGGTCACTCTACAAATATAGTGAATGACGGAAATGCTTGCTCTGGCAACCAGCAAAAGGATTAGCAACTGCAAGTATGGTTTGTTGGTATAGTGCATCATCATGCTTCCGTGTGTATGCTCAGGAAACTCCTAGTAAAACAGTGATGAAATGCATGCATGTTTGTGTTGATATTGAGCCTAGGCAAGGTAAGGGCATTGAGGAACAAACCTTCATGTGTTAATATATAAGATACAATGGGAGTAGCATATAAGAATGTGTCACTGTAGCATGGACATAAAATGTCCACATGTTTGGACAACCATACAAATGATCCACAAAACACGCATAACACCCTTGTAAACACATTCAATATATTCAACAGTTATGCACGTTTGTATGCTTTGTGTCTGCTTTAATTGGAGAACTTGCAAGTCATATTGCCAAACAAGCCCTGTGCAGAAGCCTACACAAGCATCACTATTGGACATTTCTGTTGCTGGTAGCAGCTGTTGGTCAGGCGCAGGTGTTTGGTTAGTGTTCTTAAACACATATGCAGCTGTGTCACAAGCTCAACACACAGAAACATAACATGTCCAGCAATGGTCACTATGCTGCTGCTTTGACAGTGCGAAAAATTATGTGTATTAAGTTGTGCATTTTGAGTGGTACATACATATGTGAGATTTGCTATGCTGTCTATATGTTAATTAACATTGGGTTTTATTGACAGATCATGGTTACACACAGACATTTTACTACTAATATAGTACGAATACCCAAATGTGGTCCTGTTGCTCATGGTGTATCATGTTGTGTTTACAGGAGAGTTTTAGACAACTGTGTTTCTTGCAAGTATGATCCGTGAGTGGTATCCAAACTATTGAATTGAAACAGTAATGCAGTATAGGTAAAATCTGTAACGAATTTTGACGTTTTTACACAGTGATTTCAGAATCAACAAATAAACCTGATTATGGTTATTAAAATGTAAATTGTAACACGCTGCACTTCACTCCAGTGATTTTCTTATTAAATCCATTTCACATTCCAATGTTGTAATCTGTTGTTTAAGCATTTTGACATCTTCTACACACTTTAGAATTCTTGTTTTTAGTTGACTCTTCCATGTGCTTTCGTCTTTATCAATGTTTATGTCTGTAATCAAGAAATACCAAATAAGCATTTTGGATTGGATGTGTTGTGTTCATGAATGGTGATACAAATATATGTGGGTAATGTTCACATTTTGGCGGGATTGTTGTATTAGTATAGGATTACCTTACTGTGCGTATTAATCAACCACACACTAATAAAAAATACATGAAATGATACTCACCTGCACAGGGGGCATCTTCCATCACTGTGCTGCAAGGTTCCTGCTGAAGGTCCCGTTGATTGTCTGGTTGTGGACAAGTGGCTTTAATGTGTTCGTGTTTCTTTGCATGTCCTACACAGCAAAAGACACATAAATACTATACACCACAATGAGCAACCTGTGTGTACATGCGACAACACACAAATGGCAAAACATGACGTATAAAACACTGGCTCTATAGTATACTTGTGATCACTAAATATACACGTGTGTAAGTAATATTCCCAACATAAGTACATGTAACTCTTGCCACACTTACACATCCTAGCAGTATATTGACATCAGTCAATGCTGTTACTCCCATTTCCCAACATTCTCACATTTTTTTTTACTCAGTTTGCATGTCCATTTCCACGTACAATTGCTCGGACCATTATACAATATATGGCATGAACGTCATGATCGCCGAACAAACGTTCAACGATCTTGGTAAAAACGTACTTGTTGACTGCCGTCATTACCTGGGAAGATCACTTTAGCCAAAATAATCAATCGAGAATATTATTTTGTCACATGCAACCATAATAAAATCATTCCATTGATCAACTTAACTATAGTTACTATACTATACTACTTACGTTTGGCTATAGTTCGATGAATAGAGTCTAGTTGGTCCTTTTCCCTAATTTTTAAATCTGACCATCGTTTTCTAAGCTGATCTTTAGATCTGATGACATCAAATAGATTTTTAAGGCCATTGATAATTCTTTGCAGCACTTTGTCCTTATGTATGTTCTGGTGATGGTATTTATTTTGTGCACAATCATAATCCAGCTTCCAGCTTCTCCATAGCTCACCATATAAATCATCTCCTCCCTGGACATTGCTGATGCTATGTATTGGAAATTGGAAATGTTTAAAGCTTTCCCCTTGTTTTTTTTTTCCTTCCACACGGCTTCGATCCATGTAACTTGGAACTTAATGGCTGGTGTTGGTGGAGTAAAATGTGTGGCCTTTGCTCTCCTGGAGTTTGCACTTGCAGATGGTCAGATCTGTGGCCGCTCTCGTCAATCGTCTCCATGTTGGTGGATATGCAAAATGGCCGCTCCTATACTTAGGCGCCAGGTTGAAGCTCTTCAAGAGTGTATTCCCGCGTGATGTCATCAGTGGTGTGCGGATGCGGACGAAATAGCCATCGTACATTAGATTCGGAACGTCTAGACGAACGATCGTTAATATCTTCGTGTAACATGCTTGTGTGAATAAAGTCATTAAGATTATCCCAAAATCAATCCTGCACTTTATTAATTTGGCTTGGAAAAGGCAAATTACTGTTCTTTCTATTTCTTCTTTTTCTTCTTGTTCTTCTTCTTTTTCTTCTTCCGTTTTATTCTACCGCTTTTTTGGACAATATCTCCTCCCATGGTTTTTGAGCTAGACCCCCCACACAGAGCCAGGTACACCCACCTACTGACCTACCTTTCCATTCCCATGGAAGCCATATTTAAAGGGTAACTAAAGTCAACTAAACGAATTTAACATGTATTACCAATAAAAAATAGTTGTATGGTTGTAAACACAAAAAATCAATAACACATAATAACAGACAAGCCGCTAATCGATTTACCTTCCTCCAAACTCCTTTCATGCAGGGTAGAGACCTCACTCGTGTCGATTACCTCCAGCGTGCTTCCGTCATGGGTTGTTCCAAACCCCAGTCAACGTATAGTCAAATAGCACAAACAGACGGCCTAATCAGCACCACTTCAGTCAAGCTTGGGAGAAACTTTTCCACAGTCCGACTTGTTAAAAAATCATCATCTTTATTGACACAGCATTTAAAATCGCTTCATCGCAAACATGTACGGGTACAACATCCTGGTCTGACGCGTTTCGGATCAGCGATCCTTACTCATAGACCCACAATTACAGTGTAACGAACAAAGTTTAAAAAGGCTCACTGAGCCAATCAACAGCAATCAAACAATTAACCCATTAAACCACTGTTAACCCTTAATTATATTAGATCAGCATGCATGATACAAAACAGTCTAAGTTCAAATAAGCTTCTTCGCTACCAAGTTATAAAATACTGACATTAAATGTGTTGTTACAATCAAAAAGTCTAACGGATGTCACATTATTGCTTTAATTCAGTCACTACTAAGGGACTCTAACCAAAGTCAATCATTATAGCCAATATCCCATACTTATCCACAATATAATATCAAAAGGGAATAAACAAATAGCTTACTAATAATAGAATAATATAGAATTATTGGCATAAATGTTGACACATTAATCAATTGTGGTTAACTTTCTGGAGTATAATTTTAAAATTTAAGTAACATACTGACATATTAGATAATATAATTTAAAGTTTAAATAACATATTGTCAACAAAATAATAATGAATATTAACTTAGATATATTAACAAAGAATTATCATCCACAATTGCCAAGTTACCAATTATGTCCAAAGACACCTCAGGTCAAAACTGAAGTTGACTCAATCAGTGAAAAAATAGATGTACTGATCATATTTAAAGTTAACCTACATTAAATTCAAAATCTTTAAAACATTCATTATAAGATTTAGTCCAAGTCAATACATTCACTTGTTATATATAGAACTAACAAAAAATTGGCTGATAGGATTTATATTATCACTAATAGAGATTATTATAGCAAGCAATAGATAGACAAAATTCCATTAAATAAAAATACAGACAATAGATCTTCATACTATGTAAACCAAATCCAAACGAGAGTTCATCCCTAAGGGTATGCGTGTTTCTAATTTCAGTATCCAAAAGGCTTCCCTTTTTTCCAAAAGCTTAATCGGATCTCCTCCTCGGATCCCACACCTAACTTTCTCTATTGCTTGAACTATACACAGTGCAGCATTGCTACCACTGCATTCAAAAAAATGTTTTCCTACTGGGGACCTGCAATCCTGTTTGAAAATAGCGTTATAATGCTCACGAAATCTCTCCTTAAGGCAACGTGTCGTCCTCCCCACATACTGTTTGTTGCATTTAGTGCAAGTTAACAAATGCACTACATTTTTTGTATCACAATTTGCATAACCCTTTATTTCATACTGGATTCCTGTTACCTGTGATACAAAAGTATCACCAATTTTTACTGCGTGGCAAGTCCTGCAAATGTTCTTTCCACATCTATAGCAATCTTTTTGTTTCAACCACATGGTATCTTTGTTTCTTTGTCTATCGTTCCAACTAAGGCTGGGAGACACTCTGTCTCCTATAGTTCTAGCCCGTCTCGGGACAATTCTAACCCCATCCTTAAGTATCTGCCTCAATATTGGTTCCCCTCTCAATACCGGTAAATGTTTATGAAGTACCTTTTTAATCTGATTGAACTCCAGACTATAATCCGTAACAAAATAAAGGTCCCTGTTTAAGGATTCTCTTTGAACCTCCTTCTCCTGTAGGAATATCCTTCTCGGTTTAAACCGTGCCCTCCTGTATGCTTGCTCTATGTCCCTCTGTTCGTAATTCCTTCTAAGGAGCCTTTCCTTAAGATCATTAGATGCTGACTCAAAATTTTCAATATTAGAGCAATTGCGACGCAGCCTCGCAAATTGCCCATATGGAATTCCTTTTATAGTTTGTTTCGGATGGCAACTATCAGCAAGCAGCAAAGTGTTCCTTGCCACTTCCTTCCTATAGACATCAGTAATTATCCCCCCTTTTTCTGGGTCCCCTCTTAACTTTAAGACCAGATAATAGATACATTCTTGGTCAAAAGTTGCTGTAAATGACAAGTTTAAGTTATTTTTATTTAAAGAGGCTACAAAACTAGTCATAGAGTCTTTATCACCCTTCCATATAAACAATAAATCGTCAATATAGCGGCCATACCAATGTATAAGGCCTCTATACATATTATTACCTCCAAAGATGTGGGACTCCTCCCACCAACCCATGAATAGGTTGACGAAAGAGGGCGCGAAAGCCACGCCCATAGCCGTCCCACACCTCTGGAGGTAACACACACCATCAAAAACAAAATAGTTATGAGTCAACAGAAAATGTATACTATCCAAAATGAAACTTCTCAATTCTGGGGCATAATTGGAGTATTTAATCAAGAGTGCCTCAATAGCTTTTAGGCCTTGGTTGTGATCAATAACTGAATACAGGGATTTGACATCCAATGTTAGCCAATGATAGTTACTTTCCCATTTAATGTCTGATAATTTTCCTAGTACGTCTTTAGTATCTTTCAAATATGATTTAAGTGACTTTACCAGAGGCTGTAAATAAAAATCCACCAATTGACCCAGATGTTCCCCAAGCGAGCCAATACTGGCTATAATTGGTCTGCCCTCCGGATTATCTAAACTTTTGTGGATCTTCACACCTAACTTTCTCTATTGCTTGAACTATACACAGTGCAGCATTGCCACCACTGCATTCAGAAAAATGTTTACCTACTGGGGACCTACAATCCTACAATCCTGTTTGGAAATAGCGTTATAATGCTCACGAAATCTCTCTTTAAGGCAACGTGTCGTCCTCCTCACATACTGTTTATTGCATTTAGTGCAGGTTAACAAATACACCACATTTTTTGTATCACAATTTGCATAACCCTTTATTTCATACTGGATTCCTGTTACCTGTGATACAAAAGTATCACCAATTTTTACTGCATGGCAGGTCATGCAAATGTTCTTTCCACATCTATAGCAGCCTTTTTGTTTCAACCACATGGTATCTTTATTTCTTTGTCTATCATTCCAACTAAGGCTGGGAGACACTCTGTCTCCTATGGTTCTAGCCCGTCTCGGGACAATTCTAACCCCATCCTTAAGTATCTGCCTCAACATTGGTTCCCCTCTCAGTACCGGTAAATGTTTATGAAGTACCTTTTTAATCTGATTGAACTCCAGACTAAAATCCGTAACGAAATAAAGGTCCCTATTTAGGGATTCTCTTTGAACCTCCTGTAGGAATATCCCTCTCGGTTTAAACCGTGCCCTCTTGTATGCTCGCTCTATGTCCCTCTGTTCGTAATTCCTTCTAAGGAGCCTTTCCTTAAGATCATTAGATGCTGACTCAAAGTTTTCAATATTGGAGCAATTGCGACGCAACCTCGCAAATTGCCCATACGGAATTCCTTTTATAGTTTGTTTCGGATGGCAACTATCAGCAAGCAGCAAAGTATTCCTTGCCACTTCCTTCCTATAGACATCAGTAATTATCCCCCCTTTTTCTGGGTCCCTTCTTAACTTCAAGTCCAGATAATAGATACATTCTTGGTCAAAAGTTGCTGTAAATGACAAATTTAGGTTATTTTTATTCAAAGAGGCTACAAAACTAGTCATAGAGTCTTTATCACCCTTCCATATAAACAATAAATCGTCAATATAGCGGCCATACCAATGTATAAGGCCTCTATACATATTAGTACCTCCAAAGATGTGCGAAAGAGGGCGCGAAAGCCACGCCCATGGCCGTCCCACACCTCTGGAGGTAACACACACCATCAAAAACAAAATAGTTATGGGTCAACAAAAAATGTATACTATCCAAGATGAAACTTCTCAATTCTGGGGCATAATTAGAGTATTTAATCAAGAGTGCCTCAATAGCTTTTAGGCCTTGGTTGTGATCAATAACTGAGTACAGGGATTTTACATCCAATGTTAGCCAATAATAATTACTTTCCCATTTAATGTCTGATAATTTTCCTAGTACGTCTTTAGTATCTTTCAAATAAGATTTAAGTGACTTTACCAGAGGCTGTAAATAAAAATCCACCAATTGACCCAGATGTTCCCCGAGCGAGCCAATGCTGGCTATAATTGGTCTGCCCTCCGGATTAACTAAACTTTTGTGGATTTTCGGCAAATGATGAAAAATCTGAGTTTTTGGGAAATCTCTAATCAATTGTGTTTTTTCTCTCTGAGTTAGCACTCCCACTGTACAATACGAGATCACTAGGGCTTTAAGATCCTCATTAAATTTCAATGTGGGATTCCCTTTTAGCCTAGTATAAGTATTAGAGTCTTGCAACTGACGTCTAGCCTCCATCATATAGGCATCTGTATCTAATACAACTACCGCTCCTCCTTTATCAGCCATTTTAATTGTTAAATGGTTATTTTTCTCTAAGGAAATCAGAGCTTTCCTTTCCTGGAAACTCAAATTATCTCGGTAGATACGGTTGTTCTTATGATGGAGCTCTTTCAAGTTCTTTTCCACCAAACGCTGAAAACTGTCAACCTCAACAGTTCTTGCGTTCGCTGGATAAAAATCAGATTTACTAGTAGCCGGACTCTCAAGACGTAAGATATTGCTTTTACTTTCAAAAGAACTATCATCTTGCATGTCTTGTAAGTCCTGCAACAATGTCAAGTCATTAAAGGTATGAAAAGGGATATTAGAAACCAATGATTCTTTTAACACATTAAGTTTTTCATTCGGGAATATTGTAACATTATCATCATCATCACAGAAAAAATGTTTCTTTAGCATCAATTTACGTACAAAATTATTAACGTCTATAATTGTTCTAAAGAGATCAAAATGTGTCTTAGGAACAAAAGTCAAGCCTTTCGCAAGCACCGACAGTTCTGCTTCATCCAACCTGCATGAGGAAAGGTTAATTACATTTAGAACCTCTTTTTCTTTTCTTTCTCCCAAATCCGTCTCGATGGATACCTTCTTGTTTCGTGTTCTATTCCTTCCTCCTCGTCTGTTCCGATCCCTTTTTTCGATCTCAGAATACGCGGCAAGTTTTTTGACGGTACAGGCCCTTTAGCCGATGTTTTTTCATTACGTCTATTAGTCCAATCCAAAGATTCCTCATCCGAGGTCCTGGCGTCACTATAGCTAAATTCACTGTCAAAAGAATCATCACTTTTGTTAACAAATGATACACGCCTCTTATTAGACTTCAATATGGATCTAGGTGCATTCTTCTTCTAAACACAAAAAAGACATACCCCCTCCACCAGACCCAGCTACACACACCTACTGATCTACTTATCCATTACTGTGAAAGCCATACTTAAAAGGTAATTAAAGTCCAACAAGCAAATTTTGATCAGTAATCAAAAAACGTTTTGTTTGTTTTTTTAACCCCCAACATCATACAGGTATACACAGCTACTGACCTACCCCTCCATTACTGTTGCAGCCATAGTTAATGGGTAACTAAAGTCCAAAAAACTAATTTTGACCAATCATTGCAAACATGTTTTTATTAACTCTCAACCCCACACGGGTACACCCACCTACTGATCTACTTATCCATTACTATGGCAGCCATACGTAAAGGGTAAGTAAAGTAAAAAAAATCATCAAAAAAGTTAGTATTTTATCCCCCAACCTGATATGAATACACACACACCAACTGACGTACCTTTAATGCATGTGACATATTTAAAGGGTAAGTACGAAAAAACAATGTCCTCTTCATTGACATTATTGAGTTTTAAAATCTGCAGCACAAACACACAAATTCCCTTCCATATGCAGTCTTTCAAGGCAAATTGAAAGTGTATACTTAAACTTTCCCTGTCTAGTTTAGTATGCACTTTTAGGAGTCCTCTAGCTTATACCGTTCGTTCAAAGATGTGCAAAACTTGATTCCTGACTACTCCATTGCTCCTGGTTACTATGCAGCCTTGGACTGTTACATACACATTGTCTCTTTGGTTACCAGTGATGCCTTGCAGCGCTGAGGCCCTGAGCTTGATGACACCCTTGGACACATCTGTCAGTAGTTACTATGTTCTCCCCGTGCTTGCGTGGGTTTCCTCCAGACACTCCCCTTTTCCCCACAATCATAAAGACATACTGATAGGTTGTATGTGTCTAATAAATGTGTTTAGATTGGAAGCTCTTTGGGGCAGGGCCTGATGTCAAGTGAGTAAATAATTATCAAGTGCTGCGGAATATGTCGCGCTATATAAGGAAGACAATACATACATACATACATACATACATACACACACAGTCTGTGTCAACGCAATAAGGAATCCCACGCTGATGGTCTGGATGCTGGCATATGTGTAATGCAGCCGTACCTAATATCCTCAATCTTTACTCTGAACACATAGTTCAGCTTCCTACCAATATGCATTCAACAGAAGCATCATCTTTACATATAGTTAACATATAAATTTTGCTAAGTGTTTACATTGGTCATGGAAGTGAAAGTATGTATATGTATGTTAATATTAGCAAACACTCCTTGTTATACATATAAGATTGTTCACCATGTACACTTGACGGTGATCAGTAATTATATAGGGGATAATGCACCCCCTACTGAAAAATTATAAGGATATTAGAAGTCATTGAGGAGTCCCGTGGCCATATAAAAGAATCAGGCCACAGGACAAGTTTGTTTTACACAGGGCACCACACTCCAACCTTCCTTGTAATATCCCTTTAATATACAGTTGGGGGTGCATTATTTATTATAACCTACGCCTTTCTGGCTTCTGCTTTCCGTCTCCTCTTGAAAATAAGATTCTAAGGCTATAATCTTACATTTGCTCCCATAGAAATCCACTACAGGGGTAGCTTATTACAAGATTGCATGATAGGACATTATAAGTCATTCCTTCATAGATGCATAGCATGAAGCTGGGTATGTAAAGACTGACCCTTTTAAAAAATGCCAACATGTCTTGTACACTGAATGATTAAAACATGGTTGGTCTACTTGCCATCAATATATGCGTATTGATATAAAGATTCCCCAGGTAAACTGTTCTGTGCTACATATAACACATTCACAGCTGTTAGAAAACATGAACAATGCGATATGACACAACTTGTGTCCCAAATGTACACCATGCACATAACACTAGGTAATCAAACACAGTGTGGCAAGAGTCATCTAGATGTGTGCCTACTTTCAGGATCACTATGTCCAGATAGTGATTATTGGTACATAATATTGATATGGTGCTAGCCAGTAGACTAATGTAATGATATGTTTACTTACTTACTGCAAGGGTCATGGTTAGCAAAAATAAAATACTTTTAGCAACATTGCAATTTCTAAACAACCAGATATGGATTATCAAACCAGTAGGATTAATGGATTTAATCGGCACAGATAATAGCACTTACTTGTAAGAGACAGCTTTCCAGCTAACACTTCGACATATTGTTAAAGTCAATACTATTTGCCACACTATTTACAGGTCAAATGTGGCAATAACACAGTTATAAGGCGATACAAATCATACGGTGCTTTAAACGTTTACTTTTTCTGCATCTAAGCAAGATTAATAGTAGATTAATAATAGCTGTCAGCATGTGCACCTAATCACTTGTCTGGAGAAATAGCCTACAACAGTGTGGCAAAGTAGAGTAGAAAAATTAAGGGAACTGAAGCGGATTCTATGAACTATAAATTAGTGGCCTTCTATGTGGGCTGCATTACAGTGGTTTAAGTAAATGCCATGTGTAATACTGGTCACATGTTCAAACAAATGGCCACAGCATGGGCCTAAAAAAGTAGTACCAACCTGGTATTGATGTGTGGTAATCTGCTATGCTGATATGTTGTTTACTTCTACTAATATGATGTGTTCAATTTGTCCGTGTTTCATTGGAGTACAGTTGATTTCTTCCATGTTCTTAATAAAGAACAAAAGCCTAAGGCATGAAGAAAAACTCCATATATGTTGAAACATATTTACACAGGAAATATGCATGGATACTCAACATAGTCAAATACCCTTGTAGTGGATTGCTGTAGGACGGACAATCGTGAAATGTTCGCATTATTCTTGGCACAAGGAGAAGCAACACAAAAGTGGACAAGGCATAAGGAACAGGACATAATGGACCTTGAATAGTGTCAAGATGGCAGCTTCCAAATAACATTTGTGTTGTGCGTACTGATGACAATTCCCTTGCCTTTAAATGTTATATGGGTAGTGAAATGTGTGGTACCCGGTCATTGATATGTAATTGACCGCATGGGGTACATTCTACATACAAAATAGTATGTTCAAACAATAATCTCTATGTGACCACGTTAAGTATCAATCTATGTGCTGGCCATTGCTTGATACATAACGTCCCCATTATCAGAGTAAGTGTGACAATCCTTAAAAATTACTCTTGACCCCATAGCATCTCATATTGATTTTGGATATTTATATATGTTGTTGTTTAGTTACAGCAATGTCAGATTTTGTCATGGTATGGGGGATGTGTACAAATGTGTGTGTTTTATACCTCCAAAATGGTACATTTTGAAGCTGCACTGATGTACCTTTGCACTCCACACAGACAAATAATAAGTGTAGCTTTCAAGTTTAACATACTGTCAACATATTCTTAATCTTGTTAAGTAGCTATATATGTAGAGAGGATTCTATCATGTGAAAAATGTGATCACAATCATTGTTTAAGTTTTTGTTGAACTGTCTATCATGCTAGCTTCGTGATAATGTGTGGTTGCACCATCTTTGCTACACTTGCTCTGGACATGTGTGCAGTCCATAGTTTCAATGAATGGCAACACTATGTAGTTGACAAATGTATTGGTTAAGCAACTGTTTAAACAGGTATAATTCCATGTTTACACGATACTCTGTTTCCCCTACCTGCAAATCTGTCCAGCATGTAATTATTTGTCATGAATGTAGCTTGCTATTACTAATATTCTACTTTACCCACCTTATTCATTGTGCTGTGTTGCGTACTTGATTCCTTGGTTTAATGACCCCCCGGAAATTGTGCTGTACAAATCCATACACAAACGTAACTGTTTACACACACTTGTTGTGGCAGCTCATGCACATCTTTTCAACTACGCAGACACTCTGACATACTGCTGCATGTTCATACACTGACAAAATGTCAGACAACCCAAAGGCGTATGACGTTGTTGCTCTGCGTGGGCGTGGTCATCCAGATGTAATAACGTTCGTTAGGGTGTCGGAGTAGGAACGTAGTTAGGAACGTTTGTATGGATGTCGGAGTAGGAACGTGGTTGTGAGGTATCGTCATTCGTTTGTAATTGTGGAGAAGACATTTAAAAGGTATGCGACATTTGATTCTCTAAAGTTTGTGAAGAAATATATAAAATGTGATGTAATGGCACATAATAACTAAAGTCAAAGGAAAGTTATATATTCACCAATGCTGACCACATACATGCACCCATGCTATTGATAGCACCCTTTATCTCAATGTTGTGGTACACAAAATGGCCCCCTAAAAGTAAGCCAATTATAGCATTCATATTAATGTCACTACTATATATATAAAGAACGTACTTCATGTGGAAATATATGTACAATGTAAATGTGTGCCATATATGTTGTGGAAATGTAGATACACTGCACCAATCATTGCGGTAGTGACTATTACTACATATAAAGGCTCAGTATGTTTTAAACATTTACTACTACGAATGTGTTCAATCGGTAAGGCAACGGAATACATCTCTTCATTTGGCAAATTCACACACGTGAACTGGGGTGTCATGTATGTAACCAAATGTTTGCTACCAAATTGTGACCTACTGTAAGCACATACGTATATATTGTAATACTTCACAACTAACATCAATGCATTCGTGCACAATGACAACATTTTTTGTGTGATGCTTTCACTATGCATTTTAAACATACACTCATACATAAGCACAGTGAACTGTGCCATACTTCTTGTGCAGTTACTGGTGATACTATATGGGACATGGATTTTTATGTTATTGACAATGCATGACTAATGTATGTCCTTATATAGAGTTAGAACATGACCATGTAAATGCATGTAATGATAGCACTATTATCACCATATTTTGATGGGTGACAAAGTTCCACACATATATTTAATGGAAATGCTGTAGTGTCATATGACAATGGCTATATTCCTGCAAACATGCGTAACTGTAATTATTGTCAAGTACACGTGTTTAATGCACATAGATAAATGCACTCCATATGTGGCTTTGAATTGCTACACCAAATTTCAGACATTTTCTGTTGACAATGCAATTCACAGGGAGGAATGCTTACATTATCCAGTGTCATGGTCTCTTTCAAATGTAACCTTGTAGCTGTGCATACTGGCATACGTTGAAGTACAAGTGTATACAGTGTCTCCCACAACGACATTTGCAAGTACAGTGCTTGCCGTAAACATACATAAATACACAATTTATGGAGGAGCGATATTAATTTAGAAGGAACAATGTGTATGCAATGTGTATTACTCATTTTGCCACACTGCAGCTTGATAATGGAACAAATAATATCTGCATCCCAAATAGTAGGTATGGAACTATAAGATAACTATACCTGCAGTGTATGTATCTGTGTAAAATTACTGTAGTATTACAGGACATTTGATCCGATTGTTAATTGTATTTTTCTGCCACCTACTGCCATCATGTTGAAAAAGGTAATTTTTTTTTTTCTCCTTAGTGGATAATGGCTGACAAATTTTTTAGTCCAGATTTTCTCCGCTTGTTCATTCAGCAATACAGAGATCTGCCATGCCTATGGAAGGTGAAGAGCAAACAATATTCTAATAGGCATAGAAGGGCAGATGCCTATGGTAAATTGGTAGAACTATGCAAAACAGTCAACCCCACAGCCACCGTGGAGTTTGTGAAAACAAAAATTGCCAATATCCGTGCAGTGTATAAAAAAAGAATACAAAAAGGTTCAAGATTCCAAGAAATCTGGAGCGGCAGCAGATGACATTTATGTACCCAGACTCTGGTACTTTGAATTACTTGCTTTTACCATTGACCAAGATGCGCCCAGACCATCAACATCATCCTTGGAAGAAATACATTTGGAACCTTCATGCACAATGCAAAGTGAAAGTTGTTACACTGCAATGGAAAATACCATAAGTAGACTGACATCCCTGTGTATTTTGGCAATCAATTGTCAACTATCTGTATTGCTGAAATGCATCCTGCCATATGACAGGATTCTGCGCTGCATGTATGAAGTACTTTGTTTTCAGCTTGCTACAACACACTTTATGCTGCCACCAATCATCACCTAATAGTGAAATACTCATCAGATTGCACACTGTGGGAACAGTTGCATGTATAATGTGGATGTGGCTGTAAATTTGCCAAATGAGCATGTATGTTGTTAGCAGTCATGTTTACACAAAGGCGCATAGGTTGCCTTTGTAATACCACAGTTAATATGCTACATTAAGGACACATGTTAGGTTGGCATCCACATCACTAACATCAACTAGTGAATATAGAAACTTGGAACGTACATAGTTCTTTATACACACGTCCACCACTGAACCAACTGTTTTTGACTATTGTGAGTTGACCTCATTTTGCCATGGGATAATCGTTAGTCCATGTACCTGCAGTTTTCTGTATTTTTCTCAAAGTGGCACATGCAGATCAAAGCATCCGTCCACGATCATATTGCCTACATTGGTTTTGTTTTCATCCATTCATATGATTCTCACGCCCATGCAAACACTTATTCCCACATCAATAGGAATATGCTGAGGGTCATGGGACACTAACAATTAAGTGACAAATACTACACTCGCAGCTGCTTCTGCAGGGTCAGACAGACTGTACCTAAGCTGTCCAAATGTAGCCGCAGGATTGGGATAGCACACATATCACTGCAGAAGCAGCTCACGACTGGAGAAGCAGTATTGAGTGTGTTTATTTTCCACTAAAATCATTACTTTCACATGCAGGGGGGATTAAACGTTCAAAACTCAAGGCAAATAATATATTGAAATGTAATAGACGTCAAATAGTACATTTGTACGTTTTCTATTTACACTAACATGACATAAATCCTCACTATATATGTGAATAATTGTCCTGGAAAGTCTGCTGCAATTGATGTAAATCAATTGTACACGTGTTGAAAAGTACAAGAGTATGCACAGTGTTTTGGTCATAAATGTAATGCTGTTTTTTCTCCTGCAGAGCTTGCCCACAACATCTGGTCCATGTTTGAGCAACCAGCAACTGCCCAATGAAGTAGATGATGATCCCACTATTTGCATGCCATGCCACAGCCCGACACCAACACTTAGTAACACCCAGACCCAACCTGAGCTATCACAACCCACACAACCTGAAACCAGCACTAGTGGCCAATCTCAAGGCAGCCATCAACAGCAACCCACCATTCAACACACTTCACTTCCACCTAGGCGCCGTGATAAGGGCACGGAAAAATTCTGCCGCAATGTTATGGACTATGCAGCCATGGTCCTCACGCGGGGAGAGGATGAATTTGATGCAATAGCTGCAGTAGTGGCACATAAACTCCGTCACATGGATGGTAATCAACGCTACCTATGTGAACCATTGCTAACGGAGCTGTTAAACAGCGTTCTTCAGGGAAAGATAACTCCCAACAGCCGCCTAGCCTATGAACACATAGCTGGTAATTATCAGCCACAGTGGAACACCCATCATACCCATCTCCCAAATGTAGGGCACCTTTCACCCTATCCAAATACCCAGTACCAACCAACCACTTACTCCTATGCTAGACCAAGTATTCCCGAGCATGGTGAATATACCAATTTATAAAAAATACTAATGCTGGAAGATGATTTATGACACCTTTACTCTTAGCACTGTTCCATGTAAAAAAGTTCCTTTTTTCTGTTTTTGACTTACATGCAACAGCCATACAGCATGAACATTGTACAAATGTTTGAACATGAACGGAATGTTAGCAGAAGTTGGTTTTTATATTGTTTTCACATAATAAATTTATATGTAGAAACAAGATGGTTGCACTTGAATTATTTGTGAACATACAAATTACACGCGTGTTGTGAAATACATTTTCTTCAAATCATAACATCCTGCCAGTCAACTTTCCCCACCCCATTAAAGTATTCCACATATTTCTCTCTAATCATTTTAGCCTCATTGGTGGGGTTATGATGCGTGCTCCTTTGCAACTGATCCAGTGTAAGTTCATTGCGCCATTCGCCAGGAACACTGTTTCCAGTCTGAATGTCCTCCTGATCCATCATGCTGGCAGGAGCATATCCATTCAGATTGTTGCGCCTTAAATAGTTGTGAAGAATGCAGCATGAGACAACCACAATGTCAATTTTTTCTGGCTTTAAATTTATAGCCGTATGGAAGATCCTAAAACGACTGGCCATAATTCCACACGCCTTGCTCGAGACAGTCTGTAATTAAAGATTTTTCTGCTGTAATTTCGAGTTTTCTGCGGGAAAGGCTTTAGAAGATTTGGGTGCAGGCTGAAAGCCCCGTCTGCTATGAATACAAAATTTAACCCTTCTTTGGTAACACTGTTGCTTGGTAAATGTAGCTTGTTGCCTTGCAACAACTTGTTGAATGTCGTGTCATCTATAACTCCACCGTCCGAAATGCGCCCATTCTTCCCAACATCTACCATTATGAACTCGTACTTTGCATTCACAATAGCTAGTAGAAAAATGCTGAAATAGCCTTTATAGTTAAAAAAAATATGACCCCGAATTGGGTGGAGGGTTTATTCTTATGTGTTTGCCATCAATAACACCGCCACAATTGGGGGAATTCCAATAGTCCAAAAATTGCTGTCCTACTGTGGTCCATTCCTGCGGAGTAGTAGGGAACTGTAGAAACACAAAAAAAACAAAAGGTACTTAATTACTAGCCACATTACAATGGCAATGCTATGTTAATTATGTAACAAATTGTAACTGAGGAATGTTTGCTGTAACATGCATGTGGAACAATGTAAACACACATGTAGAGTACACTGAGTGTGTTGCCGTGGAAACATGACATCCATGTCATGTAAATCAACATGTAGTATGTGTTCATTCTACAATTAGATAAATTCATAGTGATATATTGTCTATTAATCAATCCTATATGTGTTCAGAAACAACACATTTAAAGCTAGATCAATGAAGCTGTATTATGCAATGTCACCATATGCACATACATTTCCTAGTTAGCCGAGTATGGAAACAATAATTTTTCGCAAACACTGCAAGTAGAAGTCCTTGCCAGGAAACATATAATATTTAGGCCTATAGGAAGATTGTTGCACAAAGACATCTTTCTACCGATTCAATAATACATTGTAGGAATTAACACTTCACTATTCCATTGTGAAGTACTTTATTTTTTCAGGAAATGATGTATGACAGCAATTATTGCTGAGTATACTGTAGCTTCACTGGAGTGTTGCTACAGCCATACGTTACACACAGTTCCTAATTCTGAATACATAGTGTGATTTGTATAGCCACACTTAACATGCATGTTACAGGTATCCATTTACAGTCATATGGTAGATTAAATTGGAATGGTGGGGATGTTAACCAGATGAATGCAAACATTGCTGTCACATTGTGCACTGGCAAGAGTTCCTGGAGGGTAAAGCACAACAACTTAACTACTGAACATAGTGATTAGTTCTTATACTAAATTACCACTACCAGATATATGTAGGTCTTACGTAGAGGGATGGTGGAACCACATACACAATGTGTAGCAGGATGCAATGGTCTTTATATATGTTACCACAATTATTATTTTGCCTTTTGGAATAGGCAACAAACTATCTGTACACTCTGTTTCACAATCTAAAAAATCCAACAGGAACACTGCTAATGGACATGATTCTCCACATATAGCAAAGTAAGAGTTACAAACATTTAATGGCTTTACATCACACTTGCATCACATAGTAGCACAGATCTGGAGTGACACAGTTAGCTCATACATTTATATTAGCAACGATTTGAGACTATCTTTGATATGAGCTCTGCATGCACTGCGTCATAAAGGCACAATACATGCATTATCAACAGTAATATTTAACAAGAAATGTACTGTCATATACAAAAATGTTACATACAAAACAAGGCACATGCTGTATGTGCCCCTGAAATGGCAAACATGAAAAAAACATTATTGGTGGCTAAGTTCTCTAATGTAGCCAAAGTATTTGATACACCAGATATGAAATCATAGTCATATACAGCATATCATGCTTTATGTTCAATATTGCTATTGAGTCGATATGCTTCGAGCTCATATATGTGACACATACTTTACAGCAAATTTCAATGCACATCTGATAAACCCACAAACATTGAAGACTGCTGCACTACCCAAAATGAAGATGCTTACACTAACCAATTTTACATAGGGACAATAATCACAAATTTGTTTGGAACAACAAAAGTCTCACAGGTGT
Source organism: Hymenochirus boettgeri (assembly GCA_019447015.1). Classification (NCBI taxonomy): domain Eukaryota; kingdom Metazoa; phylum Chordata; class Amphibia; order Anura; family Pipidae; genus Hymenochirus; species Hymenochirus boettgeri. Next base: position 214,567,084 of record CM033474.1, read on the forward strand.
ATAGCTTTACAACATTAAACAATCTTAATATAACATATGCATCTGGCTACTGGACAGCATGCATGTGACTTCAAATTTGCAGCATTTCTTAGTTGATGAAGCATCAGTTTAGTAATCTATACTGTATCCTTTGGATGATGGCTACACAAAGTAGTGTATGTATTGTGGAGAGAGATGCTGCATTTACATACACTTCACATTTGTTAGATATTTTTAGACATTATTAAATATTTAGACATAGTGCAATGAAGCAAGGTTCACATTTTCAATATAAATTAAAAGTAAATTTGAACACAGCTGCATGTTTTTTTGGACCTCTCAATATTCAATACATGATGAGAAAAATCCATTAACGGGAACACAAGCAGATGAGAGAAGTTACCCTGTCTGATTGTAAACATGACTATCCTGAGGGCAATCAATATTCCAGCAAACAGCTAGATTCATATATAGTGTATTATACATATACATGCATGCAGAATGTCACAGTCAGTGTACTGTGTAACTGTGTAACAGGGTAACTGTGTTACCCAAATACCTCAACAATAACACTATCCAAAATTAATTAACATTTCAACACACATGCAAAATATATACCTTCATGTATTCATCCTTCAGAACATCCACTAATGCCTGGCAAGTTTCCGGAATAATGGATCCAAGGGCCTACGCAGAGATGCCAGTTGAAAATTTCAGATCTTCTAATGAATGCCCAGTTGCCAAGAATCGCAACGTAGCCACCAAACGTTGCTCTGCCGGTATACTTGGTCTCATCAAGGTATCCTGTTTTTGTATAAGAGGAGATACCAGTGATAGCAGATGTTCAAAACATTCCTGTAACATACGCAAGTAGTTCCGGTAGTCATTCGGATTATTCTCCTTCAACTCAGTTAACAGCTGCATGTGAGAGAAAGAATCTCTTTTCAGTAGCCATTTCTTGGACCAGCAAGACTGGCGTCTCTTTCTTCTGGCCTCTGACAAGCCCATAACCAGCACAGCTGCAGCAATCATCCTTTGAGAAGACATTGCTGAATATGGATCCCACAAATGCTTTCCCCAATTCAAATGTACAGACCAACTGACTGTTGAAAATACAAGTCCCTATATATACAAACCAAATTATATAACTCCGAACACAGGTGACGCACCGAACAACAAACGAAACTTGTACGAACACCGGAAAAGAACGTTCGTCTATCCATCACTTCCGACACATTAACATATGTTACATAAACCAAATTGCATCATTTATGGCCCATCGTACAACACAATTATGGACTCACATCTAACTATAAATCGTCTACAATTTAATCTACACATTAAGGCCAAGTTGCATTCAAAATAACAAACTATTAAATCGATTGCGTTAGTGGACGAACGTACGACGATCGTAAACAATTTACATTGCATCTCACACTAAACTATCAATTTAATTGCATCGTCTATGGGCCCCATAACTCTGCTATCTATCTATCTATCTATCTATCTATCTATCTATCCATCTCTGCTATCTATCTATCTATCTATCTTTCTATCTATCTTAAGGGGCCCATACACTATGCAATTTTGTTGTACAATCGTCGTACGAACTCTACGATTGTACATCAATTGTATCGTTAATGGTATAGATAAAGTCTGGTGCAATTAAATTGAGAAGATCTGATTGAATCTGAAGGTGATCTGTCAGAACGGAAAATTTTTATCTGCTACAATAAAATTGTTTATGTGTATGGATGATTGTCCAACAAATGTCTTCTAACTCAATCCTGAAGTGTCAAATTAACAACTTCCTGGAAAAAGCAGAGCTCACAGTCTGAAAGGGGTGAGACCATAGAGTGTATATTTAGTTCATGATGGCAATGTGTGATGCGGTACACATGACAACAACAGGCGCATTAATTAATGTACGAACACACATCGACATTCGTTAGCAAATAAAATATGAAAGAAAAACCAGCAAACACAATCGCAAATTACTTCATTCTTCATTACCATTCGAGACCTCAACCCCAAAAAGTGCTTTTTACATTCGTCATTTTCGCCGTATTACACTCAGCAACAATTAAATCTGCCCAAATATGGTGAATTGGTTGCTTTCTAGCGGCACATTCTATTCTGCAACAATTTAGATCTTACACAATCATATCTGCCTATTAATGCCAGATTGTGCACAGCAAATGGCAAAATTTTATTGTGTTCGTTAATGTCCGATTGTATGATGATTGTTTCCAATTTAAATCTGGTCTGTAGTTCATAGTCCAATTTCATTGCATCGTGTATGGGCCCCTTAACTCTGCTATCTACCTCTATCTATCTATCTATCTATCTATCTAATTCTGCTATCTACCTATATCTATCTATCTATCTATCTATCTATCTATCTAAAGGGGCCCATACACTATGCAATTTTGTTGTATGATTGTCGTACGAACTCCATGATTGTACATCAATTGTATCGTTAATGGTATAGATAAAGTCTGGTGCAATTAAATTGAGAAGATCTGATTGAATCTGAAGGTGATCGGTCAGGACGGAAATTTTTTATCTGCTACAACGAAATTGTTTATGTGTATGGATGATTGTTCAACAAATGTCTTCCAACTCGATCCTGGAGTGCCAAATAAACAACTTCCTGGAAAAAGCAGAGCTCACAGTCTTGAAGGTGTGAGACCATAGAGTGTATATTTTATGATGGCAATGTGTGATGTGGTACACATGACAACAACAGGCGCATTAATTGATGTACGAACACACAGCGAGATTCGTTAGCAAATAAAATATGAAAGAAAAATCAGCAAACACAATCGCAAAGTACTTCATTCTTCATTACCATTTCAGACCTTAACACCAAAATGTGCTTTGTATGTTTACCATTTCTGCCATATTATACTATCGGCAACGATGAAATCTGCCCATATATGATGAATTGGTTGCTTTCTAGCGGCACATTCTTTTCTGCAACAATTTACATCTTACACAATAATATCTGCCTATTAATCTATCTATTTATCTCTGCTATCTATCTACCATCTATCCATCTATCTCTGCTATCTATCTCTGCAATCTATCTCTGCTATATATCTATCGATCTATCTATCTCATCTATCTATCTATCTCTGCTATCTATCTATCTATCTATCTATCTATTTCCGCTATCTATCTATATCTGCTATCTATCTATCTCTTCTATCTATATATATCTGCTATCTATTTTTCTCTGCTATCTATCTATCTATCTATCTATCTATCTCTGTCTATTTATCTATTAATATATCCATCTGTCTGTCTATCTATCTATCTGTGTGTCTATCTATCAATCTATCTATCTATCTATCTATCTATCTATCTATCTATCTATCTGTCTGTCTGTCTGTCTGTCTGTCTGTCTGTCTGTCTGTCTGTCTGTCTATCTATCTATCTATCTATCTATCTATCTATCATCTAATTATCTATCTATCTATCTATCTATCTATCTATATATTATCTAGCCTGAGATATATAGTCGAGCTATCTATCTACTATAGAGCACCTCCACTGATCTATCGATCTATGCTATCAGCTATCTAGCCTGAGCTATTCGATCTATGCTATCTATCTATCTATATATCTGTATGTCTGTCCGTCTGTCTGTCTATCCATCTATCTACCTACCTATCTATCTATATCTGTCTGTCTATCTATCTATCCATCTATCTACCTACCTACCTACCTATCTCTATTTATTTATCTATCTCTGTCTGTCTACCTACCTACCTATCTAGTATTTATCTATCTATATATCTGTCTATCTATCTATTGGATGGGGCAAAATTAGAAGCAGCTGAACTGCAAGTCTGCACCTTTCAGAACTTCCCCAGAATCCAGGTTCAGCAGGCAGCAGCAGGTGCAGTTCCACCCCTACCCACCCCTAGCCAGCAGGCCAGTCCGACCCTGCCACGAAGGAGTTTCAGTGGAGCACTCCCAGTCCCAAAACAATTTAGGCCGCAACTTGTCAGATAAATATTTTTTTACAAATGTTCCCTTACCGATCGCGACGCTGGCGAAGTGGTACTGGCAGGTGCTGCACCTGCGCTTGGGGTCTTAGACACTTTAGCTTAAGATCCAGTCCAGAAAGAAGGCACTTCATTGGCTGGACTAAGCGCCAATCAGGGCAAGCCTCAGGATGCCTCCTGATTGGTCCTGCAGCCGCGCTGGTACTGCTCTTCTGTGCATATGTCACATAACTTACGCACAGAGGGGCGTACCGGCATGGCTGCAGGACCAATCACGCTGCAGAAATCCTGAGGCATGCCCTGATTGACGGGTAGTCCAGCCAATGTAGTACCTTCTTTCTGGATCTTAAGCTGAAGCGTCCAAGTGCAGTGCCCCTGCGCCTGCCCACGATGCACGATCGTCGGTAAGGGAAAATCTATCTTGTTTTATCAGCGGCACACGCCCGGAGCAGTTTTTTCACGCTGCTTCATGGTAGGAGCGGCACTGCCCAACCCACCCTACCTCTTCGTTCTTAGGGGCAGGGTGGGCGAGCGGTCGTGACAAGGGAGCGTGGCTATGCTGCATGACGTCATTGACGCCACGCAGTGGGCTGGGTAAAAGCCCTAGAGGGTGGGGGAGGTGGGGTTAGGGGCGTGATGTGTGCGTGGCATAGGTGGTCCTGGGACATGGCAGACATAAAGGGGGCGTAACGGGGAGGAGAGTCAGGACCACACCGATCGGTGTGGTCGGGGGACCACACCAATTTCCAGGAGACTCCCGGAAGATCCGGGAATAGTGGGATACCTGGGGCAGGGGGTACCTACCTTATGACCAAACATCATTTTCAGGGTGGAAATGCTATTTAAATACACAGACTTCTAAGTGACTTCTAATACCTCATAATTTACAGTAGGGGATACAATATCCCTTATAATACATTCATATTTTTCTGTGACCTTTATAAACATTTCCTGTGTCCTTGTACCTTAAAATGGACACAGAACTCCCCTGACTCCTAAAATCCCGATAAAAAAAGTGATAAAAATCCTACCTAGTAGACCTTTACATATATGATACTGATGGTCCTATATTATTATTATGATTATTATATTATAATTAGTTAATATTTTGATTTTGTAATGGAAAAATCTAGAAGATATTTAACCTTTATGATGTCATCCGTGATGCAATACGTAATGTCATTCAATGGTGAAATAGCATTGAAATTTGATACCGGGTCCAGAAAATCCAACACCAGCACCACAATCACACATCATAGGAGGGATATCAAATTTCAATGCTATTTCACTATTTTCTGGACCCGGTAACTGTTATCTTCATTCCCAAGTTCACCGTTCAGAAAGTACTTCATCCTTTACTTTATTTAAAGGGTAACTGTAACTGTATTGAATCTCCCTGAATTGTTTTTAGCCATGTGACTCTCTTATACTCATGGACCAGCTTATAGTCGTGTGACCAGCTTATAGCTGTGTGACCTGTTTATAGCTATGTGATGGTTGTGACCATCTTATAGCCATGTGACCAGCTTATAGCCTGTGACCAGCTTATAGCCGTGTGACCTGTTTATAGCCATGTGTTGGTTGTGACCATCTTATACCATGTACCAGCTTATAGCCGTGTGACCCTTATAGTCATGTAACCAGCTTATAGTCATGTGACTAGCTTTAGCTATGTGACCAGCTTATAGCCAGTGATTAGCTTATAGTCATGTGACCAGTCTCTGCCTGCATTAATTGGCTCCCCATCCCAACTGTCATTTTTACAAAATGTTTGTCCAGGTTCTTCCTGTTTCCCAGCATTAAGTATTACTGATCATGTTTCTCCTCTGGGGCGGAGGGTGAAGCAGAGTAAATTGTTTTCCCACAACCAACTGGAAGCAGGATATTGAACATTTACCCCAATATCATTTCTCACAGGTTACACAGGGTTGCTGTAATCCCTATTTGATGGGATTGTCCCGACTGCAGGTACAAAATCCTGAGTCCCCCAGTCAGGCTTAAATCCTGTCTAACAGAAAAAACTTTCAGCCCCGCCCCCATGGTGGTACCCGAGTTCCCTGTCCTGTATAATTAAACTTGTGTCCTTGTACCTTTATATAACACAGAACTCCTCAGTGACTTCTAATATCTTTATATTTACATTAGGGGATACATTATCCCTTATAATACATGAGTGGTACCCAGAGTTCCCTGTATAACTCAGTCTGTGTCCTTGTACCTTTATATAGACACAGAACTCTCAGTGACTTCTAATATCCTTAAATTTACAGTAGGGGATACATTATCCCTTAAATACATGAGTGGTACCCAGAGTTCCCTGTATCCTCAGTCTATGTCCTTGTACCTTTATATAGACACAGAACTCCTCAGTGACTTCTATATACCAAGCACCCAACCAGCCGGCCACACCCGGCAATGGGTGTGAAGTCTGGTTGGGCGGTGTTTGTTGATCCGCCTAGGTTGGGAACCGAGCCCCCCTCAACTCACCGGCCTAAAGGAACGTCAGATGGTGTTTATTTATATACGCAACCGCGTGATCCGCCCTGGTCGAGCAACGTTCGTTGATCCACTAGGAATCCGGTTGGGCGGTGTTTGTTGATCCGCCTAGGTTGGGAACCGAGCCTTCAACTGACCAGCCATAGGCGTGAAGTCTGGTCGGGCGGTGTTTGTTGATCCGCCAGGGCTGGAACCAAAACCCCAACCGGCCGACAATGGGCATGAAGTCCAGACGGACGACATTCATTGATCAACCAAGGTCGAGCGAAGTTTGTTAAACTTCCAGGAACCAAAGAGCCACCAGGAACTAAGAAGTATACGCCAGAAAGTGAGCCCACAGGTTGGGAACCGGCCCCCAACTGACCAGCCATAGGCGTGAAGTCCGGTCAGGCGGTGTTTGTTGATCCGCCAGGGCTGGAACCAAGACCCCAACCGGCCAACAATGGGCATGAAGTCCAGACATTCATTGATCAACCAAGGCTGAGCGACGTTTGTTGAACTTCCAGGAACCGAAGAGCCACCAGAACTAAGAAGTATACGCCAGGAAATGAGCCCACAAGGAACCAAGGAGGATCTCAGCTGTCATTTTTGTTTGATCCGCCATGGCCGGAACCAAGTACTCAACACGCATTAAGAACGTTGGATAGCGTTCAATTGTATACGCCACCACGTTATCCGCCATGGTCGAGCAACGTTCGTTGATCCACTAGGAACCGATAAAACGTCAAGAACCGAGGAATATGCCAATAAGGGAGCCCACAAGGAACCGAGGGGATCCATCAGCTGCATTTGTTAATCCGCCATGGCCGGAACCGAGCCCCTCAATCCCCCGGCCTAAAGGAATGTCAGATGGTGTTTATTTATATACGCAACCCGCGTGATCCGCCCTGGTCGAGCAACGTTCGTTGATCCACTAGGAACCAATGAAGCATCAGGAACCGAGGAGGATCCACCAGGAAGCGAACCCACAAGGAATTAAAGAGGATCCACCAGGAACCAAAAGCAGATGTCGATAGGCGTGAAGTCCGGTTAGGCGGTGTTTGTTGATCCGCCTATGCTGGGAACCGAACCCCCAACTGGCCGGCCACGGTTGTGAGTCTGGTTGGGCGGGGTTTTTGTTGATCCGCCAGGGCTGGAACCAAGACCCCAACCGACCGACAATGGGTAAAGTCCAGACGGACGGCGTTTATTGATCAACCAAGGTCGAGCGACGTTTGTTGAATTTCCAGGAACCGAAGAGCCACCAGGAACTAAGAAGTATACGCAGAAAGTGAGCCCACAAGGAACCAAGGAGGATCCATCAGCTGCATTTGTTGATCCGCCATGGATGGAACCAAGCACTCAACACGCATAAAGGAATGTTGGATAGCGTTCATTTATATACGCCACCACGTGATACGCCATGGTCGAGCATCGTTTGTTGATCCACTAGGAACCGATAAAACGTCAAGAACCGAGAAGAATATGCCAGGAAGCGAGCCCACAAGGAACCGAGGAGGATCATCAGCTGGCATTTGTTGATCCGCCATGGCCGGAACCGAGCCCTCACCCCCCTGGCTTAAAGGAATGTCAGATGGTGTTTCATTTATATACGCAACCGCGTGATGCCAAGGTCAGCACATTTGTTTGAACTTCCAGGATGCGAAAGCTGCCAGGAACCAGGAGAATATGCAAGGAAGCGAGCCACAAGGAAAGGAGGATACATCAGCCCATTCGTTGATCCGCCATGGCCGGAATGGAGTCCTCAACTCACTGGCCTAAAGGAACGTCATGGTGTTTATTTTATATACACAACCGCGTGGTCCGCCCTGGTCGAGCAACGTTCGTTGATCCACTAGGAACCAATGACTCCATCAGGAACCGAGGAGGATCCACCAGGAAGCGAACCCACAAGGAATTAAAGAGGAATCCACCAGGAACCAAAAGCAGATGTCGATAGGCGTGAAGTCCGGTTAGGCGGTGTTTGTTGATCCGCCTATGCTGGGAACCGAACCCCCAACTGGCCGGCCACGGTTGTGAAGTCTGGTTGGGCGGGGTTCGTTGATCCGCCAGGGCCGGAACCAAGCACCCAACCAGCCGGCCACACCCGGCAATGGGTGTGAAGCCGTGCCAGAAAGTGAGCCCACAAGGAACCAAGGAGGATCCATCAGCTGCATTTGTTGATCCGCCATGGATGGAACCAAGCACTCAACACGCATAAAGGAATGTTGGATAGCGTTTATTTATGTACGCCATCACGTGATCCGCCATGGTCGAGCAACGTTCGTTGATCCACTAGGAACCGATAAAACGTCAAGAACCGAGGAGAATATGCCAGGAAGCGAGCCCACAAGGAACCGAGGAGGATCCATCAGCTGCATTTGTTGATCCGCCATGGCCGGAACCGAGCCCTCAACCCCCTGGCTTAAAGGAATGTCAGATGGTGTTCATTTAAATACGCAACCGCGTGATCTGCCAAGGTCGAGCAACGTTTGTTGAACTTCCAGGATGCGAAGAGCTGACAGGAACCAAGAAGAATACGCAAGGAAGCGAGCCCACAAGGAACTGAGGAGGATCCATCAGCGCCATTCGTTGATCCACCATGGCCGGAACTGAGTCCTCAACTCACTGGCCTAAAGGAACGTCAGATGGTGTTTATTTATATACGCAACCGCATGATCCGCCCTGGTCGAGCAACGTTCGTTGATCCACTAGGAACCAATGAAGCATCAGGAACCGAGGAGGATCCACCAGGAAGCGAACCCACAAGGAATTAAAGAGGATCCACCAGGAACCAAAAGCAGATTTCTCACAGGCGTGAATTCCGGTTAGAGCGGTGTTTGGGTTGATCTGGCCTATGCTGGGAACCGAACCCCCACTGGCCGGCCACGGTTGTGAAGTCTGGTTGGGCGGGTTTGTTGATCCCCAGGGCCGGAACCAAGCACCCAACCAGCCGTCCACACCCGGCAATGGCGTGAAGTCCGGTTCGGCGTTGTTGTTGATCCGCCTATGCTGGGAAGCCCAACCGACCCCAACTGGCCGGCCACGGTTGTTGAAGTCTGGTTGGGCGGGGTGTCGTTGATCCGCCGGGCGTAACAAGACCCCACCAGCCGGCCACCCCGGCAATGGGTGTGAAGTCCGGTTGGGCGGTGTTTGTTGATCCGCCTAGGTTGGGAACCGAGCCCCCAACTGACCAGCCATAGGCGTGAAGTCCGGTCGGGCGGTGTTTGTTGATCCGCCAGGGCTGGAACCAAGACCCCAACCGGCCGACAATGGGCCGGAACCGAGCCCTCACTGACCAGCCCATAGGCGTGAAGTCCGGTCGGGCGGTGTTTGTTGATCCGCCAGGCTGGAACCAAGACCCCACCCGGCCGACAATGGGCCGGAACCGAGCCCTCAACCCCCCCCGGCCTAAAGGAATTGTCAGATGGTGTTTCATTATATACGCAACCGCTGATCTGCCAAGGTCGAGCAACGTTTGTTGAACTTCCAGATGCGAAGATCTGACAGGTACCAGGAGAATACCAGGAAGCGAGCCCACAAGGAACTGAGGAGGATCCATCAGCGCCATTCGTTGATCCCCATGGCCGGAACTGAGTCCTCAACTCACCGGCCTAAAGGAACGTCAGATGGTGTTTTATTTATATACGCAACCGCGTGATCCGCCCTGGTCGAGCAACGTTCGTTGATCCACTAGGAACCGATGACGCATCAGGAACCGAGAGGATCCACCAGAAGCGAACCCCAAGGAATCAAGAGGAACCACCAGGAACCAAAAGCAGATGTCCATAGCGTGAAGTCCGGTTAGGCGGTGTTTTGTTTGATCAGCCGATGCTGGGAACCGAACCCCCAACTGCCGCCACGGGTGTGAAGACTGGTCTGACGGGGTTCGTTGATCCGCCAGGGCTGGAACCAAGCACCCACCAGCCGGCAATGGTGTGAAGTCCAGACGGATGGCGTTCATTGATCAACCAAGGTCGAGCAATGTTTGTTGAACTTCCAGGAACCGAAGAGCCACCAGAAGTAAGAAGTATATGCCAGGAAGTGAGCCCACAAGGAACCAAGGAGATCCACCAGCTGCATTTGTTGATCCGCCATGGCCCGAACCAAGACCTCAACACGCATAAAGGAACGTTGGATATCGTTCATTTACCATACACACCACGTGATCCGCCATGTTCAAGCAACGTTCATTGATCCACTAGGAACCGATGAAGCGTCAAGAACCGAGGAGGATCCACAAGAAAGCAAACCCACAAGGAATCGAGGAGGATCCTCCAGGAACCAAAGCAGATGTCCATAGGCGTGAAGTCCGTTTGGGTGCTGTTTGTTGATCCGCCTATGCTGGGAACCGAACCCCCAACTGGCCGGCCACGGTGTGGAAGTCTGGTCGGGCGTGTTCGTTGATCCCCAGGGCTGGAACCAAGCACCCAAGCAGCCCGGCCACACCCGGCAATGGGTGTGAAGTCCATTTGGGCCGTGTTTGTTGATCCCTAGGTTGGAAACCGAGCCCCCAACTGACCAGCCATAGACGTGAAGTCCGGTCGGGTGGTGTTCGTTGATCTCCAAGGCTGGAACCAAGACCCCACACCGGCCGACAATGGCATGAAGTCCAGACGAACGACATTCATTGATCAACCAAGGTCGAGTGACGTTTGTTGAACTTCCAGGAACCGAAGAGCCACCAGGAACTAAGAAGTATACGCCAGAAAGCCCACAAGGAACCAAGGAGGATCCTTTAGCTGCATTTGTTGATCCGCCATGACCGGAACCAAGCCCTCAACATGCATAAAGGAACCTTGGATATCATTCATTTATACGCGACCACATGATCCGCGATGGTTGAGCAATGTTTTGTTGAACTTCCCGTTGCGAAGAGCTGCCAGGAACCAAGGATAATACGCAAGGAAGCGACCCACAAGGAACCGAGGAGGATCCTCAGCGGCATTCGTTGATCCACCATGGGCGAAGCTGAGCTGTCAATCCACCGGCCTAAAGGAACGTTAGATGGTGTACATTTATATAAGCAAACGCATGATCTGCCATGGTCGAGCAATGTTCGTTGACCACTAGGAACCGATGAAGCATCAGAACCGAAGAGGATCCACCAGGAGAATCCAGCGATTCGAGGAGGATCCACTAGGAACCAAAAGCAGATGTCCATAGGCGTGAAGTCCGGTTAGGCGGTGTTTGTTGATCCGCCTATGCTGGAACCGAGCCCTCAACTGGCCGGCCACAGTTGTGAGTTTGGTCGGGCGGTGTTTGTTTATCCGCCTATGCTGGGAACCGAACCCCCAACTGGCCGATCAGGGTGTGAAGTTTGGTCGGGCGGTGTTCGTTGATCCGCCAGGGCCGGAAACAAGCACCCAACCAGCCGGCCACACCCGGAAATGGGTGTGAAGTCCGGTTGGGCGGTGTTTGTTGATCCGCCTAGGTTGGAACCGATCCCCAACTGACCAGCCATAGACGTGAAGTCCGTTCAGGTGGCGTTCATTGATCCACCAGGGCTGGAACCAAGACCTCAACCGCCGACAATGAGCATGAAGTCCAGACGGATGGCGTTCATTGATCAACCAAGGTCGAGCAACGTTTGTTGAACTTCCAGGAACCGAAGAGCCCCCGGAACTAAGAGTATACGCCAGGAGTGGAGCACACAGGGAACCAAGGAGGATCCATCACTGCATTTGTTGATCCGCCATGGCTGGAACCAAGTCCTTAACACCATAAAGAACGTTGATAGCGTTCATTTATATACGCCAACGTGATCCGCCATGGTCGAGCAACGTTCGTTGATCCACTAGGAACCAATAAAGCGTCAAGAACTGAGGAGAATATGCCAGAAAGTGAGCCCACAAGGAACCGAGGAGGATCCATCAATTGCATTCGTTATCCACCATGGCTGGAAGCGAACCATCAACCCCCCGGCCTAAAGGAATGTTAGATGGTTTTCATTTATATACGCAACCGCATGATCCGTCATGGTCAAGAAACGTTCGTTGATCCACTAGGAACCTTGAAGTGTCAGGGACCGAGGAGGATCAGCCAGGAAGCGAACCTACAGGAACTGAGGAGGATCCACCAGGAACCAAAGCAGTTTTCCATGGGCCTGAAGTATGGTTGGGTGGTGTTCGTTGATCCGCTGACCAGCCACGGGCGTGAAGTCGAACAGCGCTCATTGATCCGCCATGATCAGCAAAGTTTGTTAAATTCCCAGAAAAGAGCTGCCAGAACTGAGAAGGATACGCCAGGAAGTGAGCCCACAAAGAACCGAGGAGGATCCCACCAGGAACCAAAAGAAGCACAAGGAACTAAAGGCTATGGGTGTAAAGTCTGGTCAGGTGAGGTTGATTATATACCAAGGCTGGAACAGAACCCTCAACTGGCCGCCACGGCAGTGAAGTCCAGTCGGGCGCCATTCTTTGATCCGCCAAGGTCGATCGATGTTTGTTAAATTTCTAGGAACCGAAGAGCCGCCAGGAACTGAGGAGGATACTCCAGGAAGAGAACCCACAAGGACCGAGTAGGATCCACCAGGAGCGAACCTGCAAGGAATCAGGAGGATCCATCAGAAACCAAGGAGGATCCATCATTATATACTATAGCCGGAACCAAGCCTGGTATGGTACATTTATTTGGTAATGTTGCTGCTAAATTAGCTATTAGTTGTAAACTAGTAGACATACTTTCTATAATATTTATAGAAATATATTTTTTGGCCAAAAGATTTAACTAAATGACTCTTGCTTATTTATAAACAAGTAACTTAAGATATAGAATAACAGCAAAAAAATCATACGTTGATTATGAGTGTTTAGTATTTATTTCTCTTTCTACATTTGTTTAGAATTTGGCAGGTTAGCTTTAGATAGATTTGGTTAGGCTAGGTTAGAAAGATTAGGTAGTTAGGGCCCTGCTGAAAGAGTCTACCTTGACGTGGTGTAGCAGGGCTTACAATCTTTTGGCCAAAGATTTTTTTCTAAACGGGTGAATGGGATTGGTGGGCATGAAACATTTTGCAGGGAGATAATCGCTAACTGGGGCGCATTCGTTTATTCGCCAAGACTGGAACGAACTCCAGACTGACCGGCCACCCACGTATGCCTCTTGTCTGGTCAGGCAGCGTTTTTTGATCTGCCAAGGCCGGAATCAAACCCCCACTGACCAGCCACGTGTGTGGTTATTATTCAGACAGACGACATTCGTTGCTCCACCAGATTAAATCCGAACCCACATTTGAAAGTCGATGTGGTGGTTTCGTTTAGTCATTAGCGGATTAAGGAACGTCACCCACAAGGAATTAAAGAGGATCCACCAGGAACCAAAAGCAGATGTCCACAGGCGTGAAGTCCGGTTAGGCGGTGTTTGTTGATCTGCCTATGCTGGGAACCGAACCCCCAACTGGCCGGCCACGGTTGTGAAGTCTGGTTGGGCGGGGTTTGTTGATCCGCCAGGGCCGGAACCAAGCACCCAACCAGCCGGCCACACCCGGCAATGGGCGTGAAGTCCGGTTAGGCGGTGTTTGTTGATCCGCCTATGCTGGGTCTATCTATCTATCTATCCTATCCCTGTCTATCTATCTATCTATCTATCTATCCTATCCCTGTCTATCTATCTATCTATCTATCTATCTATCCCTGTCTATCTATCTATCTATCCTATCCCTGTCTATCTATCTAATCTATCTATCTATTTATCTAATTAGCAAACAGTGTGCACTCTACCTTCAGGTAATACTATGCCCAGGTGCTACTGCAATATAGGTAATATCTACTGTCTGTCTATCTATCTATATATCTATCTACTCTATCCCTGTCTATCTATCTATCTATCTATTCTATCCCTGTCTATCTATCTATCTATCTATCTATTCTATCCCCGTCTATCTATCTATCTATCTATCCTATCCCTGTCTGTCTATCTATCTATCTATCTATCCTATCCCTGTCTATCTATCTATCTATCTATCTATCCCTGTCTATCTATCTATCTATCCTATCCCTGTCTATCTATCTATCTAATCTATCTATTTATCTAATTAGCAAACAGTGTGCACTCTACCTTCAGGTAATACTATGCCCAGGTGCTACTGCAATATAGGTAATATCTACCTCTGCTATCTATCTACTATCTATCTACTATCTATCTATCTCTGCTATCTATCTATCTATCTATCTATCTATCTATCTATCTATCTATCTCAGATAGATAGATAGATAGCAGAGAGGGTAGATATACCTATATTGCAGTAGCACTGGGCATAGTATTACTGAAGGTAGAGTGCACACTGTTTGATATATTAGATAATAGATAGATTAGATAGATAGAGAGGACAGGGATAGGATAGATAGATAGATAGACAGGGATAGATAAGATAGATAGATAGATAGACAGGGATAGATAGATAGGATAGAGTAGTAGACGAGGGATAGGATAGATAGAAGATAGATAGACGGGGATAGAATAGATAGAAGATAGAAGATAGACAGGGATAGAATAGATAGATAGATAGATAGACAGGGATAGAGTAGATAGATATATAGATAGATAGACAGACAGTAGATATTACCTATATTGCAGTAGCACCTGGGCATAGTATTACCTGAAGGTAGAGTGCAACATGTTTGCTAATTAGATAAATAGATAGATAGATTAGATAGATGACAGGGATAGGATAGATAGATAGATAGACAGGGATAGGATAGATAGATAGATAGATAGACAGGGATAGGATAGATAGATAGATAGATAGATAGACAGGGCTAGGTAGATAGAGAGTAGATAGACGGGGATAGAATAGATAGATAGAGATAGATAGAAGGGATTAGATAGATAGTAGATAGATAGACAGGGATAGATAGATAGATAGATAGATAGACAGACAGGGATAGAATAGATGATAGATAGACAGGGATAGAATAGATAGATAGATAGACGGGGATAGAATAGATAGATAGATAGATAGATAGACAGGGATAGAATAGAGAGATAGATAGAGAGATAGATAAGATAGATAGATAGATAGACAGGGATAGATAGAGAGATAGCTAGATAGATAGATAGATAGAGGGATAAGATAGATAGATAGATAGACAGGGATGGATAGATAGATAGATAGATAGATAGATAGATAGATAGATAGATAGATAGACAGGGATAGGATAGATAGATAGATAGCTAGATAGATATATAGATAGATAGATAGACAGGGATAGGATAGATAGATAGATAGATAGATAGACAGGGATAGGATAGATAGATAGATAGATAGCAGAGATAGGATAGATAGTAGATAGATAGATAGATAGATAGATAGACAGGGATAGGAAAGATAGATAGATAGATAGATAGATAGACAGGGATAGGATAGATAGATAGATAGATAGATAGACAGGGATAGGATAGATAGATAGATAGACAGGGATATGATAGAAAAGATAAATAGACAGGGATAGAATAGATAGAAGGGATAGATAGAGAGATAGATAGACAGGGATAGAATAGAGAGATAGATAGATAGACAGGGATAGAATATGAGAGATAGATAGATAGATAGATAGATAGATAGAGCAGGGATAGAATAGATAGAATAGATAGATAGACAGATAGATAGATAGAGACAGGGATAGATGATAGATAGATAGATAGACAGGGATAGAAGAGATAGATAGATAGAAGACAGGGATAGAATAGATAGATAGATAGATAGACAGGGATAAAATAGAGGATAGATAGATAGACAGGGTAGAATAGATAGATAGATAGATAGACAGGGATAGAATAGATAGATAGACAGGGATTAGAATAGAGAGATAGATAGATACAGGGATTTAGAATAGAGAGATAGATAGATAGATAGATAGATAGACAGGGATAGAATAGAGAGATAGATAGATAGACAGGGTAGAAGATAGATAGATGACAGGATAGATAGATAGATAGATGATAGATAGACAGGGATAGAATAGATAGATAGATAGATAGATAACAGGATAGAATAGATAGATAGATAGATAGAATAGAAGGGATAGGATAGATAGTAGATAGATAGACGGGATAGAATAGATAGATAGATAGACAGGGATAGAATAGAGAGATAGATAGATAGACAGGGAAGAATAGATATATAGATAGATAGATAGTAGACAGGGATAGAATAGATAGATAGATAGATAGACAGGGATTAGAATAGATAGATAGATAGATAGATAGATAGATAGATAGATAGATAGACGGGGATAGAATAGATAGATAGATAGATAGATAGACGGGGATAGAATAGATAGATAGACAGGGATAGAATAGATAGATAGATAGATAGATAGACAGGGATAGAGTAGATAGATATATATATAGATAGACAGACAGGGATAGATTAGATAGATAGATAGACAGGGATAGGATAGATAGATAGATAGATAGACAGGGATAGATAGGATAGATAGATAGATAGACAGGGGTGGGATAGATAGATAGATAGTAGATAGATAGATAGATAGACAGGGATAGGATAGATAGATAGATAGATAGATAGTAACAGGGATAATAAGGATAGATAGCTAGATAGATAGATAGATATATAGATAGATAGATAGACAGGGATAGGAGAGCTAGATAGATAGACAGGGATAGGATAGCATAGATAGATAGATAGATAGATAGATAGATAGATAGACAGGGATAGCTATCTATCTATCTATCTATCTATCTATCTATCTATCTATCTATCTCACTCTGCTATCTATCTCTGGTATCTATCTATCTCTGTTATCTATCTATCTTTGCTATCTATCTATCTATCTATCGCTGCTATCTGTCTATCTCTTCTATCTATCTATCTATCTATCTAACTCTGCTATCTATCTATCTATCTATCTAATCTATCTAATTCTGCTATCTGTCTATCTATCTATCTATCTACCGCGTGATCCGCCCTGGTCGAGCAACGTTCGTTGATCCACTAGGAACCGATGAAGCATCAGGAACCGAAGAGGATCCACCAGGAAGCGAACCCACAAGGAATCAAAGAGGATCCACCAGGAACCAAAGATCGAGCAAAGTTTGTTAAAATTCCAGAAAAGAGCTGCCGAGAACTGAGAAGGATACGCCAGGAAGTGAGCCCACAAAGAACCGAGGAGGATCCCACCAGGAACCAAAAGAAGCACAAGGAACTAAAGGCTATGGGTGTAAAGTCTGGTCAGGTGAGGTTGATTTATATACCAAGGCTGGAACAGAACCCTCAACTGGCCTGCCACGGCAGTGAAGTCCAGTCGGGCGCCATTCTTTGATCCGCCAAGGTCGATCGATGTTTGTTAAATTTCTAGGAACCGAAGAGCCGCCAGGAACTGAGGAGGATACTCCAGAAGAGACCCCAACCATAGGCGTGAAGTCCGGTTAGGCGGTGTTTGTTGATCAGCCTATGCTGGGAACCGAACCCCCAACTGGCCGGCCACGGGTGTGAAGACTGGTCTGACGGGGTTCGTTGATCCGCCAGGGCTGGAACCAAGCACCCAACCAGCCGGCAATGGGTGTGAAGTCCAGACGGATGGCGTTCATTGATCAACCAAGGTCGAGCAATGTTTGTTGAACTTCCAGGAACCGAAGAGCCACCAGGAAGTAAGAAGTATATGCCAGGAAGTGAGCCCACAAGGAACCAAGGAGGATCCACCAGCTGCATTTGTTGATCCGCCATGGCCCGAACCAAGACCTCAACACGCATAAAGGAACGTTGGATATCGTTCATTTACATACACCACCACGTGATCCGCCATGTTCAAGCAACGTTCATTGATCCACTAGGAACCGATGAAGCGTCAAGAACCGAGGAGGATCCACAAGAAAGCAAACCCACAAGGAATCGAGGAGGATCCTCCAGGAACCAAAAGCAGATGTCCATAGGCGTGAAGTCCGGTTGGGTGCTGTTTGTTGATCCGCCTATGCTGGGAACCGAACCCCCAACTGGCCGGCCACGGGTGTGAAGTCTGGTCGGGCGGTGTTCGTTGATCCGCCAGGGCTGGAACCAAGCACCCAAGCAGCCGGCCACACCCGGCAATGGGTGTGAAGTCCAGTTGGGCCGTGTTTGTTGATCCGCCTAGGTTGGAAACCGAGCCCCCAACTGACCAGCCATAGACGTGAAGTCCGGTCGGGTGGTGTTCGTTGATCTCCAAGGGCTGGAACCAAGACCCCAACCGGCCGACAATGGGCATGAAGTCCAGACGGACGACATTCATTGATCAACCAAGGTCGAGTGACGTTTGTTGAACTTCCAGGAACCGAAGAGCCACCAGGAACTAAGAAGTATACGCCAGAAAGCCCACAAGGAACCAAGGAGGATCCTTTAGCTGCATTTGTTGATCCGCCATGACCGGAACCAAGCCCTCAACATGCATAAAGGAACCTTGGATAGCATTCATTTATATACGCGACCACATGATCCGCGATGGTTGAGCAATGTTTGTTGAACTTCCAGGATGCGAAGAGCTGCCAGGAACCAAGGATAATACGCAAGGAAGCGAGCCCACAAGGAACCGAGGAGGATCCATCAGCGGCATTCGTTGATCCACCATGGGCGAAGCTGAGCTGTCAATCCACCGGCCTAAAGGAACGTTAGATGGTGTACATTTATATAAGCAAACGCATGATCTGCCATGGTCGAGCAATGTTCGTTGATCCACTAGGAACCGATGAAGCATCAGGAACCGAAGAGGATCCACCAGGAAGCGAATCCAGCGATTCGAGGAGGATCCACTAGGAACCAAAAGCAGATGTCCATAGGCGTGAAGTCCGGTTAGGCGGTGTTTGTTGATCCGCCTATGCTGGGAACCGAGCCCTCAACTGGCCGGCCACAGTTGTGAAGTTTGGTCGGGCGGTGTTTGTTTATCCGCCTATGCTGGGAACCGAACCCCCAACTGGCCGATCAGGGGTGTGAAGTTTGGTCGGGCGGTGTTCGTTGATCCGCCAGGGCCGGAAACAAGCACCCAACCAGCCGGCCACACCCGGAAATGGGTGTGAAGTCCGGTTGGGCGGTGTTTGTTGATCCGCCTAGGTTGGGAACCGATCCCCCAACTGACCAGCCATAGACGTGAAGTCCGGTCAGGTGGCGTTCATTGATCCACCAGGGCTGGAACCAAGACCTCAACCGGCCGACAATGAGCATGAAGTCCAGACGGATGGCGTTCATTGATCAACCAAGGTCGAGCAACGTTTGTTGAACTTCCAGGAACCGAAGAGCCACCAGGAACTAAGAAGTATACGCCAGGAAGTGAGCACACAGGGAACCAAGGAGGATCCATCAGCTGCATTTGTTGATCCGCCATGGCTGGAACCAAGTCCTTAACACGCATAAAGGAACGTTGGATAGCGTTCATTTATATACGCCACAACGTGATCCGCCATGGTCGAGCAACGTTCGTTGATCCACTAGGAACCAATAAAGCGTCAAGAACTGAGGAGAATATGCCAGAAAGTGAGCCCACAAGGAACCGAGGAGGATCCATCAATTGCATTCGTTAATCCACCATGGCTGGAAGCGAACCATCAACCCCCCGGCCTAAAGGAATGTTAGATGGTTTTCATTTATATACGCAACCGCATGATCCGTCATGGTCAAGAAACGTTCGTTGATCCACTAGGAACCTTTGAAGTGTCAGGGACCGAGGAGGATCAGCCAGGAAGCGAACCTACAAGGAACTGAGGAGGATCCACCAGGAACCAAAAGCAGTTTTCCATGGGCCTGAAGTATGGTTGGGTGGTGTTCGTTGATCCGCTGACCAGCCACGGGCGTGAAGTCGAACAGCGCTCATTGATCCGCCATGATCGAGCAAAGTTTGTTAAAATTCCAGAAAAGAGCTGCCAGAAACTGAGAAGGATACGCCAGGAAGTGAGCCCACAAAGAACCGAGGAGGATCCACCAGGAACCAAAAGAAGCACAAGGAACTAAAGGCTATGGGTGTAAAGTCTGGTCAGGTGAGGTTGATTTATATACCAAGGCTGGAACAGAACCCTCAACTGGCCTGCCACGGCAGTGAAGTCCAGTCGGGCGCCATTCTTTGATCCGCCAAGGTCGATCGATGTTTGTTAAATTTCTAGGAACCGAAGAGCCGCCAGGAACTGAGGAGGATACTCCAGGAAGAGAACCCACAAGGAACCGAGTAGGATCCACCAGGAAGCGAACCTGCAAGGAATCAAGGAGGATCCATCAGAAACCAAGGAGGATCCATCATTTATATACTATAGCCGGAACCAAGCCTTGGTATGGTACATTTATTTTGTAATGTTGCTGCTAAATTAGCTAGTTAGTTGTAAACTAGTAGACATACTTTCTATAATATTTATAGAAATATATTTTTTGGCCAAAAGATTTAACTAAATGACTCTTGCTTATTTATAAACAAGTTAACTTAAGATATAGAATAACAGCAAAAAAATCATACGTTGATTATGAGTGTTTAGTATTTATTTCTCTTTTCTACATTTGTTTAGAATTTGGCAGGTTAGCTTTAGATAGATTTGGTTAGGCTAGGTTAGAAAGATTAGGTTAGTTAGGGCCCTGCTGAAAGAGTCTACCTTGACGTGGTAGCAGGGCTTACAAATCTTTTGGCCAAAGATTTTTTTCTAAACGGGTGAATGGGATTGGTGGGCATGAAACATTATGTGCAGGGAGATAATCGCTAACTGGGCGGCATTCGTTTATTCGCCAAGACTGGAACAGAACTCCAGACTGACCGGCCACCCACGTATGCCTCTTGTCTGGTCAGGCAGCGTTTTTTGATCTGCCAAGGCCGGAATCAAACCCCCACTGACCAGCCACGTGTGTGGTTATTATTCAGACAGACGACATTCGTTGCTCCACCAGATTAAATCCGAACCCACATTTGAAAGTCGATGTGTGGTTATCGTTTAGTCATTAGCGGATTAAGGAACGTCACCCGTTTGGATGAGGTAAGTGGCATAAGTTAAGTGGCATTGATCGCAATCAGTTAGCGACCAGATTTTTATTTTTACTTTGTTTCTCGTTTAATACATGAAGTTCAAAGTTGGTCCAGGGATTTTTCCTATTGCCATTTGGAGTCAGGAAGGAATTTCTCACTTTTTTTTTTTAACATGAAAAAAATCCACTGTCTATTATGTTACAATCTTCTTGCCAGCTTAAAGGGACACTAAACGGTAGATTTTAAGTACATTGCATCTGCATCTATTATTCACAGGGTGGTGAGAACCTCCCTGTGAATAGAACACCCAGGGAACAGTGCAAAACGTACCTTTTTGGGCACTCCACTCGTGGCTCCTTTGCGACGAGCACACACTCATGGAAACGGCATGACATCATCACACCACGACCAAGCACGTTGAGGTGTGCACATTCTCGCGGTGCGGCTTACGTCATTCGCATACACACTGATTCTGTCTGTAATCTTTTAAAGATCTGTGTGTATCTTGCTCTAAGGGCATGTCCACCCACCAAACTAAAATATAGATTTAAGTCAATCACTGATGCTGCTGCCAGTCCGGCCCCCTTCTGCTGCTGCCATGCACGGAAAAAGACAGCCGAGGGAATGAGTGCTGGTAAGTATACTTAGGAGTCTTGCAGAATGATCAAACCGTGTAAAATTACAAGGAAGTGAAAAAAGATTGTTTTGTACACGTATACTGTATGTAATGTACCTTATCTTCAATTTTTCTGTATTAGAACCACCTGGTCTGTTCTTCTGTTGTATAAGCATACATATACATATAAATATATGTATATAAGTCAGGATCGATCATTCAGTAGGAATCTCTTAGGATATTTTATACATGTCTTGTAACACTATTAAATTGTAACTAAATTCAAGGGTTTACCCAGGATTAGGTACATTATGTAGGAGAAGTTGCAGTGATCCAGTGTGCTCTGGTCCACCCCTTCAGCGGGTAGGGGGATAAACTATGGGATGGTGTGAATTATAGGATGGGTGCCTCAAATAAATATGTATGTTTGTAGTTTATTTATAAAGTGTAACTTGGGGACGCAACGCTGTACAATAACAAAATATAGGAAAGTCATACAAGGGGGGCAAATACATAAATAGTTCAGTACAATAATATCTTAATTATATAAATATAACTATACAAGTGCTAGAACCTTGCCACAATTGAAAAGGAGGTCACTGCCCCATAGAGCTTACAATCTAGGAGGTTAACATACAGATGCAAAGTAAAGGATAAAAGTGCAGTAGTGAGACGCATGCAGTGCAAATAAATAATATACTCTGCTAGTTACCAGATAGATATGTATGTAGATAGGATGTAAGGCTAGTTTTAAAGCCGCTGATTGAGGTTTCTTGGTGAAGATAGAATTCCAGAGGATGGGAGCCACCAGAGAGAGAAGTTCAAGGTGAGAGGAAGCAGTATGGGTCTGTACAGGAGATGGTATGGTGGTGATCAAATGGTGTGGGAGGGAACATATGGGGACACTAGAGAAGAAATATAAGGAGGTGCAGCAGAGCAAAGGGATTTAAAGGGTCACAAAGGGATTTAAAGGGTCACTATACTCACTTAAACAACTTTACATTTTCTGAAACTACAAAGAAGTAAAAGGATGGTACTCACATATTTATCTGTGCTTGCTTTGTCATTAAATTATTAATGTTTAGTGAGTGCTTCTAATTGCCCCCACCCTCCATTACTCACTGCCTTCTTGTAGTGTCTGCGACACTTAAAAGTTCTGCACAGCCGCACCAAGAACACTGCTCTGCTTACACATCTCCCCTCCCTCCCCCTGTCTTCGTTTCATTGCTAATTCTCTTAAATGTTGTAGAAAGTGTACTGGCAGGCAGCTAATGATCCCAGTAAGAGGCCAGGAATAGGGCACATATTGTAATTTCTGCTTCTGGAGTGACAGGTTTTTCCCTGTAAATGCTGTGAATTCAAATAATGATTTCTCAGGGTCTACAGCTCAGATTTATAATCTGAAAAAAGTTTTGGAGCAGTGGGATATTGCTGTATCTAAAGGTTATTTTTGAAAATGTGATTTTTTTTACAGTAAAGTTATTGCAGTGTATAGTGCCCTATACTGTATGTCTGATATACCTTGGCACTGCTAGGGAAATGCAGAGAAGGTGAGTTGTGTACCAGTCCAATTTTTCTGTAATAATAAAGTTTTTTCATATTTATCCCTCTTGCGGTTTACAGATATGTAAATCAGATTGTAAGCTCTATGGGACAGGGACCTCATTTCCTATTCTGGCAAGGCTCTAGCACTTATATAGTTATAATCATATTTATATAATTTACTGTATATATTTATTTACTGAACTATTTATGTATTTTCCCAGCTTGTACGACTTTTTAGATCTTGTTAATGTACAATGCTGCGTCCTCAAGTGCCGCTTTATAAATAAACTATACATGCTTACATACATACATACATACTATCAGGGTTATTCAATAAAAGTTCTTATTGTTTAAAATGGTGCTAATTTTGCCCCAGCCAATCAGATGTTAGCTTTCAAATGTTAAATAAGATCTGATTGACAAAATTAGCACCATTTTAAACCATAAGAACTTTTATTGAATTTCCCTGTATGTACATTGTAAAGACAGCAAAAGTGCCCAGTTCACACCTAAGTTAAAATATCCAACAAATGATAAAAATAGGGTAACTGCACAGCCAGACACACAAGTGATAGAATAGCTGATGATCCGTGTCTGTTTGCTGTTAGCAATGATATAAATGACTATTATTGAGTGAGGAGAGGCTGAGCAGACATTGGTTTATCAGCCCTAATTCAAAAGGAACATTTAATCTTCTTTACCCATTTTCTTCAATTATATCAGCTAATTATCGTTAATAATGTTGCTAATTTAGCCCCAACTAATCAGATGTTAGCTTTCAAACGTTAACTAAGATCTGATTGGTTGGGGAAATTAGCACCTTTTAAACTATAAAAACTTTTATTGAATTTCCCTGTTAGTGTAGTAACTAATGGCACCCATCATGGCTCATGACTGAAGATTGAATACAAAATATCGTTTTAGGTATGTACAGGGGAACATGTATTACTAAGAATTTTTTAACAGAAACATTCTAAAACGGACATGAAAATAGTGGACATTTAATTCATGATTGTTTTGACATTTCCTCACATGGATGGTCACTGACATTGGATACTCTTTGGACTTTCTAAGTAGTATTTATATGTACTACTTTATTCTATGTTTCCTACTAAGTTTTTATAATATGGTTTTCACTTTCTAATTTTATTACGTCCATGTTTGCACATACGGTTAATCTTGGGATTGAGAGGTGGGGTTAGAGGTATGTCACTTCCAGGTTAACTATAAATGGTTTTCACTTTGGAACATGTGGTGTGCTTGAGAAAGCACACGTTTCTTTAAAGGGCATGTCCACCCTTTAAAAAAATTTTTTAGATGCGGTAGGGCACCTTCCCCCAGCCCCAACCGCATCATTAGATTTTCCAGAAAGTGCCCCGATAGTTACTAACCTTACCTCTTTCCCCCACCGCACAATCTCGGCTTGCAGGGGGCGGGAACGGCAGCCGCCTCCCTGACTGGCTGAAAGGTAGCTAATCATGGACGCGGCTGCCGGCAGTTCAGAACGCCGGGGAGGCCTGCAGTGCGCAGGACAAAATTCTCCCGGAGGAGAGACAGGAGGCAGAGTCCTATATGGACTATCCTCCTGGTGGCCAGTTTTTCAGACTTTGGGGGGGAATCCAGGAGAACCATTTGGAGCTGGGATGTAAGGTAAGGATTTTATTACACTACATAGTGGGGCCAGTAGTGGGGGGGATTATAGTTTTGGAGGTGGACATGCCCTTTAATAAAACACTTTTGTTTGAATAGCTCTAGTCTCCACATCTATTTTGTGTAAATGGGTTAGTGCAACTTTAAGATAGAAAATTACCAATGTATCTCTTAGTAAATGAGGTCTTATGTATATTGGGTAATAATTGGAAACTGTAGGAAACCTCTTATAGTAGAACTAAAATGTGATTAAGCACGCTTAAACTTTCCAATATTTAAAGGTTTCTTTAAGAGTTTGGGAAGTGATACCACCTAGACTGTCTAAAGATCTGCACTAGACTGTCTAAAGATAGACACACAAGCTCCCCCTGTTGCTTACTCTATTAATTGAGCATTGTGACACTTCTGTAACATTGACATGGGAAACAAGTGCTAAAATCAAGATGTATTAACCCTTTCCCTGCCACAGATCGTATATTCACGATCTGTGCAGAGAATGCTTTAACTGCCACAGATCGTGAATATACGATCTGTGGCTTCCCTGCAGCTGAAAAAAAATTGGCCCCTGCTAGGGGCGATCGGGGGGCAGCATTCAACTGCCCCCCTAGCCCCCTCGATCCCCCCTCGGTTTCGTCCAAATCCGAGGGGGGGATCGGGAGATTTCCCTACCTTTCAGTAGGTCCGCATGGAGGAAGCAGGTCCGATGCAGAGGAATCACAGGAAGCGGAAAGGGAGACCCCGGTGACGTCACGGAGCTTCCTCCTTCACCGGGGTCTCCCTTGAAGTGGTAGGAGACTGCCCCTGGTGGTCTAGTTGAGGTACTGCAGCTTGATCTCAATTTGATCATGCTGCAGTACCTAGTATAGAAAAGCTGTCAAGCTGCCAGCTTTTCTATACATTTTGTGAATGGAACTCAAAGTTCCATTCACAAATAGGATTTTTTCTAAGTCTTTGCTACTTAGCGAAGACTTAGAAAAAAAATGGGGACAGAGATCAATATTTGGTGATCACTTCTGATCACCAAATTATTGATCTTTGCCAATGAATGAAAAATCACTTCCTGGAAAATGATTTCCGGGAAGTGATTTTTCCGATCGGATTTCGAATTGGAAAACGGGCATTTATGCCCGTATTCCAAGTTTGGTATCATTCTCTAAGATGATCTGATGATTATCTTTGGGAATGATCGGGGAAAAAAAGGGGAAATACACACAAAAAAATTCTTAAAGTGATACACACACCCTTTTTTTTTTTTTACCCTAAAACTATAAATTAGAAAAAAAAGTTGTCTTCTCCAAGCTCCCCAATGTCCCCAGTGATATCGGTAAAGTAAACGCGGATACTTATTTGTTCGATTTCAAGGGAAACTAAGCCTATATTTTATAAGGAAATTTTGCAGAGGTACCAAATAAAGACCGTATTGAATTTTTAGGATCAGTAAAGTGTGCAAAAACGTGTGTGACTCTCCATACTAACCGACTTCACTAAAATACCACTAAAAGGGGGAGAGTGTGTGTGTGGGGGGTGGGTTGTGGCGTTTTTAAAAATTTTTCTTGTAACTGCACTTCTAAATGCGTCCCATTTGAGCTAGTTGGTGGCCTCGTCTCTGTTTGCACCCACGCAAATGGCACACCGTTTGATTCAGGACATGTGGGAGATTGCTATTTAGTGGGTTTTTTTGCTGGTCAAGTGGGTTTAGGTAGGATTTCAACCCTTGAATCATCTCATTTTATTTTTCACAAAATCTCGTAAAAACACCGAGTTCTTTGGATCGCTGGGTCTGGAATTCTTCATGCATGTATGAAAGCATGGCACCGTAACGTAGCTGAAGGCGTGTAGATTCCAAAAATATATAGTTTGTGGAGGGAATTTCCATGTTTCGGGACTGTTTCCTTAGAAAAAGTGTAGGCTGTTCAAATTACAGAGCACTTTGATTTTTTCTTGTAATTGCATTTGTGCATGCGTCCCATTTGAGCTAGTTGGTGGCCACGTCTCTGTGTGCATCCACGCATATGGCATACCGTTTGATTCAGAAAATGTGGGAGATTGATATTTAGTGGGGGGGTTTATTTGCGGGGGGCATTTCAAAGTTTTGGGGCTGTTTGAAATTACAGAGCACTTTGATATTTTTCTTGTAATTACACTGGTGCATGCGTCCCATTTGAGCTAGTTGGTGGCCACGTCCCTGTGTGAATCCACGCATATGGCATACCGTTTGATTCAGGGCATTTGGAAGATTGATAATTGACAAGTTTTTTTTACATGACATGGAAATTTGCCATGATTTTTAACTTTGAATTGTATTTTTATAAATTTTTCCTGAAAATCTGGTAAGAAAGCGAAATTGTACACAAACCTGCACCCACACCATTGGTGGTATGCATAAAAGAATCACACCATTGTGTAGCTGAAGGTGTGTAGAGTCCAAGAATATATAGTTTTGGGGGGTATTTCTAATATAGAGGGGTGTTTAGTCTGACAAATCTGAAAAGTTGCTGTAATTGGGCCACTGTTCATTGGCTCACTTTGTGGCTAGTTGATTCCACGTCTGCGTGTGTAACCATACATAGGGCATACCGTTTGATTCAGAACATTTGGGAGATTGATATTTGGTAACTTTTTTTTACATTCCTTGGGGTTTTGGCATGATTTCTACCTTTTGAAGTTGTTTTTGTTCATTTTTTCAGACAAATGCGAATTTCTACGAAGAACTGCGCCCACACCATTGATTGTATGAATGAACAAACTACAGCGTTACGTAGCTGAAGGTATGTAGATTCTGAGAATATATAGTTTTGCGGGGGTATTTCCAAGTTAGAGGGGTGTTCAGTTTGGAAAATCTGGGAAAATGCTGTTATTGGCTCACTGCGCATTGTTTTACATTTTGACTAGTCGCTTCCACGTCAGTGTGTGTAACCACACATATGGCACACTGTTTGATTCAGGACATTTAGGAGATTGATATTTGGTAAGTTTTTTTTACATTACATGGGGTTTTGGTGTGATTTTGTAACTTTGAAATGTATTTTTCTCTATTTTTCCAGAAAATTGTGTAGAAATGCGAAATTCTAGGAAGAACTGCGCCCACACCATTGATGGTATGAATGAACGAACTACAGTGCTACATAGCTGAAGGTGTTTAAATTTCAGGAATATATAGTTTGTGGGGGGTATTTCTGAGTTATCAGGGTGTTTTGTGGAAAAAACTGCAGACTGTCCAAATTCGGAGTTGGCTAAATATTTTCGCTGTTTCTGAGCCATCGTGCATTGTCTCACTTTGTGGCTTTTCGCTTCCACGTCCGCATGTGTAACCACACATATGGCATACCGTTTGATTCAGGACATTTGGGAGATTTATATTTAGTAACGTTTTTTTTAGATTCCATCAGGTTTTGGCATGATTTCTACCTTTTGAAGTTGTTTTTTTGTTCATTTTTTCAGAAAATTGCGAACTTCTACAAAGAATGCGCCCACACCATTGATGGTATGAATGAACAAACTACAGCTTACATAGCTGAAGTGTTGTAGATTTCAGGAATATATAGTTTGTGGGGGTTATTTCTAAGTTACGGGGTGTTTTTGTGGAAAAACTGCAGACTGTCCAAATTCGGAGTTGGCTAATATTTTCCGCTGTTTCTGAGCCATCGTGCATTGTCTCACTTTGTGGCTTTTTCGCTTCCACGTCCGCGTGTGTACCACACATATGGCATACCTTTTTCGATTCAGGACATTTGGGAGATTGATATTTGGTACCTTTTTTTTACATTCCATGGGGTTTTGGCATGATTTCGACCTTTTTGAACGTTGTTTGATGTTCATTTTTTTTTAAAATCTGGTAAAAGTGCAAACTTCTACGAAGAACTGCGCCCACACCATTGATGGTATGAATGAACAAACTACAGCGTTACATAGCTGAAGGTGTGTAGATTTCAGGAATATATAGTATGTGGGGGTTATTTCTAAGTTACGGGGGTGTTTTGTGGAAAAAACTGCAGACTGTCCAAATTCGGAGTTGGCTAAATATTTTCGCTGTTTCGGAGCCATCGTGCATTGTCTCACTTTGTGGCTTTTTCGCTTCCACGTCCGCTTGTGTAACCACCATATGGCATACCGTTTGATTCAGGACATTTGGGAGATTGATATTTAGTAACTTTTTTTTAGATTCCATCAGGTTTTGGCATGATTTCTACCTTTTGAAGTTGTTTTTTTGTTCATTTTTTCAGAAAAGTGCGAACTTCTACAAGAACTGCGCCCAACACCATTGATGGTATGAATGAACAAACTACGCGTTACATAGCGAAGGTGTGTAGATTTCAGGAATTATAGTTTGTGGGGGTTATTTCTAAGTTACGGGGGTGTTTTGTGGAAAAAACTGCAGACTGTCCAAATTCGGAGTTGGCTAAATATTTTCGCTGTTTCTGAGCCATCGTGCATTGTCTCACTTTGTGGCTTTTCGCTTCCACGTCCGCGTGTGTAACCACACATATGGCATACCGTTTGATTCAGGACATTTGGGAATTGATATTTAGTACCTTTTTTTACATTCCATGGGTTTTTGGCATGATTTCCCTTTTGAAGTTGTTTGTGTTCATTTTTTTTCTGTAAAAGTGCGAACTTCTACGAAGAACTGCGCCCACACCATTATGGTATGAATGAACGCACTACAGCGTTACATAGCTGAAGGTGTGTGATTTCAGGAATATATAGTTGTTGGGGGTATTTTTAATTGGGGGGTGTTTTGTGGAAAAAACTGCAGACTGTTCAATCAAATGGTCTAATTTTTTGCTGCTACTCATTTTTCACTGGTCCCTCTGGGTTATTGGCAGCCATGTCTCTGGGTACACCTGATGTGGCATACCGTTTTATTCGGGAGGGTTTAGGGCTTTCATGATTGAATGGCGTTTGAACTTTCCTCCACAGTTTTTACGCTGAAATTCGCATTTGAGTTTGTCCTCTGATTTTCGTTGAGGAAAAAAAGGAAAATTGAGGAAAGTAACTTACAATTTGACGAAGAGCTGCGTCCGGGTATCTGCATTTTGATCGAAACTAACCTCACTCGTAAAATCCTGCGAGTGTGTAGTTTCTAAAAAATCTCACTTGGGGGAGATTTTAGATAATTTGGTAGATATCTATGTTAACTGTCAGTAGTGGTTACACATTTTAATTTGGTGTAATATTCTAGGAGGTGCAGTTTTAGTTTGGGGGGGGTCTCCTGTACAGGAAACTTTGGGTACCTACATATTCTGGTATGCGTTGTACTCGGGAGTATCTGAGCTTTTAGAAACAGTAAGATTTTTGTGTGTAACCTTAAGATAACTATAAGTAAAATGGGAAAAATCCATGAAAATTTGCAAATTTTTCATTTTTTTTACATATTTTACCCATAATTCCAGTAAAATTTCCAGAAAAGTTACAAAATTTTGTTACCATATTAAAGTAGACTTTGTGCTGAAAAAAAACAATGTATAATATTCCTGATTTACTGCAGGTTTCCTACTGTAAAATTAGTCTAAAGCGATTGAGGGCAAAATCCTGAAATTTCTTCTGGCAGTTAACGCAAAAAAAAATGAAAATCTCCTGGCAGTGAAAGGGTTAAAGGGCAATTATAGTGAGAAAATTGTTTTTTTTTTAATTTCTTCTAATGTATCCTATAAGTCATCCCATCCACCAGGGTACCTTTAGTTTCTTTAAATTTACCATAGTCCCCGAGATATAAGCCTTTGAATATGCTGTGATTTGTAGGAGCTGCTACACCTCTCGTCACTCAAGGCACACACCACACACTCCAAAGCTCCCATTCAGTACTGTCACATACTCCTTTACCCACACTGTAAGTACCATGTGCAACACAGTCAAATGCTGTAGTGCTAAAACAATCAATAACCATTAACCCAGCAATATGAGCATAACACACTATAAAACAGCCCCTCCCCCACAAAAAAATCTTATATACATACAAAACCAGTGAATCAAATGGAACACTAATACAGTAATACAGACTATATTCCAAACAAGACACACAGTACAATCTATGAAATATATAGACTAAAGCAACTGAAATGTAACAGGTCAACAAGCAGTGTCACTGTGTTTGTGAAGGTCTCACTACACTGCTGTTACACTGACTCTCTCTTCAGTGATTTGATCTCAGCTAAGCAGGGGAGAGATTGAACTTTAGGTAAAAAGTAAATAACAATTAGCAAACTTAGAGAACAGGCAGAGTTCAGTAACTTAGTTGTAAAGAATCTCAGCACCACTTGTCCTCCTCTCTCCCCCTCTGCCCCTCCCTTCAGCATATTGCTACTTTATCTGTTGTATTCAATTAGATCAACTGGACTTGAAATGTAGTTCTTGAAGACGTTTCGCTAGTCATCCACTGGCTTTCTCAATTCAGAATGACTTGTACAAGAATCTGTGGCAATTATGTACCCTGGAAAATCCCAATTAGCATATCACAGCCACGTGTTAAGGGTGTGATTAGATAGTGGCTAAGAGGTGTTATAGAACGCCCAGAGTAAGGTTGTTAAAACAGCATTGTATATGGCAGACGAGTGGTGTCGAACCCCCCCACCTCTATTTAACTTGGTTTCTTTATTTTCACATAAATGGCCTCCTTACAACCTCTCTTGAACCAGTCACGTTCCTTCGCCAGTATGTTAACATTACAATCTTCAAAGGTATGTCCTTTATCCTTAAGAGCAGATACACGGCTGAGTCCTGACCCGAGGAATTGGCTCTTCTGTGCTGGGCCATACGTTGATGCAGTTGCTGTTTGGTCTCCCCCACATACAAATCAGAGCATTCTTCACTGCACTGCACTGCATATATGATGTCGCTTTTCTTGTGTTTTGGTTTGGGTCTTTTCGGATGTACACTTGCTGCCTCAGTGTGTTTTTCGGTTTAAAGCAGACAGGGATACGATGTTTTTTAAAATTCTTCTTAATTTCTCGGAGACCCCTGCTACATATGGGATGACCTGTTCTCCTCCTCCGTCTTGCTTTTCCCCTTCACTGTTGGTATTCGTGTTCTTATACAATGCTGTTTTAACACCTTACTCTGGGCGTTCCTATAACACCTCTTAGCCACTATCTAATCACACCCTTAACACCTGGCTGTGATATGCTAATTGGGATTTTCCAGGTACATAATTGCCACAGATTCTTGTACAAGTCATTCTGAATTGAGAAAGCCAGTCGGATGACTGCACGTTCTTCAAGAACTACATTTCAGTCCAGTTGATCTAATTGATACAACAGATATACCATACCTGGATGAATGAGAACCTTCACAAGCATATTGCTACTTTATTCCACACTTTGATTGCTTGCAGTCTAGCTCTGGAAGGGAGGGTCAAGGATGTCAGCACTTCATTTAAATTCCTTTCAACTGACAATGCTCGGACTCTGTATACAGCCCTCACTGCTTGAGGGGAGTAGACAGAGAGGGGAGGGGGACTACACAGCTTGGTACAAACTTCTGCCATTGTGAAGAACGAAGCCACACACGAAACATGAAGTAAGGCAGCTTATACTAAGTGATCAACATTGTATACAGACAAAGTTTTTTTTCACAATAGTTGCCCTTTAATAAAAAAATGATAAACTGAACTGTTAACTGTATGCGCTAAGACCTGCAACTACAAAATAGGGTGTAGGGGGTTTTTTGATATGGGGGGCCCTTGAGTCTGGTCTAATGACAGGGGGGGCAATAGGTTTGTAGCTATTTCACTGAACTTTGAGATGTTTGTGTGGTGTCAGTCTCTGAAAGGTTGCGTGCTTTTGGGACACAAGCAATGTACCTATAATTAAGACAATATGGACTTTTCAACGACCGCAGTTAAAGGGAATGTCCAGCATAAAAAACCTTTTACAGTCATGCTTGTGAAGGTTCTCATTCATCCAGGTCATGGTATATCTGTTGTATTCAATTAGATCAACTGGACTTGAAATGTAGTTCTTGAAGACGTTTTCGCTAGTCATCCGACTGGCTTTCTCAATTCAGAATGACTTGTACAAGAATCTGTGCAATTAGTACCCTAAAATCCCAATTAGCATATCACAGCCAGGTGTTAGGTGTGTGAGATAGTGGCTAAGAGGTGTTATAGGAACGCCCAGAGTAAGGTGTTAAAACAGCATTGTAACTGGCAGACAGTTTGGTGTCGACCCCCCCCCACCTCTATTTAGGCTTTGTTCTTTATTTCACATAAATGGCCTCCTTAACACCTCTCTTGAACCAGTCACGTTCCTTCGCCAGTATGTTACATTACAATCTTCAAAGTATGTCCTTTATCCTTAAGATGCAGATACACGGCTGAGTCCTGACCCGAGGAATTGGCTCTTCTGTGCTGGGCATACGTTGATGCAGTTGCTGTTTGGTCTCCCCCACATACAATCAGAGCATTCTTCACTCACTGCACTGCAATATGATGTCGCTTTTCTTGTGTTTTGGTATTGGGTCTTTCGGATGTACCAATTGCTGCCTCAGTGTGTTGTTCGGTTTAAAGTAGACAGGGGTACTCGTGTTCTTTTCTTTCCTTCTACTTCTTTTGGCCTTTCTGGGCCTTTGTCAAAAGAAGTAGAAGGAAAGAAAAGAACACGAGTACCAACAGTGAAGGGAAAACCAAGACAAGAAGAACATGGTCATCCCATATGTAGCAGGGTCTCCGAGAATTAAGAAGAATTTTCAAAAACATCGTATCCCTGTCTACTTTAAACCGAACAACACACTGAGGCAGCAATTGGTACATCCGAAAGACCCAATACCAAAACACAAGAAAAGCGACATCATATATGCAGTGCATTGCAGTGAAGAATGCTCTGATTTGTATGTGGGGGAGACCAACAGCAACTGCATCAACGTATGGCCCAGCCCAGAAGAGCCAATTCCTCGGTCAGGACTCAGCCGTGTATCTGCATCTTAAGATAAGGACATACCTTTGAAGATTGATGTTACATACTGGCGAAGGAACGTGACTGGTTCAAGAGAGGTGTTAAGGAGGCCATTTATGTGAAAATAAAGAAACCAAGCCTAAATAGAGGTGGGGGGGTTCGACACCAACTGTCTGCCATGTACAATGCTGTTTTAACACCTTACTCTGGGCGTTCCTATAACACTTCTTAGCCACTATCTAATCACACCCTTAACACCTGGCTGTGATATGCTAATTGGGATTTTCCAGGGTACATAATTGCCACAGATTCTTGTACAAGTCATTCTGAATTGAGAAAGCCAGTCGGATGACTAGCGAAACGTCTTCAAGAACTACATTTCAAGTCCAGTTGATCTAATTGAATACAACAGATATACTTTTACAGTCATGTAAACCAACCCCTCCCCCAAACCCCATTTTCACATTTTGTATGCCCTTTAAAATGTGTTAAACACAGGATAAGGCTAAAGGATAAGATGGAAAAAGGAATAGTAAGAAGCATACTTGCCTTAAACCCATGAAAGTCCTTACCAACAGCTTGAAATGATAATATGTGTACCAGCAGAGCGCAGTAGTGAAAAAACACACTACAGAAAAGGCTTCCAGGTGAAAAGCCTCAGACAAATGCTTTCATTATTGTCACTACACTATTAAATTTAATATGTTACTAAAACAAAGACTGTACTTGTATCCAGACATTTACTCTTACATTAGGTTATTAGGTTTACAAACCTAATGAAAACCATGTTACCAAAACTGGTCCCAATTTGCCCCAACCAATCAGATGTTAGCTTTCATATGTTAAATAAGATCTGAGGCAGGTGGTGTAGTTACACAGTGGATTGGATTATTGGCACAGATTATGGGGGAGGCAGGTGGTGTGGTTACATGGTGGATTGGAATATTGGGATAGATTATGGGGGAGGCAGGTAGTGTAGTTATTGGGACAGATTAGACTTCCCTTGCTCAATAATCTGTCCCAATAATCCAATCCACTGTGTAACTACACTACCTGCCTCCCCCATACTCTGTCCCAATAATCCAATCCACTGTGTAACTACACTACCTGCCTCCCCAATAATCTATCCCAATAATCCAATCCACTGTGTAACTACACTACCTGCTTCCCCTATACTCTATCCCAATAATCCAATCCACTCATGTTTCTCCTCTGAAGAGGAGGGGTGAAGCAGAGATCAATTGATGTCCCACAACCAACTGGAAGCAGGATATGTGAACATTTACACAGGTTACATTTCTCACAGGTTACAGCAGGGTTGCCATAAGTCCCTATTTGGATGGGATTGTCCAGACTGCAGGTACAATTACTGAGTCCCCCAGTCAGGTCTTAAATCCCGTATAACAGAGAAAAACTGGCAGCCCCGCCCCATGGTGGTACCCAGAGTTCCCTGTACTATATAACTCATCCTGTATCTATGTACCTTTATATAGACACATAACTTCTCATTAAATTCTAATATCCTTATATTAGAGAAAGGGGAGGAGAGATAGTGGAAGAAAGAGAGGTGGGAGACATCTTTAAATGCAGGGGGATGGGATTTGCGATTCTTTAAAGGGCATGTCCACCCCCAAAACTATAATCCCCCCAACTACTGGCCCCACCATGTAGTGTAGTTTAATCCTTACCTCACATCCCAGCTCCACCTGGTTCTCCTGTAGTCCCCCCCCAAAGTCCCAAAAACTGCCCACCAGGAGGCTAGCAGAGTCCATATAGGACTCTGCCTCCTACCTGGCCTCCGGGAGAAGTTTGGCATGCGTACTGCAGCCCTTCTCCCCCCTCCCTCCCCCTCCCTCCCGTTCTACTATCCCTCCCCCTAGCATAAAACCCTTTAATATGTTGTTCCCCATGTCTCCCAGCCCCAACCGCATATTTTTTATTTTCAAAAAGCTCCCCAACTCTTACTTACCTCTCCCTTTCTTCCGCCGCACTGAATGACCGGCAGCCGCGTCCGTGATTGGCTGCCACTCACCAATCACACGACGCGACTGCCGGTCCCCGCCCCTCTGCTTGCATTTTCCTAGCAAGCAGGGGCCGGGAGCACAGCGGAGGAAAGGAGGAGGTAAGTAAGAGTTTGGGGAGCTTTTTGAAAATAAAAATATGCGGTTGGGGCTGGGAGACATGGGGGAACAACATATTAAAAAGTGCATTTAAAGGGTGGACATACCCTTTAAGAATGCAGGGTTTGCTAGCATGGACACAGAACTCAGTGACTTATAATATCTGTATAATTAACAGAAGTGATACATTATTAATTTGGCTTGAAAAAGCCCAATTACCGTTCTTTTTCTTCTATTTCTTTTCTTCTTCGTTTTATTCTTCCGCTTTTTTGGACCGTATCTCCTCCCAGTTTTTGAGCTAGAGACATGAAATTCGGTACAGACGTGCGGGGATATAGGAGAAGTGTGCTATCTTCTAGCTAAGGAATCCGCGGAAGCGCTACGGCGTTATTGGCGAATTATTATATTTCAAAAAACGTTTTTTTCATGGTCATAAATACAAATGGTGATACCCCAACCCCCCCCACACAGACCCAAGGTAACCCACCTACTGACCTACCTTTCCATTCCCATGGAAGCCAATTTAAAGGGTAACTAAACATCAAAAAAATTAATTTAGATTTATCCTCAATAAAAAGATAGTTTTATGGTTATTAACACAAAAAAGACATACCCCTCAACCAGACCCAGGTACACACCACCTACTGATCTACTTATCCATTACGGTGGCAGACATATTAAAGGTAACTAAAGTAAAAAAAAACAAAATTAGATTATCCTCAATAAAAGATAGATTTATGGTTTGTAAACACAAAAAAGACATACCCCTCAACCAGACCCAGGTACACACACCTACTGATCTACTTATCCATTACTGTGGAAGCCATGCTTTAAAGGGTAACTAAAGTCAAAAAGAAAATTTTGATCAAAAAACTTTGCTTTTTTAACCCCAAACATGATACAGGTATACACGATACGGACCTACCCCTCCATTACTGTTGCAGCCATACTTAAAGGGTAACTAAGTCAAAAAAACTAATTTGAACCAATCATCAAAAAAGTTAGTATTTTATCCCCCAACCTGAATGAATACACACACACAACATACCACACCACCTTTATTACATGTGACATATTTAAAGGGTAAGTAAAAAACAACAATGCCCTCTTCATTGACATTATTGAGTTTTAAAATCTGCAGCACAAACACACAAATTCCCTTCCAAAATGCAGTCTTTCAAGCCAAATTCAAAGTTTATACTTTGTTTTTACAATTATATGTATACATTCACATCAGACCCTACCCCGAAGAGTATACAATATAAGCCACATTTGACACATACAACCTATCAGTGTGGTCGTTATGATTGTGGAGGAAATCAGAGTACCCGGAGGAAACCCATGCAAGCACAGAGAGAATATACAAACTCTTTGCAAATATATCAAGGGTGGATTCGAACACAGGACCTCAGCACTGCAGTGCATCAGTGCTAACCAATGAACCACCGTGCTGCCCATCATCCTGTATAATACATGACTGGTACACAGAGTTCCCTATCCTTTATAACCCTGTCTATGTCCTTAGATCTTATAAGAGATAATGTATCCCCTACTGTAAATTATAAAGATATTAGAAGTCACTGTAGAGTTCTGTGTCCATATAAACATACAAGGATACAGGCTGAGTTATACAGAGAACTCTAGGTACCACTCATGTATTATAAGGGATAATGCATCCCCTACTGTAAATTATAAGGATATTAGAAGTCACTGAGGGGTCTGTGTCCATATAAAGGTACAAGGACACAGGCTGAGTTATACAGGGAACTCTGGGTACCACTCATGTATTATAAGGATAATGTATCCCTACAG
Source organism: Hymenochirus boettgeri (assembly GCA_019447015.1). Taxonomy (NCBI): domain Eukaryota; kingdom Metazoa; phylum Chordata; class Amphibia; order Anura; family Pipidae; genus Hymenochirus; species Hymenochirus boettgeri. Next base: position 214,605,109 of record CM033474.1, read on the forward strand.
TAAATTATAAGGATATTAGAAGTCACTGAGGAGTTCTGTGTCCATATAAAAGTACAAGGACACAGACTGAGTTATACAGGGAACTCTGGATACCACTCATGTATCATAAGGGATAATGTATGCCCCTATTGTACATTATAAAGCACGATTGGCACCCAGAGTTCCCTGACCTATATAACTCCTTCTGTGTATTTGTTACCTTTATATGGACACACAACTCACAGACTATTAACATCGTTATAATTATAGGGGATACATTATCCCATATAATACATGAAAGGAATTAAGATTTCCATGACCTGTGTTATTCATCCTAGATCCTTGTACATTTATATGGACACAGAACACTGTGACTTCTAATATATTATAATTTATAGTAGGGGATACATTATTCCTTATAATGCATGATTGGCACCCAGAGTTCCCTGACCTATATAACTCATTCTGTGTATTTGTACCTTTATATGGACACACAACTCATAGACTATTAACATCATTATAATTATAGGGGATACATTATCCCTTATAATACATGAAAGGTATTAAGATTTCCATGACCTGTGTAATTCATCCTAGATCCTTGTACATTTATATGGACACAGAACACTGTGACTTCTAATATATTATAATTTATAGTAGGGGATACATTATTCCTTATAATACATGAGTGGTATCCAGAGTTCCTTGACCTTTACAATTTAACCTGAGTCCTTGTACAGTACTTTTATATAGACACAGAAATTCTCAGTGACTTCTAATGAGTGGTATCCTTATTATATATTGTAGGGGATATATAATCCCTTATAATACATGAGTGGTACTGATGGAGTTCCCTGTTTTGCATAACTAAGACTGTCCTTGTTACTTTAAAGGGCATGTCCACCTCCAAAACTAAAATGTAGCCCCATACTGGCCCCACTGAGTAGTTTAAGAAAAATCCTTACCCTGCATCTCTGCTCCTAATGGTTCTCCTGCAATTGTTTTCAAAATCCGAAAAGTAAGAGTAGAACTATCAGTGAGTCATCCAGTCCCTGCTGCTTCCCTACCTCTGCCTCAACAAGGACGTGACATGTGCAGGGAGCCCTTCCCCCCCCCCACCTGGATCCATCCTCTACAGATGTGTCACCTAGTGTGAAAGCCTTTGGCCATAAGGTAGGTACCTCCTGCCCACACCCCAACCCCAGGGGAGTCCCTAGGGTTTTTGGCACCTGAAACAACTTTTGAATGCCGCCTCTAGGCGGGTGGGTGTGGCTTTGTGTGGGGTGTGGCTTTGTGCGTGGGTGTGTTCTCTATTGTTTTGACACATAAAATGTGGGTGCAAGTGGTACAGCACATTAGAAATCCCTACCATACTTTATGTACAATAAAAGATGTTGGCCAAATTATTGGTGAGCCTGCCATCACATCAAGCTACATTCTTCCTTAAATATCCAACGTGTCTGGGTGGTGCAAACATTACCCAGACACGATAAGGACAGAAGGTGTCAGAACCTTAACCAAGCGTTTAGGCACCTAGCTGCTTATGTCCTGAGTCTCTGTGTTGCTCTGTACTGGTACACCTACTCCGGTCGTCAAGCCACCCTGATCTGCCCGTGCACCTGCATGGCGTTGTGACCTGCTGTACAGTCGTCTTCGGAACTCCTATGCTACTTAAGTGAAACTGTAACGTGATGACCACACCAGAGTAACCATAGGGAAGGGGAATGCTGCTTTATGGATGGCAATGGGAGTGTGACACTGGGGGATTAGTGGGAAGTGACCCTGGGGGATTAGTGGGAACGTGACCCTGGGGCATTAGTGGGAACGTGACACTGGGGGATATATCGTGAAACATGAACCTGGGGGATAAGGTGTGGCGGACCCTGGTCTTCACGACCCTGTGGGGTAATTGGGAACTTGACTCCTGGGGATAAGTGGGAAAAGTTCCAAAACTAAAATGTAGCCCCATACTGGCCCCACTGAGTAGTTTAAGAAAAATCCTTACCCTGCATCTCTGCTCCTAATGGTTCTCCTGCAATGTCTGTTCAAAATCCAGAAAAGTAAAGAGTAGAAGCTATCAGTGAGTCATCCAGTCCCTGCTGCTTCCCTTACCTCTGCCTCAACAAGGACTGTGACATGTGCAGGGGAGCCCTTCCCCCCCACCCACCCCATCTGGATCCATCCTCTACAGATGTGGCACCTAGCGTGAAACCCTTTGGCCATAAGGTAGGTACCTCCTGCCCACACCCCAACCCCAGGGGTGTCCCTCTATCTATTCTATCCCCGTCTATCTATCTATCTATCTATTCTATCCCTGTCTATCTATCTATCTATTCTATCCCTGTCTATCTATCTATCTATTCTATCCCTGTCTGTCTATCTATCTATATATCTATCTACTCTATCCCTGTCTATCTATCTATCTATCTATTCTATCCCTGTCTATCTATCTATCTATCTATTCTATCCCCGTCTATCTATCTATCTATCTATCTATCTATCTATCTATCTATCTATCTATCTATCTATCTATCTATCTATCTATCTATCTCTAGAGGGGGATAGAATAGATAGATAGATAGATCGAAAAACGGATGATAGAATAGATAGATAGATGATAGACAGGGATAGAGTATAGATAGATATATAGATAGATAGACAGACAGGGATAGAATTAATAGATAGATAGATAGACAGGGATAGAATAGAGATACGATAGATAGACGGTGATAGACATAGAGATAGTAGGATAGATAGATAGATAGACAGGGATAGAATAGAGAGATATAGATAGATAGATAGATAGATAGATAGATAGATAGACAGGGATTAGAATAGAGAGATAGCTAGATAGATAGATAGATAGATAGACAGGGATAGGATAGATAGATAGATAGACAGGGATAGGATGTAGATAGATAGATAGATAGATAGATAGATAGATAGATAGATAGACAGGGATAGGATAGATAGATAGATAGCTAGATAGATATATAGATAGATAGATAGACAGGGATAGGATAGATAGATAGATAGATAGATAGACAGGGATAGGATAGATAGATAGATAGATAGACAGAGATAGGATAGATAGATAGATAGATAGATAGATAGATAGATAGACAGGGATAGGAAAGATAGATAGATAGATAGATAGATAGACAGGGATAGGATAGATAAGATAGATAGATAGATAGACAGGGATAGGATAGATAGATAGATAGACAGGGATATGATAGAAAGATAAATAGACAGGGATAGATTAGATAGACAGGGATAGATAGAGAGATAGATAGACAGGGGATAGAATAGAGAGATAGATAGATAGACAGGGATAGAATAGAGAGATGATAGATAGATAGATAGATAGATAGACAGGGATAGAATAGATAGAATAGATAGATAGATAGATAGACAGGGATAGAATAGATAGATAGATAGACAGGGATAGAATAGATAGATAGATAGATAGACAGGGATAGAATAGATAGATAGATAGATAGACGGGATAAAATAGGAGATAGATAGATAGACAGGGATAGAATAGATAGATAGATAGATAGACAGGATAGAAGAGATAGATAGACAGGATAGAATAGAGAGATGTAGATAGAAGGTAGAATAGAGAGATAGATAGATAGATAGATAGTAGACAGGGATAGAATAGAGAGATAGATAGATAGACAGGGATAGAATAGATAGATAGATAGACAGGGATAGAATAGATAGATAGATAGATAGAATAGACAGGGATAGAATAGATAGATAGATAGATAGATAGACAGGATAGAATAGATAGATAGATAGATAGATAGATAGACGGGGATAGAATTAGATAGATAGATAGACGGGGATAGAATAGATAGATAGATAGACAGGGATAGAAGAGATAGATAGAGAGATAGACAGAGATAGAATATAGATAGATAGATAGATAGACAGGGATAGAAGAGATAGATAGATAGATAGACAGGGATAGAATAGATAGATAGATAGATAGATAGATAGATAGATAGATAGATAGACGGGGATAGAATAGATAGATAGATAGATAGATAGACGGGGATTAGATAGATAGATAGACAGGGATAGAATAGATAGATAGATAGATAGATGACAGGGATGAGTAGATTAGAGATATATATATAGATAGACGACAGGGATGATAGATAGATAGTGACAGGATAGGATAGATAGATAGATAGATAGAAAGGGATAGATAGATAGATAGATAAGAAGAGGAGGGTGGGATAGATAGATAGATAGATAGAATAGATAGATAGATAGACAGGGATAGGATAGATAGAAGATAGATAGATAGACAGGAAGGATAGAAGATAGATAGAAGAGAATATATAGATAGATAGAAGCAGGGATAGGAGAGTAGGTAAGATAGACAGGGATAGGATAGATAGATGATGATAGATAGATAGATAGATAGATAGAAGGATGATAGATGATATAGATAGATAGACAGGATAGGATTAGATAGATAGATAGACAGGGATAGATAGATAGATAGATAGTAGACAGGGATAGGATAGATAGATAGATAGATAGATAGATAGATAGACAGGGGTATGATAGATAGAAAGATAAATAGACAGGGATAGAATAGATAGACAGGGATAGAATAGAGAGATAGATAGCTAGAGGGACAGGATAGATAGAAGAGAGATAGATAGATAGATGACAGGGATAGATGATAGAATGATAGATAGACAGATAGATAGATAGATAGACAGGGATAGAATAGATAGATAGATAGACAGGGATGAATAGATAGATAGATAGACAGGGATAGAATAGATAGATAGATAACTAGAATAGATAGATAGACAGGGATAGAATAGAGAGATAGATAGATAGATAGGGATAGTAATAGATAGATAGATAGACAGGGATAGAATAGATAGATAGACAGGGATAGAATAGAGAGATAGATAGATAGACAGGGATAGAATAGAGGATGATAGATAGATAGATAGATAGATAGACAGGATAGAATAGAGAGATAGATAGATAGATAGAGAGATAGACAGGATAGAATAGATATAGATAGATAGACAGGGATAGAATAGATAGATAGATAGATTAGATAGAAGGGATAGATAGATAGATAGATAGATAGACGGGGATAGAATAGATAGATAGATAGATAGACGGGGATAGAATAGATAGATAGATAGACAGGGATAGAATAGAGAGATAGATAGATAGACAGGGATAGGATAGATAGATAGAAGATAGACAGGGATAGATAGATAGATAGATAGCAGGGATAGGATAGATCGATAGATAGATAGATAGATAGATAGATACACAGGGATAGGATAGATAGATAGACAGGGATAGGATGGATAGATAGATAGATAGATAGATAGACAGGGATATGATAGATAGAAAGATAAATAGACAGGATAGATAGATAGACAGGATAGAATAGAGAGATAGATAGACAGGGATAGAATAGAGAGATAGATAGATAGACAGGGATGAATAGAGAGATAGATAGATAGATAGACAGGGATAGAATAGATAGAATAGATAGAATAGACAGATAGATAGATAGATAGACAGGGATAGAATAGATAGATAGATAGACAGGGATAGAATAGAGAGATGATAGATAGATAGATAGATAGACGAGGAAGAATAGATAGATAGATAGATAGATAGACAGGGATAGAAATAGAGAGATAGATAGATAGACAGGGATAGAATAGATAGATAGATAGATAGACAGGGATAGAATAGATAGATAGATAGACGGGGATAGAATAGATAGATAGATAGACGGGGATAGAATAGATAGATAGATAGATAGATAGATAGATAGATAGATAGACGGGGATAGAATAGATAGATAGACAGGGATAGAATAGATAGATAGATAGATAGACAGGGATAGAATTAGTAGATAGACGGGGATAGAATAGATAGATAGATAGATAGATAGATAGATAGATAGATAGATAGAAGACGGGGAATAGAATGATAGATAGATAATGACGGGGATAGAATAGATAGATAGATAGACAGGGATGGTAGAATAGTAGATAGATAGAGTAGACAGGGACTAAGTAGAAGATATATAGATAGATAGACAGACAGGGATAGAAGAGATAGATAGATAGACAGGGATAGAATTAATAGATAGATAGATAGATAGGGATAGAATAGATAGATAGATAGATAAGACGGGATATGAATAGATAGATAGATAGATTAGTATGGGGATAGAAATAGATAGATAGTAGACAGGGATAGATGATAGATAATAGATGATCAAGGGATAGAGTAGATAGATATAGATAGATAGACGCAGGGATAGAATAGATAGATAGATAGTAGACAGGGATAGAATAGATAGATAGATCGATAGAAGGGATAGAATAGATAGATAGATAGATAGATAGATAGACGGGGATAAGAATAGATAGATAGTAGATAGACAGGGAGATAGATAGATAGATAGATAGATAGACAGAGGATGTAGCGAGTAGAGAGATATATAGATAGATAGACAGACAGGGATAGATATTAGATAGATGATTGATAGACAGGGATAGAATAGAGGATAGTAGATAGACAGGATAGAGTAGATAGTATATAGATAGATAGACGACAGGGATAGAATAGATAGTAGATAGACGATGAATAGATAGATAGACGGGGATAGAATAGATAGATAGATAGATAGATAGATAGGGATAGAATAGAGAGATAGATATATAGATAGATAGATAGATAGATAGACAGGGATAGAATAGAGAGATAGATAGATAGTAGATAGATAGATAGACGGGATAGAATAGAGAGATAAGATAGATAGATAGATAGATAGATAGGTAGATAGATAGATAGACAGGGATAGAATAGATAGATAGATAGACAGGAGATAGAATAGATAGATAGATAGACAGGGATAGAATAGATAGATAGATAGAATAGATAGATAGATAGATAGATAGATAGATAGAATAGCTAGATAGATAGATAGACGGGGATAGAATAGATAGATAGATAGATAGATAGATAGATAGATAGATAGACGGGGATAGAATAGATAGATAGATAGATAGATAGATAGATAGATAGACGGGGATAGAATAGATAGATAGATAGATAGATAGATAGACAGGGATAGAGTAGATAGATATATAGATAGATAGACAGACAGAGTTAGAATAGATAGATAGATAGACAGGGATAGAATAGTAGATAGAATAGATAGATAGATTGATAGACAGGGATAGAATAGATAGATAGACAGGATATAATAGAGAGATATATAGATAGATAGACAGGGATAGAATAGAGAGATAGATAGTAGATAGATAGAGGGATTAGAATAGAGAGATAGATAGATAGATAGACAGGGATAGAATAGATAGATAGATAGATAGACAGGGATAGAATAGATAGATAGATAGATAGATAGATAGATGGGGATAGAATAGATAGATAGATAGATAGATAGATAGATAGATAGATAGATAGATAGATAGCGGAGTAGAATAGATAGATAGATAGATAGATAGACAGGGATAGAATAGAGGATAGATAGATAGACAGGGATAGAATAGATAGATAGACGATGGATAGAATAGATAGATAGATAGATAGACAGGGATAGAATAGATAGATAGATAGACGGGGATAGAATATATAGATAGATAGATAGACGGGGATAGATAGAGATAGATAGATAGATAGTAATAGACGGGGATAGAATAGATAGATAGACAGGGATAGAATAGATAGATAGTAGATAGACAGATTAGAATAGAATAGGGATAGATAGATAGATAGATAATAGATAGATGACGGGGATAGAATAGATAGATAGATAGGACGGGGATAGAATAGATAGATAGATACGGAGGGATTAGATAGAATAGATAGATAGATAGATAGAGCAGGATAGAGTAGATAGATAGGTAGATAGATAGACAGACAGGGATAGATAGATAGAGTAGTATAGAAAGGGATAGAATAGATAGCTAGATAGAAGGGATAGAATAGATAGATAGATAAGATAGAGGGGATAGAAATAGATAGATGATAGATGAAGGGATAGAATAGATAGAGAGATAGACAGGGATTAGAATAGATAAATAGATAGATAGACAGGGAATAGAGTAGATAGAGATATATAGATAGAAGACGAGGGATAGAATAGATAGATAGATAGACATGATGGATAGAATAGATAGATAGATAGACGGGGAGCATGATAGTAGAAGATAGATAGACGGGGGATAGAATAGATAGATAGATAGATAGATAGACGGGGATAGAATAGATTAGTAGATAGATAGACAGGGATAGATAGATAGAGAGATAGTATAGACAGGGAATAGCGAGTAGATAGATATAGATAGATAGACAGACAGGGATAGAATAGATAGATAGATAGACAGGGATAGAATAGATAGATAGATAGACGGGGATAGAATAGATAGATAGATAGATAGATAGATAGGGATAGCAATAGAGATAGATAGATAGAGATAGATAGATAGATAGATAGATAGACAGGGATAGAATAGAGAGATAGATAGATAGATAGATAGATAGACAGGGATAGAATAGAGAGTAGATAGATAGATAGATAGAGATAGATAGATAGACAGGGATAGAATAGATAGATAGATAGACAGGGATAGATGATAGATAAATAGTAGACGGGATTAGAATAGATAGATAGATAGATAGATGATAGATAGATAGATAGATAGGAAGATAGATAGACGGGGAGAGAATAGAGAATGATAGATAGATAGACGGGGATAAAATAGATAGATAGATAGATAGACGGGGATAGAATAGATAGATAGATAGATAGACAGGGATAGAATAGAGAGATAGATAGATAGACAGGTATGAATAGATAAGATAGATAGGGATAGAATAGATAGATAGATAGATAGACAGGGATAGAATAGCTAGATAGATAGATAGACGGGGATAGAATAGATAGATAGATAGATAGATAGAGCGGGGATAGAATAGATAGATTTAGATAGATAGATAGATAGATAGAGAGATCGACGGGGATAGAATAGATAGTAGATAGATAGATAGATAGAAATAGAAGAGGATAGAGTAGATAGAATGAAGATAGAAGACAGGGATAGAATAGATAGTAGATAGACGGGATAGAATAGATAGATAGAGTAGATAGATAGATAGACAGATAGATAGGATAGACAGGGATATAATAGAGAGATATATAGATAGGACAGGGATAGAATAGAGAGATAGATAGATAGATAGTAGATAGATAGATAGATAGACAGGGATAGAATAGAGAGATAGATAGATAGATAGATAGATAGATAGGTAGACAGGGATAGATAGATAGATAGATAGATAGATAGATAGATAGAGAGATAGATAGATAGACAGGGATAGAATAGATAGATAGATAGACAGGGATAGAATAGATAGATAGATAGATAGATAGATAGATAGATAGATAGACGGCGGATTAGAATAGATAGATAGACAGGGATAGAATAGAGAGATAGATAGATAGACAGGGATAGAATAGATAGATAGACAGTGATAGATATGATAGATAGATAGATAGATAGATAGATAGACAGGGATAGAATAGAATAGATAGATAGATAGATAGATAGTAGATAGATAGATAGATAGTGATAGAGGGGATAGAATAGATAGATAGATAGATAGACGGGGATAGAATAGATAGATAGATAGATAGATAGACGGGGATAGAATAGATAGATAAATAGATAGACAGGGATAGAATAGATAGATAGATAGATAGACAGGGATAGAGTAGATAGATATATAGATAGATAGATAGACAGGGTTATAATAGATAGATAGATAGATAGATAGATAGATAGATAGATAGATAGATAGATAGACAGGGATAGAATAGATAGATAGATAGATAGCAGGGATTAGAATAGAGAGATATATAGATAGATAGATAGATAGATAGATAGACAGGGATAGAATAGAGAGATAGATAGATAGATAGATAGATAGATAGTCAGGGATAGAATAGAGAGATAGATAGATAGATAGATAGATATATAGATAGAGATTGGCGTGGGGGGCCTATTCAAAATTTTGCTGAGAGGCCCACTGAGTTCTAGTTACGCCTGTGTGTGTGTGAGAGAGAGTGTGTGTTAGAGGGCCTATCTTGTCTTTGAGGCCCTTCCTGTGTGCACAACTGCTGACAGTAGCCAGAGAATACAGCTCCTACCATGCATGTCCCTTGCACCAGAACAGCTGTGGACTGGGAGTTTCAGCTAAAATATGGAAGCAAGGTAAGGGGCCTTAGGGTAAGAGGGACTGGGGAGAGAGAGACAAGTCTTAATGGAGGCTGGAGGGGAAGAAAGTAGGTGTGTTGGCTTCTAACTAACAGAAGTAGTGTTAAAAAGTATCTACGTACCCCACCCACTTATCCCCAGGGTCACATTCCACTTATCCAGTGTCACATTCCCACTATCCCCCAGTGTCACATTCCCACAATTATCCCCAGGTGTCACGTTCCCACTCATACCCACAGGGTCACTTCCCACTATCCACCAGTATCACATTCCCACTTATCCCACAGTATCAATTCCACTATCACCCAAGTGTCACATTCCCACTTATCCCCCAGTGGCCCATATCCCCAGTGTCACATTCCCACTATCCCCAAGTGGACCCCACCTTATCCCCCAGTGGCACATTCACTTAACCCAGTGGCAACTATCCCCAGTGTCACATTCCCACTATCCCCCAGTGGCCCACTTATCCCCCAGTGTCACATTCCACTTATCCCCCAGGTCACATTCACACTTATCCCCAGTGTTACGTTCCCATATCCCCAGGGTCACGTTACCAACTATCCCCCAGGGTCACGTTCCCACTATCCCCAGGGTCACGTTCCACTATCCCCACCCGGGTCACGTTCTTACTTATCACCAGGGTCACGCCGTTTCCACTCTATCCCCCAGGGTCACGTTCCCAATTATTCCCCCAGGGTCAAGTTCCCACTGTATCCCCAGGGTCAGTTCCCAACCTATCCCCCAGGGCACCAGTCCCACTACTCCCCAGGTTCATGTTCCCACTTATCCCCCAGTGTCACGTTCCCACTAATGCCCCAGGGTCACGTTCCCCACCTAATCCCCCAGGGATTCCCACTAACCCCAGTGTCACAACTCCATTGCCATCCATAAAGCAGCATTCCCATGGTTACTCTGGTGATGGGTCAATACAACAGAGTTTCCCATGTTGGAGTGTGCACTGTAAAGTAGCAGATATTAGAAAGAGACCAAGACCATGACGCCGCCGGAGCGTGGCTGTGAAACGCTACGGTTAAGGTTCTGACACCTTTGTCCTTATCGTGTCTGGGTAATGTTTGCACCACCCAGACAAGTTGGATTTTAAGGAAGAATGAGTTGATGGATGGCAGGCCACCATAATTGGGCCAAACATCTTTTATGTACATTAAAGTATGGTAGGGATTTCTAATGTGCGGTACCATTGCACCCACATTTTTATGTGTCAAAACAATAGAGAACACACCACGCACCAAGCCACACCCCACACAAAGCCACACCCACCCGCCTAGAGGCGGCATTCAAAAGTTGTTCAGGTGCCAAAAACCCTAGGGATCCCCTGGGGTTGGGGTGTGGGCAGGAGGGTAACATACTTATGGCCAAAGGCTTTCACATAGGTGACACATCTGTAGAGGATGGATCAGGTGGGGGGGGGGGGAAGGGCTCCCCTGACACATGTCACAGTCCTTGTTGAGCAGAGGTAAGGGAAAGCAGCAGCAGGGACTGGATGACTCACTGAAGCGTTCACTCTTTATTTTCTGGATTTTGAACAGACATTGCAGGAGAACCATAGGAGCAGAGATGCCGGGTAAGGATTTTTCTAAACTCCAGTGGGGCCGTTTGGGGCTACATTTTAGTTGTGGAGGTGGACATGCCCTTAATATCTATATATCTATCTATCTATCTATCTATTCTATCCCTGTCTATCTATCTATCTATTCTATTCCCTGTCTATCTATCTATCTATTCTATCCTGCTATCATCTATTCTCTCTATCTATCCTATCTATCTATATATCTATCTACTCTATTCTATCCTGTCTATCTATCTTCTATCTATCTATCTATCTCTTATCTATCCCTGTTATCTACTATCTATCTATCTATACTATCTATCTATCTCTCTTCTATCCCTATCTATCTATCTATCTATCTATCTATTCTATCCCCGTCTATCTATCTTTTATCTTTCTATTATCTATCTATTCTATCCTCTGTCTATCTATTAATATCTATCTACTCTATCCCTGTCTATCTATCTATCTATCTATTCTATCCCTGTCTATCTATCTATCTATTCTACTGTCTGTCATCTATCTATAATCTATCTACTCTATCCCGTCTATCTATCTATATATATCTATCCCGTCTATCTATCTATCTATCTATTCTATCCCGTACTATCTATCTATCTATCTATCATTATTCTATCCCCGTTATCTATCTATCTATCTATTCATACCCTGTCTATCTATCTATCTATCTATTCTATCCCTGTCTTCTATCTATCTATATATCTCTATCTATCTTCTATCCCTGTATACTATCTATTCTCTCTATTCTATCCCTGTCTACTATCTATTCTATCTATTCTATCCCTATTCTATCTATCTATCTATCTATTCTATTCCCCGTCTATCTATCCTATCTACTATCTATCCCTCTATCTATCTATCTATATCTATATCTTCATTATTCTATCCCTTAATTCTATCTATCTATATATCTATCTACTCTATCCCTGTCTTCTATCATTATATATTCTATCCCGTCTATCTATCTATCTATTCTATCCCCGTCTAATCTATTCTATCTATCTATCTATTCTATCCCGTCTATCTACTTCTATCTATCTATCTATCTATCTATACTATCTATAACTTCTATTCTATCCCTTCTATCTTATCTATTATTCTATCTGTATCATCTATCTATCTATCTATTCTATCCCGTCCTGTCTATATATCTATTTATCCAGTCTATCTACTATCTATATATCTATCTATCTATCTATCTTCTATCCTCTTATCCTACTATCTTATTCTATCCCAGTCTATTCTATACTATCTATTCTATCCCTGTATATCTAGTCTATCTATCTCTTCTATCCCTGTATATCTATCTATATTATTCATCCCGTCATCTATCTATATATCTATCTATTCTATCATCGTTCTATCCTAGTCTATACTATCTATATATCTATATTCTATCCCTGTCTATTATCTATCTATTCTATCCTGTCTAATCTATATCTGATCTATCCCTGTCTATCTATCTATTCTATTATCTATCCTGTCTATCTATCTATCTATTCTCTCTATTCTATCCCTGTCTATCTATCTATCTTCTATCTATCTCATGTCTATCTATCTCTCTATTCATATGCTCCTTCGTCTATCTATATCATATCCCTGTCTATTATTTTCTATCATATCCCTGTCTATCTATCTATCTATCTATCTATCCATCCTATCCCTGTCTATCTATCTACCTATCCGTGTATCTATCTATCTACTATCTATCTTCGATCTACCTATCCCTGTCTATCTATCTCTATCTTCCTATCCCTGTCTTCTATCTACTCCTATCTTATACTATACTATCTCTCTATTCTATCCCTGTCTATCTATCATCTATTCTATCCCCGTCTATATCTATCTATCTATCTATTCTCTATCCCGTCTATCTATCTATCTATCTATTCTATCCCGTCTATATATCTATCTATCTATCTATTCTATCCCTTCTATCTATCTATCTATCATCTATCTTCTATCTATCTATCTATCTATCTCTCTAGTCTATCCATGCTACTATCTATCTATCTATCTATCTATCTATCTCTCTATATCTATCCCGTTCTATCTATCTATCTCTATTCTACCAGTTATCTACTATATTCTATCCCTGTCTATCTATCTTCTATCTCTATCCCTGTCTATCTCATCTATCGATCTATTCCCTATCCTTGTCTATCATCTCCCTCTATCTTTATCTCTATCTATTCTATCCCGTCTATTATCTATCTATTCTATCCCTGTCTATCTACTATCTATTCATCCCTGTCTATCTATCTATCTATTCTGTCTATCTATCTATTCTATCTATATCTATCCCGTAATCTATCTATCTATCTCTCTTATATTCTTATCCCTCTATATCTATCATCTCTATCTATCTCTCTTCTATCTTCTATTATCCTGTCTATCTTTCTATCCCTGTCTATTTACTTTCTATCTATCATACCCGTCTATCTATCTATCTATCTATCTATCTATCTATCCCTATCCCTGTTATCTATTATCTATCATTCTATCCTGTCTATCTATCTATAATCCATCCCTGTCTACATCTATTATCTATCCTATCCCGTCTATCTATACTATCTGATCTATCTATCTATCTATCTATCTATCTATCCTATCCTGTCTATCTATCTACTCTCCTATCCTTCTATCTATCTATCTATATTAATCTTCTATCTATCTATCTTCTATCCTTTCCCTGTTCATTCAGCTATTATATATATCTATCATCCTACCCTGTCTATCTATCTATCTACTATACTCTATCTAGTCTATCTATCCACTACCCGTTTCTCTTCATCTATCTATCTATCTATATATCCACTTCTATACTATTCTATCTATCTATCATCTATCCCTTTATATCATCTATCTATCTATCCCTGTCTGTCTATTCTATATATATATCTAATCTACTCTATCCCTGTACTATCTATCTATCTATCTATCTATTCTATCCTGTCTATCTATCTATTCTATCCCCGTCTATCTATCTATCTATACTATCTACTTCCTATCCCGTCTTATCTATCTATCTATCTATACTATCTATCTATCTATCTATCTATTCTATCCCTGTCTATCTATCTATCTATCTATTCTATCCCTGTCTATCTATCTATCTATCTATATATCTATTCTATCCCTGTCTATCTATCTATCTCTCTATTCTATCCTGTCTATCTATCTATTATTCTATCCCCGTCTATCTATCTATCTATTCTATCCCCGTCTATCTATCTATCTATCTATCTATCATTCTATCATGTCTATCTATTATCTATCTATCTATTCTATCCCTGTTCTATCTATCTATCTATCTATCTATTCTATCCCTGTCTTCTACTCTATCTATCTATCTCTATTTCTACCCCGTATCTATCTATCTTCTATCTCTTATTCTATCCTTCTAATATCTCTATTATCTATTCTATTGATCTATTATAATCTATCTTCTATTCTATCCTGTCTATTATCTATTCTATCCTGTCTATCTATATATCTATCTATTTATCCCTGTCATCTATTATCTCTCATTTTATCCTGTCATCTATCTATTATCTATTCTATCCTCTGTCTATCTATCTATCTATCTATTCTATCCCTGTCTATCTATCTATCTATCTATCCCTGTACTATCTATCTATCTATCTGTCTATCTATCTATTCTATCTATTCTATCCCTGTCTATCTATCTATCATCTATCTATCTATCTCCTATTCTATCCCTGTCTATTATCTATCTCCTATTCTACCTGTCTATCTATCTCCTATTCTATCCCTGTCTATCTATTCTATCCCTGTCTATTTATCTTTCTATCATATCCCTGTCTATCTATCTATCTATCCTATCCCTGTCTATCTATCTATCTATCTATATACCTATCCCTGTCTATCTATCTATCTATCTATCTATCTTTCCTATCCCTGTCTATCTATCTATCTATCTATCTATCTATCTATCTATCCTATCTCTGTCTATCTATCTATCTATCTATCCTATCCCTGTCTATCTATCTATCTATCTATCTATCCTATCCCTGTCTATCTATCTATCTATTATCTATCTAGCTATCTATCATCTATCCATCCTGTCTATCTATATATCTATCTTATCTATCTATCTATCTATCTATCTTCCTATCCCTGTCTATCTATCTATCTATCCTACCTGTCTATCTATCTATATCTATCTAGCTATCTCTCTATTCTATCCGTCTATCTATCTATCTATCTATCTATCTATCTATCTACTCTATTCTATCCTGTCTATCTATCTATCTATCTATCTATTCTATCCCGTCTATCTATCATCTATTCTATCCCGTCTATCTATCTATCTATTCTACCCTGTCTGTCTATCTATCTACTATATCCATCTATCTCCCTGGCTATTATCTATCTATCTATTCTATCCCGTCTATACTATACTATCTATCTATTCTATCCCCGTCTATCTATCTTATATCTATCCTATCCCTGTCATCTATCTATCTATCTACTATCTATCCATCCCTGTTATCTATTATCTATCTATCTATCATCATGTCCTATCTATCTATCTATCTATCTATCCCCTGATCTATCTAATCTATCTATCTATTTATCTAATTAGCAAAACAGTGTGCACCTACCTTCAGGTAATACTATGGCCAGGTGCTACTGCAAATAGGTAATATCTACTGTCTGTCTATCTATCTATATATCTATCTACTATCCTTGTATCTATCTATCTATCTATTCTATCCCTGTCTATCTATCATCTATCTATTATTTATCCCCGTCTATCTATCTATCTATCTATCCTATCCCTGTCTGTCTATCTTATCTATCTATCTATCCTATCCTTGTCTATCTATCATCTATCTATATCCCTGTATATCTATCTATCTATCTATCCCTGTCTATATATATATCTATTATATTATCTAATTAGCAAAACAGTGTGCACTCTAACCTTCAGGTAATACTATGCCCCAGGTGCTACTGCAATATAGGTAATATTTACCCTCGCTATCTATCTACTATCTATCTACTATCTATATCTCTGCTATCTATCTATTATCTATCTATCTATCTATCTATTCTATCTATCCACCTGCTATCTATCTTGGTATCTATCTATCTCTGTATATCATCTATCTTTGCTATCTATCTATCTATCTATCGCTGCTATCTGTCTATCTCTTCTATCTATCTATCTATCTATCTAACTCTGCTATCTATCTATCTATCTATCTAATCTATCTAATTCTGCTATCTGTCTATCTATCTATCTATCTATCTATCTATCTAATTCTGCTATCTGTCTATCTATCTATCTACCTACCTACCTATCTATCTATCTATCTATCCTCTGCTATCTATCTATCTATCTTATCTAACTCTGCTATCTATCTATCTATCATCTATCTATCTATCTATCTATCTATCTATCTATCTATCTATCTATCTATCTAACTCTGCTATCTATCTATCTATCTATCTATCTATCTATCTATCTATCTATCTAATCTATCTAATTCTGCTATCTGTCTATCTATCTATCTAATTCTGCTATCTGTCTATCTATCTATCTACCTACCTACCTATCTATCTATCTATCTATCTATCTATCTATCTATCTATCTATACTCTGCTATCTATCTATCTATCTATCTATCTATCTATCTATCTATCTATCTATCTTATCTAACTCTGCTATCTATCATCTATCTATCTATCTATCTAATTCTGCTATCTATCTAATCTATCTATCTATCTAATTAGCAAACAGTGTGCACTCTACCTTCAGGTAATACTATGCCCAGGTGCTACTGCAATATAGGTAATATCTACCTCTGCTATCTATCTACTATCTATCTACTATCTATCTATCTATACTCTGCTATCTATCTATCTTATCTAACTCTGCTATCTATCTATCTATCTATCTATCTCTGCTATCTATCTACCATCTATCTATCTATCTCTGCTATCTATCTATCTATCTATCTATCTATCTATCTATCTATCTATCTATCTCACTCTATCTATCTCTGGTATCTATCTATCTCTGTTATCTATCTATCTATCGCTGCTATCTGTCTATCTCTTCTATCTATCTATATCTTTTATCTATCTATCCATCTATCTATCTATTTATCTATCTATCTATCTATCTATCTATCTATCTATCTATCTATCTATCATCTATCTATCTATCTATCTATCTAATTAATTCTGCTATCTGTCTATCTATCTATCTATCTATCTATCTATCTATCTATCTACCTACCTACCTATCTATCTATCTATACTCTGCTATCTATCTATCTTATCTAACTCTGCTATCTATCTATCTATCTATCTATCTATCATCTATCTATCTAACTCTGCTATCTATCTATCTAACTCTGCTATCTATCTATCTATCTATCTAGCACGCGTGACATCAGCGTTGTGCATGATGTAATTGTGCCGGCTGCGCGACGTGCCCAGAGGTTATCACGCAGCCGGGAAATCCGGAAGTTCGGGGCACTGCTGGTTTTACCTACAGGTAAAACATTCGGGGCACTTTGCCAAATATCCGGGGTACGTGCCTGAATGTTTTAACATAGATACGCCACTGCTCCCAGCATTTTCTAATTACAGTGCGTTTGTAAAGGAATGCTGGGAAATGTAGTTTTTAAACATCTGTAGTGTAGTGTTCCCATGATATTATTTCTGATTTCAAAAAAAATAATCCTATGGAGAATGCGGGCATCGATCCCGCTACCTCTCGCATGCTAAGCGAGCGCTCTACCATTTGAGCTAATTCCCCTCCATGGAACATGTTTTTCAGTTGTAGATTGCTGTGGAGGAGAAACGCCCACAGAGCTATCGAGTACGGAGAAACTTACAGGATATGACGCCATCGAGATGCGCCATTTGCTGCCCTGAGGTTCTTTGACGTCAGGGTTTGCGTGGGCTCACCTCCTGGGCGGCGGTGAAGATGGCGGTGTGCGCAGGTCTGTGTGTTAAGCCGGCGAACTCTACAACCCGTCTAGGCTAAAGTGTAGCTGAGGAAGGTTTAAAGTTGAGCATTTAATGTAACCTAGACAGTCTGACATGACCAGGCCTTTGTCGGTAATATTTGTTAGTGGTCCCAATACTCTGTTGCACTTCGTTATGTGAAAGACGTCAAGCTGACAGTCCACCGGCTTTAGTTTATCTAGAAATAAGTCAGATGTGTCGCCATGAACCTACCAGCTGCATTGTGCGCCTTCCCACTCTGCCTCTCTGGACCTTTAGGAGCTGCCTACGTGCTGTGCCATTTTTTAGTCAACCCCTACTTTAATCGCTTGTACTAGCGTCCTTTATCCCCAACATATTACTCATGTTGGGGTTCTAGTGATGACACATTACCCATGTTGGGGGTCTAGTGATGACACATTACCCATGTTGGGGGTCTAGTAATGACACATTACCCATGTTTAGATAAATGTTTTAATTATTAATGAAACCCTTTAAAGGGTAGTTAAAACATACCATAGAAACCAGTCCAAAAAAGTATTCTTATTTCTTTCCTGTAGATTTGATCTCTGCTATGGCCTTAAGCTGCTTTTGTATAGACCTAAGTACAGAAAGCAGATTTTGTCAAAAGACTTAAAGGATAACTATCGTGTGTATAAAGTTCTTTTTTTTTTTTTTTAAAAAAGCCTTTCATCCACCCACTCCCAATTAAAGTACCCAGGGTAAGGACCTAAAATGCTAGGTCCTCGCACCTGGACCTACCTTCTCCAGCAAGTTATTACACCTGGCATGCATTCACGCCCCCTGCTTTAGCCTGGGGCTGGTGCTTGTGCTCTGCTAGAAGCGTGTGTTCTCATTAGCCATGTTTTGGGGGTGGCACTAAGCATGATGAATATTGTAACTTAGAAGTGCTGGAAATCATTGGGCTTGTTAGAAGGGAGGCTATAACTGTCTTTATGTGACAAATGACCTGAAAGTAGTTTATTATTAGAATTAAAATTAATCATTTTTTTTTCCTATTGCCCATTATTTATATTTTTATTTATATAATTGCCTGCTATACAACTAGAATAGGCACCAGTACCTATGATTAAGGATGAGAGGTTTACCATAAACGCATCATTCGTTTGACATGCGTTTACTGTTCCGATTAATGTCTTGGCATATATAATAAATGTTTATTGCAGATTAAACTCTCTGAAGTTTTTACTTGTCAGGCAGTTTACTTTACAAAGTGCTGATTAAAATTACCTCACCTTCACTTCTCTATGTAATCTAGTGCAAAGTAGCAGACTGCAATCAGATGTCTTTATCAATTTCAATGTTTGAAGAAAGGTGAACCTGTTGTTTTGCCTTAATATTTCAAATAAATTAAAGGGTGACTGTGGTCTCCAATTCTTCCAAACTAGTAAGGATGATATAAAAAGCCTTCCTTCATACCTTCAAAATAAAACCTAAATCACATCTCTAGATAAAATTTGTAAGATGTTATTGCTGGAAAGATTTAGTAATGCTACTCCCTGCTTACACACTTCCTGTTTTCAGACATGTGACCAGCTTGTAGTCCTATGGCCAGTCTGTGCCTGCCTTAATAGGCTCCCCTTTTCAACTGTCATTTCCCCCCCAGTCTTAACTGAGCATGCTTCCCCCACGGGTGATGTCACACAACCTACTGGAAACAGGAAATTTGAACACTCACCCCAGTGTAATTTCTCACAGGCTGCAGCTAGAGATGTGAGCATGTCTACATCACAAACTGTGAAAGATGACCTGGACACAGAGGCAAACCAAAAGCTGTTAGGTAAAGTACCCAGGGGTGAGGGTTTAGCCGCTTATCTCCTCGCCCTGGGTGCTATTCAGCTATGGAAGAAGAGGAGAGAGGGGGAGGGGAGTATAATTGTCCTTTAAAATCTGAAAGTTTCAAAGTAATAAGTCCATAATGCTGGGTGCTTAATTGCTGCATTGTCTTTTTGTCAGGAGCTTAAGACTGCAGCCACTCCATGATGTGTAGTAACGCATGTAAAAAGCGTGATCACACTACAGCACTTTTCATGCACGTTGGCGTGCATTTACAATGCAAATTTAGCAGTGTTCTGTTATTGGAGCGCATGCAATTTGTACAAAAAATGATCAAGTGCTCCGAAAAAGGATTGCAGCACACGGCATGCTATTCTCACGGATCGCAAAAAACATGGAAGCGCGTGAGAAGTGCCAGTGTAACCTAGCCCTAAGCTGGTTTGCATTTTCAGTAACGAGACAAAACTAAACTTGTCCTAGAATATAACTTATAGGCATCCAATTATGGTTATGGAATAATGCACTGTGGCAAAACGGCTCTCCCCTTAGATGTGAGGTTTGTATTTTTGCATAGACAAATTATCCCAGTTCATTATTTTGCAGGCACTCATTCTAACCATTCTTTTTGCAGGAACAAAGTTACCAATGGGGGGTGGGAGTTCTTGCAGTGGCTGGCAATAGTTACACAGGGAGCTGAAACATATTCTTCTTATTTACTTGACTTCATGATCAAGCAAGTTTGGACACTTGCAGTCAATTTTGGTAAAATTAGAGCTCCACTTTGAGCAGAGAATTTTGAACACAAATATGCAGAATCGGATTTACAAATTGAAGAGCAGCCAGCTATAAGTATGTTTGTATTTTCTGGAGTTAAATTTTAAGTGGTTGGAAAAAGGTTTATTTGCTAAATCTAATTTCAGTTCTCCTTTCTCTATTTAGTTTTAGCTTAGAACATTAAGTCCAGTCACTTGCTGCCACTGTAAGCAAAGTTAATATCAAATTACATTTTATGCATAGTCAAATGCAGTAATGGCAAACTGTGATTTTCTTAAGTGATAGGACTGTTTTCTGCTTGGTAATCTCTAAAAGGTAATTTCTAAATCTTAAATGTAAACCGGTATATGCCCAACAAAGTGCAGTGAAAAAGCCAGTGTAAAATAAAATATAAGTAAAACTCCCATTCTGTTGGAATGCCTGGTTCCTAAGCATTGCCATGCACAGTGCTAGATACTTGCACATAAAATGGAAATCTGCTTTTGCGACAAGTTTGACTGCCTGACAGTTGTATTAATGTGTGGACAAGTTTGACTGCCTGACAGTTGTATTAATGTGTGGACAAGTTTGACTGCCTAACAGTTGTATTAGTGTGTGGTGTTAATGCTGTATTTCATTACTTTAAGGAGAAGTTTGGGTTAAAATAATTTTTTTCCCATTAAAATCTTAGAAACATCTGATACATACAATGAATTACTTTCACCGTGCATACAGAGGTGCTACTCTAATTGTCCAATTAAATAAGAGAAGCAGGGAGTAATGCCATATGAATGTTTTAATAAGTGTAATAAGGCTTTACATTTCTCCAGCACGGTGGCTCAGTGGTTAGCACGGATGCCTTGCAGCGATGAAGTCCTGAGTTCGATTCCACCGCTGGACACATCTGCAAGGAGTTTGTATGTTCTCCCCGTGCTTGCGTGGGTTTCCTCCAGATACTCCGGCTTTCCCCACAATCATAAAGACATACTGATAGGTTGTATGTGTCAAATAAATGTGCTTAGATTGTAAGCTCTTAGGGGCAGGGACTGATGTGAATGTATACATGTAATTGTAAAGTGCTACGGAAGATGTTATCGCTATATAAATCCACAATAATAATAATAATAATTTCTCCTAACTAACTGCATCATTTTTTTTTATCCCAACAGGTGTTAAGGTGCCTCGTAATTTCAGATTATTGGAAGAACTTGAAGAAGGGCAGAAGGGTGTAGGAGATGGGACAGTCAGCTGGGGCCTTGAAGATGATGAAGATATGACACTTACCAGATGGACAGGAATGATAATTGGCCCTCCTAGGGTGGGTTCCAGCAGTGTGCTTCACATTGACATTTTTTAATTTACTCTAAACAAAAGTCCAACAAAAAATAATGAGGTGTCATTGGGCAAGCCAAATATAAACAAATTAGCAATGGTGTATTCAAATGTCCCAGAAAAGGCCCAGGTGCCTTTTTTTGGGACAGGGGGAGCTACTTAAACATGGAAGCTTTGTCTATCTTCCTACAGAGCACAACACTGCTTAAAGGGCATCTACGCTTTTGAAGCCAATGGTTAGCACTGAACCCTTATCTCTAGTTAGCACTGATGGCTTGCAGCGCTGATGTCCTGGGTTGAAATCATTCCAAAGGAGTTTGTATATTCTCCCTGTGCTTGCAAAGGTTTCCACTTGGCACACTGGTTTCCCTCCAATCATAAAAACATACTGATTGGTTGTTTTAATGAATCTTATGGGCAGGGCGGGCCAGATGTGAATTTATTAATGTAATTGTGTGAATCTTATGGGCAGGATAGATGTGAAGGTATTAATGTATTTGTAAAGTTTTTGAAGATGTAGGTGCTATATAAATCCATACTAATGAAAAAAAAGCCAGGAGGAGTTCTTTAATTATATACACTAAAGGGCATGTGGAAGCAATCCTTAAGCTTTGCACACACGTTAGATATTTGTTTCACAATGTGAGCGAACATTCTGTGAATGGGTATATATACTATAGTCCCACCAGCGACGCCTGTACTTACTACATTTGTACATGAACAATAGTTGGTACATAGTTTGTGTTTATTCAAACAAGAGGTTATAATATTTCATGTTCTCGTAATGCTGCGCATGCGCATTTCTTCCCATTATACGTCGGTTTACCTGTAACCTGACGATAACATACAAACATTCGATAATTGGCAGAATGGATTTGCCAATTTGATCTTAGAAAAAAGCTGAGAACAGTGGTGGATTTGTTTGTCTTACTTGGTTGTTGCAGCTTCTTTTTCATATAAATGTCGACAGATGGATTATTCGTCGGTCACATTATACGTCAAAAATCTAATGTGTTTGAATCTTAAGGCAAGATTTATATGTAAATATAGTCAGAGTGCTTCTGATGGGACCATAACAAATGGTCAATGCACATTCCAGGGCTTCATACAGTATTAAAATATTTGTGCTAGTGCACAAAAAAACGTGGATGAAAAAAATGGGAGAATTAGAGATAATGGTATTGACTGAAAGGTATGACGTAATAAGTATAGCAGAAACATGGTGGAACAATTCTCATGACTGGGCTGTAAATTTAGAAGGATACTCTTTGTTTAGGCATGATAGAGAAAATAGGAAAGGGGTTTATGTTAAACAAGAGTTGAAGCCAAATTTAAAAGAAGAGATAACTGTCGATATGGATGTTAAAGCGGAGGCAATATGGGTGGAAATGGGCAAAAGGAGGGGGGGGGGGAATGGTTGGTGTCTGCTACAAGCTGCCAAATGCTAGCAGGAAGGGAGTCTGCTTCATATGCAGATGGTAAGGGCTGCAAATTTGTGTTATAGTAATATAATAGTGTTATAATTATGGGAGACTTATTACCCTGACATTGATTGGCTTAGTGGAACTGCCAACAGAGAAAAGGGTGATGGGTTCCTGAATTTCCAGCGTGATTATTTTAACATTGTGGAGGGTATTATTGAAATTAAGGTAACAGGAGTCTTAGGGTATAATGACTATGAAAATAGTGTAATTTAGCGTATTTTATGAACAGAAAAAGTGCACTGGGTTAACAAAACTTTTAATTTCAGGAAAGCTAATTTTCCCAGGTTAAAAAAAAAGCTCCCTAGCATGTCAACTAGGATGATATATTACCAGGTAAAGATACTGAACATAAGTGGACTGCATCACTAACCCTTACATTTTTTGTAAGGTATATTAATAGTAAGAAGGTGAGTACTGAAAATGTGGGGCCATTAATTGATGAGTTATTTATGGAGGATGGCAATAAAGCAAATGTCTTGTACAATTTTTCCCCTCTGTATACACTATAGAAGATCCAAGTACAGATAGCATAGAGTATAGTAACCATAATAATGCAGTTGCATTTTGGTTGACTGAGGATATGGTGCAAAAACTACTAAATAAGGTTAATATTAATAAAGCTCTTCGACCAGATAAAATAAATCCTTGGGACCTTAGGGAGCGAAGTTAAGTTTTATCCCGTCCATTGTTTTCCTATTTTTGCAGATTCTGTTATGTCTGGAAGTGTGCTTTTGGGTTGGAAAAAAGCTGATGTAATTCCAATATTCAAAAAGGGTAGTCGTTCACAGCCAGGTAGTTACTGGCCTGTAAGTTTAACTTCAGTGATGGTGAACATGCTGGAAAGTTTGATATGGGAACATATTTTAGAGTATGTTTCAACGACTAACCTAGTAATCAGCATGGATTTAGGAGGAATAAATCATGTCAAACTAACTTGCTTGGCTTTAATAAGTAGGAATTTGCACTCTGGCATAGCAGTAGATGTTGTATACTTGGATTTTGGTACTGCTTTTCATACAATCCCCCATAGATAACGTATAAGCTAAGGTCTGTAAGGCCGGGGTTGCACATTCGTACATGGATAGAAAATTGTTTGATTGATAGGAGTATTTGTCAATGGGACTTCTAAGAGTGGTGCCACGGGGTTTGTGTTGGAGCCACTTCTATTTAATCTGTTTATTTATGATTTGGGTATTGTCAGGAAAGTCTCTGTGTTTGCTGTCGACCATTAAAGGAAGATGTGCAATCGTTGCAGGTGGATCTAGATAGATTGTCACATTGGGCTGCTAAGTGGCATATGAGATTCAATGCTGATAAATTTAAGGTGATGCATTTTGGCCTTAATACTCCTTATACTATAAATGGCTCTGTGTTAAGTGAATCCCTGTTGGAAAAGGATCTTGGGAGTTTTTGTGAATAACAAACTTAAATGTAGCAAGCAGGCAGCAACAGCTAGAGAAAAATGTTATTCTCCCTCTTTGGTAAGGCCTCATTTGGAATATGTGTACAGTCCTGTGTACAAAAAGGACATCCTGGAAATGGAAAGGGTTCAGAGAAGGGCAACTAAAATAATAACGGAATGGGGGCACTTAAATATGAAGACAGATTGCAGAAGTTACAATTATGTACACTAGAGAAAAGGCCCTTGTGTGGGGATATGATTACGGATGTATAAATAATTACCGGGCCATACAATAAACTGTCTGAGGCAATGTTCACCAATAAAATGTCAGAGAACATGCGGCATCCCTTAATACTTTAAACTTAATTTCTTAGTATTAAAGTTCAAAGGTTTTTTTTTTCACTGTGAAAATGGTAAAACTTTAGAACGGTCTTCCATTAGACATGGTAATAGAAGGTTTATTGTATAGTTAAAAAAAAAAAAAAAAAGCCTGGACCAGTTTCTAAAAACAAGGAATGTTGCATGTTACTGTAACATACATAAAGTGGAATTAATGAATTAATTCAGGGATATTCCGATTGCCACTTGGAGTCAGGAAGGTTTTTTTTCCCCTTCATAACTTGTGTTTTTTTTTTTTTGCTCCCCCGTGGATCAACATTTACTATATTATATACTGTATATACTCGTGTATAAACCGAGATTTTCAGGCTAAAAAAAATAGCCTGAAAATAGAGTCTCGGTTTAAACTCGAGTCAAAGAATAGTGATGTCAGCTAGCAGAGGAAAGTGGAGCATGCGGCCTCCGGAGCTTAGAAGAGGATGCAGAGCAGCCTGCAGGGGAACACGTGGAGCAGGTAGGAGAAGGCAGCTGTGGGGATTCAGAAGGGGGGGAAGGCACAGTAATTCCTGCAGTGGCTATTCCTTGCCACTGCAGATGTTTGGAAACTACAACTCCCAGCAACGAAAGCATGCTGGGAGTTGTAGTTTCCAAACATCTAGAGTGTCAAGGAATGAGGCTTTAATTGCTTTTAAATGGACATAAAAATTCCCATACAGTAATAGCCAAATACAGTATAGCTATTACTCTATGGGACTTCTGATGTTCATTTAAAGGGCAACTAAAGCCTCAAAACATTACAGAATCAGAAGGAGGATGGTATCATTGTTGCCTTCTGATTCTGTATTGTTTTGAGGCTTTAGTTGCCCTTTAAATGGACAGCAGAAGTCCCATAGAGCAGTCCCATACAGTAATAGCCATACTGGATTTGGCTATTACTGTATGGGAATTCTGCTGTCCAAAGCAACCAAAAGCCTCAAAACAATACAGAATCAGAAGGCAGTTGTGGTCCTATTTTCTACCCTCGACTTATACTCGAGTCAATCACTTTTACTCCTTTTTAGAGGTAAAAGTGGGTGTCTCGGTTTATACTCGGGTTGGTTTATACTCAAGTATATACGGTATTGAAAACATAGGGTTAAATGTCAAATCTTGAAGTCTAAGACTCGTGGCTGAGACATGCACCAGAAATAAAGATATGCAAAATGAATTGTGACAGTAGGGTCAAAGCTTCAAATCATTTTTTATTACAGGTAGATTCAACCTGAATTGGATTTACTGGAAGATAGGCAAAGATCTGCTATTTTTCACTCTTTTTTCTCTTTAAATGAAAACAATACCTAAAATATTTTTGAGGAATGTAAGGCAGGTTAGATTTTCAAATTTCATGCTACTATAATCTGTACTACCCTAGCCCCATAATTTAAAGGCCCACATTTTCAGTCCTCATCTTACTATTTATATACTTAAAAAAAAAAATATTTAGGGTAAGTCTTGCTTTGTTCAGCTATCCTTGTTACAGGTTTATAATTCCTAAGGATGAGGCCACACTATTCACACATTACAGTGTGTTTGTGCTGCGATTCAGACAATATTCTGCTATTGGATTGTGCAGTTCTCTCATTTTAAATGCCATTCTCTTCCTTTAAAGGGCATGTCCACCCCCAAATCAAAATGTTCCCCAACTGCTGGCCCCTATGTTTAGCTTTGAAAAGTTCTTACCTTACATTCCTGCTCCCCATGGTTCTCTTGTAGTCCTCGTCCAAAGTCCAGGAAACTGAAGTGCAGTGGATGTCTTCCTGTACAAACGTCTCTGCCTTGTTTGAAGCCTCCGGGAGGGATGCAGACATGCGAAGGGGACCCCTTCCCCCCCCCCTCCCTCCGGATCCAATATTCACACGCTTTCTCCTAGCGTGTCAGGCTAAAGTCGTAATACCCTTTAGTGCTGCCCACCCCCAACCGCTATAGGAAACCTAAAAAAAACCTTTCGGATATTTACTTACAGGCACTTCGCTCCCGCGACTTCTTCTTAGCCGGCAGCCGCATCTGATTGGCTGACCGGCAGCCAATCACAGACGCGGCTGCTGGTCAGGCCCCTCTCTGCTGTTTCCTGTTAGCAGAGAGGGAGAAGGAGACTCGCTGGAGCGAAGGGGCTGTAAGTAGTTATCTAAGCATTTTTTTTTTGTTTTATTATAGTGGTTGGGGGTGGGCTGCCATACCTAACATTAAGCCCAAAAGTGATTTTTCCAGTGAACATGCTTTTTAAAGCATAAATGCCCTGTAAAATCAAGTTATGTTCATTTGGAAGCTGCAGCTTTAAAAATACTGTTGCCATATTTTTTTTGTTGCCCCTGCAGAGCCTGCCTTTGTGCCTTGAAAGTTGCTGACATCTTGTTACTGGTTTGCTGAATGTTAAGCTCCACCCCTCTGAGATTTCCTCTGCTTTCTCCTGCTTGAGCCTCAAACAGTAATGCCTGTGAGTTCCGTGCACACGCACGTGCACGGAACTCACAGGCATTACTGTTTGAGGCTTAAGCAGGAGATTGCACTGAATTACAGGCATTGCTATTTGAGGCTCAAGCAGGAGAAAGCAGAGGACGTCTCAGAGGGGCGCAGCTTAACATTCAGCAAACCAGTAACAAGATGTCAGCAACTTTCAAGGCACAAAGGCAGGCTCTGGAGGGGCATAGGGAAAAAAAAAATATGGCAACAATATTTTTAAAGCTGCAGCTTTTATATGATGATTTATTTTTATATATAAGAAAAATATGCTTTCCTGAAATTTGAATTCTTTGTTAACCCAGAGCAATTTACATTTTGATAACACATTAAATGACAATATTTCATGGTCACTCTTCCCTAAGCATTCAGTGCCCTTCATATCTCTATTAGCAAAATATTCAGAATTTTTTCTTAAAGGACAACTCCACCCTCATAAGAACATCTTTTAGAAAGAATGGCCTCTTTAAAATATGTTGATATATCATAGTTTGTCCTATGAATTCATTACTGTATGCCTGCTATGCTTCTGGATGCCTTATGGAAACTGAGCAATTTAGAAACCTGTACTGAGCCTATACTGAGCCTAGGCATGCTCAGAAGTGGCAGACAGGGGATTAACATTCAGTCATTGGCTGTGATGTCAACTGTCAAATCCATAACTGACAGTTACTAACTGGAAGAACCAGGAAGCAGAAACGGGCAACAGGACATTGTGCAGGATTTCAGGTTAGACTTGTATATTTCAGATTTCAAACTATTACAGTTTAGGGTTTTGGGGGGTGCTTTACCTGTATGTAAATTTTCATTTTGGGGCTGGACTTGCCCTTTAATTTTTTAGTTTAAAGGGGCACTTTATTGAGACATCAGATTTTCTTTTTTTAAATAAAAGTAAGGAGGGAGGCCAGGGGGAGACCTGACATCTCTGCACAAACGTAATCTTGGAGTGCAATTTTAAATTTTGAGACATGTAAGATACATCTCCCATGTAAAAAATACTTTACAGTTTTTAACCCACAACCCTCTTTTTTTTCCTTTTTAGGGCTAGGCCCCTCTGGTGCATTACTAACGCTAACAATTATGTTTTGTGATCCGTTGCACATGAGAAACGCATGCAATCTGATTTTGCAGTTGTACGATCACCATTTTGTGTACAAATCACAGGTGCTCCTAAATCAGATTCTTGACGAAATTGCAGCATACTACATCGTGATTGTGTATTTCACACTTTTAACCGTGGGCTTTACTGTCAGTGTGACCACATTTAATACTCAAAAACAATCCAACGTCTAATCACTTTTTACAGTTTGATGTTGGCTATAAAGTCTTTAAAGGAATAGTTCACTGTAATAGTGAACTATTCCTTTAATACATTGATTGAAGCCAGGAGGTTAAGGAGCTATTGTTGGAGAGCCAGAAACAAAGATGGCAAAAGTTTACCTTTGCGATCCAGTGTGGCCTCACTGACAGGTCCACACTGCTTCCTACTTCTGTTACGCTACAATGCGCATGTCCAATAATGCACGCTATAGCGGAACAGAAGCAGGAAGCGATCAGGAATTTTAGAGCGGCCACGCTGGATCACACGAAAGGTAAGCTTTTTCCATCTTCGTTCCTGGCTCTCCAACTATTGATTGAAGAACGGGTGGTAAGGCATAGCTCCTTAACCTCCTGGTCTTCAATGTAGTAAAGGAATAGTTCACTATTGCAGTAAACTTCCTTTAAAGGGACACTGAACTGAAAAATATGACTTGCCTTTATCCATATCTATATTTTTAGTACTGTCAGGAACTTGATTCCTTTTTGCTCTCAGTGCTCCCTGTCACTAGGTCTCCTCGTGTCCCGTTCAGCTCACTCCTAGTTAGTATGCATGTCTCCTCACTATGTATACACCCTCTCACAAAACTGAGGCACAAATGGAGTTTGGATCATTTGCAATGGAGGTGATCTGTGCCCCACTACAGCCAAAAGCATTCACCCAGTGATTTTGTGTTATAGTGAAAGTAAAACTGCTTTGCACTGGGAGCTGTAATAACTGCTTGAATCAAGTAGGATTTACTTTTAGCTGTAGGGATTTGAAGGTGTGTGTGAGGGGGCTTTGTATTTGATTTCTTTAGGTACAGTGCTACATTGGGACATAACACAGACAGCAGGTAACAGTTTGGTTTTATCTGCACATAGAAACAAATAATGCTTGTTCCCTTTTCTGAACTTAATGCTGAATCAATAAGCCATACAGTGACAGAGAAATAATTTTTACTTTTACAGAATGGATAGTCTTACATGTAGTGTCCCAGGGGGAGGGGCTGGATGATTGACAGTTCTTTACTGACTAGCTGTGCCCTGTCCCCTTTAAAGGACAACTAAAGCCACAGAACAACACTGAACCAGAAGGCAAAACACCTTGATATAAAGCCAGTAAACTGTGTCTTATCTCTCATTTTGATACAGGAGCTGGGAAATGTACCTTAATACATTTGGGTTGTGCTTTACTTCTCAGCATTCTAATATCACACAATTTGGTCAACGACTATTATGTTCTGCTCATGCTCAGTCCTTAGCTATGGCAGAAATTGTTACAGTTGGTCACACCCATTAATAATCTCTAGCAAATCCTTTTACTGGACAGATGCAGCAAGGAAGCATGTGACTGAGGTCAGGGGGTGTGGTCTGACACTGCACATACACACAGATACTTCATCCAGTTCTTAACAGGCTTACATTTACTTTAATACAATTTACTGAAGTGGGATTTTATAGCTTATTGGTGTTTTTAGGGGGGTTGTTTTCAGATTCTAGAGTATAAAAAACTGGGTTTACTTCTCCTTTAAAAAGTAAAACTCCCAGAGGTAAAAAAACAACAAGGGATAGGAAGGTCAGAGTAGAAAAAAAAGCAGATTTAAGATTGGTGGTAATTAATCCTAATTACTGTGTAATTAGTTAGAAAATTATTTGCCCCAGTTTACATGTCCTTTGAACATATTTTGTGTGCAGAATGTAATTTTACATTTTTATGTTCTTTTTGTATTGCAGACAAATTATGAAAATAGAATTTACAGCTTAAAAATAGAATGTGGACCTAAATACCCTGAAGCCCCACCTACAGTAAGATTTGTAACAAAGATGAATATGAGTGGAATAAATAATTCCAATGGCATGGTAAGCAGGATTGTAGAAATTTGTTTTTCTAGTGATAAGTTTCCAGAATTTGCTGCATGACATGCTGGAGAAAGCTTATGCTTACTAAATCCACTCCAAGTATTTACAGACATTTGAAGTGCGATGGAAAGATGCCCATATCTAAAGGCCCCCATACACCGCACCAATATTGCGATCAATTCAGCAAATTCAATGAAACTGATTGGAATATTCAAGATATTCTCCAATCAGAAAACCATTGGCCCATGTATGGCTATAGCTTAAGGAAACATCAGAGGCTAGGGTCACACTGCACTCACAAATTGCTTGTGGTAATGTGTAGGTGTACAATTATTGGATTCCAAAAAAATATAATCCTGTTAAAATACAGGTTTTAAAGGGTGTGTACAGTGTAAATCGATTTTAACATTACTAGATAGCTTAGGCTTTAGATGTAAAGTGATTTTTTTTCTTCCAGTCCCCTCCCATACCCTACCTTTCCTACTTTAAAGTTTCTGTATTCCTGATGTTTTTAGCTTGGCCCCCACGAGATGTGAAAATCCCTTTGCCAAGCCAATATTTTTTTTGGTCGCAAGCCAATATTTTTACAGCGCATGCCTGATGTCCGTTGCACGTGCGTTGCGGCGACATTGCATACACACTTGATATCCTCACACCACATCTAAAGCTGAAGCTATCTAGTAATGTTAAAATGCATTTACAGTGTACATACCCTTTAAGGCTGAGGCCACACTGCAACGCACAGGAATCACGCGCAAAATTCCGAGCATTATCGCACGCGATTGTGTGCGCTTTTCTTGTGCGTTCGCGTCTGCGTTTTGCGCATGCGTTTTCGCCTTTTCGCGTCATGGAAACGCTGTGTTAACGCACCAAAAATGGTGAACGCATGCGTTACCAAAACACGAACGGACGCACAATCGCATGCGCATCAGAAATTTCCATTTTAGCGAAAATCGCGGGCGCAATCGCGAAACGCGTGCGCAAACGCCCGAAAAACACGCTAGTGTGGCCTAGCCCTAACTGCTTGTTTTTAGGTGCGTCATTAACTTTTCTTACACTACACAAATATGTCTGTCAGTTCCAGGCCATCACAGCAGAAAGCAAACTTGGCTAATCAAGCCCTAGTGCTAGAAAGTCTAAAATAAAACATGGAAGATGCATAATTGGGGCAAATTTCATTATGTTAATTATTACAGTGCCATCCTCAGGTTTATATGTTTTAAGGTGGTAATATACTCTTTATTGGAGAAGACAGTTTGAGTGCCTGAGAGTGCACATCCCAGTCTGTATGGAAACCTAGTACCCATGTCTATTTGAGACATTGGTTATTTTTGTAAGAAGCCTGTGACTTTGCAGTTGACATTGTGGGATATCTTAGATTAGGTCCATGCAGCCAACTCATTGACTGTTAGGGAGGCACTTAAGGCTTGTACACACAAGCAGTCACCGACGGATGGCTGTACTGGGCAATAATTGTATGCATGTAGCTAGCTGTCCAGTCGGGCGTAATTAATCCACCCATTATTTCAAGCACATTGTATGAGCCTTTACTCTCCTGTAGGTAGGTTTTAGAATTTTTATATTAGAGTATAGCCCCTTTTTTAAATATTTTGGAAATGTGCCTTGATTTTTGAGGCTATTAATTTTTTCAGTATTTTAAAAATTCGACTTTCAGAAACAACCCATTTCTTTAGGTAAATATAGGGTAGCATTTTTTTTACAATTTTAAAATTACAATTATATTCATGCAGTAACTGACAGTTTTCAAGCTCGTTACCCTCCTTCATTAACATATGTTCTGTCAGAGATAGGAGAATCATCAGTGACCAGTGACTGTGGGAGGAGCCAGAAGGTCAGTTACTGCAGGAGTATTTTTTCTTTAAGGCCATTTTATGTGAAAATGCACTTTGTGTACAACTCCATTTGTAGTTAACACTGCTTTCCCTGTAAATGTGTGTCAAAATAGTTTTTCTAAAATGTTACTGACCCTTGCTGAATGTTTCCTGCATCTAATACAGTGTTTTTTTTTGTGTAGGTGGATTCACGGAGCATACCAGTTTTAGCTAAGTGGCAACATTCTTATAGCATTAAAGTAATCCTTCAAGAACTTAGACGCCTTATGATGTCAAAAGAGAATATGAAGCTTCCACAGCCTCCAGAGGGACAAACATATAATAATTAATTCATATGGAATGATTTCAGTACTTCCTCTGTAGCCCCTGCCACACATTTTGGATGGGTCTGCAATGTCAGTTGTTGCATGCCTCTCCAGCTCTGAAAGGGATGACCCTTTTGGTCCTGATAAATATATTCTGGGCACAATCTGCACATAATTCATATGCCTGAATGTCTTTTCCAGTTTTGATGACTCTAGTTTCTTTGGATATTGTTTGCAACAGAGATAAATAATTGATATGATTGCTCACATTGCAGCCTAGTCAGAGGTGAAAGGGTTGCGATTAAAGCAGTTTTTCCTTCCATGATGTTAAAGGCTCACAGCACAGATCACTGAGAGGTGCACGTCCTGGAAAAAAAGCTGCAGTTATTGTTCTGCTATTAAATAGGAAAGATCTTAATGCCTGTGTGTGTGTGCGTGTATATATACACATAAGCCTATATACACACACACGTGAAACTGGTGCAAAGGGAATATCTATATACCAAGTTCCATATTGGGCCTCTGTATTGTATTACAGATATACAAGGCTTCATGCTATATAGCTGTAATTCACTTTTATAAAGTTTCACATAAAACTTAAAAAATTCATCTTTTGTTTTAATAACAGAAATCCGTTTTCTATTTATTTTTTAACTGGTACTCTCAGTTGTGTTTTTATTAAGTTAATGTTCAGTGAAACATACAACAAAACATAAAAATAAATGATTAAAGCAAAAATGGCTTAAATTTAAAGTTTGTTTTTTTGGTTAAACTCCCACCCAGCAGTGTTTAGATTCAGATCTTCATGGCAATATGGGCCTAAAAAACATAACAGTATAAAGAATATCCTGTTTGAGTGCTGCACGGTGTTGTACACATTTTAAACATCCATGGACTGCTCCTCTCAGTCATTGTATTTGTTTAGGAGTAACGTGACACAGGCACCCACATTCCAAGGCAAAAGGCTGCATATGTAGGTGTCTTAAGGTCATAAGGTAATAAGAATCGATTGGCCTCAACTAATTTGTTGATTCACAGAGTGACCTTTGAATAATGTTTTACTCATAAGAAAAATATGAACATAACTATACTCCTTGGTTGGCAAAAACACGATCTGTAAATTACATTAAGTGGCAGATACAGTGGAATATTTTTCATTGAGAGAATTATTATTGTTAAAATGTATTTGGGCTCTACCCTGCTCACTGTATTTAAGAAATTGGGGTTTTGAATTTCTGTAAAGCAGCTCCTGTTTGTTACTGTAACAAACAGCAAACTTTTGTTTACAGTCTTTGTTTCAATAAATCTCATTCAAGTTTAGTGCTGCAGAAGTGTAACAAAAGGAAACGACTATATGAATAATGTGACTGTGAGATTGCAGCTAGTCTTACAATGTAAATAAAATGTGAGAAGCGTTTGATTAGGCTGGTGTCTTTTTGTTAAGAATGATTAGGTTGAGAATTCAAATGAGCACTTTTGTTAAAAAAAATTGAACACTTTTATCATAAATATTACTTTCAGTCATTTCAGTAATTCATTGCTGTGTCTTTATTGAAAATGAAATATTAATTTACCCAAGGTGGCAAGTGTCTAATTCTGGATTCTAATAAACAAACATGTTGGAGCAATGGCAGTCCTAGTGAGAACTACTTTTATTCTGTAAGCATTTCCATAGCTAAATGAAGGTACTTGGCTGTGAACATAGGCTTGTTGAGGATGTTCGCTTTGTAGTAACAGCATATACTGTATAAAAGCATTGGTCTGAAAGAAGCACATTTATAGGAAAATTAATTTTCTTTTCCCAAAAGCTTTTCTCCCCTGCACACCTATATATTGTAAGATACTTTTCTAGTAAGTTGCATTTACGTACATATAAGAAGTGTATTCTGTAGTAATTCTTCGAGTACAACTCACATCCCATGTAATCTTGCGAGCATGTGCATCTATTTTTCATGCCCCTGACCAGAGTTTTAACTTTAACCACATATTTTCCATACAGATGTCTTTACACCAATTTAGTGTCCCTGATAAACCTTCAAAGCTTTCTAGCCATTACAGACTGCCAACCTGAAACAATTCAATATAATCAGGTTATGGGTTCAGATCCCCACACTTATGAATTTATTTTCTTTCTGTGTAAATGCTTGATAGTAAATAAACTGTAGATATTATCTGTTTTATTTTAATGAAATGCAAAGGAATGTGT
Organism: Hymenochirus boettgeri; assembly: GCA_019447015.1. Lineage (NCBI taxonomy): Eukaryota > Metazoa > Chordata > Amphibia > Anura > Pipidae > Hymenochirus > Hymenochirus boettgeri. The sequence goes on from CM033474.1 coordinate 214,641,108, forward strand.
GAGGGAAGGAGATTGCACATTATGTCTTTGAAAACAGAAGGCACAGAACAGGCTTACAGGGAGTACAAAAGCTGTAATAAAGAGTGCAAGAAAGCAATTAAACTAGCTAAAATAGAAAATGAAATACGGATTGCCGAACAAAGCAAGTCCAACCCCAAAATGTTTAAGTATATAAATGGTAAAAAGATGAGGACTGAGAATGTAGGACCATTAAATAATGGAGCTGAGGTGGTTGTAGAGGATGCCGAAAAGGCTAATCTGCTAAACCGTTTTTTTACATCGGTTTTTACTGTTGAGAATCCTTGTCCTTACAGTAGGGGTTGTAATAATATGCAGGGAAGAAATGAAGAGTATTCACATTGGCTAACAGAGGATATGGTACGGAAACAATTAGACAAAGTTAATATCAATAAAGCCCCAGGACCAGATGTTTTACATCCTCGGATTTTAAAAGAGCTTAGTTCAGTTTTATCCAGACCACTGTTTCTCATCTTTTCAGATTCGCTTTTGTCTGGGGATGTGCCGCTGGATTGGAAAAAAGCCAATGTAATACCAATATTCAAAAAAGGTAGTCGTTCACAGCCTGGAAACTATAGACCTGTAAGCCTAACATCAGTGGTAGGGAAGGTGATGGAAACATTGTTAAGGGATCATATCCTTGACTTTGTCTTCAGAGATCATCTTATTAGTAGTAGTCAGCATGGATTTATGAGAAATAGATCATGCCAGACAAATTTAATTGGTTTTTATGAAGAAGTGAGGCACAGCAGCGGATGTGGTATATTTAGATTTTGCAAAAGCTTTTGATACTGTGCCACATAGGCGACTAATGTATAAACTGAGGACTGTTGGCCTTGAAGAAAACATTTGTTCATGGATAGAGAACTGATTATTGGACCGCAAACAGAGTGGTGGTTAATGGAGCTACATTTATGTGGGCTAAAGTTCTAAGCGGAGTGCCTCAGGGTTCTGTACTGGGGCTGCTTCTGTTTAATCTGTTTATAAATGACTTAGAAGGGGGCATTGAGAGCAAGGTCTCAGTGTTTGCTGATGACACTAAACTATGCAGAGCTTTGGAAACTTTCAATGATGTGCAAGTGCTGCAAGCAGACCTAGATAGATTATCAAAATGGGCAGCAGAATGGCAGATGAGATTCAATGTTGATAAATGTAAGGTGATGGATTTAATAATCCCTGTGCCACCTACACCATAAATAACTGTGTTAAGTGCATCTGTAATGGAAAAAGATTTGGGGGTTCTGGTAGATAACAGACTTAGCTATAGCAAACAATGCCAGGTAGCAACGGCTAGAGCTAGCAAGATATTGTCTTGTATAAAAAGGGGAATATATTCAAGAGAGAAAAATATTATTCTCCCTCTTTACAAGGCACTGGTAAGGCCTCATTTGGAATATGCGGTGCAGTTTTGGAATCCCATATACAAAATGGACTTCTTGGAAATTGAGGCAGTTCAGAGAAGGGCAACTAAATTAATAAGGGGAATGGAGGGGCTTGAATATGCAGGCAGATTAGACAAGTTAGGGCTGTGTAATTGCGAAGAAGCAGAAATTAGCGTGGGGACATGATAACCTTATACAAATGTATTAATGGCCCATTACAATGAACTCTCTGGTGCATGTGTATTAATAGGTCATATCAGAGGACTCGTGGACCTTTTAGGTTGGAAGAAAAGAAGTTTCATCTTCAGGTTAGGAAGGGTTTCTTTACGGTGAAACTGTGGAACTGTCTTCCAGCAGAGGTGGTAATGGCAAGTTCATTGAATAACTTTAAAAAAGGCCTGGATAAGTTTCTAAAACTAAAAAATATTGAGAATTACTGGTATTAATGCATATAGATCTGGTTGATCCAGGGATACTTTCCGATTGCCGTTTGGAGTCAGGAAGGAATTTTTCCCCCCTTTTTAGCTGGGGTTTTTTGCCTTCCTCTGGATCAACTGTTAGGTAGGGTTAAAAAAAAAGAGGGTGAATAGGTTGGACTTGAGGGTGAATAGGTTGGACTTGATGGACGTATGTCTTTAGTCAACCTTTATTACTATGTTACTATGGATACACAGACAGATTTTTCGGCCCAATCGACCAATACTTCCGTGTATCGGTCGTTTGGGGCGAAAAATCTGTGCCTCTTTCGTCTGCCGCTGCAACCAATGACGGTCGATCTGACGTGTTGGTAAATCATGACACTATTGCTGCGACCAACAGACATCTGTCACGGCCAAGCGCCCGCTTGTAGCGAACGCTCGGTCGGGACAAATAGTCCCATCGTGTGTTGTAATGTTATTGGATCTCAGATTAAAGGCAGCTTTTTTGATTTTATTTGCTGTGCATTACAGAGCATGTAAAGTGTACTGTGTACGCTGTGTTCCACCAAAACAAAGAGATGGATGGGAGCTGACCAATAGTACCCAGAGGTTGATTTCATAAATCACCCAACAGCCACAGCAAAGGAAGAGGTGAGATAGTCTGTTAGGCCTCACTGCAGCAGTTTTGTTGAGTTTTGTGATCCACACAGACATTTTATTTATAATGTAAACTGTGCAATGTAGGCCCTACCCACTGTGTGCGCTGTTTTCCGTTGTGAATTTTGAACACATGCAATCACAATTTTTGGTCTGTTTCTGTCAAAATTCTATGGAAGTCTCATGAAAAGGGGAAACGCATTTTTTTTAAGGTGCATATTTACCCATAACTAGAGATGGCCGAACTTCATAAAATCCGGTCCGTTTTCAAACTTTGGAACTTCAGTAAAAGTTTGAAAGTTCGAATTCGGACCGATTAAAGTCAATGGGGAGTGATAGTTCGAAAAGTCCAGATGATTTACAGCTAAACTAACAATGGTAACTTACTGTAAATGGCTGTGGCATCTGGGAAATGGTCTGGAGAACATGTCACTGTCACCAAAACTTTCTTAAAAACGAGCGGGCAATTGTCGGGTTTTGCGCAAGCTACATTAGAGGGTTATGGCCAATTCAAGGATTACCGAACGATACTTTAGAGGGTTAGCGAAAATAGAACCATAAATTTGAGGATTACCGAAAACGAACGATACTTTCGAGGGTTAGTGAAAATGATCCATATGTTCGAGGGTTACCTAAAATGAACGATACTTTCAAGTGTTACTGAAAATCGAAGGCTACATTAGAGAGTTAGCGAAAATGTTCCATACATTTGAGGGTTAGCGAACCGACCGTAAATTCGATCAAAATTATCAAATTTTCAATAATTATCAAAATACAGCCACGAGTCCTGAAAGACAGAGAAATCAGGGTCCGGGATAGTTCGAGAAGTCAGAGTCAGTTTGGACTTGTTAAGTTCGACTTCAAGTTCTAGTCCATCTCTACCCATAACCTCCTTAAAAATGCTTGTAAAAGCTGATACAAGCAGGCATAAGTGTATGACAAATGCACTCCGAATTTTTGTTTGTTGCAGTGGGGCCTCAGTCTGGAACTATTTGTTTTATCAGTGGCATTGTATTATAGTATTGAATACCTTTTTAAGGGAAAGGGGAAGTGTAGAGATTTTTAGGACTGTTTAAGGGTTTATAGGATTAGCTGTTTTTAACATCAGCTTTTCATAACACATTTTTACGCCTACAGCAGGATACAATGCAATTTGTTTAGAAAACAACTGAAAATTCAGCAATAGATTTACAGTAAACAAATGGTTTGTCCTGCATTCAGTCTCACTGCTTGGTACACGGTATGTGGCCTTTTATCATACTGGTAACAGTAAATAATAGTAAAAAGAGATAGGAACCATAGTTATCCCAATTGAGTATGAAATGAAGCATCATATTTTAATACTGTATACTGGTATAACAGCAAAGCAATACTAATCAAATATGTATATGTTAACCAATGTATAAAGTACATTGGTTAACACTGACTTATAATTCTTGGGTTTTATATGTTTGTTTTTCCATGTTTATATGATCATGTTGTGGTCTACAAATCTCAGTGCACCAAAAGCAATTACAGACAGGGTCAGAGTAGGTTCTTTAGGTGCATTTGCCATTTTCCTTTCCAAACCATGGCAAGTCTATACATTGGGGACCTGGCCTATTGCCCCAACCCCTTTTCCAAAACCCGCCTTGGCTGCAGGGGTGCTTTGTTACTTGTGACAGTATCTAGTGCTGTTGTATGTACAATATCCAACAAAAATCTATAGACTAAGAAACAGCAATTTGATCACCTATGACTACCATAAATTTAGTGGCTTCAGTCTTCCCATTCATTCAGGAGATCCTGTTAAAGGGCATGTCCAGCCAAAAAATAACTTTAGCTACCTCCCCAAACCCCACTTTTGCATTATCAATAATTTCCAAATATGCTACTAAAGGGACTTACTTACCTGACTTGTTTCCACACCAGCCCCTGCTCCTGTTTCGGCCTAATACAGAAGCAGAGGTCTTCTGCGCTGACAGCCGCTCTACTTCCCGGTCGTGGCTTTCCGGCGATTGTGCATCACGTTGCGCTTTTACTGACGGCACAACCAGTAAGTGGAGTGGCTGTCGAACTTACAGGGGGAGTGGCAAGGGACCAAGTCAAGCAAGAAACTTCAGGGGCATATTTGAAAATTATTGATAATGCCAAAGTGGGGTTTGGGGTGGGGTGGGGGGTGGAGAACATTTCTAGCTAAAGTTATTTTTTGACTGGACATGCCAAAATATTCTGTAAGGTTTGAGGAGCCTAAATAGCTTTGGCAAAAATGTCTTGTATGTATGTATAATTTTATTTATATAGCGCCATTTGGGAACATAGCGCTGTACATAATAAAATACAGAGTATACAAATGGGGTATGTGCAAGTCATTTTTTTCTGTGTTGGCAGTTTTACTACGCCAATCAATGTGAGAGTAATTTAATTCCCCCATAATCAGAACACTCCCAAAACTTGTAGCCTTTCCATCTGCATTTGAGCATTTAGTGGCTTGCAGCAGACACCAACAATGACATTACCCCCCTTCCTGTTGCCCAATTGTTTTCCTCCCTTCCCTAATACACTCAGACCAGGTGGGATTAGTCTCGGGAAGACAGGCCTCCAACAACTTTAGAAGCTTTGGCAACATTATATATTACGCATATCAATACCAAATACAGGGCTGCATTCTCTCTTTAAATATCAAAAAGGCCTTTGACTCCCTGGACTGGTCCTCCGTATACCAGGCGCTTCAAGCATACCATTTTCCAAGTCATTTTATAATATATTAAAAAAAAATACTACAAAGACCCTCTAGCACACCTATGCCTCCCATTGCAGTCATTGTCACCAATAATTATAAAGAGAGGCATGAGAAAGGGGGCATCCCTTATTCATACTAGCAATGGAGGCACACATAAGAGACAACACCAAAATCGAAGGATTCACTATCAAAGAAAAAGAGTACAAAATAAGTCTCTTTGCGTGGGTTTCCTCCAGGCACTCCGGTTTCCCGCACAATCATAAAAACAAACTGATGGGTTGTATGTGTCAAATAAATCTGTTTGATGTGAATGTATGTATGTAATTGTAAAGTGGTACGGATGATGTCCATAATAATGATAGTGCCCTTACACTTATGACCCCCATGGTATCCTTCTCCAACCTATACAAAACACTGGACTACATCTCCAATGACCCGTCTAACTTTAAATTATGATAAAACAGAGGTCCTTGGGCTTTCCACCCCCTTCAAATTTGAAACAGATATTAACCCTAAACTTGGCTTAAACTGGAAACTCGAGGGAGTTAAATGCCTGGGAAACTGTCTTTCACCCACTTTAGAAGCTCTATATAATATACATGAAATCCCCCCCCCCATACAAATACTTAGAGGGGACCTAATCAGACGAGATACATGGATCGGTAGAATAAATTCTGTAAAAATGTTACCCGCATTCTCTACCTATTTAGAAGCCTTCCCGTATGGATCCCACAAAACTGGTTACAACCTATACAAAAGCAAATTTTAAAGTTAATATGGATGGGCAAAAGACATTTAGATATTTAATCAAGTCATGTACCAAATACCTATTTAGAAGCCTTCCCGTATGGATCCCACAAAACTGGTTACAACCTATACAAAAGCAAATTTTAAAGTTAATATGGATGGGCAAAAGACATTTAGATATTTAAGCAAGTCATGTACCAAATACTATCAAGTTGCACAGATGGTGATGCAGAGATCATAAATATCCCCAGATGGGTGGAACTTGAATCCGACCTAATTTATCCATCCAATATCACTACTATCCCATGGCTAATATCCCCTAAACAACACATAACGAAAATATACAACCCAATTATCTTATTAACACTGAAAATATGGGAACACACGAAACACACAAATGCTTTAAATAACACTCCCTCCTATATGCTACCTCTAGTACAAAATCCTAAATACCCTCCTAGCTACCGTACAAAAGACTATGATTGATGGAAAAATACAAGAATCTAAAGACTTAGGGCTAGGCCACACTGCTGCGTTTTTGTGCGCTTGTGTTTGTGTTTTTTCAGATCATTGAAAACGCAGTAACGCACCGAAAACACGTTTTCAGGTGCGTTGCGATTGCGATTTGTGTTCCGCATTTTTAATCGCAATCGCATGCGTTTTCCTATGCCTAATGAAGAAAACGAATGTGCAAATGCAACAAAATCGCACATGAAATGGCATGCAATTCCGTGTGCGGTTGCGTTTGCAGCGCAGTGTGGCTGTGCCCTTACTCAGTTTTCCGCACTCTGACAGGGAGCTGACCTTTGAAGAACTTCAGAAAAACAGACCATTTTACCCCAAAGGCCCATTTCAACACCTCCACATTACACACTACCTCAAACATACCTTCCGACCTATGGAATAACCCTCCCTCACTTTTTTTTAATGCACATGTTAACATTTCTTCCTAACAATTAACAAGGCCGGTCTAAACGTGGCACTCAGAGATACAGCTCTTAAAGCGAAAGTTCAATGGAAAATATAATTATTTTAAAATTCTTACAGGGAGATTCAATAAACTTTATTATCGTTTAAAATGGTGCTAATTTTGCACCAACCAATCAAATCTTATTTAACATTTGAAAGCTAACATTTGATTGGTTCGGGCAAAATGAGCACCATTTTAAATGATAAAAACTTTTATTGAATAAACCTGAATAAAATCATTGAATAAAATCAGTTGAATTTCATACCCCTTGCTATTCCCTGCTGTTGACATTAGTGATCTGACATTTCAGGTTCTGTAATGGTCCTTCTTCTTCCCAGGATGCCCACTGCCTTGGAATGTTCCTAAAAGTAATTTCTACTGATTGGCTGTTGGATGGGTCAAACATGCTCAGATTTCTAGTGAGCAACTGAATCAACCCATACACTGGGTCAAGGGCAAGACCATAACAGTCACAGCAAACAAGAAGTGAGAATTTCGGAAGCATTTATTTATACACAGAAAAAATGCTGAATGGGCAGGATAAGGACATTAGGATGGAAAAACACTGCTTTTTTTCTTAAAAGTATATGTATTTGCACTGAACGTACCCTATAGTGCTATACAGACTACTGGCCAAATTTTACCAGAATATAAATCCAAATTGATTCAGTGGTTACCAGACTCCAGGATCTTTTTATCATTTGTAGTGTCTGGTCCTCCATCTTTGGGATTGTCTCTAATGCTCTTGTACAAACTATGCCACCAAACCCCAAAATAGCATTTTTGGTAGAGTAGTTACCGGAATTAAATAGACAAAGTAAAAAACTGATCCAGTATATACTGACGGAAGCCAAAATACATATAGGCGCACAGTGGAGACAATCTTAACTGTGCCCACACAGAGTAATAAACAGAATAAATACTATAATGATATATAAGAATGTCCCATGTCATTTAAGATTCCTTACACCTGTTTGACAAGACATGTTCATTGTGGTTATACAGTACAAATGGTAATATTGATATCTTACATCTTCTTTCTTTAATTATACAAAAATGCAAAAATTATTACCAACAAATATGGATATATCTTTTTCATGACCTGGACATGAATATGCCCCTCCTATAGAGACTAGTATACCCTTTTAATATCAAAATGATCAAGCATATGCCTGGGCATGGGGACCTTTAGAAACTCCTGCATGGACTTTCCCCTTCTTCTGCCCGAGTTTAATCCTACCATCTTAGGGTTCCCCGGTGGTGGCAAACCATGGGGCAAAGGAAAACCCATTTACATGTTATTATGTGCATCTGTTGTTTTTTAAAAAAAATTTAATAAAAAAATGATTGACCACTTAAAATAAGGATGAAACTAGACCTATGTGTCACGAACTTACCTGCCGCTCCGGTCCCGCGCCGCTCGGCACTACCGGGTGGGCGGCGTCGCGGACGTCATGACGTCACGACGCCGACCCGCCGGGCGGTGCGAGATTTGAAAAGCCGGCGTCCTCCTGGACCCGGCGCCCGATAGTAGCATTAGCTACCCCTGGCTCCTTACTCACCTGCCTTGGATCCTGCTCCGCTCCTGCTCCTAGACTTGCCCTTGCCAGTATCCAGTACTTACCTTGCCTGCCTCCAGTGACCACCTTGTCTGTATCCAGTACTTACCTTGCCAGTATCCGTACTTACCTTGCCAGTATCCAGTACTTACCTGCCAGTATCCAGTACTTACCTTGCCAGTATCCAGTACTTACTAAGCCTGCCTCCAGTGACCACCTTGTCTGATCCAGTACTTACCTTGCCAGTATCCAGTACTTACTGCAGTATCCAGTACTACCTTGCCTGCCTCCAGTGACCACCTTGCCAGTATCCAGTACTTACCTTGCCAGTATCCAGTACTTACCTTGCGGTCTCCAGTGATACCTGTCTGTATCCATTCCGTCTACTCACCTATCTGTATCCAGTTACCTACCTTACCTGTATCCAGTATCCAGCCTTCAGTTCCCAGCAGCACCTTGTTCCTGGTCCAGCCTACAGTTCCCAGCAGCCTCTGTGTCCTGCACCTTCCGGACTATCAGCTCCTCCTAAAGCGTACTGTAAGTACCCCGGCCGTCGCGCCATTTGTTACAGTACTATCGGGCCATGGAAACGCCTGAGGGGCTATGACCGAGTTGAATAAAAACTCCCAAGCTTTGTCCAAACGCATGGACCTGTTCGAACATCATCAGGGCAGTTGGCTCAGTTCATGGATTCCCTAGCTGTCCGGTTACCCCCAGCTGCTGCCTCTGCTACAGGTTCTACGCCACCTCCTTCGGCGCGGATCGGTGATCCTTCTCTTCGGAGAGAGCCCCGCATACCTCCACCCTCGCGTTTTGATGGTGATGCCAAGCCTGCCGTGGGTTCATTAACCAGTGCAGATCCAATTTGAACTTCAACCATCTCATTTTGCATCGGATCGTGCAAAGGTGGGGTACATCATCGCCTTGTTGGAGGGTAATGCTCTGGCCTGGGCTTCTCCTTTATGGGAAAGAGACGATCCTCTAGTCTATAAGTTACTGACTTCCTGAGTATGTTTCGCAAGGTCTTCGATGCTCCAGGAAGAACCTCTGCTGCCTCTCCCGTTTGATGCAGCTCCGCCAAGGGTCACGTTCCGTGGGTGCTATCGAATTTCGTACCCTTGCTGTGGAGACTTCTTGGAACAATGAGGCACTTACTGCAGCCCTTTGGCAGGGACTCTCTGACCGCCTCAAGGACGAATTAGTATCTAGGGAATTACCTGTACCATTGGAAGACTTCATTACACTATGCATACAAATTGATACCCGCTTCCGTGAACGGCAGGCAGAAAGGTCTGCAGCTCGTTCCAACTTCCCTTAGACCTTTCCTAGGCCTGCTCAGCCCTTTCCGCAACCCATATCTTCGGATGAAGAGCCGATGCAAATTGGCGGCACTCATCTATCCCCCGAGGAAAAATCACGCCGACGTACCAATGGACTTTCTCTCTATTGTGCGGACAAGGACACTTTGTAAGAAATTGTCCCCAGAAGTCGGAAACTCCAGGACCTAGAAGTTAAGGAGGAGCTCCTTCTAGGTAACGTTAAGTCTCCCGCCAAATTTGAACCACTGAAAACTCTTTCTACCAGCTACTATCACCTGTAATGGTAAAACTTTTTCCTCCAGGCCTTTGTCGATTCTGGTGCCGCTGGAAATTTCATCGATTCTACCTATGCAGCACATTGGGGCTTCTCTCCTTCACTTGCAGCAAACCCCTTCGAGGTCTGGCTATTGACAATAACCCGTTGGCTTCAGAATCATCTCCAAATCTACATACGAAGTCCTATTCCGCATTGGCATATTTCACCAAGAACATTTATCTTTTCTTGTCATCCAAGCCCTTCTGCTCCCTAATTCTCGGACTTCCATGACTCAGACTTCACAACCCTGTTATAGATTGGTCTAACAATGAACTCAGTCTTGGAGCCTTTCTGTTTCAAAAATTGCCTTTCTACTCATTGCACTACCATTACCTGTGAAAATAAATCTGAGAAAAACCTCCCTGAATGTTATCAGGATTCTTCTGATGTGTTCTGTAAAAAGCGAGCTGAGAAGCTACCACCGCACCGTTCCTACGATTGCCCCATCGACCTTCTTTCTGGTACTATGCCTCCTCGGGGACGCACATACCACTGTCTCCCTCAGAAACTCTAGCCATGAAGGAGCACATTACGGAACATTTGTCTAGGGGTTTCATAAGGCCTTCCACTTCCCCTGCTGGAGCTGGGTTCTTTTTTGTTGAAAAAAAAGACGGAGGTTTACGACCTGCATCACTACCGTGGGTTAAATAAAATCACAATAAAGAATCGGTACCCTCTCCTCTCATCTCTGAGCTGTTTGACCAATAAAAAGGGGCTAAAATATTACTAAACTTAGATCTTCGGGGGGCATACAATCTGATCCGTATACGCCAAGGTGACGAGTGAAGACCGCCTTTAATACTAGGGATGGTCACTACGAAATATCGTAATTCCCTTTGGCCTTTGTAATGCTCAGCGGTGTTCCAAGAATTCGTAAATGACATTTTCCGGGAATGTTGGGTATCTCTGTAGTAGTGTATCTCGATGACATTTTAATCTTTTCTAGATCTGCCCTCACACCGCATTCATGTTAACAGGTGTGCTACGTTGAGAGAGAATAGCCTATATGCCAAACTGGAAAAGTGTCTGTTTGAGTGTTCACAAGTACCCTTCCTAGGCTACATCGTATCTGCGCAAGGGTTCCAGATGGATCCTGTTAAAGTTCCCTATGGGAACCAAAGCTATTCAAAGGTTCATTGGGTTCGCCAATTACTACAGACAATTCATTCAAGGATCTCTTCAATAATTTCTCCGATATTAGCCTCATCAGTAAAGGTGGTAAGCCTCATTCATGGACCCTGCCAGCCTCGAAGCCTTCCAACGACTCAAGGAGGCCTTTGCTGTGATGCTCCTGTTCTAGTCCATCCAGATCTTAGTCTTCCCTTCTACATCGAAGTTGATGCCTCGGACTTGGGCGCTGGAGCCGTCCTTTCCCAAAACAAGGCCCTAAAAGGAAACTCCATCCCTGTGCTTATTTCTCTAAGAAGTTTCTACCCACACGACGCGAAACTATGATGTTGGAAATAGGGAACTTCTTGCCATCAAACTGGCCCTCGAGGAGTGGCGTCATCTGTTGGAAGGCACATCGGTACCTATACACCATCCTTACTGACCATAAAAATCTCGAATACATCCAGAATCTCAAAAGGTTAAATCCCCGTCAAGCACGGTGGTCTTTATTCTTTTCCCGATTCAACTTGTCATCACTTACCAACCCGGTTCTAAAAACAAGAAAGCTGATGCCTGTCCAGATCATTTGTTGCTTCCGACTGTATTAAGGAAGATAAGGGCTCCATTATTCCAACCACTAAAATCTTGGCTTCTATATCCCTCAACTTTGTTCCAAGATCCAAGCCGCACAAGACTCTGCTCCTCCTGACACACCCTCTGGCAAAATCTTTGTTCCTGTTTCACTTCGGAAAGCTATCCTTCTTATAACCCACTGTTCCAAGCAAGCCTGCATCCCGTGTTAACAAAAACTTTTAATTTTCTTGCCCGTTACCTTTGGTGGCCCAAATGAGGAAAAATGTTAAGACTTTATTCAAGTGTGTACCAGCTGTGCTCAATCCAAGTCTTCTAGAACCCTCCCTGTGGTCTTCTTCAACCCTCCCCATTCTGTCCAGACCATGGACCCATCTATCCATGGACTTTATGTGAACTTCCGCCTTCCAAGAAAAACACGGTTATATGGGTGACAGTAGACCGCTTCAGCAAAATGGCCCATTTTGTACCCCTCCCCAAACTACCATCCTCAGTGGAGTTGGTTCAACATTTATTTCCCATATCTTCCGCTTTCATGGACTCCTTTCTGAAATTGTATCTGACAGGGGTTCTCAATTTGTTTCCAAATTTTGGAGGGCACTTTGTAAGTCCATGAACATCAGGTACAATTCTCCTCGGCTTACCACCCACAGTCCAATGGATCTACTGAACGCACTAACCGTCTTTGGAACAATATCTTCGTTGTTACATTTCCTTACTCAGGATGATTGGGCCGACCTTCTGCCTTGGCTGAGTTCGCCCATAACAATTCACCTCACGCTTCTACTGGGAAATCTCCTTTTTTATGTGTCTTTGGAAGAATCCTAGATGTTTTCCTCAGGATTTTCTTTTCACACAAGTACCTGCTGCCAATGACTTGGCGGCCCAGATGACCGCTTACTCGGCATGCTACGGAAATCAGCCTTCAGAAATCTGCTGTCGTACAAAAAACTGCGCAGCAGATAGGAGACGTAGAGAACCCCCAGCTTATTCTGTTGGAGATAAAGTGTGGCTCTCCTCTACTCATATTACCTACGGGTTCCTTCCTCCAAACTGGGACCCAAATTTATTGGTCCTTTTCCATTCTGGAATTAATCGGTCCAGTGGCTGTTCGCCTTCAACTTCCTTCCAGCATGCGGATTCCTAATGTGTTTCATATTTCCCTCATCAAGCCAGTATGCTCTAATCAGTATTCCACATCTTATTACCTCCGGTTCCAATTCTGTTGATGGTCATCAAGAGTTTGAGGTCGAAAAAATCTTGGACTCTAGATTCTGGAGGAGGTCTCTTCAGTATTTGGTCCACTGGAAAGGTTTCAGTCCGGAAGAAAGAGCTTGGATTAAACATACTGATGTGCACGCTCCTCGTCTAGTCAGAGCTTTCCATAGGAGTTTTCCAGGGAAACCGGCCTGTTGGGTCCTGTGGCCGAACTTACCTGTGTCACGAACTACACCTGCCGCTCCGGTCCGCGTCGGCACTTCCGGGTGGGCGGCGCCGTGGATGTCATGACGTCACGACGCCGACCTGCCGGGCGGCGCGAGATTTGAAAAGCCGCCGTCCTCCTGGACCCGGCGCCCGATAGTAGCATTAGCTACCCCTGGCTCCTTACTCACCTGCCTGGATCCTGCTCCGCTCCTGCTCCTAGACTTACCTTACCAGTATCCAGTACTTACCTTGCCTGCCTCCAGTGACCACCTTGTCTGTATCCAGTTATTACCTTGCCAGTATCCAGTACTTACCTTGCCAGTATCAGTACTTACCTGCTGCCTCCAGTGACCATCTTGTCTGTATCCAGTACTTACCGCCAGTATCCAGTACTTACCTGCCAGTATCCAGTGATACCTTGCAGTATCCAGTACTTACCTGCTGCCTCCAGTGACCACCTTGTCTGTATCCAGTACTTACCTTGCCAGTATCCAGTACTTACCTTGCCAGTATTCCAGTACTTACCTGCTGCCTCCAGTGACCACCTTGCCAGTATCCAACTTACCTTGCCAGTATCCAGTACTTACCTTGCCGGTCTCCAGTGACTACCTTGTCTGTATCCAGTTTCCGTCTACTCACCTCATCTGTATCCAGTTACCTACCTTACCTGTATCCAGTATCCAGCCTTCAGTTCCCAGCAGCACCTTGTTCCTGGTCCCAGCTACAGTTCCCAGCAGCCTCTGTGTCCTGCACCTTCCGGACTATCAGCCTCCTCTAAAGCGTACTGTAATACCCCGGCTTCCGGCCATTTGTTACACTATGGCTAGATGGAGGAACATTCGGTAATTACAAGTACAGGGCATACAAAGGGTAATAACAAGAACAGGAAGAAAGATTGTTTGAGTCAACTGTTAAGAATGGAAGCCAAATGGATATTTTGTTTGGATACTAGGAATCCGAAAGGCATGAATTAATTGTCTTACTGGACATAACTATAAGAGATTTTAAAATATTGGCTTTAGATATGATGTTTTTTTTGTTTCGTTTAGTTCTCTTCCTCTTTAATTGGATGTAATTGTATATTAAAAGGTTTGTAGTAGTAGATTGGAGATTTTATAAAGATTTTTATAGGATATTAGGATAAGACATGTGGCACATACGTAGTCTGTAATGTATTCGTGATTAGGGAACAACCTAATTTCTTTACACTGATACAAGTGTCTGCTTTGGGTAAACTATCTGCTTTGATTGTATATTGGGTAGATATGTTTCCACTGTACCTCAGTACTGTATATATATATATATATATATGTAAACTTAAATTATACTTAAATCTGAAAGTCTTTATTTATGTATATATCTTTTACACTTTTATATTCACTGATTGGAGGAGATTGGGATGGGTACCTTTTGAGTTATAGGATGTTACATCACTGGATTATTTGAACATAAGGGAAGCCAGCCTGCTACATGCTTACGATTAAGGCCTAAGTAATGTGTCAAGCTTGTGTGAATTAATACCTTTTTGATGAGAGGGGACTCTGTGATGTTTTTCCCAGTTTATGCATACACCCATTGTACTGAAAGTGTTTTCTGTGTTGGGGTTAAGCAATGGGCCCGGGGCAGCTATGCACATGTGACCTCCTCCCTCCCCCGGTAAACATGTTTATCCAACAAACAGCTATTTAACATAGAATAGGTACGCATTCACTGACTTTGTTATATTCGGTGCTGCATATCAACTCTTTGCAAAAGAAACATATCAAATATTTCTGCAGAACCTGGTTATCTACATTAACTAACCAACTAACCAATTTACCAAGTGTCAGCGTGACTTTATGACTGTATATTTTCAACACCGCAATGCAATTTATTTTCACTATTGCAGAACTTTTACATGTGAATTTGAAAAGTGAAAACTCAAAAAACTTTTTTTTCATTAAATGAGCATTAATATTTCAGCACCCCCCGTGACACTGATTTGTATTGTGATGCCCACCATGGGGAATAGTCATGTACCTTCCAGTGAGAAACTATTTCCAGGCTAAAAATGTGCCCACTAATGCATTAGTGCCACCCTTAGACTTGGGATTTTTGTAGGCCTAATGTAAAAGCAAAAACCCCATTTCAACACTTTATAAATACAAACTAGCAGTTTTCATCAAGATGTATACTGATGTGCAGCGATAAATGAAATGGCGATATATGGCAGAACTGCGGGTATAAAGGCAGTATAACATTATAAACCTTTACAAATATGCCCTTATTAACCCAGTTGCAAGGGTATTTTTGAGAAGTATAGCACCTACTGGGCATAAATGCCTGCTCGAGTAGACAATCCCTACCACACCAAAGCGGTGAAGTAACCCAATCTACTATTACTTATAAATAAACAATGACCGTCATACGCTGTAAATATACTGTAGATTGAATGGTGTGTATCCAGCCTCACAGTATCCTAGATATTGCTTTCAATCTGCCAGAATGTCCTAAAAATTGCTTTAAATATGCCACATTCTCTCAGATTTTCATTCCATCTGCAAAGCCTTTAACAGTTATAACATAGTACAGAGCTGCAGAGGGAGCAAAGAGAAGAGAACAAAATCTTTTGTTCTGTTTTTCTTCTTCTAATCAATACTGTACCTATCTGAAAGTAAACAAAACCTATGGAGCAAGAAGTCCGGTTCCACATCTTTATTAATACCCCAACTAAACACTGACACACTGACTGGCTAGAATGAGATCGCACTGAAATCCATTGTGGTGTGACTACCTACTATATGTTGATATTAGACTGGAAAAAGTGATACAATCTGTCATCAGACAAATGACAGGAAAAAAACAAACAGGACAAACGAAAACTTTTAAGTTAGGAGAAAGGTATAAGATGGCATGCAAGATGGTATGTTGCCTTTCAAAATGTGTTTACAGTAAACTATAGCTAACAAACTTGAGATAACTTTTTCAAAAATCGACTTTTTGCCATGTTTAAGCTATAACAAATGGCTTAAAGAGCATGCCACCCTAAAATGTTATTTTAATATAAGATTCCCCATGGGCTCACAGCCCCAACCGCTATATTTTTTTTTTAAAAAGCCCCCCAAACTCTACTTACCTCCCTCTTTCCTCCGCCGCGCTCCCGGCCCTCTGCTTGCGAGAAAATGCAAGCAGAGGGGCGGGGACCGGCAGCTGCGTCTGTGATTGGCTGAGCGGCAGCCAATCACGGACGTGGCTGCCGGTCATTCAGTGCAGCGGAGGAAAGAGGAGAGGTAAGTAAGAGTTTGGGAGCTTTATAAAGATAAAAATATAGCGTGTGGGGCTGAGAGCCCAGGGGGAATCTTACATATTAAACATTTCACGCTAGGGGAGGGGAATCGGGAGAGGGAGGGAGAGGGAGGGGGAGGGAGGGGGGAGAGAGGGGGGAGAAGGGCTGCAGTACACATGGCAAAAATCTACCTGAGGCAAGGTAGGAGGCAGAGCCCTGCTAGCCTCCTGGTGGGCAGTTTTGGCACTTTAGGGGGGGACTACAGGAGAACCCTATGGAGCTGGGTGTGAGGTAAGGATAATAAACTACACATGGTGGGGCCAGTAGTTGGGGGGATTATAGTTATGGGGGGTGGACATGCCCTTTAACGATGTTTGCTGAAAATTCTGGCTAAACGGCAAGAAATATAACGAAGGCGGAAAATATAGTGAAATGGAAATATTCCACTTCTTTAGGAAGAATGTTAAATATAAAATGGTGAAAATAGCAACAAAATTTCAAACTTGTTGCTTTATAAATATGCCCCTAAGGGCTCGTTCACACTAGAAACTGACAGAAACGCACAGCATGCATTTCTGTCAGTTTGTACCCTTTTTTCATACATTTGTATCCATTTTTAACAATGTGTATTCCATAGATTTCTATAGAAAATGCATGAAAAAACAGACAAAAATGCTGCATGCAGTGCGTTTTTTAAACGGACTGGAACGGAACAGATTATAACGCAGCAGGTGTGAACGATATTATGAAATCCTATGGGGTTTTACTGTCTGTCCATTTTTTTAAACGCACCTGCATTTGAAAAACGGATACAAACTGATGTAGTGTGAACGAGCCCTTAGTGTGATGAAAGATCATGGGCATTTATACATGTCTCCCAGATCATAAATAAATATTGAAAATACAATGCTGGAAACACCACAGATAGGTTGCCTTTGAAAACTCCATTATTCCATTAATACATGTTCCCAGGTCCATATGTCATTTCTACAAAAAGTAATATTGATATTAGATAAAAAATGTAACCATTTAACCCTTTCGCTGCCAGAAGAAATTTCTATTTGGCATGCGTTTAGTTCCAGAAGAATTTTCATGATTTTGCCCACAACTGGTTTAGACAACAACAACATTTTCATTTGGGAACACCCCCCATAACCCCCCCCCCCCCCAGGTAATAGAAAATATTAATTATTGTTTTTTTCCGGGACAGTGTGTACTTTAACAAGACAACAGAATCATGCATCTTTACTGGGGATTTCATTGGATTTTTAGGTAAAATATATGTAAAAATTCGAACTTTTTTTTTGCTAAATGTCATTGCTTTTTTGCATTTTTAGTTGGAGAAAAATTAAGTTTATGCACAAAAACTTTGTTGTTTCTAAAAGGTCTGGTTCTTATGAGTCCAACGATACCAGATATACATTCATGTCCAAGACTGAAATAGCACTTTCTAGAGTTTTACACCAGATTGAAATTTGTTAGCACTAACTGTTAACGTAGAATAACTACTAAATTAAAGGGCACGTCCACCCATAAAAGTAATATTTAACCCACTACTGGCCCCACTGCAGTGTTAAAAAATCCTTACCTTACCTCTCTGCTCCAAAGGGTTCTTCTGCAATGTCTGTCCAAAGTCCCAGAAAGTGAAGACCAGGTGCCTGTCAGTGAGAGAAAATGTTTCCGCCACTAACCTTACCTCTGAGAGGTTGTACAGTGAATCCCTACCCCCCGTCCCTCTGGATCCCTCTTTGCAGCCTTGTGCCCTTCCTCTTAAACATTTTGCTGTAGTGTAGTGGACCCTATCCTACCCCCAACCGCCATCTTCATGTTGTTATAAGAGGGGATTTTTTTTATCAAAATGCAAATACCTGGACACAGATGCTCATCAAATTGGGATTTTTTGCCTCAAATATTCCCATTTCTCCAAAAATAATAAATCAAAGATAAAATCAAAGGTTAATTTCACAAAAACACTTAAGCAAAAAGTCTGAAGCCAAAACAATTTTGAAAGCCTAACTTCTTCAGAATCAAACGCTATACCACATGCATGGGTGTACTCAGAGACATGGCCACCAACTAACTCCAAATAGGACGTATGCATAAGTGCAATTTCAAAGAAAAACAAATTGCTCTGTATTTTGAACAGCCTCCATTTTTTTCAAGGGAAACACCCCTAATCTTCAAAATACCCTCCACAAAAAATTCCGGACACAGTAATCCATAGAACTCAATGCTTTAAGTATATTTTGTAAAAAAATGAAAAAAGATGATTCATCTTCGATAATTTTCATATCGTAAACATTAAAATAAACATAAATATTGAAAATACAATGCTGACCACCAGAAACAGGTTGCGTATGAAAATTCCATTATTGAATGATTTTTTAAAGTTTGTGTGCATTAATACGTCTCCCAGACAGGAGATTTGAGATTTTCTGGAGAAAATGAAGAAAATAAGATGTTTATAGTTAGAAATCTTCCTAAACTTACATGATAAGTAGAGAAATCTGACTATATATCAATCTCCCACATGTTCTGAATCAAATGGTGTGCCACATGTGTAGGTGTACTCAAAAACGCAGCCATGAAGTACCCCAAAGATGACCAAGGCATGAAAGCAATTACAGATAAAAGATTCAACAAACTCTGTTTCAATTGCATGGATCACAAAAGGCTGCACTAGTAGGAAAAGTCAAGGGCCATTAAAATGCTGACTCTGCCAGACATGTTTTGTCCGCATGTATGGACTTCTTCAGTGGCGCAACATAAGTGCGTCATAGGGCTGCCGTCTTTAAATATGGAAGTTCCAAATTCACGCAATTCTACGTTTAGGACATACATGAACTATGCTTTTTGCATCACAGGAAGCAATCTGATACTAGGATCTATTCCTCTGCCCCATACAATTTTAAACCTTTTCAAATGCAATATGAGATACAAAAACATATTTAAAAGGAAACCATACATGAATAAACAAATATGTACATGTCAATATTAGCTTGCATGTCCCAAATAAAGGAAGGTAATCAATTTTCCAAGATCGGAAAGGCAATTAAATAGGTGCTACCAAGAACCTCCATACTGTTGCCAAATCCGGAACTGTAAATTTAAATTTTAAATTTAGGTGCATATTACTCTGTTACTCATTCATGGAATATATGTTTCTACAGACCATAGTTGTAGAATTAACATTTCCAGAAGATAAAGAAGCATCCTTCCTTTGAAGTGCAAAGTGGGGTGAGTTACAATAGCATGACATCCATTTTTAAATGTACATTAAACCTTGAATATAATGAAGGTCTAATTAAAACATCTAGATATGTTTATGGTCCATTCCTAGATAAAAGGCACTAGGTCGAATTCTTCATTAAGACATAGCGGCATATTTATAAACGATCGCTATTTTTGCCATTTCGCTATCACAGGACATCGCAATGACAAAGAGTGCTATTTTCGCCTTATTTATAAACCCGCTGGTTTTCGCTTTCACGGAAAAATAACAATACAGTGATGTGTCATGGTAATATCGCCTTTTTCATTGTGTTAAGTCTGGTATCGCGGCAAAAAGAGAAATACCAGACCAGAGAAGGTAAAATATCAGTGCTATTTCTGTTATTTTTTATTAAAAGCTATTTATAAATAGAGATGGGATCCGGGTCCGACATGAACCCGGATCTGACACGAAACTCCTCGGTTCTGAAGTCAGAATGATCTGTCCGAATCCGGACGGATCATCCGGATTTCGGAACTTCGGAAAACAAATTTTCGATAATTTTCGAATGTACGGGGCTATTTTTGATTATTTTCAAAAATAGCATCAAACATTCAAAAATCCTTGAAAATATGGTCGGAAACTCAAAAATGCGATCGTATTTTCGAACGTTCAAGGACATTTTCGAAAATTATCGAAAATAGCTCCATACGTTCGAAAATTAACGAAAATTCGTTCCATTTTCAGATCTTCGGGATTTTCTCAAGATCCGGGAATCCGAAAATGGAACAAAACTAGTGAGCTTCGGCCATTTCTATTTATACAGTAAATAGGTGAAAATTCGCCTTTTCCCACCTTTTCTGCATTTTGTTGCAGTTTTACCAGAATTTTCGCCAAACATCATTACTTACTGGAATGTTCCATTAACATGACTATTTCTTACAAAGCACTATGGTATGTTCCCTTATTAATGTAACTGCTAATGATAATTAGATGCAATTTGCTGATAATAAGCAATATTAAGAATTAGGGTGGGTGAGTTTTACACTATCATATCCTATTAATGAAAAAGAGAAAATTTGCCTTTGTAAGTTTTACACTGTTTATCATACCCTATTAATAAAATAGAGAAAAATTCACCTGGGTGAGTTTTACACTATTTATCATTTTTTGCTGAAAAAAACACCAAATGTGATCAGTGTGTATTAACCAATTTACTAATACTACTTTAAAAACCCACCAGGGAGTATTACCTATTTACCATCATATGTGCTGAATTTAACTTTTTGACATATTTTCAGCATTATTAGTGCTACATTTTGCTACATAATTTTCACCTTTGGTGAAAATTTGCCTTTTTAATAACTTTATAAGAAAAGTTGAAAGTTTAAAAAATTGTGGTAAAGTCTGGTGGCAAAAAAAGCAAAAATAATGCCCCTTTATAAATATGTCCCTTAGACTCTCTTTGATTTTATTGGGAAATAAAAAAAAAATTGGAACCTTTAAAAAAAAAGCAATCTTAAAAAAGTGGAAAAAAAATATGAAAAAGTGAAATCTCAGATCGTATTACAGTAAAAGCTGGAAAATAGTCTAACACCCCCCTGGGTACTTATTAGTAATGATAAACACTCCACAATGTACTGACACCTCCATGGACCCATTGGCAGGCTAAATAAATGGCCACTTATGCGTCTTCGCCACCTCATATGTGGCGAATTTGAATGGTTGAACTTAACGCAACAAACACTTTTCACAATTTTATAAATCTGATCTAGCGGTTAACCACAGCGATGTATGGCGAAAAGCGAAACGAAGGGGTAATTACTTTTCGTCACTGGTTATCACTGCTTTATAAATAGCGAAAAGTCCAAATTTGGTGAAAAGGCAGCGATAACGGAGGCAAAACGTTTAACAAACCTTAAAATATGCCCCTTAGAGGTGAGAGTGCGTATGTTTAAAATCCAATTTGTCGCTTTACATAACAGTTGTTTTTTAACATCTCCCCCTCTCACATTATACCTTACACTATCGATTATTTGGCTTTTAGATATTTGGTAGACCCATCATGTACCTTCCTAAAGTGACCTGCCACACGGCTGATAATTTTACCCATGTCCAAATCAAATTTTGCATTGTATAAATGAAAGTCTCTCTTTCACCTTTTGGGTTGTCATCCCCACGGAGTTGTTTGGACAGGCAACATTTTTGGAATTTTTTCCCCCATAGATTTTTATTATAGAGCAAAAATAAAACTGTTACATCAGTAACAAAGATTTGTTACAGTAATAAGTGCTCTCTCTCAACAAAAACAATATCCATAGATAAATTGTCTACATAAAATATATAGTTATATAATTAAACCTAAAAAAATAATAATAAAAGGGAAAAAAAAGAAAAGAAGAAAGAGGGAGGTCTCCCTGTTTACAATTATAATAATAATTTCTAATATGAAACCTTTTCCTCCCACCACTGTCAGTGAATATCTTTCCAGGTTTCATGTACTGACAGAATTTACATTTGTCACGTTTTAGTACTAAATATCAATCAATATAAATATTAATGTGTGGGTGTGCACAGAAACACAGTCACTAAGTAACCCCAAGGGACCAAGGCTAAGAGCAATTATAGAGAATTTTTTTTAACCAACTGTATTTTAAACAGCTTTCAGTTTTTCAAACTAAACACCCCCTTAAGCCCAGGAATACTCCCCGCAATTTGTTACAGAAACTACACACCTTTCTGTACATGTTGGTGTAATTCTTTCATACTTACATGAAAAATTCTGCACATGGTTCTTTGTAGAAATTTGTATGTTTTAGCAGATTTTCTGATAAAGAGGCAGACGGTTCAAACTTAGAAATCTTGACCAAACCTCCAGGACAAAGAAAAATTCACACTAAATATCAGTTTTCTTGTAACCTTTTTGTGGACCTAAAATTATCTGCACTCGAATGCCCAAATGACCATGCCGGATTAGCTCTACCCAATTTTCGAATGTATTATCTGGACAGCCAACTTAAATTAAACACTCCATGGTTACAACAGAATTCAGAACCTCCCGTAGCAGAATCAATGTTGTCACAATATCTAAAGTCAGATTTTATCACTTACCTGTGTCACCCAGTGGGAAATGGCACCTGTTTACATTAACGAATGGGAACGATGGGTATTAAAAGGATAGAGGATACCATTCGTGGTGGAGATATCCTCTTGAAGAATTACAAAATATATTTTAACTACCCCATTCCTTTTTCTTTAAGTATCTACATCTCAGACACTGCTTAAATGCAGAGCTCAAAAATAGGACAGTGGAACTGTCTGTTCACCCAATTATTGGTATATTGTGAACACAGGGTGCCCAGGGTCTCACATCCCTCCTATATTCAAGACTGATCCATACTAAAGTAGAAGTACAAAAACAAACAGTCTTGGGCAAATAACAACAATATCTACCTGACTTACAACAGGCTGACTGGGAGAAGATGGCTGCCTCACATGTAATGGTCTCTCCAGCCGCAAATAACCGCTTAATACAATTATATATCCTACATCAAGCTTATCTCAGCCCTGACAGACTGAAGCACATTAAAAAGGGAAAAGATGTATTATGTCCCAAATGCAAAAGCCCCAACGCCCACTTTTGGCACATGTTATGGGAATGCCCGACAGTGCAGCTATTCTGGAGGGAAGTAGCTCACCTGTTGGCATCCCTCTAAATATTATTTTACCCATGTCTTCACAGGCATCCCCTGTGTTTATAAAGCATTTGTTTGTATGGTAATACTTTGTTGACTGCCTTCTTCCAGTCTTCAAAGAGTGGAGGAAGGGCCTAGATCTTTGCGATTTATAATCTGGCCTGGAACAGTACCCTGACTAAGATTTTGATAAATTTGTCAATTTGTACTTCTTCTATAATGGCCAATAGGCATATTTTAGGGTCACAACCCACGGGGGAGCCCATTTTATCATTAGGAAGAGTAATATTTGTCGCCAGTATCCCTGGATCTTGGGGCACGACCATATAAGATGGTATAGGGAACCTGGTGTTATCTGGCATTTAGGGCATAGGGGGTTGTAATTTGGTTTATACTTAGATATGTGATTGGGGTAAGATATGCTGTTTGTAACATATAAATTTGTGAAGCTTTAGTAGAGAGAGACCTGTTTGGGTGCCTCAAGGGCTTCCTCCCACTCCTCTTTTTCTGTGGGGCCTACGTCTGTTTTCCAGATTCTCTTTTTTGCTTCTGTATTGGTATACCCATGCATATTTTGAAACACTTTATGTATGTCCGAGTCTTACGGCTCAGGACATCTCCAAGTGGACTGTACGGTAACTGTCTGAGCTGGAAATATCTAAATAACGTTTTGTTTGGTAGGTGATACTCCTGTTGGAGTTGTTCAAAAGTTTTGAGGGTATCATTTTGCTGCAGGTGGGAAACTTGGAATATCCCATAACTAAAGCACAGGGTTGATTCAGGTATAGTAAGGAATTCTGGTAGATGTTTGTTGTTTCATAAGTGGGATTGTTTATATACAGAGGGAATATTTAGCTTGTTTAAGGCATTGTCCCACAGTTTAAGTGCCTGTGTAAGCATTGGGGTGGTTGCCTGGGGACACCAGTACCTCCCAGGCCCCTAGATACCAGATACAGGGGGTCTGGGTATTTAGTGGCATCCGGGAAACCCAACATCTCCAACATCCTAATTGTTTCAGTGGTGAATGGGGAACAGCTGCGCTGCTAGGTAGTACAAATTGTAATTTGGGAGTGCCAGGCCCCCCACGTCAACAGGGCGTTGTAGCACTGACCATCCTATTTTATGCCTGCCTGAACCCCAAACAAAGGATTTCATTATAGATTCTAGTATTTTAAAATATTTGAGGGGGATATAGGCAAGTGCATGCCAAAATATATGCATCCCTTTGGGGAGCAGGATCATTTTGATTAGGTTCCTTCTACCCGTGACTCCTAGAAGAAGTTTACTCCATACCTGAGTTTTAGCCTTAGTCAATGCAATAAGGGGTTCAATAAGGGGACACTATATTGAAAAAATTTCCACCCCTTTTCCTAACTTTGGCAGATACTGTAGTAGGGCTAGTTCCCCAGCCCCAACCGCTATAATTTATTTTTCAGAAAGTCCCCCGATCTTTACTTACCTTCCCTCTCTCCTTCGCCACACTGCCCGGCCTTCTGCTTGCGTAGAACTGCAAGCAGGGGGCGGACCGGCAGCCTCGTCTGTGATTGGCTGAGAGGCAGCCAATCACGGACTCGGCTGCTGGCAGATCAGAATAGAGATGGAAGGTAAGTAGAGATGGAAGGTAAGTATTGATCAGGGGACTTTCTGAAAAATATATTATAGCGGTTGGGGCTGGGGGAACTAGTCCTACTACAGTATCTGCCAAAGTTAGGAAAAGGGGTGGAATTTTTTTCAATATAGTGTCCCCTTATTGAACCCCTTTTTTTTTGCTTTTAGTGGTAAGGAGTTGGTCTACTAGTCTGGATTGTAACTTTAATGCTTGCGCTTTTTCTGGGGTTGGTTTGGCCTGGAATTCTCGTGTATCAACTTTTAATTTTAAACTTTTATTCAGAATATTCTTGACCTGGCAAAAAGATGAATAAATGTTAAATTTGCCCAACCTAGTAATTAACCGATATAAAGGGACTGTTGATCCAGAGGGAAAATAATTCCTTCCTGACCCCTTAACATCAATCTAATATTATCCCTGGATCAACATAGCTAACACTAGCTGATTCTTACCTACAACTCCCAGCATCCTCCCACAAAAGTGGTCTTGCATCTAAATAACTTACCTCAATACCAATAAGATATAAAACAACTTTGCAGCATCTCCAGGTAGAGATGCCTGAAACTTATTAGTTTTGTTCCGTTTTTGAATTCCCGGATCTCTGGAATCGATAATTTTTGAATGTACGGAGCTATTTTCGATAATTTTTAAAAAAAGCTTTGAAAGTTGAAAATTCTCGAAAATACGATCAGAGCCCATTTTCGACTTTCCGATCCTCTTTTCGAGGATTTTCAAACGTTTTATGCTATTTTTGAAAATTAGCGAAAATAGCTCTGTACATTCGAAAATTATCGAACATTTGTTTCGAAGTCCCGAAATCTGCATGATCCATCTGGATTCAGACGGATCATTCTGATTTTGGAACCAGGAGTTTCGTGTCGGATCCGAAAAATGATTTTCTAAAACATTGTTAAACATTTAAGTGTTGTTTAATATTTTTACTAAATATTAATTTTAATTCACATGTTAATAGTAAGAATCAGATGTCTCTATTATTCTTTCTCGTTTTGCTGAGTTATTTGTTTGGTTTGTATATTAATTGATATTTGTAACTTTTAAAGGTACAGTTTTGTCCAAATGTAGTTTGTAGTGTTTTTGGTTCAATGTCTTGATATTGACGGTTGCTTGTTTGTTATTTGTGTGTTGTGTTTTGGTGTATTTGGCGTGTTAGTGTTTATGCTTATTGTGTTTTTGTGGTCAGATATTTGCATAATTTCATTAGGGGGAAATGTGTGACACTAGTTTTTGAATTGCTGTTTTGCGTGTTGAATGGTTTTGGATATTTTTGTCTTCTCCTAGGGCAGGTGCCATTTTCATTGTCATCAACGTAGATCGGATTTTATTTATGCAATTTGGTCTGTACCATCTTGGGGTAGTCCATTTTGATATATTTGCAACTAGGTCAAATGGTGATTCCGAGGTAACATGGATTCTGTAGCTTAGGTATGCAGTGATTGGGTCCCTATCTGGATTGTCAGGTAGTTCATACATTCATGGCTTTGTGAGTCTTATATCTTTAGGGTTCTCTCCTCTCCTTGCTTTTGTCTGTCTCTCTGTGTAGTCTAGTTTCCTGCAGTCTGGGTGTCATATTGTTCTTTTGATCTTAGTGCAAAGTGTATGGCTACGTGTATGGCTACGTGAAGAATATTACATTAAGCAGTGTTGTTGGGTGACTTAGTGAAAGTGTTCATGATGTGTATAGTGTGTTAATGTCTTATTCTGTAAGTGTTTGTGCTTTGTTGGGTTTGTTGTCTTTTCCTTGTTTTTTTAAAGGAAATAATTAGTGGAAAATATCATTATTTTTTTTAAATTCTTGCAGGGTTATTCAATAAAAGTTCTTATCGTTAAAAATGGTGCTAATTTTGACCCAACCAATCAGATATTAGCTTTCAAATGTTAAACAATATCTGATTGGTTGGGGCAAAATTAGCACACTTTTTAACGATAAGAACTTTTATTGAATCAGTTATTTTACAGTTTATATTATGCAAACCTAGTTATTCTACATATTCTCTTCAATTTTGAAAAATCAGTTGAATTTATACCCCTGCTATTCCCTGCTATTGAAATTAGTGAGCTGATATTTCATGTAAGTACTTTAAGATCTGGTTGCGCAGTTAACTCAGGCTGGTGAAAGAGAGAATAGTTAAAATCAAGGGGTCATACCAATTAGAATCAGTCTAATAAATGATAAATATTTAAACACTTACAGGGAGATTCTTATCTTTAAAAATGGTGCTAATTTAGCCCCAACCAATCAGATGTTATTTAACATTTGAAAGCTAACATCTGATTGGTTGGGGCAAAATTAGCACCATTTTTAAAGTGCATGTCAACCCCCAAAACTATAATTTAACCCACTACTGGCCCCACTGTGTAGTGCATAAAAATCCTTACCTTACACCCCTGCTCCAAATGGCTGCCCTGCTATGCCCCTCCAAAGTCCCAAAAACTGTCCACCAGGAGCCTAGCAGAGTCTATATAGGACCTACAATATGCTAAAAGTTGGGGAAAGGGGTAGACACGGCCTTTAACCATAAGAAGGATTATTGAATAACCCTTATACTCTTTAGATGGCAGAGTTGTTGTGTAGTAGGTCCTTCTGTGTGTTCCTATTATTCAAATATCACTTTAAGACAGAATAAAAAAATAAAAATAATAATAATTAAAATTCGGATGTTCAAGTTTTTCAGTATATGGATGCTAGATCTACTAAGAAAAAAACTGCAAGTGACAAAAGACCAATATAGTACCATTTGTGGAGCTTTCTATGATAGATCATTTTTATAGTATTTTTTAGTATTTTTATTTGCGTTCTATATATTTTAATATAAAGTAGTATAAAGTAGATCTAGGGTCCATTTACTGAAATACTTGAACATCCGCAGTTTTTTTTAGCCAGGAGCTTATTTCCCAGCCCCTTGTAATACCAGTGAAAATCCAAGATGGCAGCCGCGACGAGGTGCGTTCCACCAGTGGAACGCATATGCCGTGACTTCTGAATTCCAGCACGGACCCGAACTCCCTTAGGTTAGTCCACTTATTACAGAACCTGAGACAGTAGAGAGACACTTCCTTAGTCCACAAAAGTTTCTATAAGGCCCCAAGGAGGGGTATATTAGGCCAGACATACAAATAAATGGACATGCGTTCCATAGGTGGAACGCAGGTCACACTTCCGGTTTGAAAACCCAGGAATTTAAAGTATAAAGGGAAACAATCTTGCTATTAATTTATACATTTATTTGATCCTGAGGAAGCGATTAACAGGCAAAACGTGTTGATCTTTGCACATTAAATGCTTTTAAAATGATACCTACTGCCAGTAATATCACTGAATTTTAATTATTATTATTTTTATTTTTTTATTATGTCTTAAAGGGATATCTACCGCTTTTAAAGAAATTTTAAGTGGTATCATTGGACCTTTTATCTTCATCTTTAAATAAATAATTTTTATTGTGACCATTAAATTGTGGACCAGCCCGTGTTTTTAATGGTATGCTTTTAACCACCTAACTGGGAATAATAGGAACATTCTGAAGGACTAAACTGCCATCTAAAGAGTAAGTGTTTTAATATTTATCATTTATTAGACTGATTCTAATTGGTATGACCCCTTGATTTTAACTAGAGGTTATTCTATCTTTTATTTTTTTCCCTTTAAACACACACCTCACTGCGCAACCAGATCTTAAAGTACTTACATTTACTAATAGAGTGGATCTAACTGGTTTTGTCCCTATTCAAAGCTACCGAGGACACAAAAAATTGGCACCGAGCTGATATTTCAGTTTCTGTAATGTTCCTTCTTCTTCCCAGAATGCACCACTTTCTTGGAATATTCCTAACAGTAATTTCTACTGATTGGCTGTTGGATGGGTCAAACATGCTCAGATCTCTACTGAGCACCAGAATCAACACAGGCACTGGGTCAAGGGCAAAACCATAACAGTCTCTATTAGGGGTCCTGCAAACTATTTGCACTGAACTTCCCCTTGTGAGTGGGAAGTCGTCTGGTTTTCCATTTGTAATGATGTGGATAGCTATGTGATTTTAGGGTTGTGCCTATACTTCTCACAATACATCTCAGTGTTTGTGGCTCATTTTTCTTCTTTCTGCCATTATAAATGTGTTCACTAGTTGTGCCTAGGTAAGTCTGCAGCAATGTTAAATCTAAATTTGTATGTATTACCACTATGACTTGAAATGCTTCAGGGAGTCAATTTGGTCAAATTTTATAAGTAAAAAGTTGTTCACCATTTATTTGATACACTGTGTGATCTTTTCCAGTGTGCACCAGTTTCCATTTTTGAGAAATTTAAGTTGAATGTATACCCCCTTATAGCAGTTATAATGCTTAGCACCAAAATACAAAATTCTTCCATTTTGTTTGGCAAACTAGTTCAGGTACTTACTACATGGTTTACCTGGATGACCAGACCAACTCCCCGCACACAAAATGGAACCAGCACATTCTGCCAGATCTTGCACTCTTAGTGCAAGCAGTAGTTAGTACGAGGTGATTGGCTGCTTGTTCTCCCTTTGATTGGCGGCCTTGTTTTTGACAAACTAAAAACAAAAAGCCAAACACATAGGGCCAGCTCAAGGTAGCCAAAGACAGAGGTCCAGCTCAAGGTAGCCAAACACAGAGGGCCAGCTCAAGGTAGCCAAAGACAGAGGTCCAGATCAAGGTAGCCAAAGACAGAGGGCCAGCTCAAGGTACAGCACAGAGAAACAGAAACATCACATGAATAAATCTTCTTTTTTTTGTTAGTAATTTTCTTTGATGAATAGCAACATTAATTATCACTCATCAAACCCAAACAATACTTTAAAGGTTTACAGTAAATAAACTGACCTGTTTTCTAAGTAATCAGTGTAATAAGCAATACAGTGTAACCAAAATAGAACCAGCAACATCCAGATACAAATAACACTTTTGAGAAATTTATTTCAAAGGGAGAGCATCCTAGGAAATTAGTTTTTTCAATGGGTCCATATTTCGACCCCATCGACTGGACGGAGAGATATTTTGTCAATATTAACAATATTAACAATTAACATGTCAGCAATTTTTGGCCGATCACATGGTCTTCAATGGGTGGCACTATATAAATATTTTTTTATGGATTTATATAGCGGCAACTTCTTCCAAGGCGCTTTACAATTACTTAGTCATACATACAAGGGTAGCGCATGTGATAGAAATATATATAGCACTCAGTGAGTGGAAAAGTGGAGGTAAAATATAAAGGGATGCCGATTGACAGACAGAGTGAGGAAGGGAGTAATGTGGCACAAGCAAAGCCCTAAATGTGGGTGTGAAAAGGGGTGACTATGTAGCTCAGTGAATAGCACTGATGCCTTGCAGCACTGAAGTCCTGAGTTCAAATCCCCCCTTGGACACATCTGCACGGAGTTTGTATGTTTTCCCTGTGCTTGCGTGGGTATCCTCCGGCACTCCGGTTTCCCCCACAATCATATAGACATACTGATAGGTTGTAGGTGTCAAATGTGCTTAGATTGTAAGCTCTTCGGGGCAGGGCCTGATGTGACTGTATACATGTAATTGTAAATCGCTACGGAAGATGTTGGTGCTATATAAATCCTTGATAATAATAATACTAATAGGTGAATAAGTGAAGTATATCATTTGCAGAGCGGTAGTTCCCCCCTGGATGGTAGCGCTGAAGTCAGAGTGGCTGTATTAGAGAGTGCTTTGTAGGCAGCTAGAACTGGATACTTTGTGTGATGGGCAGCCTGTGGAAATGAGCCAGGCATCAGAGTTTAAGATAAAATGAAGTGGCGCCAGGCAGTTGCTTATTGATCGGTAGTCTTTTGGGCAGGAATAGGGCAGGCCTCATAAGGTGATACCTCAATTTAAAGAATTATTAGTAATAAAAGCTAAATTCTAGTGATATATTAAGATTTTATATTGCTCTAAAAATCATGGCAATGCCCTTAGTTTTTTGATTCCAAGGCTTTCATCCAATGTCAGAGGCCCAATAAGTTGATTAATGCAAGTTCACACTATCCTGATTATTGACAAAATGTGTCAGTTGAATTTACAATATTTACATTATGAAGTAGATACATCAGTCTAGTTAAAACAAGGAAGAGTTGACACATCTATATCACTTCACAACAAAGATAGCCAATCCCCACATTAGCTCATGTTAATTCATGTTTTCATTACACGCTGTCCTATCCTGGTTTCCTTATTTACAGTAAATAAGGTGTATTTCACATATTTCTTTGGCAAGCCACAGTTTTTCAGTCTCTTTGTGTAAGACCCAATACAAAGATCACGTTACTTTGTAAATATCATGGCGCTAACTGATCCTTCTAATAAAGAAATGACATTTTCCACTTTTGCCAGAAGTGAAAATGTGGAAGATGCGTTGGATATTAAGGATCACAATGTATCACAAGGAGCACATAGAAGGAAGAAACTCCAAGCAACACTCGAGAGTCTTGACTATTTACCTTCCAATAGTGAAGCATATAAATCATGGCTACAGGAGAAGCCGAACAGGTAAGGTGAAACCTTATAATATCATTTATGTGATTGTTTTCCATTTCCACCACAGGGTTCTTTTAAAGGGCATGTTCACCCCTTTCCCCAACTTTTAGGATATTGTAGGTTTCCCTCCCCCAGCCCCAAACGCCATATTAGTATGTCAAGGAACTCCCCCGATCGTTACTTACCTTCCCTCTATCCTCCGCCACATTCTGATTGCATGGAACTGCAAGCAGGGGGCTAGACCGGCAGCCGCGTCTGTGATTGGCTGAGAGGCAGCCAATCATGGACGCAGCTGCCGGCAGTTCAGAACGCCGGAGGAGAGAGGGAAGGTAAGTAAAGATTGGGGGAGTTTTTTGACATAATAATATGGCGTTTGGGGCTGTGGGAGGGAGACCTACAGTATCCCAAAGGGGAATTACACTAGGGGGAGGGAGACCAAAACGGGTGGGAGAGGGAGGTGGGGGAGGGCTGCACTGGGCATGTGAAAATTCTCCCGGAGGAGAGACAGGAGGAGACCTATATGGACTTTGCTAGGCTCCTGGAGGACACTTTTTGGGACTTTGGAGGGGCAGGGCAGCCATTTGGAGCTGGGATGTCAGGTAAGGATTTTTATGCACTACACAGTGGGGCCAGTAGTGGGTTAAATTATAGTTTTGGGGGTGGACATGCCCTCTAATCTCCTTCTACTTCAATCTACAGCTCTTCCTGTTGGGGGTAGAGATTTAGTTATGTGGTAATATTAGTTTTAAAGACTATGAGCCTCTTGAAATAAGGAAATATTCCCTATATATATTTAATTATTTGTAAGTGCACTTCCCTAAATGGGGAGGCAATGACGTTTGTGGTATCCCGATGACGACCTGATGGAGGTTGAAACGTGTTGATTGTATACATATATGTTTATCATCAAAGTTCATATTTTGAAGAAATGGCAAATTTCAATATACTTTTATCAGGGTCATGGTATGAGTTTTATGGTGATAGACTCAATACCTAATCATTAGAGTGAAGGTGACTGGATGTTGCACTTGAATTAAAGGGAAATACAGTGGAATTTGTTTTGTTATGTTTCTGAAAAGAGACGTTGATTGATTGCAGAAGACAGTTCACCCTGTATGCCAGACCTCGTCAAAGCATGGTCCAGGGGCCACATCTAGACCGTCGGCTATAACATACAGGCTAGCTGCTACTAAAAAATGATTTTAATTATTTGGCTCAGGTTGGTTAAGAAATGTCTTTCTTTTTTTAAATATCAATTGAGTAATTAATACTGAAATACAGTATGTGCTTTCAATGTGATTTACTAAAAAAAAGGTTTTGACTTATGAGTTGCCAGTGCTCGTTTTAGTTTGTCATCTCTTATTTGTTAAAATACTAGACATTAGTAAATACTTCTACTTCGGAGCTATTTAGAGCTGTAGCAAAATAAAGCATATCCTCTTTTAAGGTGCATGATGTGTAAGCACAGCTGTTTTGTCTGATAATCGTGCAGTGTATGACGGGATTGGTTAGCTGATCTGCCAGGTGAATCATTAATGACCCCCAACCGCAAACCCATTTCAGCCGATAAAGTGCCCATACACGGCACAATTATCAGGAAAAACGGCAATGCATACACATCGTGCATCATGCTTGGGTTGCCCCAGCGATCGCACGTGTGTATGAGGCTTTACATCTGTACATAGATATAAACAAATGCTGGTGCTGATTCTGGCTCTAATGAATGTTTTTTGTTTCCATCCTTAGCTCAGACTGGGATCGCTGGTTCATGATGGGACTTATAGGGGTGGTCGTTGGAATTTTTGCATTCCTTATCCATCAAATAATTGACTATCTATTTAAAGTGAAATGGGAGCTTGTAGAAAAGTATATTCAGGTAAATAAACTCAAGTACAGCAAAGGCTAATGTTAAATCTATGCTCACTAATTAAAGCATATTGATGTATTACATTTTGCCTTGCCTGACAATTAAAGATTTAAAGTTTTTTGTAGACATTTTGGTGTAGATTTGTATATAACTTTCTTTAGAATATACTAACTGCAGTTACTGTAGATGGCTTTTGTGTCATCACTGATTGTCCTTTGCTGAGAATTATGCTTGTTAAATGTTTGTGCATGGACCAGCTTCCCTGTCCAATCAGACATTGACAGATAGGAAGTGACAGATGGGCATGCATCTCTTATTTAACTAATATATTTGGCAAGAGCATTATAAGATTGGTGTCTTACACTTTTTAACCCCTCTTTACTTGTATGGTTAGGAATAGGCTTCCCAAATAAATGTATATAGTTGCAGAAATACTGTGTTAATACTGTAATGTAGAGTGATCTCTTTGCTCCAACCACAGGGAAATAGCAAATTTGGAATCTTGCACGTGCAAAAATTATTTAAGAAACAAATGAATGGGATGTGCATTTATCCTATAATAATTATTAAAAAATAATAATAATAATCTTTGTATGCTTGTGAGGGTTCTCATTCATCCAGGTCATGGTATATCTGTTGTATTCAATTAGATCAACTGGACTTGAAGTTTAGTTCTTGAAGACGTTTCGCTAGTCATCCGACTGGCTTTCTCAATTGAAGGGCTTGAATTTTGCCATCACTCCTAAAGCCAATCCTGTGGTGGATATTATAGCAGCCACAAAAGCCTCAATCCACAATAATAAGGTACCACAGAGTGAGGCAGAACAACTTTGCCTTAAAGTATCTGCAGCCTTAGCCAGTGCTAAAACTCCTTCATCGAACCTGACCATACAGGAAAGAAGAGCCTTAACATCCCTCAAGAAAGATTCCAGTATCACCATTCTACCAGCAGACAAGGGAAGATGCACAGTGGTACTCAACAACTCATGACCATGCTCCTGGCCGATAACAACACATATGAGGCCTTAACAAGGGATCCCACCAGCCGTTACAAGAAAAAGGTCATAGACTTACTACAACAGCTTCAAAAGGATAAAGCCATTGATCGAGCAATGTATCATCGCCTCTACCCTGGTGAGGCACATCCCTGCATATATGGATTCCCAAAGATACATAAGGAAGGGCCACCCTAAAACCTATAGTCAGCAGCATCAACTCTGAAACATACAAGGTGGCAAAATACCTAGCCAACACCTTAGGACCATTGGTGGGAAGTTCTAAGCATCAAATCCAGAACTCTCAGCATTTCACCAACAAGATTGAAGATATAGTACTTGGTGCAGAAGAAACTATTGTGTCCTATGATGTGACATCTCTCTTCCCCTGTTTACCCACCAGGGAGTCTGTTGACATGATTAGGAAATGGCTAGGCCAAGACAGCACTCTTACCAGCAGAACTGATCTCAACCCAGAACAGGTGTGTTCCTTACTGGACTTGTACCTGAATACCACCTATTTCAAATACCGTGATACGTTCTATAAGCAAAAACATGGATGTGCTATGGGATCTCCAGTTTCACCCATTGTGGCCAACCTTTACATGGAGGAGGTAGAAAAACAGACACTTAAAACCTTTAAGGGCATAGCACCCAGCCACTGGTTCAGATATGTGGATGACACCTGGGTTAAAATCCACCAGAAGGAAGTACAAGCTTTCACAGAACACATTAATGTGGTAGACCAGAGGTACAAAACAACAAACTAGTTTTCTTGGACTGCTTGGTAGAAGTCAGGGAGAATAGTAAACTGGAAGTAGAGGTTTACAGAAAACCAACACACACAGATCAGTTTTTGTTGTTTGACTCCCACCACCCTTTAGATCACAAGCTGGGTGTCATCAGAACCCTGCAACACAGAGCAGAGAACATCCTCACTAGCACAGAGTCGATGGGTAAAGAAATGAAACATCTCAGTGGAGCCCTTAAAACTTGTGGATATTCAGACTGGGCCTTTGTCAAAAGAAGTAGAAGGAAAGAAAAGAACAGGTATACCAACAGTGAAGGGGAAAAGCAAGACAGGAAAAAGAACCCGGTCATCCCATATGTAGCAGGGGTCTCCGAGAAATTAAGAAGAATTAAAAAAAAACACCATATCCCTGTCTGCTTTAAACCGAACAACATACTGAGGCAGCAATTGGTACATCCGAAAGACCCAATACCGAAACACAAGAAAAGTGACATCATATACGAAGTGCAGTGCAGTGAAGAATGCTCTGATTTGTATGTGGGGGAGACCAAACAGCAACTGCATCAACGTATGGCCCAGCACAGAAGAGCCAATTCCTCGAGTCAGGACTCAGCCGTGTACCTGCATCTTAAGGATAAAGGACATACCTTTGAAGATTGTAATGTTAACATATTGGCAAAGGAACATGACTGGTTGAAGAGAGGTGTCAAGGAGGCCATTTATGTGAAAATAAAGAAACCAAGCCTAAATAGAGGTTGGGGGGGGTTCAACACCAATTGTCTGCCATGTACAATGCTTTTTGACACCTTACTCTGGGCGTTCCTATAACACCTCTTAGCCACTATCCAATCACGCCCTTAACACTTGGCTGTGATATGCTAATTGGGATTTTCCAGGGTACATAATTGCCACAGATTCTTGTACAAGTCATTCTGAATTGAGAAAGCCAGTCGGATGACTAGCAAAACGTCTTCAAGGAATAAACTAAAAGTCCAGTTGATCTAATTGAATACAACAGACAAATAATCTTTGTAGATTCTACTATTAAATCACTTTGACATTTCTGATTCTATTTATGACCAAACTAACCCTCTTATACCTTTAATTATATTATATTATATTATATATATTTTGTATATATTTTGTATATATTTTTGCAGCACAATGACTTTCAAACAACATGGATGCTTGTACTTGGTATTGGGCTTGCCATGATTTTAGTTTCATCTGGACTTGTGGCGGTATGTATATTAAATTCTTTTTGTTTCCATTCTAATTTTCCTTCTAATTTGATTAAATTGATTGATATTCAAAATATTGTATTATGTAAACTGAGCTCCCCGCTTACCTTTACAGCTTTTTGTGCTATAGCCCTTCCTGTTCAGATTGCTGCTGTCCTTCTGTTCATTACCTTACTGCCTTATGACCTGCTTTTCCCCCACAGGGCAATGTCTATAGGGTAGCAGGGATACATATTTAAGGGAAAGGGGGGAAATTGAGCTGTCTGAACATAAAGGGCAGTAACATTGAACTGCTTCATTTTAAATTATACACAATGGTAATAATAATGCCATAATTAACACCAATATAATTTGCCAGTTCTGAAATTGTTTTTTGTGGCTTAGAAACAGTTTTATTTCAATAAGCAGGATTATTTCTATATTAATTGCCTTGAGACATTTTTTGTTAAATGCGTTTAAATGCAGAAAACAGTCCAGGGATGTTTGAGTATTTTTTAAAACAAAATTTTTACCTGGAATGAGTAAAAAACTATTGCAATTTCTGCATATATTTGGAGTGTTTTACAGTCATATATTGGAAATGAAAAGGGTTCAGAGAAGGGCAACTAAAATAATAAAGGGAATGGGGGAGCTTGAATGTAAAGACAGACTGCATTAGTTACAGTTATTTTCCCTTAAAAAAATGCGCCTGCGTTGGGGATATAATCACTGTGTATAAATACATTAACGGGCCAAACAATACACTATCTGGGGCATTGTTCACCAATAGAACATGTCAAAGGACACAAGGACATCCCTTAAGAAATTTAGGGGCATATTTATAAAAGTTCATTAAACTTTTCGCCTTCTTTTATGCTGTTTTTTCGCTATTTATAAAGAAGTGATACCCAGTAGCAAAAAGTCATTACTGCTACTGTTTGCTTTTCGCCACACATCGCTGTGGTAACCGCTCAATCATATTTATAAAATGGCAAAAAGTGTATTTTTGCATTAAGTTCAGCCACTCCAATTCGCTAAGTCTGAGGTTAGCGAAAATGCATAAGTGGCCATTTATTTAGCCTGCCAATGGGTCCATGGAAGGTGTCAGTACATTGTGGAGTGTTTCTCAATACTAATAAGTACCCAGGGAGGTGTTAGACTATTTTCCAGCATTTACTGTAATACGATCTAAGATTTCACTTTTTAAGGTTTATTTTTCGCTTTTTAAAGATCCTTTTTTTTAATGTTCCGATTTTCTTTATTTACCAATAAAGTCAAATGGGGGTCTAAGGGACATATTTATAAAGGGCATTATTTTTGCTTTTTTTCCCCACCAACCTTTATCACAATATTTTAAACTTTCAACTTTTTTTAGTTATTAAAAAGGCAAATTTTCATCAAAAGCGAAAATTATGTAGCAAAAAGTAACACTAATAATACTGAAAAGGCTCAGCACATATGATGGTAAATAGGTAATACTCCCTGGTGGATTTTCAAAGTAGTATTACATTGGTTAATACACACTTAAACATCTATCTTTGTTATTTAAAAATAGCCAAACACATGTGGTGTTTCTTTCAGCCAAAGATATAAATAGTGTAAAACTCAAACTCAATTGTCTCTAGTTCATTTTAATAGGATATGGTAAATAGTGCAAAACTCAAAAGGCGAATTTTCTCTATTTTATTAATAGGACACATTGTTTAGTATTGCTTATTTTCAGCAAACTGCAGCTAATTATCAAACCAGTTACATTAATATGGGAAGATACCATAGTGCTGTGTAAGAAATAGTCATGTTAATGGAACATTTGGAACATTTGACGAAAATTCTGGTAAAACTGCAAAAAAATGCAACAAAAGGGAGAAAAGTTGGGAAAATTCACCTATTTACCTATTTTAGCTTTACAAAAAAAATAGACAAAAATAGCTATGAAATTACACTAGAGAGCAATTTCTCTTTTCACAGTGAGACCACACTTAACGCAATGAATAAGGTGAAAACTATCGCCACAGTGATACTTTCCCGTAAAGGCGAAAGCAAAAACGAGAGGTTTTATAAATAAGGTGAAAATAGCGCTATTTGTCATTGCGATGTCCTGCGATAGTGAAATATGCCCCTTAGTCTTCAAGTTTGGAAAGGGTTTTTCACTGTTTAGATAAAAGTATGGAACTGTCTTCCATTGGATGTGATGGTGGCAGGTTCATTGGATAGTTTTGAAAAAAGAAGGTGGATGGGTTTCTTAAAATAAAAAATGTTGCATGTTACTAGTGTTGATACATAAAGTAAAGTTGATCCAGGGATATTTCCGAATGTCACTTGGAGTCAGGTAGGAATTCCCCCCCCCCCTATATTTATTTTCCTATGGATCAACAGTTAGACAGGAAATGTGGGTATTGCTGATTGGGCTGGACTGGACTGGATAGACGTATGTCTTTATTCAACCTCAAATACTACTCAACTCTACTCTCTTAGTCCTGATGTGTTCACTGTAACATGCCTTCTTGGAGATATTCTGGCTTTGGTTGTAAATGACAAATTTTCTTTGATTTCCACTAAAAGTTTTACCTTTTTTTCAAGTGGCACGGAAATTTACTGTACAATTTTCACCTTACGTCGCACAATGATAATGCAATACTATGTAAATTCTCTGCTTTATACATTTTGTGAGAATTCCAACACAAAACAACAAAAAAATTGCATCAATGTCTAAATCAAAAAGGTTTCTGCTCCTTAATAAAGATGACCCTAGGATTTGGTAGTGGGAATACTGGGGATTATAGAGAATGGTGCATTTTCTCTTTTTCCTCAAAATATAAATATTTTTTATTTCTTTTTGTCCAGTTCCATCACTTAATTTTTTGCTGGTTGAATGGAGATGAAAAACTGATATGTCCATTTATATTTAGAAAGGAAAACCTTTACATGTGGTGCATTCAAATTTTCACGCAACGGAACATGTTTTTTCAATTCCATTTTTCATCTAAACATTTCTTAAGGAAACCTCCAAATAGAACATGTAGCCATCTGTTTGTATTTATGTATGTATAGCTTTGGTTATATAGTGCCACATGGAGATGCAGCGCCGTACAATATTATAATACAAAGGGTTATACAAGGGGGACAAAAATATAAATAAATAATCATTTACATGAATAATTGCTTTACAAACTAGTAATTGTTCAGCAAAGTGGAACCCCAGACATAAATGACATATATTACATAAGAGTTTAAAGTATTTTTTAGTATTTATGTTAATGTTCAAATGAATAGGATTTGTATTTTAATTCTCAGTTTACCATTTGCCTGATGTAAATTATTTTCCTCAGAATATCGTGCTTTGCAAATTATTTTTAAAAAAAAAACTTTATTCTTTTGGTTAAATAAAATCAATGGGGAAGATAGTTTTAATCATGTAATAATAATTAATTATATTGGGGGCTTGCACAAACCGGTGAATCCCGATTTTCGAACCTAATCTTGTTTCGAGGTGCAGTAGAGAATAGAGATGCAAGTTTAGAAGATTTGTGGATCCG
The DNA here is from genome assembly GCA_019447015.1 of Hymenochirus boettgeri. Classification (NCBI taxonomy): domain Eukaryota; kingdom Metazoa; phylum Chordata; class Amphibia; order Anura; family Pipidae; genus Hymenochirus; species Hymenochirus boettgeri. Next base: position 214,681,018 of record CM033474.1, read on the forward strand.
ACAAAACTTTAAGACTGGGTTAGAGTGAATCTTGCCTGTTACATTTATCTCTATGCAAAACCCACTGTAATATCAGGTTAACATCGGTTTTGTGTTGGTTTTGAAGAACCTGCATTATGTACAAAACATTTTGGAAACAGCTGCTATTTGTCATGAAATATAATGTAGATTGAATTTGGGAGTAAAACCCCTGCAACCCATCCCTTTCCTGCTCCGGCAATGCAGTAGAAGTGATTCCTGCATTGAGTGAGCGTAGTAAGGTAAGGAGCAACAGGAAGAGATGCTTGATATCAAACGGGAAATAGACGAGGAGTCAAGCCGTCTTGGTCTTAATAAAACTTGTCTTTATTTGTACGTTGTTAAAAACATATTCACACGATTGGGGGAGATAGAGGGAAAGAAAGAACAGGTGCAGCTCCCCCCAGTAAGTGTGTTTTATTTTGTTTCTACAGGAAGAGATGCTGCATCTTTCCCCAGCAGTAATTGAATAAATGTACTTTATTCACAGGAGAACTTTACCAAAAATGTCACATTTGTTTGAATGCTAAGTAGTTACTGTACTATTCACGTCAACTTGGCTAAATATGTATTTCTAATTGTTTTACAGTTTTTCAGTCCTTCTGGTTCACCAAGTGGCCTTCCTGAGGTTATTGGATATCTAAATGGAGTATCAATCAGGCACATCTTTAACATAAGAACATTTTTTGGCTCCTTTTTTTCTTGTGCTTTAGCAGTGTCAGCAGGAATGTTTTGTGGGCCAGAAGCACCCATGGTGCATGCAGGGTAAGAACTTTCTGTTTGATTTAACACAAAATGCACACCAGTTTACCAAAATGAAAATCTATATGATCCATTGATTTTGTCCCAAAACAAACAAATTACTTAAGGCACCATTCAGATTTAATCTGATTATGATAAAATTAAATATTTTTTCACATTTTTAGAAATTAGAAAAGAATTCGCTAATTTCCAGACATTTTGTTGCTAGATTACTTTTCCTCTTTATTTCAAAAAGAAAAAAAACAAATTTGTTAACAATGCATAAATATGTCAAAAATGGGTACACACATGACCAATAATTGTAAAATCCTGTCTTTATTTGCTGATTTATTGCCAATTATAGACAATTTCCAATGGAATTTGTCAGGAATCTGCTACAAATCAGAAAACTTAAAGAGCGCCTATTCTGAAAAAATACACCATCCGATTTATATGAAGTAGTTCTTGTTTTGCTCAGAATCCTACCCTATCTCTCTTAACCGATGCCTTCTTTATCAGACCTGACTACTATTTCATGTTGCCCATTGTACATAACCTATTAGTACAGTCAAATAGTGTGATTTAGTGTGATTCTATTTATGTGATCACATGATATCACATCTCTCTCTCTCTATGGATATATATTTATATTAATATATATATATATTTACATAAGATGCTGGATAAACCAGGCACTGTTCTCTGGAAGGAAATATACAATTGTAATTTAATGCTGAATATTACAAATAATTGTAGCAATGATTCTTACATAGCAAACCAATTATCATTTCAGAGCAGTGATTGCATGTGGCCTGAGCCAGTTTAAATCTGAAACTCTTCGAATAAATCTTCCTTTCTTTACAAGATTCAGAAATTCAGCAGATAAGTAAGTATGACCTACATATATGTGGGTGTGTGTTGACTTTAGCTGGGTAATTGATTTTTTTCAACAGCATTGGGCACAGCATCTGTGTTTATTTTTATTAATGCCAAAATATAGATTACATTTTCTGGGAGGCTCTGATTGCTGTAATATGGATTTATAAGGAAGCAATGCTGTGCTTTAGTGCCAACCAGTGCCATAATGACACATCATTTTGTGTAGCACTGTTTTTCTTCTGCTGTCTACATCATAGATCTAAGTGTTTGCAAAATACTACCAGCAGAAGTTCCATGGAAGTATTTAAGGCCAAATAAACACAAATTGGTTACTTATATTGGATATAGGGCATGTCCACCCCCAAAACTAAAATTTAAAAAAACATTACAGTTTAAAAATAATCCTTACCTTACATTCCTGCTTATGGTTCCCCTGTAGTCCATGTCCAAAGTCCAGGAAAGGGAGGAGAAGTGTCTGTCTTCCTGTCCAAGCATCTCCTGTCTTGCCCCCGGGAGGGATGGTGACATGCATAAAAACCTTAATATGTATTGTATATCAATACCGTCCCACCCCCAACTGCTATGTTAGAAGTTTAAAAATAGATTCCAAGCTATAGTCACAGCTCCTGGTTCCAGCGTCTTCTTTATTGCTACCAGCTGCGGCTGTGATTGGCTGCCTCTGCGGCAGCCGGTCCGCCCACCTGCTTGCAGCAGGTCCACCCACATGACGCTGGAACCAGAAGCTGTAAATAGAGTTTGGAATCTATTTTAAAACTTCTAACATAGTGGTTGGGGGTGGGAGGGTATGCCCTACAATATAGCTGAAAGTATCTATGAAGGTTGGAGATGCCCTTAAATAAATATGAAATGCTAAAATTAGTTACCCAAACCTCTCTGCAACCTTAAAAAGTAATGCTGCTCTGTAATGTGCTTCACCTTGCCTCTTTAGAGATGCGGCCCTGCTGCTAGCACTGTGAGCTGTGACATCACCAGCAGTTGGGGTGTGCCCACAAGTTTAAAGCTGGAGCATGTCTACTGCTGGGACAAAGCATGATCAGCTGCATCATAAGCCCCGCCCCTAAACATCTCATGGCAGAGAATGGTTACCGGTCTGAAACTAGCTTTAGAAAATATCATTTTGGGGGTGAGGTTTATAAAATATTCCCAGGGGCAGGGGGTTAGAGAGCCCCATCTTATTTTTCCTATGACAGATTCAGAAAACCACTGTGGATGAAGCATGGATAGGGGCCCCATCACGTTCATTTCTCTTCTTGCTTCTCCAAGCCTCTCCTCTCTGTCAGTCACTTCACTGGCTGCCCATCACGCAAAGGATCCAGTTCAAGCTGCTTACCCTATCCTATTAAGCACTATCCAATACGGCCCCTCCATATATCTCAGAGCTGATCCACTGATACCGTCCCAGACGCAACCACAAATGATATCCTCCTGTCATCCTCCCTTGTCACCTCTTCCCATGCCGTATTCAGGACTTTCTCATGCTGCCTCTCTGCTCTGGAACTCCCTCCGTCTGTCCATCATTCACAGTCCCTTAATACCTTCAAACGTAACCTTAAAACCCACCTCTTTGGGCAAGCATATAACCTGGCCTAGACATTACCCATCTCACAGATCCAACCTGATCCTAACTGCCTCTCACACTCCACTGCCAATCTTTTTACAGCCTACCGATTCCCGTTACTTTATGTCTCACCTTTTCAGGCAAAAATATATAACCTTGTCTAGACATTACCCCTCTCACTGACCTAACCTGATCCTACCCGCCCCTCACACTCCACTGCCAATCTATCACAGCCTACCGATTGCCGTCACCTTATGTCTCACCCCCATTTCCTCTACACTGTAAGCTCTTTTGGCAGGGTCCTCTTTCCTATTGTATCACGATATTGCTGTAAGTAACTCATCACTGCGTGCTTATATCATGTATTACCTGTGTATGTAATATGTATGACTTTGTATAATATGTATTACCTTGTATGTAATGTATGACTATGTAATTGTAAAGCGCCACGGAAGATGTTGGCGCTATATTAATTAATCAAAAATAATAATAATAATACCCATCTTAATTGGGCAGCAAGGTGACCCAAGATTTATAAAGACAAATTGTAGTGATAGGTTATCTGTGTAAGATAAATGGGCAGGACCCGGTGTGAATGGGCAAAATAACTGTGAAGTGCTGTGAAATATGTGCGGTGCTATGCTAGAAAATAAATAAATAATGGTGCCAGCACTTGTTCTACATATGATCTGGCAATGCCAGCCTTGTTGAAGATCGACTTGCTGTGGAAGAACTTTTAAGGAAAAACAATTAGGAAGAGCAAGAACAGCGTGTCATAGTCCCAAACCACTAATGGGACTGACTAATGTTAAGATGTTCCTTGCAGAGTGTGCCTTCCTATTAGTTTAATACTGGGTTGTGGTGGGGCAGGTTAAAGCTGACTTTACAAAGCCAACTTCACATGCTCACTAAAGTAAGACCCAGAGGTAAGGACCTAGCAGTTTAGGTCTTCACCCTGGTTACTATATGTGGGGGGGGGGGGGTTTGATTGACCTTTATACTAATATAATGCACTGTAACCTGTATCCTGATTTATTTCTTTGACACATTCTAAAAACCTGTATAAAAGTACAAAAAACAGCCCCATGCATAACACAAGAATCATAAATAATTAAAATAATAGAAAAATGTGCCTTTTAGTTTGGGAAGGAATAAAGGATCCCGAGCAACATGGTGGTAGACACTTTTCTCCCTAGAAAAATGTTAAAATTTTATAGCATTTCATTATCCAGCTTACTGGTTTCACTGGGAAATACAGTAGATGTTTGATTGTCATATCAATGGGATTTTAAATGAGAATTAAAAACTTTTTAAATCAATGTCTAGACACCAATTCCTTTTAATAATAAGTTAAAATCCCCCCAAAAAGATTAATTTTACCTGGAAATCAAGACTTTAATTTATCCTTGTTTTGGTTTACTCTCCTATCTATTCAAGCTATTTACATGCAAAGTCAATGCATCATCATTTTCTATTATAGCGCCATTTAAAAATATACCAAATTGGCTAAAATAGGCAGGGATTCCTGCAATTTTCATTGAGAAATGTCAAACACTTCTTTTGCCTGGCTCTAGGCACTAGAGTATGTATGCCCTATTCCCTCCATCCTTTTGAACCTTGCTTGGAGATAAATGAAAAATGGAAGGCACCTTTCTGATTCTTCAGGTGTCTAATCCAGTTAGTGGCCCAGAAGACTTTTTTTTAGTTATCTGAACATACTTCTTCCAGTTCTGCTGCTTAAAGGACTTGTGTAAAAATAAAATGTTCACATTAAGTTCAGGTATTATAACTTTTTGCTCCTTTTCTACTGCAGGAGGCAGTTTATCACAGCTGGTGCAGCAGCAGGCATTTCTTCAGTTTTCCGTGCTCCTGTTGGAGGGCTTCTTTTTGTTCTTGAGGACGTAGCTACATTCTGGAATATTAAGCTGGCATGGCAAACCTTCTTCTGCTGCTTGGTGGCTTCCTTTACCGCTGAAGTGCTCTCCTCTTCATTTTGCGATTTTATATATCAAGGCTATTTTGGATTTTTCAAAGCTGAACAGGGAGTCATATTTTGGGTTTGTTTGCTTTATCTCACACATTATAGGACCTATGGATAAACTGGTTATATGTATGTATGTATAATTTTATCTGTAAATTGCCACTAGGGTACGCAGCGCTGTACATTGCCTTGATACATTAGGAATGAGATCCCTGCCCCGAAGAGCTTGCAATCTAAGTAGGTAGGACAAGATACAGATACATGTTACTTAAATGGCTCTTTATTTGCTAAAAATTAATAAAATGAGATAAATAGATGGGAAAAGCTCTGAATTAGAAATAGTTCACAGGTATTTCTAGTTTTTCTAATAAATCTATAATATTGAAATATATATTTCAATATTCTTAAAAGGGTTAAATTAAATCCCCTCTATTTACTGTAACCAGGGTCTGGATATAAAACACTTGCAGCATCGTTAACCGAGAGCCGCTGCGCTGTTTTTTGGAGTAAAAGTCACGCTAACTGCTTTGCTATCGGTTAGCGTGACTTAAACTCCTTCCTTGCGCTAGCTGCGTGGAAATTGGAAAAGACATCTGCGGCGGTCACGATTCACTATCGAATTTGCCCTACTTTTAGCTGGATTTTAAAGGGCATGTCCACCTGAAAATGAACTTTTAGAATAAGGTAGGCACCTCCTACCCACCTTCAACCACCGATATATTTCTTAAAAATAGGTTGCAAACAGGGGCTAGACCGGCAGCCGTGTCAGTGATTGGCTGAGAGGCAGCCAATTACAGAAGCGACTGCTTTCAATGAAGACACCGCAGGAGAGAAGGGGCTGTAAGTGTCAATCTAAACATTTATTTGAAGAAATACTTTGGAGGTTGGGGGTGGGCAGGGACTACCTTAATTATGTCAAAAGGATTTCCTGCTAGGTGCCACGGCAGCAGAGGATGGATCCGGATGGTAGGAGAGAGGAGGGGGGGGGGGGGAGGCTCTAATGTACATTTCACAGTCCTTGTTTTGATACTCAGCTTTATCCTAAAATTGCATTTCTAATCCTGCCCTCTCCCCTGGGTGGGTGAGCCACTACATACATCACCTATGGGGGGGCATGCTCCTTGCAGAGCACATCGTCCCAGAGGTTGGCCAGACTGGACAGGAGCCAGCTTTTTTGGAAATCAATTTAACCCTTTTAGTGCCTTCAAATACCCCATATAATGTTACGAAAGGTCTAGGCCAGGTAAACAAATTGACAGGCAATTTGAAATATGCAAATATATCAGGCATCTGCCTTTTCATTTAATAAAAAATAATTTGATTAAAAAAAAAAATGATAAAAAAATAAAAAAAAATATATAAATACCTTATCTGTGTAGCAGCTACATCCCTCCTTTTTATTGCTTTCAGGTAAAAGACATGCTGGATATAAGCATCTTAGCTATCATTCCCACAGTTATCCTAGGAGTCTTAGGTGGTGTTCTGGGAAGTCTGTTTGTGTTTCTAAATATACGGATCAACAAACTACGGATGAAAATGTTTAACTCAATTCAGAACAATTTTCTACGGCAGCTGAGCAAAGTCCTTGAAACCTCACTGATACTGGTAAGTACATCGCACATTGCTGCATTTCCTCTTGTTCTTCACACATGTGACAGAATTACTATTAACATTCTAATCTGAATGAATAAAATCTAATATGCTTAATAATGTACTATATACCCGTTTTCAGCTTTGGGAACTAATGCTATTTAACCTATTCTAATGCTAATGTTTTCTTACTATACATAGTGATATGTAGCTGTGTTACTGTACATATGAGCTAACATTAACTTTGCTTTCCCATGCAGGTGGTTACAATCACTGTTACAGTTTACGTTCCATACTTCTTTTCTTGTTCCCCCAATCAAATTCCCAGCCAGTTGAACAATGTATCTGAACAGTAAGTACTTATTTTTTGTCTGTATATTTGTTACTGCCATGTACTTTACCTAGTCACTAGTATATGGCTTATTTAATTCACTTTCTAATTCTGTAGGTGTTCCTATAATGCAATATTTAGTGTAAGGTCTTCTCCAAAGCAACTTGATACATACAAATCTAGAGAATATCTGACATTTGAACCATTTTCTGATGCTAACAATTTGAAAACCACTATAATAACCCCTTTTCATATGAATATATTAATATTCTAGTGGAGGTTGAATAAATAAACACATCCACCAAGTTTACCACTTTGCTCTACTTATGATACATGTCTAACAGCTGATCCACAGGAACGCAACCCTCCTCAGTCTAAAGAAAAATTCTTTCCTGACTCTAAATGTCAATTGTAACAATCCCTGGATCATTAAAAACAATCAGGGTTATTCAATAAAAGTTCTTATCGTTTAAAATGGTGCTAATTTTGTCCCAACCAATCAGGTGTTAGCTTTCAAATGCTAAATAAGATCTGATTGGTTGGGGCAAAATTAGCACCATTTTAAACGATAAGAACTTTTATTGAATCTCCCTGAATGTATTAATAGTATTTTTACTTAATACTAAATTAAAGACAAATCAGATACTGAATTTTCTGGAGTCACCAATGTTTGGTACCCTAACAAAATTAACTAAACAACACTAATGCTGACCAAATACTTGCCTGATCTTATAAGAAATTCAACTTTCAAGCCAAAGAGCAATCAATAAAGAATAGCAGTGAAAGTAAAGAAAAACCCTTTGAAGCAGCATATTCTGTAAAGCTTCAATTATAGCAACTAAAGATACATGGCATTGTCCTTATTGTCCCATATTTTCTAAGTATGACATTTAGGATTTTGTCCACTTGTAAGTTCTGAAACTACACTTAGCAGTCACCATTGTTTCTTATGATATTGTAGTGGCCATGGACAGCCCCATGTTTTCGATAACTTGAAGTCAGACACTGGACTGTACTCTAGAGACAAACAGTTATAGTTACAATATGGACAAATGGGTTTCACTTTAAAATCCGCTTTGTTTTAGTAATATTAACTATGCAAATAACTAATTAGAACCTGTAACCGAAACAAGAAATAACGATGCATTACGACAATCTAAAATAATGTCCATTACATTTCTTGGTTATATATTTATAAAATCTCTATAAACATTTGCCAAAATATCTTACAAAACAGTATTCAGTATCTAACATTTTTCCTTATTCCAATATATTCACAAATATTGCCATGTTTTACTAACAGAATTTTGTGCTGAATGTTACAGTAATTCACATGGTGAACAAACAGCGTGGGACATTAATGAGTATAATTGTCCACCTGGCTCTTCGTGGGTGGCACCAAATGGAACCATTATGTCAAATCACTCACTGAATCAAGGTAAGACTTTATATTAATACTAAAGCCATGTACAGACATACAGATAATTGTCGTTGGAACAACAGAAAATACCTATTTCCAGCCAGCCCGCCTTGAGACCTCCAAATTTTAGAACCCTGTGGTTCTTGATGTTTTCTTCAGCTCCAATGAACCCATAACTATTGACATTAAATACTGATAAATATTGCCTTTATAGCTTTATAACCGATACAGTGTGAATTCAGAGACATACTATTTTTCCTTTAAATTCATTGCCTAAATACTCCTGGGGTAGAATTCCAATTGTCCACAAAAAATCAGGTTAACTGAACCCTGAATTCCCTACAGTAAAGTTGAACAACTTGGCCTAATGATCTGCTCCTTCTCATTGCCCCATCTTCTTGTTTATTTTTTTTCTTTAAGCGGCTGCACTTCTGGTGAAAAATGGCAATCAGGGAGTTAAGCTTCTGTACCAGCGTGGGACACACGAAAAATTTGGGTTTCCTGCCCTTTTTACTTGTCTGGTGCTCTACTTTCTGATCTCTTGTTGGACAGCTGGTTCAGCTGCATCTACTGGCCTTGTTATACCCATGGTGTAAGTAATCTACCAAGAGTTTGGATGTTCATAAAGGATATAGAGGGAGATTCAATAAAAGTTCTTATCATTAAAAATGGTGTTAATTTTGCCCCAGCCAATTAGATGTTATCAATGCTTTCAAATGTTAAATAAGATCTGATTGGTTGGGGCAAAATTAGAACCATTTTTAAGGATAAGAACTTTTTTTTAATCTCCCTGATATTCTGTCCAGTTTCTTAAATAAAATATATATGAAGTTCCACCACACAATAACACTATAAATTCTCCAGGAAATAAGTATACCAGATAAAAAACAGATCACTTAACAAAATTCATTAAAAAATTTCTAGTTAAAATACAGTTGATAAAAATAGCTGGCAGCTACTTAATAATAAATGTCTATATATTAAAAAAATGTGCGCAACATACACCAAAATAGTTTAAAAAAGAGTCTCTCTCTATATATCAATGTGCAAGTGAACTAAAATATATATGGCAGTCCTTTATATAGACAAATGTAGCAAGTAGAATGCTAAACAATGCAACAATGGAGATATTTCTCATTTCTGCTGTGGCAACGCAATACATTCAGCAATTTCCTGCCTTTTTACACTTAATAAGCCTGAAAACCACAAATAAAACTGGTCTGTTCACAGCATCTAATAGTATTAAATCCAGTATTAAATCCAGTCAAGCTGCATCTGTTTTAAAAATGTGGCTTTCTCAGTCTACATGGGAAGTTGAAGGAAATCACTGGGATGAATGGGGAAATATATTAATTTGTTAAAACAATTCAAGCTGTATAATATTAGATATGCAATGACTGAGATATGTGGAAGTTTTCATAGTTGTGTCTTTTTACAATAGTTACAATGAAACTTTTTAATGTACATATAATCATACAGTACATATAGACAGACCATGGCATGTTAGGCACAAAAGTAGAATAGTCATTCATTCAGGTAAAACTTCCCATAACACCCAAATGAGAACTGTAGAAGAGTTTGGTCTATCAGGATGAATAATGAAGCTGACAAAATCATCTTAAAGGTATCATGGCGAGGAATAACACATCTCAGATATACTTTTATCATTAAAAAGTGTTGACAGGGTCAGGGGTGCCCCAACCATGAAGCAAACTGAAACATTTGCTCAGGACACACTCCTGTGGAAAGTTGGCAGTTAAAAAAAAAATCCTCCTTCCTGCAAAACTGCAATTCAGCACCAGTCCACCAGTCAGTGTTAAGTCAGCCCACCACACCTACCTCCACAAGCCACGCCTATGTTCCCTGATGAAGACACGTCTGCTTCATATGTGGCCCTCCATCTGCCTATAGGCATCATTTAAAAGTTGTTTCAGGTGCCAAAAATCCTTGGAACACACCTGGACAGAATACAAAACATTGCATTTGGTGCAGTTAAGGGCTAATAGTGTATTTCCTAGGACAATCACTATACATTTACTGCGAGTGTGAAGAACTAAGTGACAACAAAATATTGCTTATATAATTGCAGGTACACTGGTGGTATACTCGGAAGGCTTGTGGGTGTAATTCTTGTTTCAATATTTGGAGTACAACATGATGAGTATGGGGCTTGGATCGATCCTGGACTGTTCGCGGTCATTGGATCTGCTTCCTATTTCAGTGGTGTCACCAGGCTGACTATTTCTCTTACTGTCATAATGGTAAGTATCACTGGGCTACACACATTTTCCAATTTTTTTTTCTAATATAATAATTATACATATACAGGGAGATTCAATAATACATTATTTCTTTTTTTTATTATAAATATTTATTGAGGTAACTAACAATAAACATAAACATTTGTAGAACCATTGTTATATCTGTTCAATAATATTTCTTGTTTAAAATGGTGCTAATTTTGCCCCAACCAATCATATATTAGCTTTCAAATGTTAAATAAGATCTGATTGGTTGGGACAAAATTAGCACCATTTTAAACAATAAAAGAACTTTTATTGGATAACACTGATAGTGTTTCACACTAAAACTTCACATAGTATGATTATTCGTTGCCAGTTTGTATTTAACAATTTTAACTGTTAGCATTTTGATCTCTATTCATTCTATTGTGATTACCAATAAATGTATTCTTTAACTATCATTTTATTCATCATTTATAAGCACTTTAGTTTTTCTTTCAAATTTTAGTTTCTGCTTCAACAAGACTATAAATGTTACAGGTACATGGTATTGTCCTGCACTCCATTCCAAAACAACTCCAATCTTGCTGGGTGCTGCTATCAGGCCCTGGGGGATACGATAATCCAAGATACAGTAGCAAGAATAGCGCACACCAGTCTTATCACACAAGTGTTTTATTTAGCACATAACGTTTTGGCCTCCAACTTATGCCTTCATCAGACAACTTGTAAAGTGCAAAGTGAGTTTGTTTAAATAGTGAGGAGCAAAAATGTCACAGTATCGCCCTCCAGTGGCCATCTAACATACGTGCAAACTAATTACCCCTAGTTACAATATTTGTTAAAAATCAAAATCAGGCTTATTTACCCAGAGCCGCTATCTCTCTGGGCAAATGCTCCTTTTGCGATTCAATATCGCGTTTGCAAATTTCGGTAAATCCCGGTAAGAGATTTACTAACTGCGGGATTTTAACGCCAGCTATTAGCTGGCGTTAAAATCCAACACTAAAACTAGCACAAACGTGATATTGAAGCATTGGATGCACGGGTGATTTTTGCATAACCCGTGCTTCAGACGCTAATATGGTCACGCTAACCGGTAGCGAACTCTATATATTTGCCCATTTTGTTAAAAAACATTTGTACATTCCATAAATATAAAGAAGTATTTAAGATAGATTTTTGGCAGTGAGTGGTGGTTATAACCAGTGACCATATAATGAAAAAATTCTATAAAATACAATACCCTGAGGAATATTAATTTAATTAATTATTATTATTATTATTATTATTAATTATATAGGGGGATACTTTTTTCTCTCTTTGCTATAATCTGTAGATTTTATCCCCATTTTATCCTTTCTGGGCACACTGACGTCATTACTGTGCATCACATTTCAATTTTTGAATATCAGTGTACATAAAGTGCATATGTTGGTATAAAGTGCATATGTGTATTCAGATAATATGTGAAAAATGCTAATTTATAAGAACCACCACTTACACATCTCTAATAGTCATTATAAGTAATGGTTAGACACTTAATCAATATAATTTTAAATACCAATGGTTTTTATCTTTCCTGATAGAAAAATACCTGTTATCACTGAGTCCCAACTGTGTAGTTAAATAACTTCTATTTACTTAATCTGTCAAAAAACATATTGCTGTCTTACCCTTTTATTTATTTTTAATTATTTACTCAATTCACACCAGGCCCTGCCCCGAAGAGGTTACAATCTAATCACTTTAAGTACACATACAACCTATCAGTATGTCTTTATGATTGTGGGAGAAACCGGAGTGCCTAGAGGAAATCCACGCAAGCACTCCTTGCAGATGTGTCCAAGGGTGGAATTGAACTCAGGACCTCAGCTCTGTAAGGCATCAGTGCTAACCACTGAGCCACCGTGCTGCCTCTTTGGCATAGGTACATGTTCAATGACCATACCTTTCAAGTCCTAAATCACGTAGGTTTAGTCTGGTGTCTAAAAAATGAGCTGCGACCGAAGGAATTTCTTGTCTGTCAATATTGGTCTTTTTATAGGCCAGTTTAATATCACTTTTATGTTTTTGGAACCTCTTTTTGAAAGGTCCAATGGTCTTTCCCACATATGTCTCATCACTGGGGCATTTGAGTATGTAGACACAATACTCCGTGTTGCAGTTAAGGTATCCCAAAATTTGTATGAGTTACGTTGATAGGGATGAAAAAAATGTTCGCCAGTGATAAGTGAATTACACACGCTGCAATTATAGCATCGGTAATCTTCTGGATGAAGAGTATGCCTCTGGCATTAGATTTTACCTTATGTGAATGTGTCTATGCCTCTGTTCTAGCTTGTTGGATGAGTCTCTGGTCATATCCTCTATCTAGGAACTTCTGTTCCATAAGATCCAATAATTTGGTCCTTTCTTGAAGATCATTACACATTCTGTATACCCTCAAGAAATGGGATTTGGGTAACCCCGAAAATACATGCTTGGGGTGAAAGCTACTTGCTTTCAATAATGTTTTCCTATTAGTTGGTTTGTTATACAGGGTGGAATATAATGTATTCTCTCTTATCTTGATACTCACATCTAGATAGTTTAATGTATCCTATGAGATTTCAGCATTGGATTTCAGATCCTCATCCATTTATTTTAATAGATGACTCAAATCTTGTGCTTGAGCCATGGATCCTCCCCATACTACAAACAACTCATCAATATATCTTATATATTTCACACAGTACACTTTAAAAGATCACTGTTATAAACATATTTATCCTCTAAAACCCCTACATACAAATTGGCATACGAGGGTGCCACTGGGCTGCCCATTGCCGTGCCAATATGGCAATGTGTGCATGGGTCATGCGAGGCTCGGGCTGTCGAGGGCTTGTGAGTGGGAACTTGGTACAGAGGAGCCGCTGGGAGGTTGACCTGGTCTGGAGAGACCCTGCTGCGGTTGCGCCCATGCTTGGGCTGTGGTCTGTGTTGGTGCTGCTGCTCTTCTCTGAGGTTTGAGCGATGTCTACAACCGGTCCGATCCCCTTGAGGTACAGCCTGGGGATGTACCTTCACACGAGCGGAAGCTTGTGTGAAGATCAGGCTGCGTCCACACAGGACTGCCTTACCTACAATTATGTTGCCAAATGTTTGTTCATTACTGAACGAGAAGGATGAATTAAGGATGGCCTCCAACTCTTCCTTGAGGTATTGTAATATACTTATCTTTACTGAGACCTGGCTAAAGGAAGAGATTCCTGACAGCGAACTGAACCTGGGGGGTTGGTGCTTTTTAAAGGCCAACAGATCCCCTACCTTGAGTGGAAAATCTAAAGGGGGAGGTCTGTGTATTTTTGCCAATTTAAACTGGTGCATGGATTTGAGGAAGCTTGTCTCCTTTTATTCCCCGGATCTTGAGTACCTGGTGGTTAAATACAGGCCTTTTTACTTGCCTAGAGAATTTACCTGTGTTCTGTCTGTAGCAGTTTACATTCCACCAGACGCCAGGAAGGAGGCACTAAGAGTGTTATGTGACTATATAATTACTATATAAATGCCTTGCAATTGAAATATCCAGATGGACTATTATTTAATTTTAAATTAATGATTTTAATCCCACAAATTTGAATTCAGTGTTACCTAAGTTTTATCACAATGTTGTTACACCAACTAAGGATATGAAGATCCTTGACCAGGTTTATACTACTATTAAGGAAGAATAGAAAGTCCATTCTTCTGAAACCCAGATACCTACCTAAAGCTTGTGTGCAGCCTATGGTAAAACCGGTTAAAGTCTGGAAGAAAGATGCAGATTTATGATGATTATATCTGGCTGTGAGATTAATATTAACATTTATACTGTCAAAGTTGTGTTTTTTATAAATCATGCTATCTCAACTGTTACTTCAACTAAGACAATAACTCTTTTTGCAAATCAAAACTAGGGAGGTTAGAGGTTTGTTGAAAGCCAGAGATAGGGCTTTTAAATCTGGTGATAATGTATTGTAAGGGAAGCAAGGAAGTCCTTAAGGAAGGGCATAAGGTAAACTAAAGAAGTCAGATGCCCGGGGATTGTGGTCCAGAATAAAATCTAATTCTGGCCCCATTAATAATATAGAGGTTTATAATGACAATAGGTTTTGTGAGGAATTGATGGATTTTTATTCTAGGTTTGAGGGGTGTGTTGGGGAAACCGACTGGGATACAAGGGCTTCAGGTAAGGTTATGGGTGACCACATCCCTTTTACTACAGGCTCCATCCTGTCTGTTTTTAGTAAGGTAGACAGTAGGAAGGCAGCTGGCGCCGATGGCATTCCGGGTAGGGTTTTAAAATCTTGTGCCCACCAATTAGCCGAAGTCTTTTGTGACATCTTTAATAAATGGTTGTGTTCCAGAACACTTTAAGCATTCATGTAATATACCATTACCGAAAATGGCTCATGCGAAGGAGCCTAAGGATCACAGACCGGTTGTTCTAACATCCTTGATAGCTAAGAGTTTTGAGAGGTTGGTTCTTGACCGATAGTTTTCCATCTGCATATAAACCCAATAGAACTACTGAGGATGATGTGAACCTGGTCTTTCATAAATGTTTGTCTCATTTAGAAAGGCCCAATGCTTATGTTAGAGTAGTTTTCTTAGATTTCAGCTCGGCCTTCAATACAATTCCCATTGGAAGGCTAATGGAGAAGCTACAGATGATCAGGGTGGATCTGTTTCTCTGCAGATGAATTGTCGATTTTCTTTACGGCCATTCTCAATGGAATGCTACTCAATAATCATGTGTCTACTACTAAAATTACCAACATTGGAGTGCCTCAGGGTTGTGTCCTCAGTCCTTTGTTATTTACATTATTTACTATGTTGTTTTGTCTGATAAAAATTGTCTTATAAAGTATGCTGACGACACTGATTGGGCACATAAGTGATAACAATGAGGTCACATCCCTGACAAGATGGTGTGAGTTAAATAATCGGTTAATAAAACAAAAGGAAATTATAATAGATTTTCGCAGATCTCAAAGACCTGCTCAGTATAATTCCATTGTTATTGGGGAAATGGAGGTGGAGCAGGTGTGTAATTTTAAATTTTTGGGAATTTATCAAACAAATGATTTTTCATGGGCTAAAAAATATGTATGAGATAACGAAGAAAGCCCAACAACGCCTGTATCTTCTAAGAAAGTTAAAAAGGGATGGGGTATCTTCTGCGATTCTACTTTTATGCTACAGGAGTATGATTTATGGACATGATAAATTATGGTCTCCTGGCCTGGTATGATGGGAGTACAACTAGTGACAAATGACAATAAGCTTATCCAACGGATTGTTAAGCATACGCAACAGGTATTCGGAATTGAGTTATCGAGTGTTGATTCCTTATTTTTACTGACACTTTTCATCCCAATTATAGGGATTTCTTACTTCTTCCATCCGGTAGATGTTTTAGAAGTTTTTATTGTAAAACCAGTCATTTTAAGAACAGTTTTTACCCTTCTGCTGTATGTGTTTTTAACTCGATGTTGTAATGTAATATTTTTGTACTTGTTTAGCCTGTTATTTAAGAACTATGTGAAATTTTCACTGACTCTGTACAATGCTAAGTACTGTGACAATAAATTCAATCTGAATATGAATATAATCTACCACACTCAATAATGTTGGGATCAGGAACTCCTCTTTGTTTTTGCTGAAGATAGTTCTTATTATAATTGGCTGCATGTTTAAAGTCCACATTTTAAAGGGCTATAATTGACCAAGGAGCTTGGTGCCACTTTTTACTAAATATCTGAGAATCCATTGTGGTTTGTCCAGTTGGCTTGTCCATGGAATTGGCAATAGTTTTGACACAGAAGTTCTGATGGATGAAATTATGGCAGTTCATCTGTGTCAAAGCTATAGCTCACCCTTACTAATAACTTTTTTCTTTTTTTCTTTCTTTGAGTCTTAAAAATATTATTAAAGCTGTTTCTTATTCTTTTTAGGTGGAAATTACAAATGATGCCCAGTCCATTCTGCTGGTCATGATAGCTGTAATGGTTGCAAAAACTGTGGGATCTTACTTCAACCAGCCCCTATTCAGTTCATTGATGCAATTGAAGTGTATCCCATACTTGGAAGCTGAGCCCATTGTGGTGCATGGGAAAAGGAAGTAAGTAACCAAGAAAACCCCTTGTATTCTCTTTCACTTGTTTACTCTGAATATTTGGTTTTTGCAAGTCAATCATTTTACTCACTTGTAATCTTAAAATCTCTAAATGAAAGGGCCTGAATATGCACTTCTAATTACAACCTAAAATGAAGCCTTTCCTTTTAAACTTAATGATGCGAAAAAAGAACAAGATTATAAGATTATTGTTCCACTTATTTTTAAAGGTTATGCTAAATACTTCCATCGCTAGAGGGAATGTGTAGATTTCTTCAAAGTTTATACCAAGTATGCAATATAAACACATGGACAAATATTGCAAAGATGCACATAACCCCCATAAACATATGTGCCTTCAAAATATCTACACATTCAGGCACAGATATATGATATATGTACAAACAGTTAAACTTACAATGTATGGACATACACAAACATGCAAACATATATGTTTGCACACAAGTAAATGCACGCATTATGCCATTAAACATATACTTACGCATGCAAGCAATTTCACTAGTACCCTAACATACACAATTTTGTCAGTGCATACTGTATATATAAAGATCAGTTATAATACTATTACCACACACCTATTAATCAGATCCAGGGCCACATCTACCATGAGGCACCCCTATACTGTGAGTGAGACACCTGGCACCCCTGCACTGAAGAAGAAAGGCAGCAAACAGGCAGTGGTCATGAAAAATAAAAGAATTTTCCCTGGTAACAGATATGATGTCATTTTATATGGTTAGCTTAGCTTTAGTTAATTTGTAAGGCTGGTTTAGATTAGTTAGATTAGTTAGGGCCCTGCTGAAACAGTCTACCTCGACATCTTTTAGCTAAAATCTTTTGTACTTCAGAAAGTATGGCATTTCTAATGTATTGTAATAGTTGAAGCAACATGTATAGCACAGGCTATAAAATAAGTTATTTTGATTTGAGCAACAAAAACCTGAAAGGAGCAATATGGTAGCCACGTCCATAGATAAAACCACACCCACCGACAAAGCCACACCCACTTTAAAGCGGCAGTGGAAATAATCAAGGGTGGTATTTAAACGTTTGGCTCAAGCAGCAAAACCCCTAGAAGCAGGGCCACATCTACCATGAGGCAGAATGAGACATTTACCTCAGGCGTCACCACTGCACTGAAGAATATAGACAGTTGACAGACAGTGGTGGAGAATTTTTTTTTTCCTTGACTGGTCAACAAAAATAAAATAATTTTCCCTAGTAACAGATATGATGTTATTAAAATCCTTTTATATGGTTAGGTTAGTTTTAGTTTTTAGTTTGTTAGGCTAGGTTAGATTAGTTAGGTTAGTTAGAGCCCTGCTGAAACAGTCTTCCTTGAGGTGGTGGCAGGCTTACAAATCTTTTAGCTAAAATCTTTTATACTACAGAAAGTATGGCATTTCTAATGTATTGTAACAGTTGAAGCAACATGTATAGCACAGGCTATAAAACAAGTTATTTTGATTTGAGCAACAAAACCCTGAAAGGAGCAATATGGTAGTCACGTCCATAGACAAAACCATGCCCACTTTAACACGGCAGCAGAAATAATCAAGGTCAGCATTTAAAGGTTTGGTTCATGCAGCAAAAAACCTAGAAGTGCCCCTTATCAGATCCCCCTTTTTTCATAAAAAAAGACCCTAACTATTAAGGTATGGGCTGCACTGTATGCTGTGGCATCATATGCTTTAAACCCTGTAAGTTGTAAATAATTTAAGACAATGCTGTTTGCATGTGATCAGCACACATCCACAGGGATCCATAGGGAACCCCAGCAGTTAACAGAAGAACATTGCCCAAACCATTATGCTGTCTTCTCCTGCTTGACTTCTTCCCATAGTGCTTGACTTCTTCCCATAGTGTGTCCAGGTGCCATGGTGGTTACCAAGTGACATACCTAGTCTTCCATATGATGTAATGGAAATATGATTAATCAGATATGGACATCTTTTTCCATTGCTCTGTGTTCTGATCCTGGCATTCCCATTGTAGATACCCTAAGTGGTCTGTGGCCACACAACCCTGTATTCAACAAATTGATGCACTGTGTGTCTTTTCTTTCTAGTTCTAAAAATATCCAACAAACACTGTAGCTTTGGAAATTATCTGACACAGTTGTCTAGCCACACAATTTTGGCATTAAAATTTACTCAAATGTTCACATTTGTTCATTTTTATCTGCATCCAACTTCAAGGATAAAATGTTCACTTTCTGCCTAATATACACTCATTATTAGGTGGCATTGAAAGAAGATAATCAATATTATCCACCTGTTATTGGTCATAGTGTTATGATGGTTTATTTATATGTAAATTAATGTATTTTATTATAATATCTCCTGATTCTCCACATTCAGTTGTGCGCTTCCTCCTTCTCATTCCATTCTGTTGATCCTCCTCCTTATTCCATTCTACTAATTTTTCTTCTCATTCCATTCTGTTGATCCTCCCCCTTATTCCATTCTACTCATCCTTCTCATTCCATTCTAATCTAATTCTAAGTCTTTAGAAGATTCTTGGGGCAATTAACTGAAAGCTGCACATATGGTTTAATTCTGATTTAAGAACACAACAGTGGATCTTTATAAATTGTAATGTATGTACACATACATGGTTCTTGATGAACAATCTGCCTTTTTTGTCTCTTAGGGTAAATCTGGAAATGTTTTCTGCCAAAGATGTTATGAAGCCATGTATAACAATCAACCTACAGGAAAGTGTATTTGTATTGGCTGAGCTTCTCAGTACGACAAGTCACAATGGCTTTCCTGTGGTTTACAGACCTGCACCAGGACAAGACGAGGTCTTCCTGGGGACAATTACAAGGTAATGTGCTTTGCATAACAATTATATAATTGCCATTATGGCAATAAGCATTTTAAAGACTTGAAATACTCAGGCATTTATTAAATTCATGTAAATGAAATTCTTTAAATGCTTTGTGTAATTTAATATTAGGGTTAATATTAGGAAATTGCTCCATTTCATGCACTGCTGTGTATGAAATGCATTTGAAGAAGAGCTAAAGTTTAAATGACCACTATACTCACCTAAACCACTGTACTGTGTAGTACCCAGGGTGAGGACCTAAACTGCCAGGTCCTCACCACTGGGATCACCTTCTATCCTCTGTAATACCTATTTGAAGTTTGCTTTGTGGCTCCGTCTTCAACTCTTTGTAGAAGTGTGTCTTCTCATAGGCCAAATTTGCAAATGCGGAAGTCGGAGCCACGAAGCAAACTTCATGTAAGTATAACAGAAGATAGAAGGTGATCCCAGTGGTGAGGATGTTTTGTTAGCAGAATGTGTTAGCAGTAGAGATGGACCGGATTGCAGACCCGAACCCGGTTCCGTGGCAGATTTCCGCAATCTGTGAGTCGCGGATAAAGTGAATTTTGCAGAAATCCGCCCTTTGGATTTTTCAAAGAATTTTCAAAAATTTTGTAAAAATTATACGGTAACTTACTGTAAATGGCTCTAGGGCCTGGGAAATTGTCTGGGGAACATACAACCAGATTCTTTCTGAAAGAATCTGATTGTAACCAATTCTGTATTCTAACCAATCAGATTCTTTTCCAATTAGAATTGGTTAAAAATTTTCTGAAAATTTGCATATCCTGAACGGATTTTAGTAGTTTTACCCATCTCTAGTTAGCAGCCCCTATGGAGTTGTGGAAATAATAGAGAGCCAGTACCCAACATTGCATATATTTTAGGCAATTGATACTGTTTAAAAGTAAAAAATGTAGAGGTTCTGGCTCTCACTGCATTGGAAATTGGATGGGGGGAGGGGGGGGGGGAAGCTCTCCTGCCCATGCCAGAGTCCTTCAGGTGGACAGGAAAGGGACAGATCCCGGATTACACACAGGCTCCTACTCTTCAGTTTCCTGGACTTTCAGAAGGCATTTCAGGATTACCATAAGGAGCAGAGATGTAAGATAGGGATTTTTTTACACTACACAGTGGGGCCAGCAGTGGGTCAAATTTTAGTTTGGGGGTGGACGTGCCCTTTAAAAATTTGGTTAGTAATGCAGGTAATAAAGTGCAAAATATATCAGTTGGTATGGGGACAGGCAACTGACAATTGACCAGTTTTTTGTTTTAAGGGAGAAGATTCCATTTAAAGGGTCCACCCAAAAAACATCAAAATGGTCTCCATATTTAAGGGTTTTTTTGTAATCTGAATGTTTACAGCTTCTGGTAAAGATTTTTGAAACAAATTTCTTTATAAATACTCCAATTTGGCACATCACACTTTATGGAGAATTTTGTCCAAATTGGGCTCAAAGTGTCAATATTTTGTGTGGCCACTATTATTATTTTCAACACTACATTAACTCTCTTGGGCATGGAGTTCACTAGAGCTTTACAGGATGCCATCTCATGTAATTCTCCTCCATGACAAAATCACAAAGCTGGTGGAAGTGAAAGATCTTACTCTCCTCTACCTTCCATTTGAGAATGCCGCACAGATGCTCAACAGGGTTTAGGTCTGGAGACATGCTTGGCCAGTCCAGCACCTTTACCCACAGTTTTTTTAGCAAGGCACTGGTTGTCTTGGAGATGTGTTTGGGGTCATTATCATGTTGCAATACTGCCCTGAGGCAGTTTCTGAAGGGAGGTCTGAGCCAGTATGTCTCAGTACATGTAGGCATTCATGGTTCCCTCAATGAACTATAGCTCCCCAGTGGCAGCAATACTCATGCAGCCCCAAACTCTCACCACCATGCTTGAGTGTAGGCAAAACACATTTTTCTTTGTACTCCTCATCTGGTTGCCGCGACAGATGCTTTACACCAATTGAACCAAATACGTTATCTTGGTCTCATTACACCACAGGTCCAATAATCCATGTCCTCAGTCTGCTTCACCAAACTGTTTACAGGCTTTTTAGTGCATCATCTTTAGAAGAGGCTTTACCCTGGGACAAACACGATGCAGACCAATTTGATGCAGTGTGAAAAGTATGGTCTGAGCACTGACAGACTGACAACCCACACCCTTTAAACTCTGCAGCAATGGTGAAATCATTCTGCAGAAACCCCTGGATATGATTCTGAGCATGTGTACTCAACTTCTTTGGTCGTCCATGTTGAGCCCTGTTCTGAGTGGAACCTGTCCTGCTGTAGGGTCTTGGCCACTGTGCTGCAGCTCAGTTTCAACTTCCAGTGACCACTATGAGACTGTGAAAGTGAAAACATCAAATCTAACACACTTGCTTCCCATTAACACCTGAGACCTAACAAGTCACATGACCCCGGGGAGGGGGAAATGGCTAATTTGGCACAATTTGGACCTCAACCATAACAATTCTTATGGTCCTGAGTGCAAAAAATAGTAAACATAATTGTAAATAGTAAAGAATTGATGCCTTATTTGCAGCAGCCATTGAGATTCAGATTTTTCCCCCCTTCATAATTTGGTATTGGTTGTTTTTATTTTTTTGCCTTCCTCTGGATCAACAGTTAGGCAGGCAATGTGGGTATTGCTGAGTAGGTTGAAATAAATGTAAGCCTGTTAAGAACTGGATGAAGTATCTGTGTGTATGTGCAGTGTCAAACCACACCTCCTGACCTCAGTCACATGCTTCCTTGCTTTATCTGACCTGTAAAAGGATTGGATAGAGATTATTAATGGGTGTGACCAACTGTAACAAGTTTCTGCCATAGCTAAGCACTGAGCATGTGCAGATCATAATGGTCATTAACCAAACTGTGTGACACTAGAATGCTGTGAAGTAAAGCACAAACCATGTTATTTAGGTAAATTTCCCAGTGCTGGTATCAAAATGAGAGGTAAGACACAGATTACTGGTTTTATATCAAGGTGTTCTGCCTTCTGGTTCAGTGTTGTTCTGTGGCTTTAGTTGTCCTTTAAGGCAAATTGACAGCTCAGGCAAAATTTTGCACCTCTTATTGAATATGCCCATTTATTTCTTGTGGGTAAAACATATATTTTACAAATATTTATCAAATCTTTCTCCAGGTTGGACTTATACATTCTGCTTTCCAATAATAAAGTTTTCCTAACTCCAGATAAGGACAAGTGTTCAGTTGTCCTTACATACCCAGAGGTAGGTATTCTTTAATTATTTATCATCTTAATAAAATATACAATTACTTTCAATAAAATGTAATAGAATAGTCAAATTATGTTTATTATTTTATAAATGCCCTTGTTAATTAATAATTCTTTTTTAGGCTGGTTATGTTTCCCTTTACAAACTAACCTGCACTGAGAAACAAACCCAAAACACTGGTATTCTGTGCATTTTCTATACTCAATAAAAATACATTGTAACTGGATGGTGTCAGTTTTAACCAAACTCTGACTGGTATTGACAAAAGGTTGAATTCAAGGAGCCATTGATACACTGAATATCTATCTTTGAATATAACGTATTGATTCTGTGGATTACTCATGTAATTTTAAAAATGTGGCCAGTGTTTTGCGAATATTACATTACAGTCATAATATCAAATTACAGTCTAGAGCAGTTATGGCGAACCTTTTAGAGGCCGAGTGCCCAAACTGCAACCTAAAACCCCACTTTTTATTGCATAGTGCCAACACGATCATTTAACCTGAATACGGAGTTTTACTTTTTACTAGAAAAAAACAACTCAATTAGACACAGACCAATACAGTAGATAGAACTGATTATAGATTACCTATTAACCTCTACATTACCACACAGGGGTTTGAGATCTAAAACAGTGACCATTAACCCCTACATTATTATACAGGAGTTTAAGATCCAAAACAGGGTCTCAAGCAGAGCTGAATGTTATAGCTACAGACAGCTCTTTGGCTTTTCTGGTGAACTCTGCTGTGCATGAGTGCCCACAGAGAGGGCTCCAAGTGCCACCTCTGGCATGCATACCATAGGTTCGCCACCACTGGTCTAGAGCAAAATGTTGAATAAAGTCCTTAACAGTCCTTAATCCTCTTGAACATGGCTCTGTTACTCATTAGTATCCCATACAGACTAAGCACTAATGCATTTGGAGGTGAAAATATTTGTCCATCCTAAATGGTTCATGGTAAAAAAAAGGCGTGTAAATGATAGTATTAGCTGAAAATATAGAGAAACTAGAGAATTGTGGAAGCTATGGTTAAAAACATCACATTACTAAAGCAATATTAGGGCCATAGTCTCCCTTAACAGAGGCTGGTTCTTTCTGCATTTACACCATAGATTGTGTGTTTTGTTAGATGTAACTCTTTGCCTTGATACCTCCAGGTAACAGTGGAAAAGCAGCCTGATGAAGCTCGGATTGACAGACTGTTGAATAAATACTCTACAGACCCACAATATCAGCATCTCTTCATCAATCTGGTATGGACAAAGCCAGTTATAAAAACTAACATTTCTTCAGTGATCAGTGTGTGTTATTAATAAATCATTTGTTTATGATGGCTGTGTCAGACACACTAATTTCCATAATTATTGCTGATCTAGAGACTTTACATTTTCAACAAGAGCAGCAAAGTACAAACAGCATTCCAGAGTTTTAATTCATGCTATACAAACATAACAGATGGCGATAAAGTGAGCCAATAGGAAAATACAATAAAATGAGTCCATAAAAGACAGATAGTCACAAGGATTCCAGGTTAATGACACATATATTAATGGTATATTTTTTACAGATACATTATGTTCTTTATCTTAGGGAGAGAACTGTTTAAGTGAAATGTCAAGGTGATGCAGTAGACATTAGGTAGTAAGAAATTCATCTTTTACGATAGATTAAGCATACAAAGCACGTTTGTTTTTGCTGTAACTGGAATCTTAAAATGAAGCTGAGTTTAGAAATGAGGGTATTTATGGGTTGTTACCATACAGAATACTAAATATTAAGGGGCTGATACTAGAAAAGGTACTTTCCCCCATCATTTTTTGCAGCAACCAATCAGATGTAAGCTTTTCTAGGCTACTGCAGTTAGAGACAACTTATTGGTTGCTGCAGATGCAACTTTTATTGTATCAGCCCATAAAAGTACTGCTACTGTCAGCATCAAGGATGATCGGTCCTAATGGAAAATTTCCATGGGACCACATCAACCTCCTTTACTTCAAGATGAAAGAACTGATGCGATCAGGACATGTATGCCCACCAAGCCAACCATTGGAGAGACAACTATAATATCTACAGCTTCTCTATGCTGGGATAGAAACCGAGAAGAATACAAACTAAACTATAAAACAAAACTAAAGTATAAAACAAATTACAGAAAGAACAAAAATGCTTTATATTCTAGTAATCCATGTACTGGAGGTGTGAATCAATGTACTGGATTTAGAGGATGAGTTCAGCCACACCTTAGGGCACGGCCACACTGCGCCGGAAACTGAATCGCACATGGAATCTTAGATAAAGAATTGTGATTGCGATCACAAAAACGAAACGCAAATAGCAATCGCATGCGCAATCGCATCTGAAAATGCACGTTTTCAATTATCAGAAAAATGCATGCGCAATCGCATGCGAAGCGCGATAGTGTGGCCTAGCCCTAAAGTAATGTGTTTGTCCTTTCCACCTTTCTGGTCCATAGGTGACAGGCTATAAACAGTACATATTAATATCTAATAGCAGACATTGGAAGCTGTCTTTTATTGGCTATAGAGCTGAGTGCTGAATCTCTTCCTATTCTTTGTATAGCTAGATCGTTCAGTTGCCCAGCAGCTAATAGCAGTAGTTTGTCAGCTGCTAGACGTATTGTTTTTCAGGTACATATGGTACCTATAAGCTAAAAATTGGAACATATATCTCAATGCAACATGTGCTGGGCATGTAGAATAGAAGTCCATGCTGATCTTGAAGCATTGTATAGAATATACTGGGATCTGTAAAAATACAACACCTTTCAGATACATCCCAAGGTAATATAGGGTTAGTGTTGGTTTAACACATTTTAAAGGGAAAGTTCAGTGAAAAATATCAATATTTTAAAAATTCTTGGTTTGTATTATGCAAACCTAGCTATTCTACATATTCTCTCCCATTTTGAAAAATCAGTTAATTTTATACACTTTCCTTTTCCCTGCTGTTAACATTAGTGAGCTGACATTTCAGGTTCCAACAGTCCTTCCTCTTTCCAGGATGCACCATTTCCTTGGAATGTTCCTAACAGTAATTTCTACTGATTGGCTGTTGGATGGGTCAAACATGCTCAGATCTCTACTGAGCAACTGAATCAACCCAGGCGCTGGGTCAAGGGCAAAACCATAATGGTCTCTATTAGTGGTCCTGCAAACAGGAAGTCAGCGTTTCAGAGGCCATTCTTTTTAAAAGATGTTCTTATGAGGGTGGAGTTGTCCTTTAACATTTTTCCGAGCCTGCACCTTTTCTGTATTATATCGGAGCAGAGCCCCAATGTAAAATGCCAAATGTTAGTTTTTGTGCTACTTGGTAAAGTTTAAATGATGGTGTTACCTCCGTGATTACTACATCATGAGAAACCAGAAGGAAGAGGAGTGCAGAAGGTACAATTTCCCCCCAATAAGTGGTTGCCTGGATCTTATGAAATGATGTTCCTGAAATCATGATGTCACCATGTTCTACAATAAATATAATCTTGTTTTTTTTTTTCTTAGGAACCATATATCAACAAGTCAGCAGTAACCGTGCAAGCTAATTTTTCACTACAGCGCACATACGTTATCTTTCGAACCCTTGGGCTGCGTCATCTTGTCGTCACTGACCTTCAGAACCGGGCAGTTGGTATTATTACTAGAAAAGATATTAACTCTTCACACATTGAAAAGAAACTAACACAGCTAGACGCTGGAAAGCTGGATTCAGAAGAAGAGCTTTTGAAATACAATAAACATACACAATAAAATAATACAATTAAAAATACAGGAAATGATGTCACAAGTTAATCCACAATAGGAAACTTAAAAAACCAATTAATATAAAAAGTGTTTTCTCTTAAACCAAAGGAACACACATTTTAGCTGTATATGCTACTTTTATAAACCAAATATTTATTTTGCTTTAAATGAAATATATAGACCAGTGACAACCCTAAATGGGAGTGAAATATAATTAATGGGGAATTATACTCTCCTCCCCCGCTCTTTTCTTCTTTCCATGTATTGTACCCAGGGTGAAGACATGAACCACTAGGTTGTCACCCCTGAATTCTGTTTAGATCTGCAGGTTAATCCTAAACATTTTCAGGGAGATTCAATAAAATGTCTTTAGGGCATTATAAAAGTTCTTATCGTTAAAAATGGTGCTAATTTTGATCTGATTGATTGGGGCAAAATTAGCTCCATTTTTAACGATAAGAACTTTTATTGAATAACCCTTATGTTACCCTTATTTTTTGTGAAAAGGTCATAAACTTCTATAGGAAATATAGTTGGAAAAACAGTTGGAAAGAATCCTTGAACACATCACATGTTGTTTTTATTACCAACTTTATTTACAAAACATCTGTGTCCTAGATTTCTGTAGAAGCACACAATGAATGTATTTTATGTTGATGCCTTTTTGATATCCTTGAATCTTTTATTTATCTTTAATGTTTCCTAAAGGGCAACTATAAATAAATATGTGTAAGTAGCACTTACTTTGAGGTGTGTGTGTTGCTGCATGCTTTCAATCCAGTACCTGTTTTGCTCATGCTCGGTGTCCCCCCATCCTATTTTAACCACGTTCCATCTAACCAAATGTTTATTTATAAGGGCAAGCATGCTCATTAATCACTATGAGGCAGAAAAGGGCAAGCATGCTCATTAATCACTATGAGGCAGAAAAGGGAATTTCCCACAGTCCAACTGTCAAAACTGCACACAGCACTCCAAACTGGTTTGAGTTTGAGTTCTAGTCCATCTCTAATTATAATATCCAGATTAAAAAAAATAATATCCAGATAAAAAAAACACTGTGAAATGCTTTTTTGGGGATTTCTGAATAAAATGAAGGAAAAAGACAATACAATGTTAAAAATCATGCCATGAAAAATCCACTAAATGTCAGTCTCTCACATATGCTGAATATAATGTTATGGCACAAAGACATGGTGAGCCACTAGCCTCAAATGGATCCAAAGAGTAACTTTGGAAATTATGATTTTCAGGCAAAACACCTCTTATTAAAACTAAACCAAACTATTTACATATTTTTAGAACCTATACACCTTCAACTACATAACTGTGCAATTCTTCCATAATTACATGCAGAATTCTGCACAAATTTCCATATTTATAAAGAAGTGGTATTGGAAAGGTCTGAAAATGTGGTAGAATAACTACCAAATTAAATAAAATACCCCACAAGTGAGATATATTTTAAAAAAACATACCCCCAAATTTATAATTGGTATAAATTCTGACCAAAATGCAGATACCGAGACATAGCTGTTCATCAATTTGAAAGTTTTTTTCTTACGGTATATTTCCCTTTTTCCTCTGAAACATAAAATCTTTGACTAACTAAAATGGTGAATTTCACAAAAGAATTACAGTTAAAAGGTTAAAACCAACACAAATATGAAAGCCTAACCTCCTAAATTAAAATGGTATGCCATATGCATGGGTAGACTCTTACATGGCCAACAACTAACCAGGGGCATACCTGCAGGGACTCGGTCCCCCCCGCAAGAATGGAGACTGGGCCCCTGACCCCTTCCTCTCTCCAAGGCCTCCCACATCTGGTTCAGTTCCAGAAGTTCGGGTCCGGTCTTTTAAACAGCTGATCGCGCGTATGTTTCATTCGTACGTGCGATCAGCTTTTTAAAATGGCTGATCGCGGGAGGCATCTTGGGCGCATCTTGGGCACATCTTGGGCTTGTGGCGGGCCCTACTACTGGTAATGATGCCACTGCAAATAGGGCAAATACACCAAACTAATTTATTCAGTTCTGAACTTTAAAACTTTTAGTTTTTTTAAATAAACACCCTTCAGTTTAAAAAATACTCCAAGTAACTATTTTTATCAGATTAATGGGATAATGGGTTAATGGGTTATCTGTTGTATTCAATTAGATCAACTGGACTTGAAGTTTAGTTCTTGAAGACGTTTCGCTAGTCATCCGACTGGCTTTCTCAATTCATAGTAACATAGTAATTAAGGTTGAATAAAGGCATACGTCCATCAAGTCCAACCTATTCACCCCCCCCCTTTTTTTTTTTAACCCTACTTAACAGTTGATCCAGAGGAAGGCAAAAAACCCCAGCTAAAAAGGGGGAAAAAATTCCTTCCTGACTCCAAAAGGCAATCGGAAAGTATCCCTGGATCAACCAGATCTATATGCATTAATACCAGTAATTCTCAATATTTTTTAGTTTTAGAAACTTATCCAGGCCTTTTTTAAAGCTATTCAATGAATTTGCCATTACCACATCTGCTGGAAGACAGTTCCACATTTTGACAGTTCTCACTGTAAAGAAACCTTTCCTAACCTGAAGATGAAACTTCTTTTCTTCCAACCTTAAAGGATGTCCACGAGTCCTCTGATATGACCTGTTAGTAAACAATGCACCAGAGAGTTCATTGTATGGGCCATTAATATATTTGTATAAGGTTATCATGTCCCCACGCAAATGTCGATTCTCCAATGTAAACAGCCCTAACTTGTCTAATCTGCCTGCATATTCAAGCCCCTCCATTCCCCTTATTAATTTAGTTGCCCTTCTCTGAACTGCCTCAATTTCCAAGATGTCCCTTTTGTATATGGGATTCCAAAACTGCACCGTATATTCCAAATGAGGCCTTACCAGTGCCTTGTAAAGAGGGGAATAATATTTTTCTCTCTTGAATCCATTCCCCTTCTTATACAAGACAATGTCTTGCTAGCTCTAGCCGTTGCTACCTGGCATTGTTTGCTATAGCTAAGTCTGTTATCTACCAGAACCCCCAAATCTTTTTCCATTACAGATGCACTTAACACAGAGTTATTTATGGTGTAGGTGGCACAGGGATTATTAAATCCCAAATGCATCACCTTAGATTTATCAACATTGAATCTCACCTGCCATTCTACTGCCCATTTTGATAATCTATCTAGGTCTGCTTGCAGCACTTGTACATCATTGGAAGTTTCCAAAGCTCTACATAGTTTAGTGTCATCAGCAAACACCGAGACCTTGCTCTCAATGCCCCCTTCTAAGTCAATTATAAACAGATTAAACAGAAGCAGCCCCATGTCTGGCATGATCTATTTCTCATAAATCCATGCTGACTACTACTAATAAGATGATCTCTGGAGACAAAGTCAAGGATATGATCCCTTAACAAAGTTTCCATCACCTTCCCTACCACTGATGTTAGGCTTACAGGTCTATAGTTTCCAGGCTGTGAACGAATACCTTTTTTGAATATTGGTATTACATTGGCTTTTTTCCAATCCAGCGGCACATCCCCAGACAAAAGTGAATCTGAAAAGATGAGAAACAGTGGTCTAGATAGAACTGAACTAAGCTCTTTTAAAATCCGAGGATGCAATCCATCTGGTCCTGGCGCTTTATTGATATTAACTTTGTCTAATTGTTTCCGTACCATATCCTCTGTTAGCCAATGTGAATACTCTTCATTTCTTCCCTGCATATTATTACAATCCCTACTGTAAGGACAAGGATTCTCAACAGTAAAAACCGATGTAAAAAAAACGGTTTAGCAGATTAGCCTTTTCGGCATCCTCTACAACCACCTCAGCCCCATTATTTAATGGTCCCACATTCTCAGTCCTCATCTTTTTACCATTTATATACTTAAAAAACATTTTGGGGTTGGACTTGCTTTGTTCGGCAATCCGTATTTCATTTTCTATTTTAGCTAGTTTAATTGCTTTCTTGCACTCTTTATTACAGCGTTTGTACTCCCTTTAAGCCTGTTCTGTTGTCTCTGATTTCAAAATTTTAAAAGCCTTTTTCTTTTTTTCCATTTCCCTTTTTACCTGAGCATTAAGCCATGCAGGAGTGGACCTCATTTTTTTACACTTGTTACCTAAAGGTACAGATTTAGAAATGTAATAGTTTAATATCCCTTTAAAAGTGGTCCACATCTGCTCTATATCTTTACCTAGAAACAATTACCCCCAGTCTATGAGCAGGAGTGATTCCTTTAATAGCATAAAATTAGCTTTCCTAAAGTTAAAAGTTTTTGTTAACCCAGTGCACTTTAGTTTTTTGCAACCTATACCATGGTCACTATTCCCTAAGCTTCCCATTACCTTCATCTCCAAAATGAGCTCAGGGTTATGAGATATCACCAGATCCAACAATGCATTCTGTCTAGTAGGAACTTCTACCATCTGTGAAAGAAAATGCTCATATAGGAAATTTAAGAACTTTATACCTTTTGAGGTGCTGGCAGTTCCTCTACTCCAATCTATGTCAGGGTAGTTAAAATCCCCCATAACTAGAACATGCCCCATACCAGCAGCCTTCGCCAACTGCATATGGAGATTCATTTCCACTGCTTCCCCGGCATTTGGCGGCTTATAACATACTCCAACAATTAATTTACCTACCTTCTTGCTTCCTGTACACAGTTCCACCCATAATGTTTCTGCCATATTGTTTACTCTATTCCATCTTTTAAATTTGGCTTCAATTCCTGTTTAACATACATACATAATCCTCCTCCTTTCTTATTAACTCTGTCATGTCTAAATAAGGAGTATCCTTAATATTTACTGTCCAGTCGTGTGAATCATGATTCTGCTATACCAATTACATCATACCTTTCCTTTAAAGCTATTATTTCAAGTTCGCCGGTTTTTCCAGCCAGACTTGTTGCATTTGTAAACATTCAGAATGACTTGTACAAGAATCTGTGGCAATTATGTACCCTGGAAAATCCCAATTAACATATCAAAGCCGGGGGTTAAGGGCGTGATTGCATAGTGGCTAAGAGGTGTTATAGGAACGCCCAGAGTAAGGTGTAGTACTGTAGGTTTGGACAGGGGTCCATATTTGAATATTGGAATGCTGGGAAATAAAACACCGACTACTTGTTAAAAAGATACATTTCTCAGCAACCACATTAAAATTAGAAGTGAAACACTGATTACTGCTTTTAAATCAAGGTGTTCTTCCTTCTGATTCAGTATTATTTTGAGGCTTAAGTTGCCCTTTAAATGTACAGCAGAATTCCCATAAAGTACCGTAATCCCATACAGTAGTACCACACAATACTGGTAATAGCCAAATCTAGTACTGGACCAATTTCATTGGCACTCCAGATGTTTGGAAACTACAACTCCCAGCATACTTTGGTTGCTGGGAGTTGTAGTTTTTTAAACGTCTCTAGTAGCAAGTT
This sequence comes from Hymenochirus boettgeri, assembly GCA_019447015.1. NCBI lineage: Eukaryota > Metazoa > Chordata > Amphibia > Anura > Pipidae > Hymenochirus > Hymenochirus boettgeri. Next base: position 214,713,241 of record CM033474.1, read on the forward strand.
CAATAACAACAAAAAAAAAAACCTTACCCATCTCTGTAACCCATCATTGTATTGTTTTGAGGCACTCCAGATGTTTGGAAACTACAACTCCCAGCTTGCTTTGGTTGCAGAGAGTTGTAGTTTCTTAACATCTGTAATGGCAAGTTTAACAACAGACCCCCCCATGTCTAACTATGTAACCCATCACTGTATTGTTTTGAGGCACTCCAGATATTTTTAAACTACAACCCCTAGCATGCTTATGCCCAACTCTGTAACCCCCAAAGAAGAATATCCGGTAAAAATAATAAGGCAGCTTAACTTACCGGTCCCACAGGAGTGTCGCATCAGTCTGCTTATGCAGCAATTGTACGAGCTCCAGTTTAGCATATCCGGCGGACTAATGGATGTAAGGAAATGTAAGTGAACGACAATTTCTCCTGTGCCATTCCTTCATTTAGCGATGTGACGCGAGTATAAGCCGAGGTAAGGTTTTTAGATTTTAAATCTAAAAACTTCGGCTTATACTCGAGTATATACAGTAAATCCAGATGAGGGCCATCATTTGCAAGTTCTGATGAATTTGAAAAATACTTTCCAGTGCTGATCACATATGAGCACCCAGTACCAGGACTGACAGTGACGAAATTGTTTAACATAATGTCTTGCACATTGAGCAGAGCACAAAACATTTTTGAGTTGACTGGAATAGGTGTGCCACATATTCTGCAGATAACTCAGCTAATATATAGGGAAAGCTCAACAGTGTAGATACAAGAGATGAAGTCCTGAAGAAGGGGGCAAATAACCCCCCGAAACGTTGTGAGTGATGTGTGGTCACTAATAAAGATTTATTTGTTATTTGAAGTGCGACCCTCGTTTGGACTTTATCTTTAAAGCTCAACAGTGTCCTATCAAGGATAAAAGCATCTCAGTCACAGGATCAACATGTTTTTGCTGTTGGATGTCCATGCTGCCAAAAAACTCAGCATAAATGTAGAATATCTGGTGATAGATATATATTTCCACTTCCAGAAGAAGTGTCAAGCGAGTGGCTTCTCTTCAAAATATGGACTTCTGCAATACCAGCATTAGAAAAATAGTCAAACATGTTAAAACTCTATGGCTCTCTTTAGAAAAATCCATAGAAAGGACCCTGTTTCCATGGGATGCCCCGAAATCCTATTTCATCAGCACAAGAAAATTCAAAACCCTGACAAAAGTACACCTGATGAAGGGGGTGTTACCCTAGAAATGTTGTGTTACCTGTTGATTTTTGGCTCACAATAAATCGTTCACATTGGAGTGCAAGTCTACTTTGTTTCTCTTCAGTACTTTCCCTTTGAAGTAGGGGAATTAGACTTTGTGCACCCATTCAGGGTTAGTGTGCATATTGACTTTTGTTACCTATTTACACCTGCTTTTTTAAATTCAGTACTGCCAGTTTCTTATTCTTTCAATGTGCTTCTTCAGACTGAATCCCCAGTGGTGCACCTCCTACACCCTGCAATGATGAATCTGTTCAAAGATCTACTAGTGAGTTTTGTGCAGCCAACAGTAATTGCATCTGGCAACATTACAGAGCTGGACTATCATGATCCATTAGTTCAGTTACCTTTGTCGAAAGTGCTCATGGGGTTTGAAACAAGAAATTAAGGAGATGGGACCTAATGCATACTCCTTAATTTAAAAAAAATTGCTTGCAGTCCAAGAAGGGAGCTCCGGCCCCTGAAAGTTCTAAACCTGGAGATGACTTAAGCAGTGATGATCACAAAAATGCACCTGGACGCTCCAAGGTTCTTTAGAAAAAATCTTTGTTTATTCACCCATAAGTGAGATCTCTCCAGCAACGTCTTGGGTGGACCTCCACCCTTTAACAAGCTTGATAAAGGGTGGAGGTCCACCCGAAACGTTGCTGGAGAGATCTCACTTATGGGTGAATAAACAAAGATTGTTTCAAAAGAACCTTGGAGCGTCCAGGTACATTTTTGTGATTACATGTATTTGAGACTGACGAGCAGTACAGCAGAGTGACTGTCCGGACAGGAGAGTGGAATCCAAAAATCTGTGAGTTAAGCAGTGATGATGACATTATTCTTCTAGATTAAGAAAGTGTTTTTAAAATGCACTGTTAGAGATCTTCTTTTACAAAATAGTAACTTCCTTTGTTTAAAGGGCATGTCTACCCCCAAAACTATAATTTAACCCACTACTTGCTCCACTCTGTAGTGTATAAAATTCCTCACCTTACATCCCAGCTCCAAATGGTTCTCCTGTAATGTCTGTCCAAAAAACTTGCCACCAGGAGCACTGCAAGGAGGGAAATTGTTTCCGCCTCTGAGGCTTCCTCTTAGAGGTTTTTGGCTTGCTCAGGGCAGCCCTCCTTCCCCTCCCCTCCCCTCCCCTCCTCTCCCTCTCCCTCCCATTTTCCTCTCCCTCCCCCTAGTGTAAAATCCTCTTGGGGTATTGTAAGGTATCCTCCCCCAGAACCAACCACATTATTCTGATGTCCAGAAACTCCCCCAATCTTTACTTACCTTACCTCTCTCCCCGGCGTTCTGAACTGCTGGCAGCCACGTCCATGACTGTCTCTCAGTCCGGCCCCCTGCTTGCAGTTTCATGCAAGCAGAGGTCAGGGCAGTACGGCGGAGGAAAGAGGGAAGGTAAGTAATGATCGGGGGAGTTTCTGGATATAATAATAATGCGGTTGGGGCTGGGGGAGGAAGCCCTACAATATATAGAAAGTTAAAGAAAGGCCCTTTAATGCTGAATGAGGTATCTACTGGGAACTACAGTGTTGCTTTTAGTTTTTACAGTTCAACATAGCTATATATTTCTAAGATTCCATTATGTTGCACTTTTTATTTTTAGTTATTTATATTTATTTTTATTAATGTTATGGCGTTTGAGTAAATGTTTGTTTTTGGGAGGATCCCATGGGGATAGGGTTCACTAACCATAGTTGTCTTTTTTCAATAAAGTTTTTTTTGTGTTTGTTTTGAGCATTTTTTAATATACTGTACAGCTTTAATTTGAAAGCTTGTTTTGTGTATGGACTCAGTGTTGAATTTAAGAATAAAAAAAACCAATACACTTCTCCATACCGTCACATATTGCACACAATCTTTATTGAATAAACCAGTGAACTAAATAAAATCGGATGTCCCTGAATAGCACCATATCGCAAAAAGCCCTGATTCCAGTCAATGAGAATGTCTATAATCATTATATGAGAGCAGTGGTATCTTGTAATGGGAATGATAATGACAATATAAATCACCCTCTTCCATATGCATCACAGTCAATAGATCCCATGTAGATGTAGTTATTGGGCAGCAGAGTTCCCATATGAATCCCGGGACTTTCAATGCAGGTGGGTCCCCTAATCAGCAGTATAGCAAGCAAGCCAGGTAGGCGAGTGGTACTCACTGTCCTAAAATAACAATGGAATCGGCACCAGAACAACGTGTCCGACGTTCATGCCATGGACCTTCCAACAATGCTGACATCAGCTTCTGCAACTTTGAATCAGGTGTCAAGCGACCGAGGCGCGTTTCGCCATGAAAGTAGTGCAGCTTCGTCTGGGTCTCCTCTAGCTGTTGCTGTCTGGCACTGCAGCATCCCAATAACCTAATAAGCCCAAGATCACTAGCAGACTTTGATTTTTAGTTTGACCATACCACATTTCTCTCACATTTTTCAATTAGATAAAAAAAACTCATTTATGTTAATGAGAGTTATTGGGTTGGATGTAAATGCTGAATATTTGTTAGTACTATATTCGTCAGGAAAAAAAGAAAGCCAAATAGTTTAGGACTCTTGATGGATGCTCTTCTGCGTAAAGTTCTGTCAGTTAACATGTTTGAAGGTTCAGGATAGTACCAGCCCTATTCTGATAAGGGTTCACATTGCAAAGACAGAATTGGACCTGGGCCCTAGAATTAAGAGGACGATGAGATTTCCTTTTTAATATTTACGGTTACATTGATAATTGATGTCTTTTACATTTATTTTGGATTTTTATCAGGGAACTCCAATCCAGAGTTGAACAACTTTTCATCCTCTACTTAGCCTATTCCAACCAACAACTACAAGGAAGGAAATTCTAAATGAAAAGCAAATTAATAATTAAAGATGAACATATTTGATTTCCTCAGAAACTTGTTTCCACAGTCTTCCTCCGTTGCTTAGTTGCTTAAACTTTATGCATAGAAACTTTCTCTAGAAACTTTGTGCCATATTTGTTAAGGCACAGTATTGCTAAATAGCGATACAGAGCTTTTAACGATCGTAAGTTTTACATGACCATGATCATACATTTACGATTGCGATTATATTTGTACGATCACCTACACAATTCCATTGCTGTATTACCACATGGTATTGTGCTGCCATAAATGTATGACCACAGCCATAAATGTACTTAAATATGGCCCTCTGGACATTGTCTTTTCTTTTATTAAGAATGTATTACATTTTCTTTATATATATTACATTGTAAAACTGGATATTGTAACAGTACAACAAGATAACACAAAGGGGTCATGTTAGAGGGATGGGGGGGGAAGGTGGGAGGTGAGGGTATCAGCAATGTACATCAACACAAAAAGTAATTTCATTTTTAAGTTTAAGAATTCATTTTAGGAATATGCTTTGTGGAATAAAAATTTGTAACATGTACAAAATAATAGGGGATAGATGCTTTCAAACAAATCTGCTTAATTTTGATAGGACGCAAGTTAGAATTTGACACTGGTATAGCAGTATATGTGGTTTACTGAATAGTTATTTGTAGGTAATAGCTTCAGAGGTCACAAGCTAAGTCACAATCTAATAAGGATGTAGCTAAAATTGATATATAAAAAGGAGTATAGGGGTATATGTAGTTATTTAACTTTAATACTTTAACTTGTATTTATTTAACTATAATCCCTACATATAGATAATTCTTGTGTATAAACCATTTTATTCATCCTTATAATAATATCACTCTCTCTTAGTTTTACAGTCACACTAAATATAAAACAACACACTATAGGTAAATAAGATATCCCTATTATAAATATTGTTAGAATAAATATCCTACACTAGTCACGCCGGACCCTGATGCCTGTCTTAGACCCACTAAGAGACCCTTATAGCTGTGGGAGAAAGAATTGAACCACACATTGGATGTAGTAAAAGTCTAACTCACTTTATTCAGATGTTACATTGGATTTTCACAAAGAGAGAAAGGGGCAGGCCAGACACAGTGTCTACAGATGAGGTAAAAGATCCACTGGAATGCAAGGATAGAGTCAGGTTGACACACAATGTAGGAGGCAAAAGACCTTGGGGCATATTTATAAAGGTTCGTTAACTTTTCGCGGCCGTTTTCGCGGCCATTAACGCAAATGAACGCGTTTACCGCGATTAAAAGCCCCGAAAACGGCCGCGAAAAGTTAACGAAGCGTTAACCTTTCGCGCCGATACTTACCCGGTACCGCCGCTTCTATTTATAAAGCGGCGGTACTGGTTTCGCTCGGCTAGTATCGGCTGTTTTACTTCGCACCTTGAAGGTGGCGAAGTCAGCCGATACTAACCTCCCGCGGCGGGGATGGGCAGGCAACCGCGGCGGGTGGTCGCACCCGCCCCGGGAGACACGCCCACCCCGCCCACACCCCCGCGGCGGCAGCGGCGACCACCCGTTTCTGATTGGTCAATTTTTATACTTGCTTTACATTAACCAATCAGATTTCTGGAAAGTTCTGAAATCTGATTGGTAATGTAAGCAAGAGTATTAAAAATTGACCAATCAGAAACGGATTATGGATTTCTGCAAACCTATTAAAGAGGAGCTTTCCGCCGCGGAACTCAGATGCCATCGCAGTAGATGGCTGAAGAAAGAAGAGAAAGAAGCGGCTGGCAACATCGGTTCCGCTAGGACGGCGGGTGCCAGCGGGCTCACTGGCGGCCGCAGTGAGTCTGCCTGGCATCGGCGACCTGAGTGGGGTTGGTGTCGCCAGCCCGAAGACGTTGCGTCGGATCAAGACGCGGCAACATCGGCCTCGTTGAGGTCGCTGGCGCCCGCTGGGGGTACCCCTGGCGGCCGCAGGGGTACCTCTCGGGGGTCGGCGGCCTCGGCGGAGCTGGTGTCGCCGGGACTGGAAGAAAGAAGACGTCGCCCAAGGGCTCTTTTAAGAGCGCACTGGGGGTCCCGGTTCAGCTGCGGGACCCCCGCCAAAGGCACTTGTCAGTGCGCAAGGGCCCTTGTAAGGGCCGGGGGGGGGGGTCCCGGTTCGAGTGCGGGACCCCTAAGCCCCAAAAGGCCCTTCTCAGGGCCCGCTGGAGGGAGCCTCCACCCCCCCAGCGGCTCCCTCCCGTCCTCCCCGGGAGCGGCGGGGCGGGGGGCTTGGAGGGGTTGCCGGGGAGGGGTGCGCGGCGGGTGGTCGCGACCACCTGCTGCGGCCCTTCCCGGAGCCCTTCTAGCCTCCGTTCGAGATTGCCGCGAACGGGGAACGGGTTGGGAGGGGCTGCTGGGAAGTGGCGGCGGCGGCGGCGGGTGGTCGCCGCTGCGGGGGGTGTGGGCGGGGCGGCGGCGGCGGGTGGTCGCCGCTGCCGCCGCGGGGGGGTGTGGGCGTGTGCCCCGCCCCCTTAGGAGCGGCGTCGGGAAGGGATTTTAAGTCCCTTCGCGGCGATACTATATAGTATCGCCGCGAAGGGGCTTAAAATTACCGCAGCACATCGCGGCCGCGATAGGTATCGCGGGAATAGCGCTCGCCGTTATAAATACGGCGATAGCGCTATTTTCGCGGCCGCGATGTGCGGCGGTAATTTTTTTGCGCTAACATCGTTCCTTTATAAATATGCCCCCTTGAGCTCAGAACATTTGGAAACAAAACATCTGCAATAGCACGACAATAATATAAGACAAAATGGAGTTAGAGAACAAAATGGCTGCTATTAGGCTAATTATAGAGAATATATAAAAACCTAACAGTTCCACCCTTTTATCCCGAAGGGATAACTAAACAGAAATTATATGTAATTAATAGCAAAATTATCAGTGGAAATAGTATTCAAAGCAATTACATCATTATACATGGCAGCATGAGAAACAGTTTTAGGATTAGTAGGAAGCTTACAAAATGAAGAGAATATAGAAAAACATCCTGGGGCACATTGAAGACAGCAGCAACAGAGAATCAAAAACCCATATGATGATAATTGTACCAAAAATATTGCGAAGCTGACCCCAGGAGGGAAGCCACCAAAAAAGCATATTCCATAAAGAAAATTTACCATCATCTACTTTGATATGATTGCTAAGTTGTTGCAAATTACTGATCTGATATTTAATAGTGAGGGTATGATCAGAAAGATTAAAGCAGCACATACCTTCAACACTTTCACATCCTTGACTATGCAACAGAAATAGATAGTCAATAGCAGCACGATTTTGGAGAACAGCATGTTGAAGAGTATTATAGTCAGTTAACATATTGGTAAGGATAAAGCAATTGTCTACCAGTATATATTGTTAGACCTGGAATGCCTACGATACTAGCACCTAAAGCAACAACTTCAGTTTCAGATAGGGGATGTACATTAGACTTACAATCCCTGCGATTACGTTTACCTGCAGAGAGGAAAGAAGAAGACTGCAAATATGTGCTTGGCACTATCACCATACTTAATCTACTGATAGCACAAGGACCTCCAGAAATGTTAGCAGGTAAATAAGTGTAGCTAACATTCCCACAGGCCATAACTCATCCCTCTGAAAAAAACAATGTGTACATAATTTGATATTGTTTGGTAGGTGAGATTACACCTACACATGTTATTGTTTACAGAAACATATTTTGCATCAGCAGGGCAAATAAAAATAAAACAAACTTCAGCAGCAGTAACATTTTGAGTCCGAATCATAACCATATCTACAGTTTGTTCACGGGAGGTCTGTTGAGGTATTCTGAAAAATTTAAGCGGGTTACACCACCTTCCCGGATAATTGGGATCCAATATCTCATAGTGCTGATCAGTCAGATAGTATTGGAGACAGGTTGGAACCGAAGCTGGAATAGTGATTATACAAGTACTTATAATGTCCCAAGCACTTTTTACATTTCCTAAACAAGTCAGTTGTGTTTAGGAGCTTCTTTGAAATATACTCCCAGATGTTACCTGGGGGCAATGGAACACGGGGAGCAATAGAACGGGAAGCTCTGTTCATTCTAATAACCTCAAAATAGGAAAATGCCACAGAATAAAATGAAAAATGAACAGGTCAGGAAAATGTATTTCATCTGGATTTCACAATTCCCCACAGGCTTGGGGTCTGGGCTCATCTTAAGTCATCTGGGTGGTCATCTCGTTCTCCAATCAACAGATTTGGTGCGCGCTTTACTCTGGAAGCATGTATCCACGATGGATTGCCTTCAACCCAGATAGCTGTGCGAGTCACGGGTTAAACAGTCACCGGGAAACACTTGGGAGCCTCTAAAGATTTGTGTTGATGTAACGCTTACCAAGACCACATCACCTGGTTTGGACGGGTGCGTCGGTGAACTAGAAGGTAAAGGAAAGACAAAAACGTCACCATAGATGCTATACTTTTTTCAATCATTTTTGCACGTTAGCCTTCTGGACAAATTCCAGGTCACCTGTAATTAATGTCCCTGTCTTAACTGCCCAAGTCGTAGGAAATGGTTTTACCCATTAAAATTTCAAAAGGGGACAACTTGGATGTAGAATTGGGGGCCATACGAATATCTGCTGATACAGCTGGTAAATAAATATCCCATTTACTGAAAGAACCTGCAGTAGCCTTCCTAAGTTTCTCTTTTATTGTCCGGTTCATTCGGGATATGAAACTTCTATTCAATCAACATAAATTACACAATCTGTTGTAATACTTTAGAAGTAAAAGCTGGCCCTTTATGTGAATCTATTCTAACGGGACAACCCCATCTAGGAAAAAATTTCCTTACATAAAATTTTAGCAACAGTTTTAGCATCTTCTTTTTACTAAATCTGTCCACGATCACCAGTAAGTATCTACATCCTGTAGTAAATTTGGGCAATAAACATTGGGGGTATATTATTCAGTATATACGTATACAGTATATTAATATACTGTAACTATCCCCTCTTTAATAAAGACCCAAAGGGTCTAAAAAACAATGCTTGAAAAAATCTTTAAAAAAACGAATCGGGAGAAAACAAAACTTATACTGAATAATAACATTCTCTGGGAAAAATGGGAATGCAGGAAAGAAAACCCAAAAAATGGAGGAAAGAATAGCAACTTAACACATATATAAAATAACATTTCCTTAAACAACATGAAAAGAACTCACAATCAGTTCTTTTAAACAACTAAAACATAAGGAAGATAATAATCCACAAATTAAATTAATGTAAAGTCTGCTCACCATTCTCATTTATAAACAATCTACTGCCAAATTCTACCAAAACCAACTACATTAAAATCATACCTGGAATCAGTGAACTAACAGCTTAAACCTTAAACAAAACTCCGGTACGGGTTAAAGAAAAGATTAAGCTAAATAAACAAAACACGGTAACGGACTAAATTTTAAACAGAATCTGGGAATTGAATATCTATATACACTATACACAAACATAACCATACCAGCTCTAATTGGTAGAGAATCAAATCGGACTGGAGAGAGATTTACACCTATATTTTAAATATTAATTGCTTGGGTATTAATTTAACCTGTAATCTTAATACAGTAAATAAAGATGCTATTCAATTTTTCAATCAGTTTTGCCACGTAAGCTTCCTGGATAAATTCCAGGTCACCTGTAATTAATGTCCCAGTCTTAACTGCCCAAGTCATAGGAAATGGTCTACCCATTAAAATTTCGAAAAGGGACAACTTGGATGTAGAATTGGGGGCCATACGAATCTCTGCTAATACAGCTGGTAAATAAATATCCCATTTACTGAAAGAACCTTCAGTAGCCTTCCTAAGTTTCTCTTTTATTGTCCGGTTCATTCGCTCAACAACACCTGAACTCTGTGGATGATAAGGGATGTGAAACTTCCATTCAATCAACATCAATTTTACACAATCTCTTGTATTAGTTTAGAAGTAAAAGCTGTCCCTTTATCTGAATGTATCCTAACGGGAGAACCCCATCTAGGAATCATTTCCTTACATAAAATTTTAGCAACTGTTTTAGCATCTTCTTTTTTACTAAATCTGTTCACAATCACCAGTAAGTATATACATCCTGTAGTAGATTTGGGCAATAAACATTGGGGCTAAGACTTTTATGAGCCATATTATTACTACTATCCCCTCTTTAATAAAGACCCAAAGGGTCTAAAAGCAATGCTTGAAAAAAAAAAATGAATCGGGGAAAAAACAAAACATTAAACTGAAATAATAACATTCTCAGGGAAAAGTGGGAACGCAGGAAAGAAACCGAAAGAAATGGAGGAAAGAGTAGCAACTTAAAACATATATAAAATGACATTTCCTTAAACAACATGAAAAGAACTCACAATCATTTCATTTAAACAACCAAAACATAAGGAAGATAATAATCCACAAATTAAATTAATGTAAATATAAAGTCAGCTCACCATTCTCATTTATAACTATCTAATGCCAAATTGAATTGAAGATCTATATACACTATACACAAACAATTACAACCATAACAGCTCTAATTGGTAGAGAATCAAATCAGACTGGGGAGAGATTTAAACCTATATTTAAATATTAATTGATTGAGTATTACTTTAACTTGTAATCTTAATGCAGTAAATAAAAGGAATATACCATGGGTAAGACCGGAATATATCTAACTTTTAAGACCATGATGGATTTAAAATAACTTCATACTCTGTGAGGCATCGGATAGTTCATATTCTATTCTTTAGCATTTATAAAACATGATTGGATGTTAATTAAACATTCTCCGTACCCAATATAATAGAGTTGGAGGCCTCAACGGCCATTGCACAGGCTGCAGGGGGGGGCACAAACATTGAGGCATCCCCTGAACAGTGACTGCCAATCATTTAGAAAAATAAGTGACTAGTTTCAAGGTGTCTCTGTGATATTGTTATAAAAACTGCCGCCATGGTTTTACAATGTTCTCTATAATACAAATGAAAAGATTTATCATAATTCAGAAGACCCAGAGCAGGGGCAGAGGTAAATGTTATTACAATTATTTAAACATTCTTTGTCATTTTTGGTGTCCATAAAATGATGTTTGGACAGTCTTTAATGGTGCTTTTTGGAGCATTTGGTCCCAGTGGGAGCTGGCTGGGATTCAGTGTTGCTAAAAGTTCATGAAGCTGACCAATTCAGCTTTTTTTTTTAATGTTTGAAGCGCAAGATGTCTTTATCTCTGGCGGGGCTGACCAGATGTTCACCCTTAGATATTATACAACCAAGATATTGAACTGAGTCTTTGCAATATTGTATTTTCTGGAAGCTTTTGATGCAGGACAATTGAGGAGAGAGAGACCTTTTTACATACCTCCATGCTCTGAATACACAATAACCATAATTAATTAATACATTTCAATAATCCTAGAACCATGTGGCTGAACCCATTATTATTTTAACACTTCACAGAGAGCCATAGAGTCTGTCACTGGCAAGTCCACCAAGTCTTTATGTCAAACAGTGACACATAAATTGGGACTTTTCAAAAATGAACACAATAAGGCTGAGCCGTAGCACCAGCTGACACGCAGAAGGAAAGCATGTCCTAAATTCAACAACTGTATTACATTGGGTATTGGCAGAAATGCTAATAAGGGCTTAAATATCCAAAACTATAGGAATTTTCTGTATTATGAGCGGGTTATAATAGGGGTATATAATAGGAAGATAGTCTTTGTAATAACTCATTGCTTTACAAAGGTACAAACCATTGGCAGAATACTATTAATTATATCTTGTGAAAGGGGGTTAGGGGCATTAAAATAATCCGTACATCAACTTTTACTTCCAACAAGTTATGCCACTAAAGAAAATTGAGATACACAATTTACTTACTAAATCCTGTATTATCAAGTTAATGGGGTAATCTGGTAATAATGTATTCTTAGTCTCTGCAGGTACCCCAATAAATCTCTACAAAAGGCTTGCAATCAGCTGAGGGACCATTATTATAAGGAAGCTTTGATAGAGAAGCACATAGTCCCTGTATCATCAAAAAATTTAAACAGCTTACCCTGTATATCTGAAGAACACAAATAGGATTACACATTCTGTCCATGAGCTGTATCACAGCGAGGGAATCACTTGTGGGAGAAATCCACCACAACTGCCATCATAGAAGATATCTATCTGTGACTGTATTGTCACATCCTACTTAGCTATATGGATATAACGGGTCTCACTAATGATCTAATTTGTTACAAATAAACATATCTACTATTATTAAGCTGGTCGTTCTGATAACTCCTCTTTGAAAACCACCAGAAACTCTACCACTTTCTAAATCTTCAGCACTGGCTAGAGGAGGAATGGGGAGACCAGTCACCCGCCCATTTACTGTGCAATCCACCCCAGTGGTACAGGTGGAACTTCACCACCCTCAGCTGTCGACAGTTGAGGAGGAACCTGCCCCCTCTGTTGCTCCCGCTCCACCATCAGCTAGGGGTAGGTCACGGGGGTACAGAGGATTCACCCCCGTGGCAGAGAGAGTAAGACAACCAGCCGAGGCGGCGGCCTCTGCTAGGGAAGTGGCCAGAGACGCTAGGGGGTCCGGCCATAGCACAGAAGGAGATGAATTTGTGGATGCCAGGTCCACGGTAAGAGGTCTCACTCCGGCTTCGGTGCGGATCAGAGACTGCGTCGTCAGGGCTGAAAAAGAAAGGAGGCACAGGAGACAGAGAGGGAGGTATTCATCCTCAGAGGATAGCAGTGAGGATTCACGTAGGAGCTATCATAGAAGATATCATAGGAAGGACAGGCGTAGTGCAAGATCACACTCCAGCGATTATGGGAGATGGGGTAGATCTCGTTCAGGTGGCCACAGTTCCCGGGCTTCACGGTCCTCAACATCGGAGAGGAGCAGAGCGTCTACAGCTGCCGGGCATCGGAAAGAAAGGCGTCAAGAAACTGGCGGTTTCTTCGAAGGACAACAACATCAGTCCGGGTACGAGCCATAGGTCCATCGGCTGTGCCAGAACACCAGAGCGGTGAGTACTCATGTGCGGGGGCATGGGAAGCTGCGGGCGGAGGTAATGGGGGAGAGTTGGTTCAGGTGTTGAAATCCCTCATGGGAAAGATTGACATCCTGCCCGCTGGGCCTCAAGGGGCCACCGCTCCAGGGGGGGGAGGTGCCCCCTCAGCCTGTGTCTACAGTTCCCTCAGTTAAGGGCCTTAAAGGAGTCATACTTTTGCGGGGTAAGCCCACTGGGGGTGCATATAGCTGACGATCTAAAAAATAAGATTTGGAAAAAATTAATTTGTTGACATTTGGTCACTGGTGTCTACAGACATGGTGACTGTAGACAAGGAAGTTGAAAAAACGGAAAAAGGGGAAAAGAAACCGAGGGTGGCAAAAACCTTCGGTAACTGGCTGCAGGCCTTTTGTGTTCTGGCGGGGATAATTGGTCAGAGAGCCCCACAAAAATGTTCGGAATTATTCGTATAACTGGACTTGATATACGGGGCATACAAAACTCATGGGCGGTCGGCTTGGTGGCAGTACGACGAAGAGTTTAGGAGGAGATTGGCAGTAAGACCGGACGTGGGGTGGAACAAGAAGGCTACGGATTCATGGATTAGGATAGTGCTGGCCCAAAGAGAGTGGGGGGGGGGGGTAGAAAATTGGGCCCCTGCTGGTTATTCAATCAAGGCCATTGCAAATTTGGAGCAGCATGTAGGTTCAGGCATGAGTGCTCCTTTTGTGGGGGAAGCGGACATTCAGCGGAAAAATGTTTCAGGAAATCCCGCCCCCTATCAAGAGAGGCTCTGGGGGTAGGGTGGCGAATGCCAGTGACCATGGCAGCAATGCTGCCATGGCTAGAGGTTTACCCTCAGAAGGAAGCGGCAGAGCTTATCAGCCGGGGGTTTGAATCAGGTTTTAAAATACCATTTGAATTTTCACAGTTTCCCACGTTTGCGGACAATTTAAAATCAGTTAGAGAGGCCCCTGATGTTGCCAGGGCAAAGATTTACGCTGAGGTAGAGCTAGGTCGTATGGCCGGACCATTCACTGAGTTGCCCTTTTCAAACCTAAAAGTTTCACCGTTGGGCCTTGTACCCAAAAAAGAGGGCGGAAAATATCAGATGATTCACCATCTATCATTCCCAAAGGGCAGTTCAGTGAATGATGGCATTAGTAAAGCTGAATCATCAGTGTCCTATGTATCTTTTGACAGGGCAATTCACCTAGTGAGGAAGGCAGGTAGCGGGGCCCTGCTGGCCAAATCGGATATTGAATCCGCATTTCGCCTACTCCCAATCCATCAAGAATGTTTTCACCTATTGGGCTGCCAGTTAGATGGTTTATACTACTTTGACATGTGCTTGCCCATGGGATGTTCTATTTCCTGTTCCCTGTTTGAGACTTTCAGCTCCTTTCTGGAATGGGCAGTGAGGTTTGAGTTCGGTTCTTCCAGCATTATTCATTATTTAGATGATTTTTTATTTATAGGCCCCAAGGTGTCAAAACAATGTGAGCATTTACTGAACTCGTTTAAATACTTAATGAGCAAATTTGGAGTCCCTTTATCTACAGATAAAACAGTGGGCCCAGTGACAGTGCTGTCCTTTTTGGGAATTGAAATCGACACGATAAAAATGGAGTATCGGCTCCCGGCTGATAACGTGAAAGATATTCTGCTCGCGGTTTCAGTGTTCCTACAAGCCAAAAAAGTCACATTACGGCAAGTCCAATCATTGCTGGGATCACTTAATTTTGCTTGTAGAATTTTGCTTGTAGAATTAAGTCACATTACGGCAAGTCCAATCATTGCTGGGATCACTTAATTTTGCTTGTAGAATTATGCCTATGGCAGGGTGTTTTCCAGGAGATTATCTTTGGCCACGCGGGTAGTCCCATCCCCCCATCACCATATTCGAATATCACAGGAGGCGGATATCACATGAAGGCGGATTTGGGGGTATGGCACTCCTTTCTGGAAAAGCACAACGGTAGGACTTGCCTGCAAGGGGAAGAGAATACCAATTTTGACCTACAGTTGTTCACTGACACAGCAGTCTCAGTAGGTTTTGGAGCCATTCTAAGGACAGCATGGTGTGTGTCTGCATGGCCAAGCAGCTGGGTGACAGGTAAGCTGTGCAAAAA